>BSBM01000009.1:0-1200000 GCA_027924585.1 Larix kaempferi
CTTCTCTCCCTAACCACTTTCCTACTCCTCCTACACCAAACCCCCCCTCTCTCTCTCCAAAATCCTCTCCCCCCTACCACCTCTCTCTATCTATCTCTCAAGCACCTACAAATCCACCTATCGCTAACCCCTACCGCTTTCTTTCCACCCCTTCTCCCCAACAACCCCCCATCACTCTCTCTAACAAAAAGACACACTGACCCCAACACCCATCCCTACAATAACCCCCCCTCCTCCCTCTCTCTCTTCCTACTCCTCCCCCTAAGCCTTACTATCTCACCTCTCTTTCTCTCTTTATATCTCTATCTCTCTGTCCTCCCCTAACCCTTACTACCCCCATATATCTCTCTCCCCCCCTAGTACCACTAACCAACCCCACCTTTATCTCTCTATATATATCGCTCCCCCCTTTTCCATAGTCCCCCCACTCTCTCTATGTTTCTCCTTATCCCAAAAACCCCCATCCCCTAACCCTTATGCCTAATCCGCCCCCTTCTTACTCCCTCCCCCCTCTCTCTCTCTCTCTCTCCTACTAATCCACTTACACTAGATTCCCACCCCTCTCTCTCTCCCCCTACCTACTAACAACACCGGTGAATCTCTCTATCTCTAACATGGCCACACTTACCCCCTACTTCAAACCCTACAACTGAACCCCCTCCTTTGTCTCTCTTTCTCCCTGTCCTTCTTCCAACCCTTACTAACCCCCTCTCTCACTCCCTTCCCTCTCCCTGCCTCTCTATCTATACCCCTAATGTAACCATCTATCTCTCTCTCTCCCCTTTACTACAAATAACCACCCTCTCTCTCTCTCTCTGTCCATAATCCCCCCTCTCTATGTTTTTCTCAATTCCCCTACAACCTACAACTATCCACCAACCCACCATCTCTTGTCCTATATACCCCCACCTTCCTATGCACATCTCTCTCTCCTTTTGTAAAACCCCCCTTCTCTTTAAGTGCCCTCATCTCTCTCTCTCTCTCTCTCTCTCTCTCTCTCTCTCTTCGCGCCCCCTCTCTCTCTGTCTCTCTCTCTATCTCTCTCTCTCTCTTTCCCTGGAATCCACCCAATCCTAATCCCCTATCCCTACCTCCCTATCTCTCTCCCTATTCCAAACCCCCCAATCATCAAATCCTAGCCCTATCCCTAAGCTCTCTCTCTCTCTCTAACACTAGTATCACCCTCTCCCTACCCCCTAACCTATATTTATTTCTCTACCCTTAACCTCTCTTTCTCTCTCTACCTCTAACCTATATTTCTCTTTCTACTCATAACCCCCATCTCTCCTTCCCTAACATCCATCATAATGCCCCTACCCCTAACTCCCCCCTCTCTCTCACACAAATCCAAACCCCCCCACTACTCAATTACACTCCCTTCTCTCAAACTGACATTCTCGTCCCTAAACCCCTAAAATCCTGATCTCGAATTCTTTCTCTCCCCTAACTTTCCTCCTCCCACTACTCCTAATCACCCCCCAACTCTCTCTTTCTCTCTACCCCTAATATACCTCTCTCTAACACTAACCTCTATTTCTCCCTCTACCCCTAACCTCCCTTTCTCAACCCCAAATCCTACCCCTAGCACTAACCCCCCTCTCTCCCCCCTTCTCATCCTAACACTTAATAAAATCCTCTCTCATTCTCTGTCTCCCCTACTCCTCCACCTACCCCTAAAATCAATGATTTCTCTCTCCCCTAACCTGGTAACACCCAATGCCCCTCTCTCTCACACACCCCATTACTCCTTCCCCTACAACTAACCCTCTCTTTGTCTCCCTCTTCCTCTCTCTATATCCCTTCATTCCCCTTATCCTTACTAACAACATCTCTCATTTTCTCTCTCCCATACTCCTCTTCCTACCACTAAACCCACCCTCTAACCCCCCTCTCTCTCCTTAAACCTACTATTTCTCTCTCTCCTTTCTCTCTCTCCAAACTACACAACCCACACTCCCCAACTATACCTCACATTCCTCTAACTACTCTACTCCTCCTCAAACCCCTAACCTCCGTCATCTCTATCTCTTTCTGTCCCCTAGCTCCACTCCTCCACCATACCCCTAATCGCCACCCCTTTGGCTCTCTCTCTCTCTCTAAACCCACTAGTAATACACCTATCCGTAGCCCCAAACCATTTCTCTCTCCTCCTACTCCCTCACACCAAACTTCCCTCTCTAAAACACACACACACATACTCCCACCCCTACTACTACCCCCCCTCCCCCTAACCCTTACCACTCACCCTCCATCTCTTTCTCTCGCTGTGTCCTCCCCTAACCCTTACTATTGCCCCCTTCTCTCTCTCTCTCTCTCTCTCCCCTACTACTATTAACCACCACCCTCCCTCTATATATATATCTCCCAACTTCTCCATATGGCCTCCCTCTGCCTATGTCTCTCCTAATCCACCAACCCCCCTCCTCCCCCTACCCTTGATATCCCTCCCTTGGTTATCTCTCTCATTCCTACTAATCTACCTACTGCCTAAAACCCTCTAGCTCTTCTATATCTAACATACACACCTTTACGCTGTACCACTAAGGCCCCCCTCTCTCTCCCAACTTCTTCTAGTAACCCTTAATAACCCCTTCTCTCACTCACTACCTTCTCTCTCTCTCTCTCTCTCTCTCCCCGTATTCTCTCTCCTTTAAATTCCCTCATCCTCCACAATCCCATAACCTCTCTCTCTCTCTCCAAACCCCCCTCTTTCTCTCCTCTCCCAATTCCACACCCCTAATCTGAAACTATATCCTCATTTTCTCCTACCCTACCCCTCCCAAAGTCTCTAATTGTCATGGTCTTTATCTCTTTCTCTCCTTGAACCCTCCTCCTGCCCCCTACCCCTTGGGTCTCTCTCTCTCTCTCTCTCTCTCTCTCTCTCTCTCTCTCCAAAGCACTCACTCTTGCAGTATGCATCCCTTCTCTCTAAATACACTACCACTCTCTAAACCCCTAAACCTCTTGGTCTTTATCTCCCTCTCCCCTAACCCCCCTACCCCTAAACACCACCCACTCATCTCTCTCTCTTTATATATCTATCTATCTATCTCTCAACCCCCTACTCCTCCACATACCCATAACCCCAACCCCTTTTCTCTCCCCCTACTCCTTAGAAACCCCTAATATCTCTCTCTCTCACACTGTCTCTCTCGCTCTCCACATTTCCCTAACCCTTACTAAATCCCTGTCTCATTCTCTCTCCCCCTACTACTCAGCCTACTACTAAACCCCAAATCTCTCCCCTACTACACACTCCCCACTCCTCAATTATACCTCACTTATGTCCAAACCTCATGATCTCTATCTCTTTCTCTCCCCCAACCCCCTCTTAACCTACCCCTAATAACCCCCCCTCCTCTCTCTTTCTCTCTCTCTTTCAAACCACTACTAATTCAACTACCCCTAACCCCACCCCCCCTCTCTCTCTCTCTCCTGCTACACCCTAACAACCTACATCTCTTTCCCTATCTCTCTCTATCGCTCTCTCTACACACACACACACTCACCTTCCTACTCTTTCCCTTATACATAACAGCCCTCCCCCCATCTCTCTCTCTCTCTCTCTCCCACTTCTGCCCCTAAACTTTACTAACTCCCTCTCTCATTCTCTCTCTCCCATACTTTTCCACCTACCACTAACCCCCACGCCTTTCTATATAATCCAACCCCCTATCTTCCACCCTCTCTCCATCTCTCTCTCTCTCTACTCCAAACCACCAACTCCTACACTATATATGAATTTTCTCTAACTACTCTATTCTTCCCCAAACACCCAAATCTCCTAATCTATATCTCTTTCTCTCCCTCAAACCCCATCCTCCACACTACCCATAATCACTCCCCCCCATCTCTCTCTCTCTAACGCACACACACAATCCTATACTCCTCCACCTACCCATAACCCCCATGCCTATCCCTCTCACCATAGTCCTACACCTACCCATAAACAACCCTCCCCCTCTCTCTCTCTCTATCTCTCTATCCCATACACACACACACACACACACACACACACACTTGAACGACTACTCGCACCACAACAAATAACACCCCCTCCCCCCCACTCTATCCCATCCTCTAGATAATGCTTACTGACACCCCTCACTCATTCTCTCTTTCCCATAGTCCACACAACCCTAACCCTAACCTCTCTCTGTCTCTCTCAACCCCCTACTAATCCACCTACCCACAACCCCCACCACTCTCTCTCTCTCTCCCCCTACTCCTTAAAACACATGCTCTCTCTCTCTATGTGCACACACACTCACCTCCCTAATAAAAACCCTATAAATAACCCCCCTCCATCCCCACCTCTCTCTCTCCCAGATCTTCCCGTTAACCCTTATTGAGCCCCTCTTTCACTCTCCCTCACTCGTACTCACCCCCCTCTTTCTCTCTCTCCCCCAATTCCAAACCCCTACTCCTCAACTATACCCCGTTTTACTCCTACCCTACCCCTCCCAAAGCCCCTAACCCTCATGATCTCTATCTCTTTCTCTCCTTGAACACTCCTCCTCCCTCTTACCTCTTAGGTATCTCTCTCTCTCTCCCCCCTAACCACCCACTCTTACAGTATACATCCATTCTCTCTAATTACCATACTGCTCTCCAAACCCATAAACCTATTGATCTGTATCTCTCTCTCCCCTAACCCCCCTACCCCTAAACACCACCCTCTAATCTCTCTCTCTCTCTCTCTCTCTCTCTCTCTCTCTCCCTATCTCTCAACCTCCTACTCCTCCACATACCTATAACCCCAACCCCTTTTCTCTCCCCCTACTCCCTAAAAACCCCCAATATATCTTTCTCTTTCCACCTTTCCCTAACCCTTACTAAATCCCTCTCTCATTCTCTCTCTCCCTACTACTCAAGCTACTACAAACCCCCACCTCTCTCCCATGCAACACCCCCCACTCCTTAACTATACCTCACTTATGTCTAACCCTCATGATCTCTATCTCTTTCTCTCCCCCAACCCCCCTCCTAACCTACCCCTAATAGCCCACCCTCCTCTCTCTCTCTCACTCTTTCAAACAATTACAAATTCACCTACCCCTAACCCCACTACTCTCTCTCTCTCTGTCTTCCACCTCCACCCCTAACCATTACTAACTCCCCTCTCTCATTATCTCTCTCCCATACTCTTCCACCTACCCATAACCCTCACCCCATTATTTGTCCCCCAACACCATATTCTCCACCCTCTCTCCATCTCTTTCTCTCTCTACCCCAAACCCCCCTCTCTCTCTCTACTCGAAAGCACCCACTCCTAAACTATATATCAATTCTCTCTAACTACTCTACTCCTCCCCAAACACCTAAATCTCCTAATCTATATCTCTTTCTCAACCCCAAACCCCATCAACCACACTACAAATAATCACAACCCCACATCTCCATCTCTCTCTCTCTCTCTCTCACACACACACAAAACCCTCTACTCCGCCTTCCCATAACCCCCACACCTATCCCTCCACCCTCCCATAACACCCCTCCACCCCCCCTCTCTCTCTCTCACACACATACACTCGAGCGACTACTCACACACCTACAATTAACACCCCTCCCCCCTCTTTCCCCTCCTCTTCCTCACCATTACTAACACCCTCACTCATTCTCTCTTTCCCTTAGTCCGCATAGCCTAACCCTAACCTCTCTCTCTCTCTCTCTCTCAACCCCCTACAAATCTACCTACACACAACCCCACCACTCTCCTCCCTCTCTCCCCCTACTCCTTAAAACACGTGCTCTCTCTCCCTCTCTCTCTCTCTCTATGGACACACTCAAAACCCTAAAACAACCCCTATAAATAAACCCCCTCATTCATCCCCCCTCTCTCTCTCTCTCCCACATCCATCACATAACCCTTATTGACCCCCTCTCTTAGTCTCACTCTCCCATACTCATCCACCTACCCCTAACCGGCACCCCTTTATCTCTCCCTAAAATTGATAGTCACCACCCTCTTTCCCTCTATCTATCTCCTCCTCGATCTATCTATCTATCTACCTCCTACCACTAAACAATGGTCCTCTCTCTCTCTCTCTGTCCCCCACCCCTTGTCTCTCTTTCTCTATTCACACCCCCTTTCTGTCTTTCTCTCTCATAATTCCACATGCCCCACTCTACAAATATACCCTGGTTCTCTTTAACTTCATTCATGCTCCCCAAATGCCTAACCCCCATAATGTGTACCTCTTTCTCTCCCATAAGCCACTCGTACCACCTACCGCTAATCACCCCCTTCTCTCTACCCCCTTATAATAAACCTACCTATAACCCCCACCCCTCTCTCTCCACCTACTACCTAACACCCCCCCTACTCTCTTTTTCTACACACACGCATCCCTACTCCCACCCCTATCACAAAGCCCTCTAATCTCTTTCTCTCTCTCTCTCACTCTCACCTCCACGACCTAACCATTACCTACTCTATCACTCTATCTCTCCCAGACTCAACCACTAACACCTAACCCTCCTCATCTTCACATCTTTCCCTCAAATAAACCCATCCTCCCCCTACCCTTAATCACCCCCCTCTTCACCCACCCATAACCCCAACCCTCTCTCTCTCTCTCTCTCTCTCTCTCCTCCTACTCCTTGAACTACCCATAACACCCCCCCTCTCTCTCTCGAACACACACACACACACAGTTCACTACTACAACCCCAACAACTAACACCCATATTCCCTCTCTCTTTGTCTAACCCTTCCCCTAACCTTTACTAATAACCTCTCTTATTCCATATCTCCCCTACTCCACCTATCCATAACCCCCACCTCTTTCTCTCTCTATCAACCCCCTACTAATCCACCTACCTTTAACCCACCACCATTTTCTCTCTAGCATTAATCCACCTATCCCTAAACTCCACACCTTTTTCTCTACCTCTACTCTCTAACAACTCTCTAATCTCTCTCTCTTTCTAATGCACCACACACTCACACCCCTAGAACTATCCCCCTCCTTCCCCTCTCTCCCCCTTCCCCCTAACTCTTACTACCCCTATGGTCATCTCTCTCTCTCTCTCTCACTCCCCTTATAATTCACCTACCCATAACCCCCACTCCACTCTCTCCACTTATATTATCTGATACCCCCCTTCTCTCTCTCTCTATGCATACACACTCATCTCCATACTCCCACCCCTATAACTACCCCCCTCCCTCTCTCTCCCCCACCTCTTTTTACTAACTCTTACTAACCCCCTCTCTCACTCTCCTTCTATCCTACTCATCCCACTTACCCCTAACCCACACCCTTTTCTCTCTCCCCCAACCCCCTAATGACCACCATCTCTCCATCTATATATCTCTCTCTCCCTCTCTACCACTCCATCTATTTATCTACCTACCCTACTCCTACAACTAATAAGTTGACTTCTCTCTTTCTCTCTCTTTCTCTCTCTCTCTCCCTCTCTCCCTCTCTCTTTATCTATCCATCTATCTATCTCTATCTCTCCACACACCCCTCTCTCTTTATATCACCTATTTCCACATGCCTCACTCCTCAACTATACCCGCATTCTCTATAACTTCCATCACCCTCCCAAAACCCCTAACCCCTGCTTTCTATCTATATATCTATTTGTCTATCTCTTTGTATCTCTATATCTCTCTCTAACCCCATACTAATAAACATATCCCTAACTCCCACCCTTTCTCTCTACCCCTAATCTCTCTCTCTCTCTAATATACACACTCTCACACCCCTGCTCCCAATCCTACAATTATCCCCCCTCCTTCCCCTCTCTCTCTCCCTCTCCTCCACCTAACCTTTACTACCCAATTTTATCTCTCTTTGTCTCCTTATGTGTATCTCTCTCTCTCACAACCCCCTAATAATACACCTACCTATAACCCACACACATCCCTCAGCTATCTCTCCCATTCCTGCTAATCTACCTACTGCCAAAAACCCCCTAGCTCTTCTATCTCTAACATAAACGCATTCACACACTACCACTAAGCTCGCCCCCATTGTCCCTCCCACCTTCTTCTAGTAACCCTTAATAACCCCTTCTCTCACTCACTTCCTTCTCTCTCTATATATATCTATCTCTATCTCTCTCCCCCACTTCTACCACTAACCCCCACACTACTCTCTCTCCACCTATTCCATAACACTCCCCCACTCTCTATCTCTCTCTCTAAAATACATACTAAACCCTCTACTCCCACCCATAATACTAACACCCCTTCTACCCCTCAGCGTTACAAACACCCTCTCTCATTACCCGCCCCTCTCTCCCTCTCTCTCTCTCTATCTCTAACTTCACCCCCACCTCCCCTCTCTCTCTCTCTACTCCTACCACTAACTGCTCTCTCTCTCTCTCTCTATCCATAATCCCCCCCTTCTCTATATGTTTCTCCTAATCCTCCTATCCCATACAACTATCCATCCCACCACTATCTATCTCCCTATCAACCCCCAACTCCGTTCCCACATCTCTCTCCCTCTCTCCCTCTACTCTCTCCCTTATATTTAAATTTCCCCATCCTCCACAAACCCATAACCTCTCTCTCTCTCTCTCTCTCTCTCTCTCTCTCTCTGTACCCCCCTTTCTCTCTCTCCACACCCCCCTCTTTCTCTCTCTCTCCTGATTCCACACCCCACTCCTCAACTATACCCCCCTTTTCTCCTACCCTACCCCCTCCAAAATCCCCTAACCCCTCATGATCTCTATCTCTTTCTCTCCTTGAACCCTCCTCCTCCCCCCTACCTCTTAGGTATCTCTCTCTCTCTCTCTCCCCGCTAACCACCCACTCTTGTAGTATACATCCCTTCTCTCTAACTACCATAAGACTCTCTAATCCCCTAAACCTCTTGATATCTATCTCTCTCTCCCCTAACACCCGACCCCTAAACACCACCCACTCATCTCTCTCTGTCTCTCTCTCTCTCTCTCTCAACTACCTACTCCTCCACGTACCCATAAACCCAACCCCTTTTCTCTCCCCCTACTCCCTAAAAACCCCCAATATATCTCTCTCTCTCTCCACCTTTCCCTAACCCTTACTAAATCCCCTCTCTCATTCTCTCTCCCCCTACTACTCAACATACTACTAACCCCCACCTCTCACCCCTACTACACACCCCCCATTCCTCAACTATACCTCACTTATGTCTAACCCTCATGATATCTATCTCTTTCTCTCCCCCAACCCCCTCCTAACCTACCCCTAATAACCCCCCCTCCTCTCTCTCTCTCTCACTCTTTCAAACAATTACAAATTCACCTACACCTAACCCCACTACTCTCTCTCTCTCTCTCTCCCACCTCCACCACTAACCTTTACTACCACTCTCATTATCTCTCTCCCATACTCTTCCACCGACCCCTAACCCTCACCCCTTTATTTGTCCCCCAACACCCTATTTTCCACCCTCTCTCCATCTTTTTCTCTCTCTACCCTAAACCCTCTCTCTCTCTCTCTCTACTCCAAACCACGCACTCCTAAACTATATATCAATTCTCTCTAACTACTCTACTCCTCCCTAAACACCTAAATCTCCTAGTCTATATCTCTTTCTCAACCCCAAACCCCATCGTCCACACTACAAATAGTCACAACCCCCCATCTCCATCTCTCTCTCTCTCTCACACACACACACACACAAAACCCTCTACTCTACCTATCCATAATCCCTACACCTATCCATCTCACCCTAGTCCTCCACCTTCCCATAACACCCCTCCACCCCTCTCTCTCTCTCTCACACACACACACAAACACACTCGAGCGACTACCCACACACCTACAAATAACGCCCCTCCCCCATCTCACCCCTCACCTACCTAACCCTTACTAACACCCTCACTCATTCTCTCTTTCCTTTATTCCACATAGACCTAACCCTAACCTCTCTCTCGCTATCTATCAACCCCATACTAATCCACCTACCTACAAATGCCACCACTCTCTCCCTCTGTCCCCCTACTCCTTAATACACATGCTCTCTCTCCCTCTCTCTCTTTGTGCACACACTCACCTCCCAAAAACAACCCTTATAAATAAACCCCCTCCTCCATCCCCCCCTCTCTCTCTCTCCCACGTCCATCTCCTAACCTTTATTGACTCCCTCTCTCATTCTTCATCTCGCATACTCATTTGCCTACCCCTAACCTGCACCCCTTTATCTCTCCCCAAAATTGCTAATCACCACCCTATCTCCCTCCCTTTATATCCTCCTCTATCTATCTATCTATCTATCGTATTCCTACCACTAAATAATGGTCCTCTCTCTCTCTCTCTCTCCCTCCCTCTCCCTCTCCCTCTCCCCATCTCTCTGTCTCTCTCTCCCATCCCTTGTCTCTCTCTCTCTCTCTATTCACACCCCCTTTCTATCTTTCTCTCTCCTAATTCCACATGCCCCACTCTACAAATATACCCTGTTTCTCTTTAACTTCATTCCTCCTCCCCAAATGCCTAACCCCCCTAATATGTACCTCTTTCTCTCCTGCAAGCCACTCATACCACCTACCCCTAATCACCCCCTTCTCTCTACCCCCTTCTAATAAACCTACCTATAACCCCCACCCCTCTCTCTCTCCACCTGCTACCTAACACCCCCCCTACTCTCTCTTTCTACACACACATCCCTACCTAAGCATTACCTACTCTATCAGTTTATCTCTCCTAGACTCAGCCACTAATGCCTGACCCCCACCCCTTTATCTCTCCCCCAACACCCTAACATAATGACTCTCCCCCTCTCTCTCTCTCTCTGCCATAAACCTACTCTCTCTCTATATATCTATATCGCCTACTCCTCCCATTAATCACGCACGTCTCTATTTCTCTATCTATCTATATATATCCCCTACTCCTACCATTAACTAACCCAACTTGCTCTCTCTATCTCTCTTCGCATCCCACTCTCTCTTTTGAGATTCCACACCCCATACTCCTCAAGTATACCCCCCTTCTCTCTAACTATCCTACTCCTCCCCAAAACCCTAACCCTCTTCATCTTCATGTCTTTCTATCAAAGAAATCCATCCTCCCTCGACAACTAATCATCCCCCTCAACTCTCTCTCTCTCTCTCTCTCAACACAATATTAATTCACCCACCCATAACCCCAAATCCCTCTCTCTCTCTCTCTCAAATCCCTACTAATTCACCCACCCATAACCCTAAATCCTCTCTCTCTCACCCTACTCCACCTACCCATAACACCCCTCTCTCTCTCTCTCTCACACACACACACACAACCCACTACTCAAACCCCAACAACTAACCCTCGCATTCCCTCTCTCTCTCTATCCCTCCCCCTAACCCTTACTAATAACCTCGCTTATTCCATATCTCCCCTACTCCACCAATACCTAAACCATGCTTCTCTCTCTCTCTCTCAACCCCCTACTAATCAACCTACCCCTGACCCCCACCACTTTATCTCTACCATTAATCCACCTATCCCTAACCCCCACACCTTTCTCCCTACCCCTACTCTCTAACACCCCTCTAATCTCTCTCTCTCTAATGTACACACACTCACACCCCTATAACTATCCCCCTCCTTCCCCTCTCTCTCTCCCTCCCCCCTAACTCTTACTACCCCATGATCATCTCAATCTCTCTTTCTCAACCCCCTTATAATCAACCTACCCATAACCCCACTCCACTCTCTCCACCTACTACCTAACACCCCCCTTCTCTCTCTATATATATGCACACACACTCATATCCATGCTCCCACCCCTATAAATACACTCCTCCCCCTCTCTCGCTTCCACCTCTTTCCCCTAACCCTTAATGACCCCCTCTCTCACTCTCCCTACACCCCACTCATTCACCTACCTGTAACCACCACCCTTTTCTCTCTCCCTCTCTACCCCTCTATATATTTATCTACCTAACCTACTCCTAAAACTAACAAGTTCAACTCTCTCTCTCTCTCTCTCTCTATCTATATATCTATCTATCTCCACACACCCCCCTTTCTTTCTCTCAACTAATTCCACACACCTCAATCCTCAACTATACCCTCATTCTCTATAACTTCCCTCCTCCTCCCAAAACCCTAACCCTCCTTATCTTTATCTCTTTCTCTACCACAACCCACTCCTCCCACTTACCCCTCATCACCCCCATCTCTCTCTCTCTCTCTCTCTCTCTATCTCTCTGTATCTCTCTATTACTCTCTTAACCCCATAGTAATCCACCTATCCCTAGCCCCCACCACTTTCTCTCTACCGCTAATCTCTCTCTCTCTCTAACATACACACTCTCACACCCCTGCTCCAACTCCTACATTTATTCTCCCTTCATCCCCTCTCTCTCTCCCCCCTCCTCACCCTAACCTTTACTACCCCCCTTTTATCTTTCTGTGTCTCCCTATGTTTATCTCTCTCTCTCACAACCCCCTACTAATCCACCTACCTATAACCCACACACCTCTCTTGCAACCTACTATCTAACAACCCATTTCTCTCTCTTTACACACACACACACACTCACCACCCTACTCCCACCCCTATAAAAAACCCCTTCTCCTCCCTCTTTATCTTTCCCACATCCACCCCCTATCACTTAATAACCTCCTCTATCACTCTCTCCCCCCTGCTCATCCACCTACCCCTATCCCCACCCCTAAAACCCACCCCCTCTCTCTCTATATCTCTCCTAGTCCTAATACGAACCATCCCACCTCTCTCTCTATATATATCTCTTCACATATCTCCCCCTACTCCTACCATTAACCATCTCATACCTCTCTCTCTCTCTCTCTCTCTCTCTCTCTCCCCCTATTCCACACCTCCTACTCCTCAATTATACCCCCCTTCTCTCGAACTGCCATACTCCTCCCCAAACCACTAACCCTACTTATATGTTTGTCTTTCCCTCCCACAACCCCACTCCTCCCCATACCCCTAATCACCCCCTCCTCATCTCTCTCTCTCTCTCTATCTATCTATTTATCTATCTATCTCTATCAACCCCTTACTAATTCACCTATGTGAAACCCACACCCATTTCTCTCTCCCGATACTCTATAACATACCCCCCGCTCTCTCTCTCAGCTAACACACACACACACACACTCACCTCCTTTCTCTCTAAATGTCGTAATACTAAACCCTCATAATCCATAACTTTGTTATATCTTTCTCTCTCTAATTATAACACACACACATCCCTACTCCCCCCTATAACTAATCCCCCTCATCAACCCTACCCCTAATAAACCCCCCTAGGCTCTCTCCCTCTCTCTCTCTTTCAAACCACTACTAGTCCACCTACCATTAACCCCCACCCCTCTCTCTAGCCCTAATCACTAACACCCTCCCCTCTATCTCTCCCTCTAAAACACACACACACACACACACACACTAACCCCCCTACTCCCAACCCTGCAACTAACCCCCTTCTCCATGTCTCTCTCTCCTCCCCTCGTCCCTTTAACCCTTACTAACTAACTCTCTCTCTCTCTCTCTCTCTCTCTCTCTCTCTCTCTTGCGCGCATGTATGCATACGTGTGTCAGACTCCTACAACTAACCATCTCTCTCTCTCTCTCTCTCTCTCTCTCTCTCTCTCTCTCTCTCTCTCTCTCTCTCTCTCTCTCTTGTGTGCGCCCGTATGCACACATGCATCTGATTCCTACAACTAACCACCTTTCTCTCTCTCTCTCTCTCTCTCTCTCTGTCTCCCGTTAAACTCCTACAACTAACCATCCCCATCTATCTCTCTCTCCTTGCACTCATACAACTAACCAGCCCCCCTCTCTCTCTCTCTCCTCACACGCCTACTCCTCAAACCCTACTCCTCAACCCACCCATAACCCACAACACTTTCTCTCTCCCCCCATACTCCCTGACACCCCCCTCTCTCCCTCTCTCTCACAATCACCCCCCTACTCCCACCACTATAGCTAACCACTCTCCTCCCCCTTTTTTGTCTCACCTCCTCCTGCTAACCATTACTAAAACCCTCTCTCATTCACTCTCTCCTTTCCTCCTCCATATACCCCCAAACGCCACCACTTTCTCTCTCCCCCAACCTCGTAACACCCACTCTCTCTACGTCTCTCTCACATTCTACCCATAATTCCCACTCTCTCTCTCTCTCTCTCTCTCTCTCTCCCCCCTGCTACCACTAACCACCCCCCTCTCTCTATATCTCTCTCCACCTCTTATAATCTCACTCCTCGCTATAGCTAACCATGCTCCCATCTCTCGCTCTCTTTCTCTCTCTATACCCCACTTCTCTATAATTTCCCTCCTCCCAAAACATGAAAGCTCGTCAATCTCTATCTCTTTCTCATCCCAAACCCCCTCCTCCCCACTACCCCCGATCATCTTCTCTCTCTCTCTCTCTCTTTCTCCATATCCTACTCCTACAACCAACCATGTCCCCTCTCTATCACTCCACATAACCCTAAGCCCCCCTCTATCTATATTTCTCATAATCCCCCTCCCCCGTAATACTAACACTCAACCCTCATAATCCATAACTTTGTTATGCCTTCCTCTCTCTCTCTCCCTCACTCACACACACACACCACACACACACACACCCCTACTTCCCCCCTTACAACTAACCCCCCTACTCTCTCTTTTTCTCCCCCAACCCCTCTCCTCAACCCAATCATAACCCACACCCCTCTCTCTCTCTCTAACTACTCCAAAAAACCTCCCCACTCTATCACTCTCCTTCTCATGCATATTCACCACCCTAATACTTTCATTACGACTAACCTCCATCCTCCCTCCCTCTCTCCCCTCTACTACCTAACCCTTACTAACCCCCTTTCTCATAATATCTCATTCTCCCCTTCTCCTCCACCTATCCCTAACACCCACCACATTCTCTTTTCCACAAGCACCTAAAATCTATAATATATATCTCTATATCTCCCTCTCCCGCTCCTCTCTCTCTCTCTACAATGTCTCCCTCTCTCCCTCTCTCTCTATATCTCCCTCCCCCTCTCCTCTCTCTCACTCTCTCTCTCTCTCTCTCTCTCTCTCTCTCTCTCTCTCTCCTTCCTACTCCTACAGCCAACCACCCCACCTGTCTCTCTCTCTCTCACACTATTATCCTAAGTCCCTCTCTCTCTATGTTTCTCCTAATCCCCATCCACCTACTACTAACACTTAACCCTCATAATCTGAAACTTTGTTTGATATTTATTTGTCTCACTCACTCACTCACTTAGTCACACACACTCCTTATCACCCCCCTACAACTAATGCTCCTACTCTCTCTTTCTCTTCTCAAACCCCCCTCCTCACCCCTACCCCTAATACTCCCTACTTGGATCTCTCTCTCTCTCTCTCTCTCTCTCCAAACCCCCAATCCTATTCCCCTACCAATACCTCCCATCTCTCTCTATAACCTTAACCCTTCTCTCTCTCTACCATAACCTTTCTCTCTCTCTAACCCTAACCTCTCTCTTTCTCTTTACTTGTAACCCCACCCCCCTCTCTCTCTCCCTAACCCTTTCTTCGTATCACTCTTTCTCTCTCCCTCTCACACACACTCACTCCACTGCTTCAACCCCTATAGCTAACCACCCTCCTCCCCCTAACCTTAATAGAACACTATCTCATTTTCTCTCTCCCTTAACCCCCACCTGTCTCTCTCTCTCTCTCTCTCTCTCTCTCTCTCTCCCTAATCCACACATACAACTCCTCAACCATACCCCACTTCTCTCTAACTTCCCTACTCCTCCCCAAAACCCTAGACCTACTAGTATCTATCTCTTTCTCTCCCCTAACCACCCTACTCCCCCTACCCTTAATAAACCCCCCACTCATCTCTCTCTCTCTCAACCCTACCAATCCACCTACCCCTAACCCCCACAAATCTCTCTCTCTCTCTCCCTACTCCCTAAAAACCCCCCACTCTCTCTCTATATGCACACAGACACTCACCTCACTACTCCCAACCTTATAACTAACACCACCAATCCATCTCTCTATCTCCCACATCACCCCGGTAATCCTTACTAACCCCCTATCTAACTCTATCTCCCCAACCTATCCACCTACCCATAATATCCACCCCTTTTTGTATCCCCCAACCTTTCCCCACTCCCTCTCTCTTTATCTACACTAATCTCAACCTCTCTTTCTTTATCTATCCCCCTTAATCCTACCACTAACCATCCCACTAATATCACCCTCTCCTTCTTTATCTATCCCTCCCTCCCTCCCTCCCTCTCCCACACTTCTCTCTCTCCACCCCCTCTCTCTCTACCAATTCCACACCCCCCACTCCTAAACTATACCACCCTTATATCTAACTACCCTAATCCTTCCCAAACTCCTAACCCTCATGATATTTATCTCTCCCTCATCCCCCTACTAATCCACCTAATCCTAACTCCCACCCCCTTCCTATCCTCCTGCTCCCTATCACCCCCCTACTCCTTCTACCTCTAGCACACTCACACTCACCAACTACTCCCTCCCCTACCAATAACTCTCTCTCTCTCTCATCTTAACCCTTACTATCAACCTCTCTCATTCCCTTCCTTTCTCTCTAACCCTAAGCTCACCCCGCTCTCTGTCTCTCTCTCCCTCTCTCTCCCATACTCCTACAACTAACTAACCCCCCCTCTCTCTATCTATTCATTATCCTTAAGACCCCCCTCTCTCTCTATCTCTTCAATATCCATAATACCCCCCCTCTTTTTATGTTTATCCTAATCATGCTACCCCCTACAACTAACCACCCTCCAATATCTCTCTCCCTATATTCCCCTAATTCCCTACCTACAACTCTCCCTCTCTCCCTTAACCCTAACCCTTGTTCTCTCTCTCCTAAAACCCGTACCACCTCTCTATATATCTCTCCATATCTCTTCCTCTCTCCCTCTCTCTCTCACTCTTTCTATCTCTCCTCACCTCTCTCCCAAATCTAGACCCCCCACTCTTGCACTATACCATCTTCTCTCAAGCTTCCCTACTCATCCCAAAACCCATAAACTCCTAATCTCTACCTCTTTTCCTCCCCCAACCTCACTCCTTCCTCTATCCCTAATTTCCCCCCAACTCTCCCTCCTTCTGCTATCCCTATTTCCCCCCCAACTCTCTCTCTCTCTCTCTCTCTCTCTGTCTCTCTCGCTCTCGCTCTCTCTCTCACTCTCTCTCTCTCTCTTTATATATATATACAATTTTCTTCAAATATCTGCACACAAACTGTTTTTATTGATGTGGTGTTAAACATCAATTGGTGCATGTTTTAAAGTGAACAATTTGCAAGTATGTACATGATACGAATTAAACTCCCCCCCACTTAGTAGTATTGAAATTTCCAACAGGTAGATAGTTTGGATACAACTTTATTTTAATATAAGCATAATCATTTATGCTTAAAATTGGGCATAAAATTGCCAATGCATCTAACCAATTGTTTCCTAAGCGTAATGGGAAATTTGAAAATATTCTACTAGGATGAAGAAGAATTTTGCTAGAATTAAAAGGAACTAATATGGTTGTGATAGAGCATAATTCATTTCCTGATGTGAAACCATAGAATAATAACAACTTTTTTTCATCACATGAAGATGTTTCTGTTAATTTGTTTATCTTTAATTTGGAGCTTCAATAATACTTGAAATCAAATAACAATCATACACATAAGGAATCACGTTCGACACATGAATTTACCCTTGGAGAACCCTCTATGACTTGAGGGATAAAACCATAGAAAAAACTTCCTTAGTATATCAATAGATAGCAGAGAATGTATTTTACATCAAGTACCCTCGGTGCAATTACAGAGCAAGTGAAAGAAGAGAGACTCTGAAAAATATCATGCACAAAGAAAAGCGTGTTTCTTTAAAGGGAGAATATTCTTCACATTGAATTCATCAATATCGTATAACATATTTATGCATTATTCTCATGCATTAGCTTAGGTTTTTATCTTCTGACTTCAGGATGAATTCACCCTCCATCTAGATGCATCAATCTTACATGAAGAAGTGCACCCCACTTCTCAAGCAATGCATTAACTCAATGAACTGTCTCTTAGGATAAGCTCACCTCTTACCTGAAATCTTTCCCACTTAGCTAGATGGATAACTTAAGTGCCACCATGCAAGTGTCGCAACTGAAGTGTCATCTTTTAGTTTAACGTAAGTGTCGTCATGCACTAACACTTACTTAACTATATCTTCTTTGTTATCACTTAGTTAACTCTCTTAACTAATTCTTTCTTATTGTTGGGCCTAGTATATTTTGTGTACCATTTTTGGTGAAATAGTTTGGGTGTGGACAAAGTCATAATAAAAGAAGTTTGACGAAGTGGTCAACTCTGACAAAGTGACTGAGAAATCAAGGAAATGGTCATGCTAATTATGTCAAATAAGTGGATTTGAGTCAGTTAGTTAGAGTTTGTCCACATACATTAATGAGTAGAGTAGTTGTTTAGTGGGTTAATGGGAGTGGATAAGGCTGTGTGCACACTATAAATATGTAATAAGAGGGAAATTTTGGGGTTGTTATCTGGTTAGTAAGAAAGATAGTGATTCATCACCTATCTATGTATGTAATTGGCGAAGTACTTTATGTATGCCGAAGTTATTTTGAAGATACAATTCGCTGATTTCTAGGCTGTGTGAACAAATATTTTGTAATTCAAGGAAGAATCTGTAAGTCATAAACATGAATTGCTTATTTATTGGCTGCAACTCATAATAGAGAAAAGTACTTTTGTGTTTTTTCCCATATTGGGTTTCCAAACACAATGCCCAATTAAATACAACAAATAAATCTAATCTCTCATTGTTTCATTATAGTTTATTACTCTCTCAGGGGCGATAGGTGTAGGGGGGTGTTATTAAAACCCAAAGGAAATGCAGAACAAACCTATGAGAAGGGATTAGGAACTTAGAAAAATAATCAATCAGAGGCTCTTTCCCTTTCAAAAGGGTTAATTAAAGTCAACGAAAGAAGTATTGAGCATCTTATCATTGTGGAAGACTCAATGGTGATAATTATGCACCTATCCCTCAAGTCACTCTCCAAGGATATGATTCTCTATCGATTGTTCTAGAGAATTCATTGGTTGATATAAAGTGTCATGGAAGCCCAATTTTATCATGTATATTGAAACCTAAATAAAAAGGTTGATTCCCAAGCAAATCATGCTTGCAATCTACCTCAAGGAGAATTAGTTAAAAGTGGGGGTGAGAGATCCATCTCTATCATCCATTAAGTAACATTAGTCTCTAAATCCCAAGTATTAATTAATCCAATCCACAAGGGTCAAGTACATCTCATGCAGGTGGCTGATGGGAATAACCAAGTACCAACTATCCCCATTTCTAATCAAGATACATTTATTGTGAACCCTCTCAAAATTCTTCAGGCATATAGTAATAGCCTCAGGTGTGGGAGAAACTACTTTCGTTTGCATATAATCACGAATTCCCCATCTTCTCTACTTCAAACCATAGCCTCTGAGGTAAAAGAAAAAAATTTCCTCTAGGAAATTGCCTCGGTTTATGGTTTCCTTCCCTTTCCTATCCTCCATTGGGTTGTTAAGCCACTGAGGCCTCTGTTGCACCTAAAATCTTACCATCCTAAGATTCAGTGTATACATCCCTAAAGTTTCATTGACTAATTTATTGACCTGGAAGAGATATAACCCATTTATACTAGGTTTTGAGAGGTCGTCATAGGCTGCCCTCATGCAATCTGCGACGTCGCATATTTCTCTCTTACAGGGTGCGATGATGTCAGTTAATGGAAAAAAATAGCTCCTTCGAGCCCATTCTCGAAGCCAGCTGACATGGATCCTTATCCCTGACATTTTGTGAGAGTTGGCACTCGCTTCCTAACCTCTTGGGAGGATCCCCTATTGGTGAGCTCCTAATGTGGATGCCTAATGAGGGTAGCTATACCAAGAGACTACTTTAAATGTCAACCCGGGGAACGTACAAACTTTAGAGATGCATGAACTATCTGTGCTCTTATAGGATAATCTCTTGTCATAGTTGGATGTTGGTATCGATGTTCTAAAGATTGTCTACTAAATATGAAGATTGATTATGCTATGGAATTAAATACTTGAAAGCGATAAATCTAATTAAAAGAATTAAAGTGCTGAAAGCAATAAATATGTTCTAAGAAATAAAGCAGGGAATCTATTTTAAATAATTAAAATGTTGAAGTAATTAGATGCTGATCTGTTCTAAGAAATGAAGATACAAAAACAGTAAATCTATTTGAAATAATTAAAATGCTGAAATAACTAAATGCTGAGAATGAAAATATCATAACAGAGCTATTCTACTATTGGGGAAACAAAGTCTGTAACTACTATCTGCGCACAAAATTGGAGTGTTGATCTACCTGTTTTACCAATCTAGAATTGAAGTACGATCATTCTATGCTTACCCATCTATTACTAAGAAGTCAAAAGAAACTAATCACGATGAGAAACTGCAATGAACTCCAGATCTAAACCATGACATTGAAAGCAAAGCTATTACACATGTAATTGTTGATAAAAATATGCATTGAAAGAAAGAACCTACAGGACTACTAAAACTGTTCTGTTGTACTACAGAATGTATTATAAACTACTACATAAATAACGAATCATTCAAATGCTCCCATATGTCATAGAATTATTCATCAATGTAAAATGCATACTTGGAAAAATACCTGCAAATAGGAATCTCCTGACCTATGTGTTGGAAGGGCCCTCCCCAACACGTACTCAGGAGAGAATAAAAACTTAGAAACGCTGGCTAGAATTAATCATCAATCTTTAATTAAGATATAAAATCCATGTCAAAATAGAAGTCTGTACTTCTCAATATCTCAATAGTGCAGAAAACGTTAAAAATAATGTTTTTTGCAAAATAACAGTGGGGGCCTCTCGCTACCCGAGAGGTCCATATTTATACGATTTAATGCTAATCCTAACTGATTGTCAAAATGTTGATTCTTCTTGAAAGTGGGAGTGCATACTCTATAAATTAGGAAACAAGGCGTCGAGCTTGGTGATCCTTTAGTCTTCTACATGTCCATCCTTGAATGAGCCTGAACCTACTCAATCACGCTTGGTTTCCATATAATTAGTTTGTTTGATACACATTCTAACATCCAAGAATAATCATAAAACAATTCTATTAAATAATTAAAGTAAACCATTTTCCCCCACAAATGAGTATGTTTCATCACCATTGCTTGAGTTTGGTTGCTGGAAAAAAGGTTATCAAATACCTGAAAACTTGACTCATCATTCTCTCCCATACTTGAAGGATTCACCCATCCTTGGGTGACTTATTCGATTCATTGATGACCTCCCTGATGTCCCATGCTACCACCCTAGGGATCCCTGCCTGCCTATGATACCCAAGGTTCTGATCCTCCCTGGTCCATGTCCTCCTTTCTTCCTCTTCATTTATCTGTTCCTTGATGACTGGGGAAAGAAAGAATGGGGGATTCAGTCTCATCCCGATCCATCTGAGTTGGTTCCTTGCTAGGGATTCTTTGTAGAGTGTGGCTTTGAAAAGGGCATCATCAAGCTTGAGGGGAGAGTGGAGTTCTCTCCTCTTCAAATCATTTGCCACTCTGCTCCATCTTTGCTTAATGGACTCAATAACTTCCTTCTGCATGCTACGGAGTGTAATGTCAAAATGAGTCACGGCCTCCTATTTTTTTGCAAGGAGAATGGGTATCAGTTCCTTGTCCTGAGTGAGGATCCTGTGGTTATAGATTATTCCCGGGGTGAGTTGGCTTAGGTTTGATCATCAATGGGGTTTCCCATTTGGATGCAACATAGATATGGTAGTCGTGTGCCCACTCAATTTCGTGGTTCATCCATGAACATAATGCCCTCAACTGGAAATCGCCCCCATATGGGTTTGGCGACTAGTTGGGCGAGCCAGAAACCACGAAGTTATGCAAAAAGAACTCACTTGATTTGTCTTTCTCCAGCTCTGTGGAGTTCAAACATGCATCCATAAACTCCTTGCGGGTGCTTACCTCTATAGGGAGTCGTTGCTTCAACCTCTCGAGCTAGAATTTGCCCCATTTCTCCTGCATATAGACTGCATAGATTGCCGACGGGGGTCTGAGGTCTCTTAGTTTTTCATATATGTTGACAGTAGTGGCCAAAACATCTTTTAATTTGGTGACCTCCAGGCCCTTTTTGGCCAATTCGGCTTGTTCCTCCGCCAACTTTTCTTGAAGCGCTAAATGCTTCTGCTCGGCCAGCCGTAGCTCCTCTGCATGGTGCATCTTCAGTATTTGAGTTTTCTCGGCTGAGAACGGGGGAGGTATGGGATGGCTTCCTGGCCCAATCCTTAATGCTGCCAGCTCATTTCTGAGCTTCTCCAATTCTGCTCGTGCCTCGACGAGTTGGGTGATGACCTCGAGTTTATCTTGTGCTGGAGGATTTCCCTGGAAGTTTCCTTGCTCTCCTAAGTTCTCCTCTTCTACCTTATCCATTTCCTCTGCTTCTTTATTCATTTCTTCCCCTCCGTCCTACATTTTTTCATCCTGTTCCTCTTCTGTAGTGGGTTCTTCCTAATCTACCCACTGATCATCGTCCCCATCCAACACATCTTGAACAATGGGACTGGGTTCTCCACTCTTTTCCTTGTCTGTTCAGATTCGGGCTGTTTGGTTGAATCTCGTACTCCTCTTGGGTTCTTGAATTTTGGCAGGAATTTCTGATTTTGCCCTGGGGGAGTGCTCTTTTGAATTTTTTATTTCTACCAGGGTTTGCGACATGGTCCAAGTCAATCTTCCTTTTCACCCCTGATACAGAGGCAGCTCCATTCCTTCCTCTAGGTGGTATGCTAGCTATGGGTGTACTTCTCGTCCTTTGAACATCTTCTGCGGATACTAGCACGAATTCCTCCCATTAAAGTTCTAGTATCTGCGCCTTCAATTCCTTGCAAACAATTATCTTGATTAGCCCATGATGGGCCAAGGCATCATCCTTACCCTTCACCACCTTCTTACTCATTTTCGATAGGGATTGGAGCAAGTAGAATGGGATACTAATGTTATTATTTGAGGGATGCTAGGTCCTGTGTCTTATCAGTTCTAGGATCCGAAAATGAAAGATGGGAACATAGCTTAACCTACTAGAGCATGTGATGTACCTTAGAACGATTTCAGCTACGTCCTCCCATGGTGCTAGCATGGAGAGTCTTTTGACTCCATTTTTGTCCTCGTCATAGAACTCTCCTCGCTCAAAGAATGCTGCTTTTGCTTCTTGGTTTGCCTCCCTGTCATCCCTGCTCCAATACAAACCCCTCTGTAGGCCAGTGAATTTGGCAATTGTCTCCTCGTCCAACTTGATACGTAACCCCTTCACCTGGGTGATGTACTGTTCATCTTTAATATGCTTGAAATTTCTTGCGAATTCCTGAGCTATACCTCCATCATGTCCTTTCAGACCTAGGATGAAGGGCATCCATCCTGCACTGCGAACGATCTGTAAGACTCTCATGTTCTGGTATATGATGTTGTGATCCTCTGGTTCACTCCTTTTAAAACCCTTTGTCATTTTGAGAATCTCTCTTATAATCTACAAAACCAGGGCTTTTGGAATGCAGTTTTATACCTTCACCTAGTTGGGCTCTGCGTACGGGTTCGAGGAATACAAATGGTGGCTGCTTGTTGTGAAGTCTGGGTGGTTACTTATATGCACAGTCGTGGAATATTATGCCCCTTAATTCGCTGTATTTCTGTACCTATTCTTTCCATTATGCATGTACCTGCCCCTTTTAATCCCCTATTTTCCATGATTGATCTCTGTTTTCTCATGATCGACCTCTATATTGAAAGTTGCGATCATGATTTGATGAGGTGATTGAATTTTAAGTAGCGATTATGACTTTTTAGGGTCATTCCACCACCATGCTACCAATTTAGAGTAGAAGCTGTCCTCAGCTGACAAAAATCTCATGTAGCGTGGGATAATGTTTTACTTTAATCATAAAATAAAATCGTGTTAGAGATTACCTTGGTAGTTATGCGTACCTGCTTTGATGCTCTGGTGCGATTTTTATGGATGGTGGATTCTGTAGTAGATTTGCGCATGTCAATAGTTGCTCGTGTGAGCTGATTTTTCCGTTTCTTGTCATTTTGAATCTGCTGCATTGCCTTCTTTTGAAAGTTGTGCCTGTTGAGGATATGAGTCATGCAATGTTTTTTTCTTATTGGATGGTTCAATGGTTGTATGTGATTGGCTATTTTGAATACATGGCAGCATCGCTCGAATCATTTTGCTGGCTCGCTTGAATTATTTTGCAGGCTCGCTTTAATACTTGGCAGCTTTTTGTGATGATACTGTAGAGTGTCTGTAGTTGTAGAAATTTTTGTTGGCTCTCTTGAATAGGTGGCACCTTCACTTGAATTATTTTGCTGGCTCGCTTGAATAGATGGCAGCCTCTCTTGAATTGTGGTCAATGCCCTATTAATTTTCTGTTACCTTTTGTGTGTTGTTTTTTTCTTTTCTTTTGTTTTTTTTTTGCTTTTTTTTCTCTCTTTTTTTTTCTTTTTTTATATATATTTTTCTCTCTCTCTTTTTTTTTCATGATATGTGTTGAAGTTTATTGATTTGCAGCATGCTCTATTAGTATCAATTGTTGCTGGTAGAGTATTTGTATAAATTCTTCTTTGGACTTTGGTTTTTTATGGAGTTTTAGGCGATGCCCATTCACTATCATGGGGAACTCATCATCATCAATTGTAATAATTCTCACAGCCCCATTGTCATAAATGTTTTGTATACTGTAAGGTCCAAGCCATCTAGTGGTTAGCTTTCCTTTGAATGTGTGAAATTTGGAGTCATAGAGTAGTGCCCAATAGGGGCCTCTCACTACCCGAGATGTCCATATTTATACGATTTAATGCTAATCCTAACTGATTGTCAAAATTCCGATTCTTCTTGAAAGTGGGAGTGTGTCCTCTATAAATTAGGAAACAGGGCACTGAGCTTGGCGATCCTTTAGTCTTCTACACGTCCATCCTTGAATGACCCTGAACCTACTCAATCACGCTTGGTTTCCATATAATTAGTTTATTTGATACGCATTCTAACATCCAAGAATAATCATAAAACAAATCTATTAAATAATTAAAGTAAAACATTTTCCCCCACAAATGAGTATGTTTCATCACCATTGCTTGAGTTTGGCTGCTAGAAAAAAGGTTATCAATTACCTGAAAACTTGACTCATCACCTATCTCTCTCCTACCATATCTCAACCTACCCTATCCATACCCTATCCACTTAGTCCTATATAAGTGAAGCTCACTCCCATTCCAAAGGGAGGAAGTCTATAGTGTCTACATGCTAGTGAAATCATCTTAGAGAGATCTCTACTCATCCATTGAGAGACTCACACTTCCTTGGGAGGATATGGCATTGGATTGGATGGAGAAGGGTTACTTCGTTAAGCTCTGGTTGTAGTCGTTCTCTTCTATGTACTTTCCCTATTTTTACAATAATATAAACGCTTTCCACTAATGTTGTTGTGATGATGATATTGTGTAGCTTACCTGCTTAACTGTTTACTTAGATCTGTTATCGTTTATATGTTTTTACTTGTTTGTCTTATTTTGTGTAGCTTGGCAGGTCTTGCAGCTTAGATCTGACGACTGCGAGGCGTGGAACAACATCTGGGAAAAGGGACTACAAAATTAATGTAAGGAATCTAATAACTTGATCCTTAACTAGATCTAGGAAAGTGATTTATAGTCTATTCTATTTGTTGTAGACTCACATTGAGCTAGGGAGATCCGACTCGCGTCCGCTGAAGTGGATTGTCCATCAAACAAATCTGGCGACCATATTGGGGAAGAACATTGTTTGTAGTTGTCAATTTGAATGTCATTTTCAGTTGATTTCTTGTTACAAGCCATTTTATTTGTCATTTTCCTCTTAAACTGGTTTCACCATCATATATTCACTTTGAAGAGTTTGATTACCTTCCTTTGAGTTTGTACTTCTCATTTACAAACCATTTGATTGCTCATTGTTTGGAGAATTGGTTCATTTTTTAACTTAGATCTCGTATGTCACACCTGGTCAATGGACTCAGAGCGACACTGTGTCATTTTTTATCTTTGTTCTTTGTCTGTGGGCCTCTCATTGCAACCCTTTCATTGGTCTCATGTGACACCGTTGCACTTCTTGCATTGGTAAACTATGATGCCGCACTGTGTACAAGCACATACTGCGTTGATCTACCAAAATTGCCATACAGGCATCCCTTCTCCATTTATGATTTGACTTTTGGTTTGTGTGCAAACTCCCTCTGTACTTTAAGATCCAGTCAGAGACCCCATTTTTATTTGTGTGACTGAGTTGTTTGGTTTTATTTAGAGTTGTTCTGGGTTCCATCTTGGACAAGCTTGAGATTTGGTAGTGGTGGACACTCTTGTCTCCCCCACCTGCATGCACTCACCCTTGCATTCCCTCCTCTCCTTGCCGGATCTGGTCATTGTGTTGGATTGGTTTCCAGACCTCATTTGCATTCATTTTTTAGCTTTGCTTGCTTTAGTGCTGCTTGTTACTGATTGATTTTGAGTGTTTGTGTGTACTTTTAGTCCATTGAGTGCTTGTCTTTTATTGAGATTTTCTGAGTTATTGAAGTGTTGCAAGTAATCTTTTCATTTCAGTATTTATGTTTAAAAGCATCACTGTTATCAAATTGTTATTTTGATACATCCATTGAAAAAATCAAAAGTTCTTTATTTCCATCATTTTTTCAAGCTCATTTGAAGAATTGTATGTGCATTAGAATGTCTCATTTGTACATCTTTTGGAAAAGTTGAAAAAAATTGAATTATTTGTGTTTTTCATGAATTATGAGTTGCTCATTTTCTTGAAAAATTCAAATAGATATCAAGTTTTGCAAAAGTAGTTCCATGCTTGGAAAGTTAAATTCATATTTTGGTTTTTATGCTTTTAGGCCATTGTAGTGAAAGTGAAAATATTGCATACTCTACTTAGAAACTCTCTCTTTTCATCGCTTAGCATCATTTTTGTTTTGAAAAGATAAAAGAAAAAAAAACATGCTTTGATTTGGCTTCATAGTGTTGTGTTATTTTTTTGTGTTTCATTTGAAAAGGAAAAGAATACTTCATAGTCATTTTTTGGTAGATTTGGGATTGCATTTGCATTGTGTTTCTTTGGTAAAAAATTGGAAAGAATTTTCTCCCTCCCACACATAGAGTTCATCAAAAGAAAAGCGTACTTTTTGCATGTAGTTAGGGCCTGCATTATGTTTACGATTATGTACTCACCTCATGCATTCACCTAACCATCCAGATAAAATTAATGGTAGAACTAGGGTAAAATTTTTAGTAACCTGTGTTTAACTTAGAGACGTGTTTCAACGTCGTTAAGCGTGGAAGCTGTCATTATTTTTCAGCACTGTATTCCGGGGGTATTGTAGTCTTCCACGTACTTATCGGTATATCGAGCTCTTTCACGTACCCACCAAGTACCACTCGTACTTGTCATATATCGAAAGATGTTTCATGTACTCGGTAGTATATAGGAAGGTATCGTGCCATACGGTTGTGCATTAGACAACACCACTACGGATTTGAGCTCCCACGTACCTTGCGTATATTGGGAGACACCATTAGGATTCCTGAAACCAACTGAGTTAACCTTTTAGCCATCTTGGCAGAGCAATACACCGAGAACAACACTCGGGGAGATTACTATGCACGTACCGTCCAGGTAATCGGGTATTCAGGAAAGGGTAAGGTCCCAATCCTCCTTGTCACGTTTTACTGTTGGACCCTGCGATATATAGCGATTTGCGAAGCCTTGGTAATCCAGTGAGGTTCTAGACCTTTGAGTCCACTCTTATAACATAAGTTTGCTTGTGGCCTTAGTTTGTGTAGGGTTTGTCTAGTTTGTTTTCCTTTTGTGTAGCTTTCCTTAGGAGAAAATGTTTGTTTTAGTCACTCTGGCTGACTTTCCTTGGAGAAGGTCCCATAGGATTGAAAACTTGCCACCCGAATATCCCCTTAACCAGGAGGTAATTTCAAGGGTAAGAATGGACCCACAAGCTAGGGTTGGGTCACATGAAGTGGAAAACCCCACTTTGAATGTTCGAGGACTTTTGTTTCCTCACACTCCTCCAGATTCACCTGCCTCTCATCCCCTGCAAGGTGAAGAAGCACAAATCCCCACTTCACAAGACTTACCTCCCGTTTCTCCAGGAGATCCTGGATCGTTGGAATGGATAAATCAACCCCAGGACGACCCCACAACAGCTGTTGGCCCTTCAACAACTTATTGGACATCTTCTCTAGGCCACCCAGTGGCCCATTTTGTCGTTGCACCCCCACCCAGTGGGACTACTACGGATGGCCCCTTAACTTACTATCATGGACAATTGGCTCTTTTTCGTTCTATGGCTGAGGAGCTTCAGAGATAAGGTCTCCAACGATGGGTTGAGGACCCGACATTACCCCCCTTATCAACCAATCCTAGGTTGCTCTTTATCTTTTGAGTCACCGGAATCATCCACGCAACACATGACCATTGCTAAAACTAGTCAACCATCTATTCCTACACATACGTCCCCTAAATAGGAGACCAGTTTAGTACCTCTCACAACCCAACTTGTTGAAGGACAATAGTCCAACACACTAGTGACCACCATGGTTACGTCACTTGCTCCTCCCCCACCTCAAAATTCGAGGGGAGGATACTCTTTACCCCCTACCTTCTTTACAGGTAATGGTAATGCTACAGTCAATAATCAACAACCAGTGTTGGGTCAACCTTTACTTAGTGGTCAACAAGTTGTTGCTGGGGGGAAACCCCCGTCTCTTAACCATAATATTGCAGTAGGAGTTCCCATCGGTCCTTCCGTTGTAAATTCCTTACCTCCCATACCTTCCACTACGGGACTATCCCATGTTGGGGGACCATCCAACGTAATTCAACCTCCTTCGAGTCAAGCGTATCCAGGTCATCTTAACCTTGTGTCAGGTCAACTTAATCTCGGAAATGCACTCTACGGGGTACCCTACCCTAGAAATCCTTACACTCTATGGGGAAAGCAAAATTGTTTACAACATGGACCCCCACTTACAGTCCCTCAAGTCCCTCCACCCCTATTTGGTCCACCTCCACCTCCCATTGGAGGCGATGGGCCCCCATATAACTCTGGAGGAGGTAGAACTTTACCCTATGGTGAAGGACCACCTCATTTCGGTCATCATGGCCCAGCCCTCTGGTGATGGTGGTGGAGTACCATCCCATCCCGGTCGTGGTAGTGGTGGACCATCCCATCCTGGTGGTGGTGGTGGTGGAGGACCATCCCATCCTTGTGGTGGTGGTGGAGGACCCTCTCATCCTAGTGGCGGTGGTGGCGAAGCACCACCCTACTATGGTGGAGGTGGAAAAGGAGGCTCTTACCCTTCCTACAGCAGAGTTGACCCACGACCCCCTCCTAGCGGAGGTGGTCGAGGCCCAACCTATTCGGGTGGTGGAAGCGGACCACCACCTCCTCCTGGTGGAGGTGGTGGCGGCCCATCCTACCCTGGCGGTGGTGGTGGACCCCCACCATTTGGAGGCGGCCCACCCCCTCCCGGTGGCAGAGGAGGGCCCCCACCTTATGGTAATGGGCCACCTTATTATGGTAATGGACCACCTTACTATGGCTAGTTTCCTCCTGGAATACCCTATGATCAGTCGATACAAGGTCCCACAGGTCCTTACATGCCTTATCAGTACTATCAGTACCCGCATCCTAATCCATAGCTACCCTTTCTCACTACTTTGGACCTACCTGACCTGTCTCTCCTAACCAACGAACCCATCTACCACGGAACTAATTGGACGACTTGATCCATCTTAGGTTATTTCAATGCACTCTCACCAGTTCGTCTGCCAAGTGGTATATTGAACTACCACCCCATTCTTTTCTGAATTTCGGTTCTCTTGCTATGAATTTTTTTACTCATTTCCAGCTGCCTATACGGTATGAAACTGGTACAGATCTTTTAACCTCACTCCGTCAAAATACTACTACTCATATCTCATATCATATACATGAGTGGCGAAGGAGACAACGTCTTATTAAATATCCCATTCCAGTCCAACTCATAGCGGACTGGTTTATGAAGTCTCTCATACCAACCATAGCAAGAGATGTTGCCATGGGAGGTGTTGTCACTGAAGAACAAGCCATCGCCCGTGTCCACTTGCTAGACTTAGTATATGCTCAATCTAGCATGTTGTTTGATATCCTTCCAGAAGCACCCCATAACACATACGGTCCCGCAAAACAACCTAAGGGACCCCGAGTTGATGGCATCATTGGATCCCTCAACACCCAGCCTCATTCTCAAACTGTTGGTTCGTCGAACCCCCAGGGTTCTTTCCCATCACTGAAACAGGTTGGTCATGACATCACCAAATCATCCACTCCTGCTGTCACCGAAGAAGTGAATTCTATTTCATCAGCTTCACCTCAAAAGTCTGGTGGTAAGAAGAAGAACAAAGGGAAACCGAAGAAATCTTCCACCCAGTAGGAACATAAGAGCACCCCTGATGATACCAAATAGAAAAGGAAGTTGAAGTATCCTTGTCTACTATGTGGTGATGATCACTTTTCTAAAGAGTGCCCCCATAAAGACGAAGTTCAAAATTTTCTTAAGGGTAAACCCACACCCGCGGTTCTCAACGATCCCTTCCCTGCTCAAAATCAGCATTTGATCGCTCACACTTCTCCTTCCCAAGGAGAAGCATCCACCACCACACATGTTCTCATGATGCGTAGTGAGACCATCAACTTGAACACCCATTATCGTTCGTATGATTATGTTCCGGAAAAGGAACCTGTTGGAAGTAATACTGAAAAAGCTTCCACTTTGATGCCTAACGTCACTATACCGGCTGCTCCTCTCACCATTGAGAAGCCCTCTTTCGAGTTAGTGTTGCATCCTCCCAAGAGAATGATTAGAAAATCGATTTTCAATCCTAATGCTCGGGCTACTCAAAACTACAACATTGTAGAGGACCTAGCACAAGATCCTTGTGTTATGTCGACGCTCGAAGTCTTGCAAAAATGCCCTAATTAGCGCAAGACTCTCCTCGCTGCCATCATTGCAGTTGACCCAGATTCATCGAACACCATCATGTTTCGGCTAGAATACTTCAAACCGAGGCTCTCCCATTAGTTGGCATTTCAAGTTGCCACAAACATTGCTGGGAAGACAATCCATCGTACCGTTTTGGACGAGGTGCCTCTACTTCAGTCATGTCAATCTTGTGTTGGCAAGCCATTGGATCTTTCAAGTTGAATCGTCCTCCTACCACTTTGAGATCCTTCGAAGGACATGGCTTTCAACCTCATGGGATGTTACAAGCTTTAGCATTCAACCTAGGGGAAAGACCGCAACCATTAACGTGGAAGTGGTCATTGCCCCGTTAGATTAAAACATTTTTCTAGGTCGTAATTGGTTTTATGCCATGACTGTGGTCGCATCATTTGTCTTTCGCATAGTACAATTCCCCCATCAAGGCCGAATTGTCATAGTCAACCAACTGGATTTCTGCACACTTGACGTTGCTACTCACCCGGGCAATAACATTCCTTCGATTGGACAATCTTCGCATCAGTATGAGAGCGTGGGGGTCGGCCTCCTTAAGGATTCCTCCCTTATGGGCATCTTTCATACTTTGGATCCCCCAAACCATGTTTCCACGATGAACATGATCTCCTCGCAATTTTCATCTATCCCAAACTCCACTAATTCATGGCTTGTACCTGATGAAGCCATGACACACCTGATTCAAAATATTATGCCTCTGTCACCCGCTGAACTCATGTATGAGACTATCCAGTCAGCGATAGAGGACCACTTAGCTGTGGCCTCCACCTCCTATTCTCTACAGTGGACATCATCCGATCCTCTGCTATGGACTTTTCATTCTGACGAGTCCATTATGGAAATCATACATGATCCTCCGTGGGAAGACCTCCATCGTCATTCATCTTTCCTTCCCTTGTTGGATATTGTGGAGAATAGCATTAGCACCATCTTTACACCGGATGTCTACTCTGGGTTGCAGTCCTTGATACTCACGTGTCAAATGGACTCCATAGGAAACTTAGCCAACATTGAACCCACACTTTGATAGACATTCCGGTTACTCTTGGTGTAGTGGAACACATTCATTTAGGCCAGAAGTGTTCCCCTAAAGAATTCATTGCGTATACGGCCTTATTCAAGCAATTCCAAGACATGTTCGCTTGGACCTATGAGGAAATGCCTGGGATAGACCCCACCATTGTTTTACACAAGATTAAAACCTATCATGACGTCAAACCGGTCCGCCAAAAGTTGCGACCGGTACACCCTCGGAAGACTGCTGCAATCAAGGTAGAGATTGAGAAACTCTTGAAGGCCGGCTTCATCTATCCTATCCCATTGACAGAATGGGTCTGAAACGTCATCCTTATTACCAAAAAATAGGGTGCCATTCACGTTTGCGTCGATTATCGGGACCTCAACAAAGCTTGTCCTAAGGACAACTACCTCATTCCCTTTATTGACCAGATTATCGACAATTGTGCTGGAAGTGTCATTTTTTCATTTATGGATGGCTTTTCAGGATACAACCAAATTGAGATCCACCCCACTGACCAACACAAGACTATGTTCATCTACCCTTGGGGAACGTTTGCATATCGTAAACTTTTGTTTGGTCTTAAAAATGCTGGTTCCACATTCCAACGGGCCATGTCGTATGCCTTCCATGATGTGAAGGACTTCGTGGAACCATACTTGGATGACCTCCCTACCCACTCAAAGCAATGTGAGTTCCACATAGATCATCTGATGGCTTTTTTCCTTAGATGCAGATGATACAATATCCATCTAAATCCTCATAAGTGTATTTTTTGTGTCGAGTCTGGACGCCTCTTAGGGTTTATCATCTCGAAAGATGGGATCCGAATTGATCCCTTGAAGGTGGAAGCCATCGTCGCTCTTCCACCTCCAACTAATATTACTGAACTTCAGAGTCTACAAGGACGTGCGACTTATTTAAGGCATTTTGTTTGTAATTTTGTGCAAAAGATGCAGGGTTATATGAGATTGATGAAAAAAGACATCCCATTCATTTGGGATGATCAAGATCAAAAATCTTTTGATAGCTTGAAACATGCCATCATGCATGCCCATGTGCTCCAACCGTTGAATTATTATCGAGATTACATTCTATATCTCACTGCTTCCGACACCACTATGGCCATGGTTTCTGGTGCAGGAAGATGAGAACGCCCAAGAAAATGTGATATACTATGCCAGTAAAGGTCTTATTGACTCTAAAACTCGCTATTCACAAGTTGAGCAGCTCGCTCTCACGGCAGTCATAGGCATGCAAAAGTTCTGTCATTACATTTTGCTCCGCACCACCACCATCATCGCCGATTCAAACCCCATGTACCACGTTCTAACTTGTCAGGTTCTTGGGGGCAAGTATTCATGTTGGATCATGATACTGCAAGAATTTGATCTTCTTTTAAAAAAATCCATGTCCAAAAAGTCTTTGGTGTTTGTTGAGCTCATATGTGACCTTCCTCGTACTGATGTAGAATCTTAGCCCAATCACTCTTTTCCAGATGAGTTGTTGTTTCTTATCAATATGTCTGATCCATGGTATGGAGATATCACTTTGTATCTTCAAACCCAACGTTTCAGCCCTCAATTGTCTTGCGACGATCGTCATCGAATATGCCACCATGTGAAGTATTATCTAATTTTTAGTGATACTTTGTACCATCGTGGTATCGATTCTATTATTCGACGTTGTCTTACTCATGACGAGGATGAACACGTCCTAAATGACTGTCATGCTAGGGCTTGTGGTGGTCATCTCTCTGGGATGGCTACATCCTATAAGATTCTGTGTGTAGGATATTATTGGTCATCTATCTTCAAAGATTGTATCGAGGCTGTAAAACAATGTCCTCCATGTCAACATTTTCATACCAAAAAGCGCACCCATCCCGCCCTGCTACACCCAGTTATTTCCGTTGTCCCCTTCGCTAAATGGGGCATTGACTTCATGCATTGTAAGCCTAAATCGGTCATGGGTCATAGTTATGTCATTGTAGCTATGGATTACTTTACAAAGTGGGCCGAGGCAATGCCTACATACACGAATGACGGGAGGACCACCGCAATCTTCATGTTTAATCATGTAATAGCATGGTTTGGAGTTCCTCAAGTGATAGTTACTGGCCATGGTTCCCACTTTATGAACCATATGGTTAATGAGTTGAGCGATAGACTGGGTTTTCGCCATGAAAACTCAACACTGTACTACCCACAGTCGAACAGACAGGTCAAGGAAATTAACAAGGTCTTGAAAACTATGGTCCAATGTATGGTGGGTACACACAAGTCCAACTGGCATAACATGCTATTCCATGCACTGTGGGCTTATTGAACCTCTGTTAAAACCGCCACTAGGTTTACTCACTTCCAACTAGTGTATGGATTGGAAGTGGTCCTTCCTATTGAGTGTGAGATTTCGTCCCTCAAGCTCTCCATCGAACTTCTCCCCAACACTACTAGGGCATTGACTTCATGCATTGTAAGCCTACCTCGGCCGGGGGGCATAGTTACGTCATTGTAGCTGTGGACTACTTTACAAAGTGGGCCGAGGAAATGCCCACATACATGAACAATGGGAAGACTGTCGCACTCTTTATGTTTAACCATGTAATAGCGCGGTTTGGAGTTCCTCAAGCGATAGTTACTGGCCATGGTTCCCACTTTATGAACCATATGGTTGACAAGTTGAGCAATACATTGGGTTTTCACCATGAAAATTCAACACCGTACTACCCACAGTCGAATGGACAGGTTGAGGAAATTAACAAGGTCTTGAAAACTATGGTCCAATGTATGGTGGGTACGCACAAGTCCAACTGGAATAACATGCTCTTCTCCGCACTGTGGGCTTATTGAACCTCCGTTAAAACCGCCACTGGGTTTACGCACTTCCAACTAGTGTATGGATTGGAGGCGGTCCTTCCTATTGAGTGCGATATTCCATCCCTCAAGCTCGCCATCGAACTTCTCCCGAACACTACTATCAAGGAAGAACGCTTCCTCTACCTAGCTAAGCTTGACGAGACTCGCAGAGATGCCACTCTTGCCAATGAGGCTCATAAGATATGCATCAAAGCGCAGTACGATAAGTCGGTAGAACCTCGCGCCTATAGCGAAGCAGATTTGGTCCTGAAAAATGACCAAAAACATGATAAGCTGGGGCCTGGAAAGTTTGAGTCCATGTGGCATGGACCTTACGTAGTGAAACATGTCTTAGAGAAGGGAGCTTATGAGCTTGAATACTATGACGGGATATATTTGGGTGAGCCCCGCAATGGGCTCTACCTGAAGAGGTACTATGCTTGAGTCTTTCAGGCATAAGTAATTTTGTATATACTGTACATGGCATGTGTGTGTTTTTGTGTGGTGTGACACTTTGATTTTTTGCATTCTTAGGTCTTGTTCCATTTATTATACCATGTTCTGTCTACATGTGCAAATGGAAACGTGTTACGAATTCGCGGACGATGCCAACCAGCATACCCGTAACCTTGCTTCGGGAGCCTGGGTACTCTATTCACCTACCAATGAGCTCATTAGCTCAGGAAGAATGTGTCTAGGTTTTACAACCAACAATGCTGCAGAATATCAAGCAGTCATTGGAACCCTAACTAACACTATTTCTATGGGTATGGACCATGTTGTCATCCACTTGGATTCTCAACTAGTGGTCTCTCATCTTAACCGAGTCTACGCCATCCGCGATCCTACTTTAATCCGTATTTATATATGGGCCCATCTTCCAGAAATGTCCTTCAAGTACATTTAGTACCTACACATTCCACGTGTTGGGTGGGGCCCAAATGGGTTGGAAAAATATACAAGTGTGGAAAATCGTGCGTTGCGCGCTGCGGCAGATAAAAAAAAAAAAAAAAAAAAAAAAAAAAAAAGCCAATTTTGATAATTGCGCATTGTATGTTGTAGCAGGAAAAGGAGGTGCAGTTTTGAGAAATTGCGCATGATCACGTAGCGGCAAGGAGTAGGAAAGGTTGCGCAATATGCTGGTGCGCAGTTTGCGCGCAACAACCATTCTGGAGAAAGAATGAAAGGAAAGGTCGGAGCGGAGAAAGCGACCTATTTTGGGACGAGGAGACGAATGAAAAGGACCTGTCAGAGAGAGTGGCAACAAGTAGTTGAGAAGCTAGGCCACAACGTCGACGATGATAGCAAGGTGGAAGCAGTGGAAAGGGACAATCCATGATGCAGTGTAACCGTTTTGAGGACTGCGGCTGTCAGAGAAGCGTGTGAACCATGAGTGGTCTAGCTGGACGGCTTGGAGAACACGGAGTAAGCTGTCGATGGTGACAGTCAAGCTGAAAGCTGGCCACGCCGATTTTGTAGACCTAAGGGTTTTTGCTTACGAATGGTAAATATATGCCTATGGGTATAATCTATAAATAGGCATGATTTTGTATGGGAAAGGGTTGAACTCTCATTGTAAAATCAATTGATCTTGGAGCTATTGTAAAGGCTCTGCAGCTGAGTGCACAGAGACCTATTTGAGAGAGAAGAGAGTCTATAGCTGAGTGCGCAGACTAAAAATGGTTGTACCCTTCCCATAAAGAAAAATATTAACAACAATTCTTATGGATGTAGCCTCCATCCGGGGGGTGAACCACGTTAAATCCTGTGTAGTGTGATTGAATGTGTTGTTTGCAATTATCTGTTTGCTTACATGTATGTTTGAATTCCAGTTATCAATTGTATGTTAATGCTTTTATATGTATTCGCCATAGGAGAAAGATGGGAATAATATGTTAAGTATTACATGAATTAATGATTGATGGATGCAAAGTATTTCAGATTGTGAATGTATTGGTTGATAAACAAGCACATGCATGGAGGAATGTTAAGTATTCGGCAACTACAAGTCTGTGAATGTATGAATCTACCAATTAGTCCAATAGTTGAACAATGAATTTAAGTGCAGCGTTGGAGCGCGCAGTATTGTTAGTTTATTCAATTGCATACAACTTAACGATAAGAACTTGAATGAGTTGAATGGATAAAGAATGCTAAGTAAGAATGGTTAGAGTTAATCATCTTGAATAGACGCACGGTCTAGATGACACGCTGAACCATTGAGATTTGCTACTAGATAAGCTGTTGATAGCTTATCATCGTAACGCAAGAACTGTCCCATAATGCGCAGTCATTGGATGCGCTAGTGCGCAAGCACCTCCGCTTGCCGAAGTATCCGATGCAAAACAGAGGTTCCGCACAGTTGTCTGTCTGTAGCAGTCCGCAAGATATCACATTGCTTATTAGTTCTCCCACACTTGCATCACCAGGTTGTGGAAACTTGATTCAACAATGACCCCCTTAGCTTCGCCTCGAGTGAGACCTGAGGCTAGGCACAGTCTGTTGCTGAAAGGGCTGGGGAATAGGGGTTTTGTTGGTTCCTTGAACCGCGAAGTACCTGGTTCTACACTGGAAACCTCTAGCTCAGTTATATACACCAACAAATGGTTCCATTGCTCGGCTAAGACCAGTGATGATATAGTGTGTTTGGAAAGTAATGTGTGATGAAGAATACCAGTTCCCTTTGGGTTCAGACAATTGGCATCTAGAAAAGAAAGAGATCTGGGATTGGTGTGACAAGATCGAAAGAGATTTTGCCAAGAAAGAAAACATACACCCAGGTCTATCTGATGTGCAGTGTCTGAACAGATACTTGTGGAGGGCGATTCAAGATAGGGATGAGTTCCACGCAAATAGGTTGCACGGAAGCAATGTACGATGAAGAGACCTTCAATCCAGAGGAACTACTTCTGCTGAGGAGGGAAATAGTATCAATAAATAGGTTCCTTACTAGTAGTATTAACTTTCTCAAGCTTGAAGATCAAGCAAATGAAATGACAGTTGTGGTTGTACTCAACGTAGCCTCGAATGATAATACTGACTACATTGACACTAAAGACCGCAACGCCATGACAACAATTGAAGATCTCAATCAGCACCATCAATAGGACCTTTCTGCTCTCTTTAACATTATAGTTCTATATATTTATGGAGATTTTGATGACTTTGTTAACATTGCAGGAACCAGAGTATTGAAGCTGCACCACAACCCATACAAGAAAGAGGATTCTGAGATCCAGGTTCCAAAACATAACTGGTTCAAAGTTCAGCACTGTTGGAAAAGGAAAGGAACGACGCATGGTTACCAACCTCGCTAAATAGCTATGTAGACTAGAACAAGAAGCATACAAAGAGCAACGCAGTACTAGGCAGAGACGTTGTTCGCGAAGGCAGCCAAATGCACGACACAAGAAATATGAGAGAACATTGTTCCACAGAGAAAATTGCAAGTTCAACTGCTAAAGTGTTGAATGGAGTACGGTCATCCAGACAGTGCGACCTTATCCGAAATACCAGCACTGATGAAGTTAATCATTATAAGACCGTCCGGTCCACTTGACAATATTTGATAATGGTGACGACTGAGATCTAGATGGCAGAAGCCACAGTTTAGGTGGACATGACATCACACATACAAACGATATGAGTGAAGCCCATCACATTCAGAAATGATTGTCGGGCTACCCACGCGGCAGGTCACTAAATCGACACTTGGCACATGGCCACCATAAAGAAGCATGATTATCACTGATCAATCGCCATGGGGGATGATGCCATCTAATCATCCTACATGAATGCAAACGTGGATACCCCAGTTTAGAGCACGTGAATCATGTGAAGCCGATCCGTCCCAGAGATTCTAAAATAAAGGGACGCGAGCGAAGCAGGCTATATATACTGAACCTTAGAAGCATTGAGAAAATAATTCTTAGTTATAATATTTGTCCAGGGTAGTGACTGAAGCTGGGATATACTCTAAGTTTTGTTGATTGAGAGAGAGGCCAAGAAGGCCTTGGAAGAGAGAATGGACCAATTGCCATGGTGCACTTCATCTCCAGTGGAAGCACCATAGGCGCCCTAATATCTAGGCTGACAAGCGTCCATGAGCAATCCACAAAAGCATCTACTATAGCACTTGGGAGACATCACCCTAAGGTTTCACCCGAGATGTCTACGCAGTTCCTAATCGTTAAGATTCATGTGGAACTCGGTAAGATTAACTGTGGAGTTTCATCCGAGATGTCTATGCAATTAGTGATCAATAAAAGAACCATGGTCTCCCTACATATAGAATCACCAAGGGCAAAGGCGGATAGAGCTCTCCAGGAGACAACCCGAGTTGTGAAACAGATGTGCCAGAATAGTTGACCTGTTCCATGAGAATGACGGTCGCTGGAAAGAAGTACATGACAGTGAGCCACGAATTGTCAATCGGTTGTAAGAAATACATTACTGTGATACTGATCTTTGAGAGGGATACTGTTGCAACATTTAGCGCAACATATCCGGAGTCTCCGCTAAACTCGCTCCGTGATCTAAGGAAGAGATGTTGGATTTCAAAGCTCGGTACGACAGAATATGCGGCACCAGAGTCTAGAAGTGGAAGTGGCTCGGGACGAGCCACAGGTGAGTGTTAGGGGCCTGTTGGGCAGGGCCCAAATGGGTTGGAAAAATATACAAGTGTGGAAAATCGCGTGTTGCGCGCTGCGACAGAAAGAAAAGGCAATTTTGATAATTGCACATTGTATGCTGCGGCAAGAAGAGGAGATGCAGTTTTGAGAAATTGCAAATGGTCGCGCAGTGGCAAGGAGTAGGAAAGGTTGCATAATATGGTGGTGCACGGTTCACGCACGATAGCCATTCTAGAGAAAGAATGAAAGGAAAGGTTGGAGCAGAGAAAGTGACCTGTTTTGGGATGTGGAGACGAATGGAAAGGACCTGTCAAAGAGAGTGGCAGCAAGTAGTTGAGAAGCTAGGCCACGACATTGACGGTGAAAGGAAGGTGGAAGCAGTGGAAAGGGACAGGCCATGATGCAGTGTAACCATTTTGAGGAATGCAGCTATTAGAGAAGCATGTGAACCATGAGTGGTCTAGCTGGATGGCTTGGAGCATGCGGAATAAGCTGTTGATGGTGACAGTCAGGCTCGCAGTTGGCCACGCCGGTTTTGTAGACCTAATGGTTTTTGCTTAGGAATTGCAAAGATATGCCTACAGGCATAATCTATAAATAGGCATGATTTTGTATGGGAAAGGGTTGAACTCTCATTGTGGGTTATTGAACATTGTAAAATCAATTGATCTTGAAGCTATTGTAAAGGATCTGCAGCTAAGTGCGTAAAGACCTATTTGAGAGAGAAGAGAGTCTACAGCTGAGTGCATAGACTAAGAACGGTTGTACCCTTCCCATAAAGAGCAACATTAAAAACCGTTCTTGTGGACGTAGCCTCCATCCAGAGGGTGAACCATGTTAAATCCTGTGTAGTGTGATTGAATGTGTTGTTTGCAATTATCTGTTTGCTTACATGTATGCTTGAATTCCAGTTATCATTTGCATGTTAATGCTTTTATATGTATTCTCCATAGGAGAAAGATGGGAATAATATGTTAAGTATTACATGAATGAATGATTGATGGAAGCAAAGTATTTCAGATTGTGAATGTATTGGTTGATAAACGAACACATGCATGGAGGAATGTTAAGTATTCAACAACTACAATTCTATGAATGTATGAATCTGCCAATTAGTCACATAGTTGAACAATGAATTTAAGCGCAGTGTTGGAGCATGCAGTATTGTATGTGTATTCAATTGCATACAACTTAACGATAAGAACTTGAATGAGTTGAATGGATAAAGAATCCTAAGGAAGAATGGTTAGAGTTAATCGTCTTGAATAGACGCGCGGTCTAGCTGACGTGCTGAACCATTGAGATTCACTGCGAGATAATTTGTTGATAGCTTATCATCGTAACGCAAGAAGTGTCCCATAACGCGCAGTCATTGGATGCGCTAGTGCGCAAGCACCTCCGCTTGCTGAAGTATCCGACGCGAAACAGAGGTTCCGCGTAGTTGTCTGCCTGCAGCAGTCTGCAAGATATCACCCTGCTTATCAGTCCTCCCACACTCACATCACTAGGTTATGGAAACTTGATTCCGCAAACACCCACTCAGCTTTGCCTCAGGTGAGACCTCAGGCTGCACGCAGTCTGTTGCTGAAAGGGCTAGTGAATAGGGTTTTTGTTGGTTCCTTGAACTGTGAAGTACCTGGGTCTACACTGGAAACCTCTAGCTCAGTTATATACGCCAACACCACAAGACATGAACACATTTTCCGACTCTATGGCCAACTTCATCTTAGATTGGTACGTTGCATACACATAAGCATATTCATGAATTGTTAAAAGTAGATATAACATGTAAATAACTCACTTTATATAAGCAAACACATAAACAAGACCACACCATTCATCCATTTTAAATCACATAATGTATAAAACCGTCAGAATGTCTGTATATATATATCATCATAAAAAGTAGTGCTGGTAAATAATCTGAAGCACGATGAATTTCAATGAGTCTATACAAAATCTGAAGCCTCGTAGCTTTCAATAGTACAAAATCTGAAGCCTCTAAGCTCTCAGTACATACATAATAACAACATAAGGCATAACGCCTGGCCCGTACACCATTAGGTCGCGTAACTCTAGCCTACTGAGTATGGAAATAGTCAACTGCTCTCGTGACCCTGCGAAGTAGTGCATTGAAGCATGCAAACGCTCCCACCATATACCCCTGCATAGGTCATGGTAACTCATCCACTATAGGCTCTGGGAGGTCTAACATCAACCCAGTTAGTTTCGCGTAGACGTCCTCCATCTTCACGATGGCGGCATGTGCACCTGGAACCATGACTGCTCCCTCTCCTCTCCTCTCTCTCTCCTCGCAAGAAGAGAGACTCCCACTGGTCGTACAGGCCCTACATTTGCACACATGTTGTTAACTCGTGAGCACTATAAAAAAAAAATCATAAATATACAAAAATAAAAAGTACAAGGGGTTTTGTTCTTACCTATGGCTCCCCATACTGCTCCCTCAGGCAATGCCAAGTCTGGGTCATCTTTGTAATCCATACCACCGTACGGGTAGTCCTCTACCATGAGTAACTAGCCCTTTATCCAGGTGAAGAACTCAACACCATATCCGATGATGGGGCCCGCACCATGGCAGGCCATCACCTCTGTCCATATAGCCATGTGAGGATCCTTAGGATCCCTGTCATCCAATGGTACCTACAGGCACAAGAGGGGAGCCCGCTCCAATGGAAACGAGATCACTATTGACCAGTAGCTGAACTGTTTGAGCTCTCCCCCCCGACACTTGGTCAGCTGAGCTCAAATGTTCACGAGGAGTCCCTTGCACCAGTTGAAGATCTTCGGAGACATAAAGTCCTCCGCATATAGCATCTGAGACCTAGTAGCTAGGTGAGGAGCTTGGATCCCTGCTATCCTCATGATGGTAAAAAGTATGGCACACAGCGGACGTTCTCGTACTTCTTTGATGGGAATCTTCCCACTAGAAGCACGGGTTTGAGGAGTACAATGCTGTAGGATCATGTTACCCATGGTTCGATCACTTCCTCGTGATCCAGTAAGAGCTACGTTGTCCCCCCTCCAGGATAATCCAGTCAAAAAGTAGATGTCCTCGACATCCATAGTAAGTATGTGCTCACTGATCACAAAATATTGTTGAGTCGCATCCCAACATTGTAGCATATGTGTCAGCAATGAGATTTGGGCTCTCATGCCCTGGATCTGGAAGAAATTCAGGAGACCACAGTTCCTCAGTGCTTCTACACATAATGGGTCACTTGCAGCTTCCACGTCATCTACCTCGTGTTCTCGCTCATGGCACTCCCAGACCATGGTGGTTGCTACTAACCTACCACAAGGAGCATTTTAACATCATTAACACTCACTTCAACCACTGAAAGGCCATTTTTTGGGGCTAGGTTTGATGGTTGGGTTGGACGTTTCCACCGTCGCACCCCGTCAATTCTGACAATGCGACATCGTCGCAATCCACTTTTGCGGGATTTACGACAAGCCGAGTTCATCGCAGATCCCGAAAGGCCGACCTGTGATGAACCGACGACGAAATATCCCTCCACAAACCACCTCAAAACCCAAAAAAATGAACTAAAATAAAAAATCTAAACCACGAAAAATATGTTGGACTAATTTTAGATTTACCTGCTCCGAACGGTTGGTGAAACGGTTGCTCGCAACTCCCAGAATCGACAAGTGAAGTTTTGGCTCCAAATGGCACTTCTTCTCCCAAATTTGGCAAATGAACAATGGCGACTATATTTGGTTTTTTGTTTCTATTTATAAACAAAAGGCATATTCTTTTTTAAATATTTGATGCTTTTTAGGTCATTTTCTATAGTTTGGGTTATTTTTATGACATGTGAATACTCGGTTGACTTTTTGACCTAGTTTTCAAGTGTGCAGGAGTTGTTAAGTGGTCTTTCCATGCCATTCTCGTATTATAATGGTCATCTCAGGTATGAAAAACCCCTTGAATTTTTTGTCATTATTTTGTATCTGTTAGATTGTGATTATTTTATGATGATGAGCTTACTCTTTGTTCTTTCTCGTGCTCTTGAAACTATGAGAATAAGTTACCGAGTTACGATTTATCACTTTTCCGGGCTCGTTAAACTCTTACGGAAAATGAACCCCCCCAGAGTCTATATTTAAGATCTTTTCAAGCTCTCGAAATACGAAAAGATTGCCAAGTGAACTTGTCATGTTCACGCTTGTTAAAGAATATGAATGGTCGTCTTCCCAGTGATAGTTTACCCTTTTTTCGGACCAGGGGGCACTACTTACGAAAAAGGTATACTCCAGCCAATCATGACTGGAAGAGTCCTCTCCTGCGTTGTTTTACCCATTTTCGAGCGATGAGGCTAACTTTATGAAAAAGGACAGTTGGATTCTTCTTTAGTTCTTTTAAGACTCTCTAAACATGAAATGACGACCGAGTTTACCTTCTATGGGCTCGTTAAAATTTTACATTGAAGGGCCCGTCATGGGACGAACCCCTCTTATCCCAAGTTCGAAAAATATTTGGGATTGGACTCATCTATGAGATGAGCTATACCAAGCATCTGGTTACCCTCATCAAGCTCATAAAAAACACATGAGGCACTCATTGTTCATGATGGGGATAAAGGAAAGATTTTATGTTACACCCTTTATCAGTGGAAGTACCTAGCCATTTCTTGAACATGGCACTCATTTGCATTTGCATACTGTACTTGGACCATCCATTTGTCCTCGCGTTTCACCTATTTCCTGAGTCTTGTTACTCCTGTGAGTCATTTAGAGAACACTTCCATCATCAGTTGCATTAGGAGTTGGTACCATAACTCGTCAAGTCAATACTATCATGGCATGCCACACCCATGTTCAAGAATATTATCACCACTCATTATCTGCAGACAGTACACCTTCCATCATGTCGGTCTACTCTAAGTCAATCTTGCATGTTACTATACCATCCGATCTTCTCTACACATCCTTTGTCACGTTTTGTGTCGATGATGGTGGATTCATCATGGCCCTCGTTTGACGGATTCATCCTTGTCGACCTCAAATCATTATCCAAGGATTGAATCTAGAAACCAACCAAGTACCTTGGCCCTGCATGCCTCAATGGTAGGTTACCTCACTTTCAACATGAGTTTAAATCATTGACTCTTGATTGAAAGATTTCATATCGCGTTCGACTTCAGCTCATTTATTCACACTTGATGATATGTACTGTGATACCTTGGGAATCATTGACACCAATGGTGATTTTCCTCGCGCTTGTTAACAATATACATCAATGACCGGTAATCAAGTGGTTTCTACCATGTTCGACGTCAAGATATTTGTAATCACATGGATAGATTCGTATCATTGTGGGTTCAGCTTGAAGACCCTAGGGAGTCATATTTTACCTAGGTTGCGATGGAGTTTGTATTGAGTCATATTACATGGATCCACATTTGTATTGGTCGTGGTTGTGTTATCATCACATCATGGATCTACGCTTGTGTCTAGTAGCCATGATTGTGTTTAGTCGATCATTACTACCATGGATATGCATTGTATTAGTCGGCATACATGTTGTGCGTCATATGAGACTGTGTACTTAAACTCAGTTGTACTGCAACAACGTCCTTCATCCGACCAACCATTGCCATTCCTTCTGTCGAAGCATTTCACCTATCCAATTTTCAATAGCTTCATGCTTTGGGGGGCATTCTATTACACCTAAAATATTGCCATCCCGAGATTCAGTGTATTCATCCCTAAAGTTTCATTGACTAATTTATTGACCTAGAAGACATATAACCCATTTATACTAGGTTTTGAGAGGTCGTCGCAGGCTTCCCTCATACAACCTGTGACGTCGCATATTGCTCTCTTGCAGGGTGCAACGATGTTAGTTAATGGACAAAAATAGCTCCTTCGAGCCCATTCTCGAAGCCATCTGACATGGATCCCTATCCCTCACCTTTTGGGAGAGTTAGCACTCAGTTCCTAACCTCTTGGGAGGATCCCCTATCTCCCTCCTACCATATCTCAACCTACCCTATCCATACCCTATCCACTTAGTCCTATATAAGTGAAGGTCACTCCCATTCCAAAGGGAGGAAGTCTATAGTGTCTACATGCTAGTGAAATCATCTTAGAGAGATCTCTACTCATCCATTGAGAGACTCACACTTCCTTCGGAGGATATGGCATTGGCTTGGATGGAGAAGGGTTACCTCGTTAAGCTCTAGTTATAGTCATTCTCTTTTATGTACTTTCCCTATTTTTACAGTAATATAAACGCTTTCCACCAATATTGTTGTGTTGATGATATTGTGTAATTTACCTGCTTAACTGTTTACTTAGATCTGTTATTGTTTAGATGTTTTTACTTGTTTGTCTTGTTTTGTGTATCTTGGCAGGTCTTGCAGATTAGATCTGACGACCGCAAGGCGTGAAACAACATTCGGGAAAAGGGACTACAAACTTAAGGTAAGGAATCTAATAACTTGATCCTTAACTAGATCTAGGAAAGTGGTTTATAGACTGTTCTATTTGTTCTAGACTCACATTGAGGTAGGGAGATTCGGCTCGCGTCTGCTCGAGTGGATTGTCCGTCAAATAGCCTCTACCACTTAGTTGTTCCATGAACTTTGAGTATGGTTATCACATCATAGCCAACTCTTCTGAGAAACTTTAGGAGACAATTCATAGGTGTGAATGACTTCATGATGAAGGTCAAGAAATCATTTCCAAATCTATGCAAGAATGGAGCAATGGCACAAGAATTGGGAAACAAGTTATGCTTGCAACTTATGAGTTTCCAAAAGGAAGTATAAAGTGATGAAAATATAGGTAAACTGAGTTAAAAGAAAAATGGTAATGGATGATATTGAGGTGGATTGCTTAAAATAAAGGAATGATCAACATGCTAAGAAAATAACATAATTGCAAGATAAAGTAAAATTCCTAGAACTTGAACAGTCTCCAGGATTTGTAGCTAACAGAAAATCTCCAACGTTGGATGGTTCTATGGGCTCTTTCAAATTTGAGCAGTGGATGGATTACAAAGAGAACTCTATGGATCAAGTCCCAATCAAACTTCATCAGGTGCACACATCATATCCCTCCTAAGTTGATGGGCATATGGATGAAGCTCCCAAGGAGCTACGTACTCATCATGGTTAATTTTCTATGGTTTGCAAATTTAATTTTTAGTAGGTCAGATTATTAGGAAATACTCTAGTAGATATATCAGTAGTAACAATATAACTATAGGGTATGGATAGTGAAAACTTGAAGTTTTAAAATTTTTAAATAGTTTGGTTGGTTCATGTATCATACATTTTTCTTTTGGTTGGATTAACAAGTTGCACAGTTTGGATGCAACCAATTTTTTGATATATAATACAAAATAGCAATCATTTAGGTGAAAAAAACTCTTTACTCTCTCAATGTTTCATTATAAATCCTTACTTTTGTACTAAATTCCTTGTGAAGAAACAAAACTATTATTTATATATTATTTCATCTTATTGTTTCCATCAATGATGTGCCCCAACACTATAGATATAAGAAAAATCTAGAAAATGATAATTAACTCACTTGAGAGTTTTCCCAAACATATCGCAAACATTTTTAAATCCATGTTTTGGACTAGAATACTATGTTCCATCATCAAGAATAATATGTGAAGAGATAATTAACTCATTATACTAAAATAAATAATATTTTTTTTGATCAACATGTCAATTTTGAAACCCAATGCCAATCCAAAACAAAAAACAAAAAAAACCCAAAAATTATATTTCCAAACTCTTCTAAGACATATCATGTAAATTTAATCTAGAAACTCTTTCAAGTTTCCAATGTCTTCTGTACTAAACTAAACCAACCAAGTAAGCCAAATCTATACATACTATGTTGGAAAATAAATCTATCCACACCTAAAATTGGGACACATGAAACTCGTATCACCTCCATAATTAATGATTAGACATATACCATACTCATTTTAAATTTTACATAAACACCAAATCGATTGTACAACCAAAATTGAATCAATTACAACAAAATCCCAAACCCTATGTTTGACACACAATTTCATCCCCCCCAAAAAAATTCCTAGAATTGGGATAGAGAAATTTGTTATAGTAAATATATCTAGTACCTTGTAGCTCACTTTGCAAGAATAAACGTACAAGGCAATTCCTCTTTGTGCAAGAAGAAACATTTGAGATTGATGAGAAAAATGGACACAAATGAGAGTTAAAATATAGAACCCTCTGAAATTTGGCATCACTTGGGGTAATAAGACTACATGATAAATTAATTCCATTAATAATAAAACCTAGGGCATCATCCAATAAAAAAGAATAAAATTTCAACCCAAATTATACTAATTACAACAAAACCTCAAACTCGAATCCCATTCTATTCCAAAAAACAAAATACCTAGAATTGGGTTAGAGGAAACTAGTATATAGTGAATATCTCTATTACCTTGTGGCTTATTGCATAAGAAGAAATTTGTGACACAAAAACTCATTGTGCAAGATGAAACCTATGAGTAAAATGAGAACAATGGAAAAAAATGAGACTGTAGAGCTAAAACCCTTAAAAATTTAGTGTCACTTGGAGTAATGAGGGTAAAGGTTGGTGTAATTCCCATTAATTATCAAATTTGGGCATTATCCAATACAAAAAAAATGAATTATAAAAAAAAATGAACCAATTACAACAAAACCCAAATTCAGCCCCAAAAATAAAATATGTAAAATTTGGACAAAAAAATGTTATAATGAATATCATTGGTACCATGTGTCTCGTTATACAAGAAGAACCTATCATGAACTGGCCCATTGTGTAAGAATAAAATTGCAAGGCAGAGGAGACTAATGGTTGGAAATGAGACTGTAAAGTTGAAATCCTTTGAAATTTATCATTGCTTGGAGTAATGAGACTGTAGGCTAGATTAATTTGGCCATTCGATCCACCCAATCGACCATTCAATTCACTTTACTACCACTAATTAATGACATTAGAACTTATGGAAGAATGCATCTTAGAAATAAACATGGATTCCCTTATATGCAAAATATGTGAGCCCTCAAAATTGAATCCTAATGAAAACATGGTCGTATCATACAAAGATGAGGACAATGACATAGTCACCATGGCATAAAACATAAAATTCTTAGATGTTATCCATCAAGGCTTAAACCTTATACACCTGTATGTTTTTCTTACTAGAAAATGGTCAAATTTAGAGATATATTCCACCCCAACAAGACAGATGAATTAAGGGATCAAGTAACAACTATACACAAACAAAATGCCTATTCAGTGAAGCCATGCAAAGAATCACAACCTCAAATTTGCTTCTTTGTTCACAAATTTGGATGGTGAAAACTCAAAATCCAAACCAAAAACTCCAAATTCGAGAAGTTTTTGTTAGGCATGCTACTACTTTCTCACAAATTTGGAGGGTGAAAACTAAAAATCCAAACCTAAAACACCACAATCTAGAAGGTTCCTCTAGGCATGACATTTGCATTATTTTTAATGACATCATATTGATGTTGTTGTGCATTTTTTCTTGATTCTCTTTTCTTTTTCCTAGGGCATGGTTCAATAATATTTCTTAAAATTCTAATTTAAAAAATAATTAAATAAAATAATTAAGCTTTTCCCAGATTTTGGAAAAGCTTTGCTTATGGTAATTTTTTTTGTCAAATAGTATGGGGATTAATAGAAAAAGATGGAATAATATGATTAGTACTAATAAGAAAAAGAATATATATTATATATTTATGACCTTTTTAGGTTTTCCATGATCAAAATTTGGTTAGAAATTTCATAGCAAAATTTTAATTTTGAATTTATAAACTTATTATTTTTTATAAAAAAAATATATACTAAATACAACTTGATTATGCAATATTAATATTTAATATATTCAATTTTATTAATAAAAAATACTTCCCTAATTTTACAAGAAAAATAATAATTCATCTTACCATTATTTTAAATTATTAAAAAAACAATTTATTAAACTTTAAGAAAAATTAACTGAATGTAAAATGCCTACTGACTTGAACATAACAGATCTTCCAGCTTGTGAGTCCATGAGTGTTGAGGACGAATCTCACTTTCTTTTAGAGTGCCCTACACACCCACATTTGATCATGATTTCCTAATATTTGGTACAACTCTAATCTCCATGATCTTCTAACTTGTCAAAATTATATCCAAGTAATTCATTTATCTTCTCTTAAGGTATGATAGACCAAAGGATCTCAGGGGATGTTAATCATCATCATCATCATCATAAATAATTTGCACATTTACTTGGAGACATGAATCCCACTTTTCTTCTAATAATATTGAGCACTAAAAATAATATATTTTGATTATACATACCACTAAAAAATAATATATTCTTCAGATCATGAATCTCATTCACTTACTTTCCAATTGTCTTTATTTTTTTAATAAACCTCCATCGGTCTAAATATAAAAATAATTTGCACATTCACTCCCCATTATATACCCATAGTATCTTGTACTCCACTTTCCCTATGGTATCACCTTCGGCCCACCAATCACATAAATCAACTTACTATCTTGTCAAATCAAACAAATAACCATGTTTCTGTTCGCTGCACACAGGAGAGATAGATCCACACTGAAAAATGGGCTTTCTCTCTACATGTGGATGCAAAAAGCCTTCAGAAGATTGAAATATTTCACTTTTGGTAAATGAGTCTCATTTTGGGTCTCATTCAGATATTTTGGACATATAGAAGTGTGACTAGCACCTTATAAATGCCAATTTAAATGAATAAATTTTTCTGCTAAGATTTAGAAATCCATTTAAAAAATATTCGAAAGATATAGATTTATTATACACTATTTTTATCATCTTGACAATTTCATGTTTTGGGTTAAGGATTTTGGATACAAATTGTTTTTTCAGCATTGGCTTCAATCTATTTGCAAGGTTTGGATATCACTTTATAAACCAAATTACATAAAACTATAGGACAAAATTTATTAAAAGTATCTATCTAGGAGGATTTAGGAATTAAAGCCATAAATGTAGCAATGATTTCCCCTGACACTTTGCCAAAAGATATTGCTTCTTCTACTACCTTTAAAAGTTATTCCCCAATGAGATTAAAAAACTAGAAATAATTCCTTCTCTTTTGGACAAGGCAAAGTGTTTAATTATGTCCTCAATTTCCTTCAAAAAAACCAAGTTCACCAACACTTAGAGAATCTTCAGGAGAAAATAGGGTAGGGTAGCATTGTAAAAATTTCATCTAAAAGCCTAGGAAATTTCCTTCAACCTCCTTAAAGAGAGACCCAAAATGAGCTAGTGCTTCCTCCTCTAGAAATGTTTGAGAGACTATCTTATTCCCATTTGGTCTTTTTACTTCCCAAATAGAATTAATAATTATTCTATGTTCAACATAATTGTGGAAATACTTCATATTCCTGTCAACCAGAGATAGACAAATAGCACGACTTTTATGTCTCTAGGACTCCTCATTGAATCTCAAAATTCTAGCATTCCTTGATTCCAAAGAACTAATCACATTCTTATCCATAACAAAAAATACCCGAGAGGAATTGTTTAAAAATATTAAATTAATTTCCTCCTCAATATTAATTAGTTCAACTTTCAAATCATGTTTCTTATGTTTTTCAAGCAACAACATCACTTTTTAGAACCCTTAGATTATAAGCCAATTGTTGCATAGTTAAACTCTTTGCACAACCTATCTGTTAACACCCAAAAAGTGCTCACTAGCTCATTTCCTTATTCACATGACCCATTTACCCACTTTTCCACCATTTGAGCCTCTAAAGCCATCAAAAGGACACCAAAAAACCATAATACACCCTTTTTCCCCTCAAAATATATATTTTTCCTAAAAAAACATAAAAAACCTTCAAAAAGGGTCCAGAATTCCCAAAAAACATTAAAAGGGAATAAAGTATTAAAAATATTCAAAAAGGAAAAAAGAGGAAAAAAGGTACCTAAACCATGTTGGTCAATACCATCGGTTTCCTCAAAACCATAATGGTATTCCCCACCACCAAAAATTATAAAAAAGTGGTAGGGGCTCCTCACTTTCCATCCATCCATCATCCTATCCTCATGCTGTCAAAATCTCTCTCCTATCCTCACGCTGTCAAAATCTCTCCTGAGATTTTTGTCCATTTTTCAGCATCTTGGAGAAGAGACCATTGGAGCTTGGAGCTACTCACCCTTGGAGTTGCTCAACATCATATCCTCACCATTTGAGGTATCTTAATAAAAAACATTCTTTTATTTCTTGTTCTTTCTATGAATCATTTTTAAATTTATTTGTTATATGCACATGTTAGTTTAGATTTAGATTTAATTCATAATCGTTTTTCCTTTCTCTGTTGAAACTGCTATCACATTGTTGATAGGTTCCCATTGCACAAAGCTTGGTTGCAAAACCAAGCTAACAGTTTTTGGCGACTCCGCTGGCTTCGAATTCTTAGATCTTGGTTTTTTGCTTTAGATCTTAGTTTTTGTTAGTTTTAATCATTTTAATTCACAGGTCTGCCATCCTAGACAGCATATCCATTGCTGTTCTAGATCTTGGCCCTTTCTGTTGCCATTAACAGCCTGAAATTTCCATTTTCGGGTTCATTTTTTGGTGTTCATTTTTCGGCCTTCGCATCATGGCTTTTCGCTCGATAGTCGCGCAGTTCATCGTGACCTCGCAACCTTTTTCTGCATGGCATGCCATGACTTTGTGACCAATTTAGGCGTTGCACATCGTGGCTTCACGGCCATTTTCCGTGCTGCACATTGCGACTGTGCGACCAAAACCCACGCTTCACATTGCGGCTTCACGGCCATTTGCCCACTGCACATCACAACTGTGTGGCCGAAACCCGCGCTGCACATCGCGGTTATTTACCCAAAACTCGCGATGCTATTATTTTGAATTCAGCCAATCTTTTAGAATTTTTTTTGCTGTATTTCTTGCCCATTTAGCCTATTTTACAACATTATTTTTTCCTGCATTTTTACAGCCATACTAAATCTTTTTCTATTTTATATATGATCCATTAAAAAGTCTTTTTAAAAAAATTTCAGTAATTGAAAGAAATATTTTCTGCATTCTATTTAGATCATAGATTTCACTATTTATTTGCTCAATAGTTTGCCCAAGCAATTTTCTAAGAGATCCATTTATTTCTTGAAATATTTATGTTATTTGCTTCCCTTTAAATTATTTCAAAGATCCATTATTTTTGAATAGTTTTTTCAAGCATTTACATTTCAAAAAATGCCTTCATTTTTTGCAAACTGGAAGCGTCTTTTCTTTCATTTGTAATAAATCGCCCAAGCGAGGCAAATCAATTTCAGTTCGATAATCACACGTGCACCCAATCTGCCACATTATTTAAACTGAGCCTTAAAATCTACCTTAACTCAACAAACCTTTTAACTCCACTTGGGGAGCACTTAAAAGAATCTTGTAGTTAGGTAGAATTGAGGGGATAGGTGTTCCAATAACACCCCTCAATTATTTACATTTGAGACATAGTGGTTGTCCTTTACGATACCAAAATCTCTTATAATTTTGACACGGTTATCAACCAATTTATCGGGAAGGCATCTCCTTTAGGAGGGTTGAAGTAGCCAGACTGGTTCCGGAAGCCTGAGTGGAATACCGCAATCCATTCAGTAACCGAAGGATACCTTTTGAGGTTCTCGGTGTACACTCGTATGGGGGTACAACGGCGATAGAACCAAACTGCAGATTCACCCAACCGAACGTGTCATGAACGGGGTATCCTAGTTTCCACTCGTTAGGATTGTCTACCCGGTGTCCCTCCCAGTAGGGGGATATCTAGCCATTGATTCAACACTCTATATTGTCTGACTTGGATTTCATCACCTTGCAGAGAATATCGTTTGTTGACTCACAATACTTCTAGTTAGGTGTTTGCATGATACAATACCCACCTTTGGTCTAGTGAGCACCACTTTTTTCTAGGAACTGTTTGAATTTTGGTATTCTGACCACTTTGTTGGATCCCTCCACTTATTATAGCATAGCTGTTATAATAAGTGTTTTTGAGGTTGGTTGTTGGCCTGAGAGCCATTATTTTTTCACTCCCCTCTTGCACTCATTGTTGCACTAGGGTTTCAAGTTTTTTACATCACCACCTTCCACTAAAAATTTTATATATTTCTCACCATTGAGAATTTAAGACGATCCCGCCGTCTTCAGGGTGAATCCCCTCAATTCGGTACACTTGACTCTACACATCATAGACGTAGAGCCTTATCCCTTAACTTGACACGTTATCGGCATAGAACACAATCATCCGATTCTGACGCGCCTCACTTCACATCTGATTCCAAGGCTGAATCCGAACACCCTACTGAAATATCACCAACCAACCCCATGGTTGGATCACAATATGACCCCCTTTTCACCAGTGCTATTGGAGATACATCGACAAAACCTTCTACTACTGTGCCACCCATGGTAACAACAACCCCTTTAGGCATGCCTAATATAGGGGCCATTCCAACTTTAGGTATGCCCAACATGGGACTACCACCTATTATGGGTATGCCCAACATAGGAATCACACCCCCTCTCATTACCACAACCCAGATCCCAGGAATTTCTGGCAGTATTCCTAACCCCTCTACAACCCATGTTGCACTTGGGAGCGTTGGCCCATCCCACACCACAATGGTTGGAGGACACATACCTTTAATACCTAGCATACCCTTAGGGGTCACTGGACCACTACATAATGCTACCATTAACAGTTATGTACCAGTCACTACGCCACACCCATCTGCTCGTCTACCATACATGGCTAGTCTGAACTTGCCAGACCTAGCCAGGTTAACCAATGATCCTATCAAACACAACCCTACATGGCCACCCATGCCTACAAAGCTTCCCTCGGACATCCCGAAGTTTGAAGGAAAAGCTGGGGAAGATCCCCAAAACCACATAATGTCATTTCACCTATGGTGTTCATCTAACTCCATTGTGGATGACTCCATTAGACTAAGACTGTTGCAACGAACATTCACTGGATTTGCAACTAAGTGGTACATTGAGCAACCACATGGGACCCACCATACATTTACGTCCCTCGCCTCCACTTTCCTTCAGTTTTTCCAGCTACCTATACGCTATGATGCAGGAGTTGAAATACTATTGTCTTGTAGACAAAACATGGCTACCCACATCACCGACCATATCCATGAGTGGCGCAAGCGTCGTAGCCTCTGCAAGATAAAATTGGACGACCGTAGCCAAAGATGTAGCTTCCGAACGACCCCAATCATAAGAAGAAGCTATCTTAAACGCTCAGCAATTTGACCTGATTTATGCCCAGTCAGGCTATCTCTACACTATCATACCGGATGCCCCACGAGGTGATTCTTCATGAGGTGACACTCCGGGGGCATCCCATGCTGCTGATGGTATTATCGGCCAAGTTGAGGCACAAAATAAACCTTTTACCATGACGAGTACAAATAACACCCCAGACCTTTCTAGGGCTTCATCCAATTCTGGGGCTACAACTTCGTATGCTCTCGTAACACACACCCATCACATCCATGGACCTTCGTGTCCACCACAATGTTATGGGCATGCACCATCAGCTTATGCACCACCTCCCTACTATAACCAGTAGGCCCACTAGACTCCGGTTCAACCACAATCCCAAGTGGCTTATTATCCTCAACAGGCAGCACTTCTTGCTCCAACACTTCCAGTAGCTCAAGGTTACCCAAAACCACTACAAGAAATAGGTCCACCTCATCAGGCACCCTCAGCCTATCCACCTCCAGTTTCACCCCCTATGTATTACCATCAACAGGACACACATGCTCCTGTTAACTCACAAGCCCCAGTGGCTTATTACCCACCACAAGCAGCGCTTGCTGCACCACAACCTCCAGTCGCTTAGACTTATCCACCAAACAACAACAACGCTGCCCCCGCCAACCAAAACCCTGATCAACCACCGAAATAGGGTAAGAACCCCAATTTACGAACAAACCACCCATGTTCCATATGCGGGGTATACGATCATTACACACACACTTGCCCCCATTTGGAGCGAATGCGCCAACTATGGAATGATGACGCCCAACACCAAGGGCACATGGCACAACCAGCGTCACCTACTCAACCACAATCCATGGTGTTGCAGAATCATTTTCCCACACAAGGAGTTGTGAACACTTGTCCGTTTGATCCTCCTAAAGGAACCACAACACCACAACAGCAAATCACATATGTTGCACACACAAACCAACCGATGGATTCAAATACTCATCAACTCCTTATGATGTCATCGTCCGACATGAATCTCCAAACGCATCGAAACCAATACGCTCCCACTGCACCTAATAATGTTCTTCCCATGATCGAACAACCCGTTCTTAGTGCACAAACATCATTCGTCTCATCAGTTGGACCCGAGATATATTCGGATACCCCCTTGACCACCACTTTCCCTTCTATCCCACCCCCTCCCGAGGTAACTAAAGTATCTGATTTGTGCACCTTATCGAACAATGAACAACAACATCCTCAACAACCTCAACCACCGCCACAAGCATTCATTGTGCCTAGTCATATCGGAACAACACCGATTCACACAATCCCATTCTTGTTCCCGTTTTCAGGAGTTTTCAGCACGCCAGTAATGGCTACACTTAACCTTCTAGGTTTAATGTTAGGAATACCTATATGGTACGTACCTGCCCCAACTCCCCTACCAACTCCAACCGTTGTCCTACAACCAGTACAACCTATCACTACTACCAACCGCCCACCCCCTCCTGTCACTCATCTGCAACACAGACCACCCCCAATAGTGACTATGACATCAACATCTAGAAATGCCCCACCTCCATTACAAAACACAGGGGGCAGAGGCCCACAAACTTATAACACTGGACCCATAACTCACACCCCCCCAACAACCCCCAAGGTAGTCAAGAACCCCCCAATTGTTCGCATTCCCCCTAAGTGCTCATTGTGTGACGACGTAGGCCATGCCACTCATCAATGTCCACAATTACCTGCACTCCAAGAACACATGAATATGATGGATGATGACACCAAAATTCTAGTGATAAGACTTGAGCCACCTCCTCAACCTCGCGACAAAACGCTTTGCACTAATCACCCTTGTGCGATCTGCGGGATTTACGGCCATTACTCACATCACTGCCCTGATCTCCCATATTATAGAGTAGCTCTATACGAATTGAATAATGCCAACCTAGAGATATCCCCTCCTCAAATTGAGGAAATTCATCCCCCACCATCTTCCTCCTTGGAAGAAATTAACACCATTTACACGGTTTCCACTGGATACCCCTTTGTCCAGGAATCCCCTTCCATTGATCCCTTTGAAACACATGTTCAACCCTTTCAAATCGATGAGGAAACCACATGTCCACAACATGGGGGCAGGCCCAAAACCTTTCCTACTCATCATCATCGTGATTCTCGTCGGAGATACTGGGGGCATCCACCCCACAAAGCGAATCCCCCATCATCATATCATCAGTTCACTATGCCACCACGGCCCACAGCCTCATGGTATACCACCTTTCCAGTAGTTGCTCAATGCCCTATTGATCTCTCTCTGAGACAACATCTGCACCACATTGACACCTCTGAGTTAGGGGGCATAATAGATTACCTCGACCCCAGGATATGGGGCATGATCAATCATTTTGAACCTTCCCCATCATCTCTATCTCAACACCTCAATGAGCCCATTGTTCAAACCAACACATATGTGATCCACAATCACAAACCCCATGCACATTCCATGGGGGCAAGTCATTAACCCTGCTCGCTTTTTCACATTCCTAATCTCAACCATTTTTGAGGTCATGTGTCACTTGTAAATTTGATTTGATTTGATACACCTAGTATTCTTCCCCCACGGGTCATCATTTCTCCCCACCACTACACCCTTGGCTTGGTGGGCTCACCTTTATTTGTAGCCATTTTTTAACCTAGTTATTTCCTTTGACCATTCTGAAGTCCTTATGACCTCCGTTTTTCACACCATTTGCACTGCAGTATTCATATTTCCATGCCCGTGATGATGCTTGAGATCATTTCTCGCTCTCACCAAACACTTTCGGGCATTTTTTTGCATGCCCCATGCCACCTCGAATTGCATGCCACATCGGCTGTTGTCAGTTTATTGGCAAATTTTATACCATTGGATTCATTTTTCCAAACTTGTGATGATGCTTGAGATCATTTCTCGCTCTCACCACCATATTTTTCGGTCATTTTTTCACCCGCCCCTCGTCGCCCCGATTTGTGTGCCACATCAGCTGTCGTCAATTTTTTACGAGTCTTATATCGTCGGATTCAGTTTTTTGTGCTCGTGATGATGGTTGAGATCGTTTTTCGCTCTCACCTCCATATTTTTTGGGCATTTTTCCCCATGCCCCTCGTCGCCTCGGTTCACGTGCCACATTAGTCATTGCCCGTTTTTTACAATCTTCATGTCGTCGGATTCAGTTTTTCGTACTCGTGACGATGCTCGAGATCATTCCTCACTCTCACTATTACCTTTTTGTTCGGTATAATTTTATCCCTTTTTTTGGGCCGAGCAATTTCTTTACGAAAAAGGCACTTAGGGAGTTTCTGTTAAGCTCTTTTCTGACTCCTAAAACAATGAAAAGATCACCGAGCAACCTTGCTTCCTTTCATGCTCGCTAAAAGTATTTGAATGGGTGTCTACCTGGTATAAGTTTACCCATTTTCTGGACCTTGTAGACTAATTACAAAAAAAGAATACTCTAGTCACATCGGCTAGAAGAGTTCTCCATTTGCATCATTTTATGCTTTTTCGGGCCTTGGAGACTAACTTATGAAAAATAACACCAATGGAGTCCACTTACTACTTTCAGACTCTCTAAACATGAAAGCGACCACGAGAAATCACCATTCTAGGATTGTAAAAAACCACAGGACAGTACTCCACCACCATTGCAGAGTCTTCTTATCATTTTCAAACTCTTTAAAAATGAAAGCACCTATGAGCGCGAATAGTTCTGGGCTCACAAAATCCATAGGATAGTACCATTTTAGAGCACACTTTTATCCCTTCTTGGAGCTCATTAAAACTATGAAGAAGGACCCAATGGTGCTTCTCAGTGCCACAATAGATCATGTCTACTCATATGGCAGCTTCCCCATTTTGGTCACCTTTGTTCAGAGTATTCTGCAGTATGTCACCCTGAGAATCCCTCGACAACACCCATCAGCTTGTCCCCCCAGAGTCAATACATACCCTTTTGTCCTCAAAAGCTATGATCCCCGCACCTACGAGTCAGTTTCCTACGCTACTAGGTCAACCATGTCATGATGCTCTAAACGAAGGAAGTTTGAGTCCACCCACTCGGTGACCTGAGTTATTTCCCATCACCACAGTATTTCAGTTTCCTACGCTGCCAGGTCAACCATGTTATCATGCTCTGAATGAAGGAAGTTTGAGTCCACCCACTCGGTGACCCCAGTTGTTTCCCATCCCCACAGTATGTCAGTCCTACCATCAGTACTACCACACTCCAGTTCTACACCTTGTGCTCCTATCAAGGAAACATCATTGCCTTGTTAGTTGCTGATCTCCCTCTGTCAACGAAAACTAAATTTATTCCAGAGGATAGACCTAGAGGTCCCTGTGTCTTGGACTCATCACCATTTATGATGAGTGCCTAAGAATCATTTCGAGAAGAGTCCTCAGTGCCTCTCCAAATGGTTGTTTCTCACATGCTTGACTTCAACACCTTGATCGCATCATTGAGACTCGCACAACATATTGGTCCTTTCAGTTATTTGTTGAAGACCCAGGATACCACCTAACTCTTCCACATTTCAGAGTCTACTTATTGAAACAACCAGTTACATTTTCCTATAGATATATGGGTTGTGCATGGCGACAGTATTCAGACGTACCCCAGTTTTATACTCCCTCGAGTATATAGTTACATATACTCCTCAGAGTTGACTCAGAGTTGTTGAGTCCCTACAGATGTTGGACACCTTCAGTTTCAGCAGTTCATCAACCCTCCCGAAACCTTATTTGGAATGGTTGTTGCATTTCTAGTGTATCATTTATTGAGATCAGTCATGTTATGATCATGAGTACATCCCAAAAAAGTGTCCCCTTTGGACCATTATAATGTACCAGCATATTTTTTATGTCCCCCTTCGTGGGACTAATTGTTATGTATATGTCTTGATACAAGCATGGGTATGTCCGCCTCGTCCATTATCAGAGATTATTCCTCATTCATATTGAGGCCATGTAATATTTTTTGTTTTTGCAGCTCCCAAGGGGCCATTGATCCAATCTCCAACTGGTCTCTTCTCTTCCCCAAAACCCAGGAAAAAGACAAAAGAACTATGATGTCTATCGACCATACGATGAGCTCCTGCCCTCACACATCAGGGGGCAATCTGTTAACACCCAAAAAGTGCTCACCAGCTCATTTCCTTATTCACATGACCCATTTGTCCACTTTTCCACCATTTGAGCCTCTAAAGCCATCAAAAGGTCACCAAAATACGATAATACACCCTTTTTCCCCTCAAAAGATATATTTTTCCTCAAAAAACATAAAAAACCCTCAAAAAGGGTCCAAATTCCCAAAAAGCATTAAAAGGGAATACAATATTCAAAATATTCAAAAAAGGAAAAAAGAGGAAAAAGGTACCTAAACCATGTTGGTCAATACCATTGGTTTCCTCAAAACCATAATGGTATTCCCCACCACCAAAAACTATAAAAAGGTGGTAGGGGCTCCTCACTTTCCATCCATCCATCATCCTATCCTCACACTGTCAAAATATCTCCTGAGACTTTTGGCCATTTTTTAGCATCTTGGAGAAGAGACCATTGGAGCTTGGACCTACTCACCCTTGGAGTTGCTCAACATCATATCCTTACCATTTGAGGTATCTTAATACAAAACAAACATTCTTTTATTTCTTGTTCTTTCTATGAATCGTTTTTAGATTTATTTGTTATATGCACATGTTAGTTTAGATTTAGATTTAATTCATAATCGTTTTTTCTTTCTATATTGAAACTGTTATCACATTGTTGATAGGTGCCCATTGCACCAAGCTTGGTTGCAAAACCAAGCCAACACTATCAATGAAGCCCATTTATTTCTAACTAAAGTTGAGAAGTTCTCTTCCATAAGCCACAAAGGGTTAAAAATAATTTAACCTTAACCAACTCCAATTCAAATTGTAACATTATGGGAAAATGACTAGATATGCCAGTATTATATGACCATGATCTAAATCTATTCAACACACCAACAATATTTTTAGTGATAAAAAATATGTCAAGGCACTTAGACACACATGTTGATCCTACTCTACCATTTCTCTAAGTTAAAGCTATAGTGAATAGGACAAACATCAATGAGTTTCATCATCTGAAATAGATGTGTGGAATAATCAGCCAAAGGGTCAAATTTAGACTTAGAACCCCAAACCTATGAATCCAAAATAGTAATATTAATATCTCCACCCACTGACAAGTTAGGATCCCTTAATAGTCCAATATCCACAACCTCCTCCCAAAAATCTTGTCTATCCAGGTAAGGCCCATAACAATTAAGTATTTGTAACTGCTGATTCATATATTTTATTCTGCTATCTAATACAATTCCTGCACAAGTTAGAAAATGAGTTAGATTAGCTTTCTTAGGGTTCCATGTTGAAATCATTCACCCATAAAGACCAATTGCGTCCATGGTACAACACTCCCAATTAGGAAAAATATTCAAAAAGACCTCACTTGGTTTAACTCCAACCACCATCGTTTCTTGAAAAAATACGACATCAAGGATAGACACCTCCACTAAGCTCTTGAGGACTAAAATTTTTGGAGACCCCCCTATTCCATGGATGGTGAAAGAAATTTTTTAATTAAGAACCAGATAAAGGGGGCATATCTTCTCTAAGGTCCCTAGTCTCACACAAGTAAGAAGTCTCCAAATTTTCAGCATTAACACCAAAAGAAACTGAAACAAGACTTGAAGAGGATACCAAATTCTTTGCTAGATCCCCTTGAATAACCCCTTCCTTTATTTTCCTCTCTTTCCCTCCATATCTTCTCCTCACCATTACATTTGGAAATTGAAAAGGATTACCATTATTCCCTATAGGAGAATCACCCTTCTTTTATGAATATGATTGAAGAGAAATTTTCTGTAACACCTCTTTACAACAAATTACCAAAAAATCAGCCCCCAGACTGGAGTGTAGAGCAGAAGCTCCATGATTATTCAATGGAGAAGAAGAACTAGAGATAGGAGCCATTACAGACAATGTGTTTATTTGACAAGATACGTCATTAGAGGAAGGATATATAGCAGGATTTCCCTCCCTAAGGCCAGACCCATACCCTCACCTTCAATGAAACAGTGAAAACTCAAGATTGAGGGCTCAGAGTGATTCAAAGGCATATTCATCCTAGGAGGACCTTCTAGACCCTTCAAAGAAGCTAGTAAAATAATGTCCTTACCACCCCTCATAAGAAGAATTACTAAGAATTGTATCCTCGTAGTCTTTAAGAAAACCCATTTCAACTTTAGACAATGAATTGTAAAAATTTGGGAACATAATTTTAAGTTTACATGTAAAAGTACACTAGTACAAAATGAGAGATAAGTGACCAGGAGACCAAAAAATTTGGTCACCACGGTTTTTTCAAGGGATAAATGACCAAAATTGAAATTTTTTAAGTGAGCTAACTAAAAATGACCAATATGGTCATGGGATAAGAACTAAACTAAAAACGGTCAAGATAAATGACCAATTTGGTCACGCGATAAGAGCTAAACTAAAAATGACCACATAACAATTGGTCATTTATTTGGTCATTTTTAGTTTTCACTCCGACAATGAAAATTAATTACAATTTTGATAATGAATTTGTATAATTTACTAAATTTTAACATTGCAGATGGATTCAAAGACCCCCTTTATTGCAGATGAGGTCTATGAATCCATCTGCAGTGTTAAAATTAAGTAAATTGTAACATTGTAGATGGATACAGAGACACGAGCTAGTGTAGAAACATGACGGCATAGGCGAATCTACTGAAATTTTTTGCAAGATTGTTTCATCTATACTGTCACATCCAGTTTGATGTGCTTATCATGTCCATATCTTATTTCACCATTTTATCTTCCATATTATCCCTTTGACAGATCAACCAAGTTGCATCATGTGCATCATCACAGTGTGGTTGAGTCAAGTCTTGGATATTTGTTGTCTTTCCCTCTCGGCATTTCCATGTTGTAAATTTGGTGTCATTGTGTTTGGCTCATCATTCTAGCCACATTCATATTTTGTTTGAACAAAAACATCGTCATTTTACCCTCTTTGAAGTCTATTAAAGTTTTGGTAAGTTCATGTATTTTGCGTCTTGTTAGCTAAATATTGTCAATTTCATAACCTCAATTAATTCTCCATATGCATCCATTCATCAAGGTATTCTTCACTCCTAATTTTGGAAAGTTCTAAAATTCCCCTTGGGTCTCTCCCCTGCAAAAAATCGCCAATATCCTCCATTTTGAAAAGAAAAAAATTCCTCCCTTTTTTAAAATTCTTTTTAAGAAAGAGTTACCATGATTCTAATAGATCCTCAAGTTGACATTGAATAAATAAATTGTTAATGGTGTAAAATAAAACTCTAATGTCTTAACTTAACTCTAAGGTCTTACCTTGTGCAATGGCAATGTTATTTTTATCTCTTTTTTTTTTTTAAATTTAAATTTTATTTTTATTATTAAATTTTTAATTTTATATTATTTAAATAAACAACATATAAATATTATATAAATAAATAAATAACAAAAAATAACACTAAGTATTATGTATTACATATATATATATATATATATATATATATATATATATTAGATATATTAAAAATAAATATATTATTCTATATAATATTTAAAAAACAAACAATACATAAAACACTAAACAAAGCAAACACCTCGAGCAGAAAGTATCCTTACCTCCTAACCTCGTGGGCAGACCTCTAACTAATTTTTGGCGCTAATTTTTGGTGATTTAGAATATGCCCGCTCTTCTTTGACATAAATGTGTTCATTAGGAGACCTCAGAATCTGAGAGCGAAATTTATTTATTTGATGATTTAGAAAATGCCCCCGTTTCTTTGACAGGGTTTCGTTTAATATTTTTGGGGGTTTTTGGACTATTTTATTGAGATGAAAAACTACAGTGTCCAATGGATCTTCAATGGCTACCTGCATCTCCAACAACAGATGAGGGAGCTGCAAAGGAATGGGAAATCCCCTCTATTCATTTACAATTATTTCATATTTTCCTTCCTTTAGGGTTTTTTATGGGCCCAAAGTTAAATTGCCAAAAAAATCGGTGATGAGTCTGCTTGTAGGTTACAGCCGATGGGGGTCGATGGTGGCCTTCGTTGCATTCAGTAGGTGTAAATTCAAATTGTAAATTTAAGCAAAGAAGATAGCGAGTTGGGTTGTTCAAATATTTCTACAGTTTTCCAAATTTCCCAAATTTGGTAGTTCTATGTTGCTTCTCCTAATTGTGTTATAGGGTTATTACCATATTTCTGGCGAAGAGGGTTTCGAAGAGGTGAGTTTTCCTTGTGTCTCAATATTTTGAAACATTTTACCATGGTTGTCTAGATCTATTTTTTGAAAAAATGTGTGTATTTTGCAAATGTTTTCGTTTACTATAGCCTTTTCCTTCCATTTTTTCAGTTTACATAAGCATGCGATTGCAGTAAAGTCTACAGATTGTTGAAATGATGGAAGGATCCTGATCTGAGGAGATGTTTTGTATCAGATACTCTGTGTCTCCTGCATTAATATTTCATATAGTGGATCTGGATTTGAATACAGTAACATACAAATTCCCTATGCTCCATAAAACATTCATGTATTGGTCTTATCATCCAATCTTCGGATTGTTTAATGGGTTGTTTTTCTTTCCTAAGTGATGTTTATCACATTGACTGTGAGCTAGGCGAGGTATATGGATCTGATTAGAAATTTAGCAACAAAAATACTGTAAAAACATACAATGAGGTGCGTGTGGGGAAAATATGCTTGCCATCGATCTACAACATTGCGTTGGCTAGGCATGGATGCTATTTCCATTCCGAATTAATCAAGATCAAGAAAATTTCACCTCGGAATAAATCACTAGTAGAGAAAGTGAGATAAATGACTATGTGACTAAAAAATTTAGTCGTGTGATTGTTTTGAAGCTAAATATGACTAAATTTGAGAAACACAACTCAAAATGACTAAATTAAATGACTAATTTAGTCATTGGATAAAAAAATACAATTAAATAATAAGTCACACAAGTAAAATGACTAAAAAAATGACTAATTTAGTAAAAATATGACTAGATATCAACTACAAACTCAATATAAAAATAGAAAATTGCAATTTTGACAATGAAATTTTAGGATTTAGTAAATTTTAACATTGCAAGTGAATCCATCTACAGTGTTAAGATTCTCTAAACAATTTGCAGTGTTAAAATTTACTTAATTGTAAAATAATTAGGGAGTCCCTGAATATGTAGGTCAATGCAATAACATATCATCTATTAGGGTTAGGAATAAATTAATATTTCTTTGATTAAATGGTGACCTTTTTAATAGAAATCTAATTTATCCTTATCAGATCAAATTAATTGCAAAAATTGGTTCATAATAGCATAGAAAACTTTAATATGCCATGATCTTTATGTAAATGATGTAATCACATGAAAGTGATACATGCTTATAACGTAATGGTTAATTAATTACAAAATAAATAATTTGTAATATTGACTTACTCAGTTACTCTACCCTTCACCTCTTCTCCTCTTAATAAATTTTTTTTATATCATAAAAATATTTATACAAACTATAAAAAGTCTCCTATCACACCTCCTTCCTCAATACTTAAGCCCTTAAAGAAAAAGAAAATGCTAATACAACTATAAAAGTATCATGTTGAATCTTCGTGATTCTTTTATCTTTTAGGTCTCGCTACGTAACCATTAAATAAAGATTCCAAGGCGTTTTTTTTGTTGGAGTCGCAACTAAAAATAACTAAACATATTATAATATTAAGTTATATATATAATTATAACTTAATATACTTAACCATTAAATAAAGATTCCAAGGCATTTTTTTGTTGGATTCACAACTAAAAATAACTAAACATATTATAATATTAAGTTATATATATAATTATATAATAGTTATAATATAATATAATTTTGTATTTATATATATTAATATTAATGAAAATATAAAAATAAAAAATATATTGAAAATTGAAAATAGAGAGGGAAAGATTGTGCAAAGCGGGGAAAAATGAATTTCAATGCCTGTTGCTATTGGGTCTAGTTTAGGGATAGATAGTAGGTCGTTGGTGGGTGATTAAATTAAAAAATTGCAGGAGGGAGAAGTATTTCAAGATGAAACTATTACCAATGGAGCAAGTGCAAGCCGTCCTGACTGGGATAAGAGGTTAGTATCGACATTTCCAAATGCATTGTTGTTTTTCTTTAACATAAACCCTCCTATGATTTTTTTTCCAGGAAAGTCTATTTTAAGTGTAAAGACTTGGAGGATGAAAGATTGAAGATTTTGGAATTTTTTATGAATGTCTTGCAGGTGATTTTTATTCAATTAATACATCCAGGGTTAGAGGTACACCATCTGATTTTTTTCGATCAGTGTTAGGTTACAAGGGTTTCGTCTATGTAGGTGATGCAGATTTTCAATTGTTTTAAATATGAGGAGGTGCCTCTACAACCTATCAAATTATTTTTTGTTTGAATTATTTCAATAGAATTCCTTATCTAAACACACATCTCTATGTCTCTCTCTAGGAATCATGGGGATGACTCAAGCAGGGGAGTCGAAGAAGCCTTCCATAGAAACGATTCACAAGAACGTAGCCCTTGAAACATGAGGGATCTGGCCGAACTCCATCGAGTACAAACCCGACACGAACATTCGCAAAGGCCATGGGGGGCTCCAGTTGTTGATGTATATGTAACTTCGGAATGTATTTCACCCATGTATTTCATCTATGTATATTGTACTCCTATAGAGATGTTATTATTCCTCTATACGAAATTGTCATCATTTGTATTGACAAGTGTTGCAGGTGTCGTAACTTGCCGATGAGTTATTAGACAACCATGTGTGGGGTCGGCCCTTATTAAGTTAACCATGGGTTATTAGGCTAAGCTAGACAAGTCTGCCCCATTAGTTTATTGGGCAGGATAGGACAAGTATAAATAGAGATCGGGAGATTTCTATTTGGACATCTCATTATTCACTTGTACATCACTTGGAAAGTGGCACACTAGTTGAGGAGGAGGAGGAGCTACTAGTAGAAGACTATTTCTTGTACTTTGGTTGTACCTTGGTTGTATTATTGCTCTATCTATCTCTGAGGAAGTTGTGGGGTTTTTCACCTTAGGGTTTTCCCCACAGAAACTCTGTGTGTCTATTGTCTCTTATGGTTGCATCTTGTTTTGATTGACATGCTTGATATGATTGATGTGCATTGTTATACTTGATATGCTATACATGTTATTCTCTTAGTAAAGATCCTAGAGTATATTGAATTAATGCTCAAAAATTAACATGGTATCAGAGCTTCCCTGAGAAGAAGACATTGTGTAGTGGCAGAAACTAGGGTTTCTTGTTTATTGGGTTTCTCTCCATAGATTTTTAAAAAGCAGTAAGGTAGATTGAATATACTAATCAAGGAGAATCTATCTGTCCAATCAGAATTCAATTCTGAGCACTTTCAGTTTTGGCCCTAAACATTACAGTTTCCACAAAAATGGGAATTTCCAAAATCTGAAGGCATAGCTGGAAGCTCCTTGGAAAAATTGAAGTTTAGAGCTTTGGATCGGGATTTTTGGTTGGGTGAAGCTCCGGGAAACTCAAACCCTAATTCAATGTCTTCCCTAGTGAATCCGGGAAGACTAAAAGGCATTTCCGAAGGGTGAAACTTTGCAGATCTCAAATTTTGAATATACTAGGCTGATCAGTTCATCAAGGCACATCTTTCTATCCTTTTAGAATTTTGAAATTCACATTTTGAATTTTTAGGGTTTCTCTGACAAACCCTAATCCAGCTCCAGATCCAGGTTTTAGCAAATCAAGTGGTAAGACCTAAATCTTTTATATTTCCATTTGAAGTACTCTTTTAAGATGTCTCATCACACCAAGCTTGAGGATAAGCTTGATGGAGTTGATAACTTCCGAGCATGGAAGTATAGGATTGGGTTAATCCTAGAAGAAAATGATTTGGACACTTACATCAATGAAGAGGTCCCTGTCCCAGAGGGAGATGAGGCTAAGGCCTTACACAAGAAGAATCTGGTCAAGGCTAAGAGAATCATTGCTAATTCTATCAAAAACCATCTCATACCTCATGTGTCTTCCCTAAAGACACCTAAGCAGATGTTTGACTCCTTAACCAAGTTGTTTGAAGGAAAGAACATAAATTGGAAGATGACTCTGTGGAACCAACTGAAAGGGGTAAAGATTCAGAATGGAGAGACCATTCAATCCTACTTTTCTAAGGTCTCTCAAATCAAGGAACAACTTGAAGCTATGGATGAAGTAGTGGAGAATGGTGAAATTGTGATGACCACATTAAATGGCCTACCTAGGTCATGGGACTCCTTCATCCAAGGAATTTGTGCAAGGAAGAAATTGATCTCTTTCAGTAGACTGTGGGAGGAATGTTCACAAGAATAAGCAAGGCTTGTGGCCCGAGAAGAAAAGATGGGGAATGAAGATCAATATCTCACAGCTCATGCCAAGAAAGGAAATTTCAAAGGAGAGAGATCTCATAGGAAATCTTCTCACCATACTCAAAGGGAGAAATTTAAAGATCCTTCTATTGGTAGATGTTTTACATGTAATGAGAAGGGACACTTTGCCCGAGATTGTCCCAAGAACAAGAAGGACAACAACAACAACTTCAATAAGAAGAAGAACAAGAACAAGAAGAGATATCATGCTCATGCTGCTGAGGATGATGAACCTCCCAGGAAGAAGGCTAGAGCAGAAAGTGATGACTCATCAAGTGAATATGAATATGTTCTAATATATACTCTCACAAGTACTATCTCTCATGGTTGTAATGATTGGCTTATTGACAGTGGGGATTACAAACACATGACTGGGTTTAAAGAATCTTTTGTAAATCTATCTGAACATGAGTCACCCCACAAAGTGAAACTTGGGGATGACTATCAATACCCTATCAAAGGAAGTGGTGAAGCCTCCTACAACCTAGACTCTGGGAAGTATTTGAAGATGAAAGAAGTTCTTTATGTACCTAGGCTCAAGAATAACTTACTCTCCATATCTGCATTGGATGAAAAAGGCATGAGGGTTGCATTTGTAGATGGCCAAGTCCTAATGTGGCCAAAAGGTAAAACTATAGATGATGCAGTGGTGATTGGAGAGCAAGAGGGGGAATTGTATAAATTGAAGGGACAACTTGAACATGACATGGTACATGAATCCATGGAGTCAAGTGAACTTTGGCACAGAAGGCTTGATCATGTGCACTATAGAGCACTACCAATTGCAAGCAAAGCTATAGAGGGTCTTCTTGAAATCAAGACCAAGCATGAAGGTGTTTGTAAAGGATGTGCAAAAGGAAAGAACATTAAGAAGGCATTTCCAAGCGGTGAAAGCAAAGCCAAAGGAATTTTGGAAATCATCCACTCAGATGTATGCGGTCCGATGTCATCCAGTTCTCTGAGTGGGTATGTATACTATGTATTTCATTGATGATTTCTCTAGGAAAACTTGGGTTTACTTCTTGAAGAACAAGGATGAAGTGTTTGATAAGTTCAAGGAATTAAAAGCCTTGATGGAAAATCAAACTGATAAGAAGATCAAGACTTTCAGATCTGACAATGGCGGAGAATTCACTTCAGGTGACTTCAAGAAGCTATGCAGTGATTCAGGGATTAAAAGGGAGTTGACTGCTCCTTACAATCCACAACAAAATGGAGTTGCAGAAAGAAAGAATAGAACAATCATGGAAGCAACACGGGCAATTTTGCATGACCAGGATGTGCCTATGCATCCATGGGTAGAAGCAGCTAGGAAAACTGTATATGTGCAGAACAGAACACCTCACAAGATATTGGACAACAAGACACCGGAAGAATTCTTCTCTGGTAAGAAACTTGAAGTTAGCCATCTCAGAATATTTGGTTCTCCAGTATACACTCATGTCCCAAAGGAAAAGAGGACTAAGCTAGATCCTTCAGGAAAGAAGTGTATCTTTGTGGGTTACAGTGAAAGCTCAAAGGCTTACAGAATATACTTTCTAGGGTTCAAGAAGATTGATCTCAGCAGGGATGTGGCATTTGATGAAAACTCAGCCTTGATCAAATCAATAAAGACACCTGTTGAAGATCATGAATAACCAAAGGAAACCAAATTTCAAGACACTACTATGACTGAAGCAATTCCAGATGCAGATCGTGAAATTGAAGATCCGCAAGAACCTGTAGATCCACCCCATGAGAAGAACTCTCACAAGAGGAAAACTGCATGGGCTAGAGAGCTAATTCAAGATGTAGAAAGATATGACATTCCATAAGAAGAACACAGAGCAAAGAAGAGAACTAGATCACATACCAGCTATGTTGCTTTACTCTGTGATATTATAAACAAAGAACCTTCGAATTATGAAGAGGCAGTGTAAAATAAAGAATGGAAGGATGCCATGGTCGAAGAATATCAATCGATCATGAAGAATGATGTTTGGGATGTGGTCCCAAGACCTGAAGGGAAGTCTGTGGTGACTTCCAAATGGATCTACAAGATCAAGCAGATGGCAGCATAGAAAAATACAAGGCAAGGTTTGTACCTTGTGGCTTGTCTCAGAAAGAGGGAATAGATTATGAAGAAACTTTTACTCCTGTATCCAGATACACTTCCATCAGAACAGTACTTGCTTAGACTGCAGTGATGAAATGGAAGATACACCAGATGGATATCAAGACACTTCTTGAATGGTGTAGTCGAGGAGGAAGTGTATGTGGAGCAGGCACTTGGTTTTGAGACACATGACAGGAAGTCATATGTGTGTAGGTTGAAGAAATTCTTGTATGGCTTAACGCAAGATCCTAGGACTTGGTATGGTAGAATGGACAGTTTCCTATTCAGTTTGGGATTTACCAAGAGTAAAGTGGATTCCAACCTTTACTACAAGGTTGAGAAAGGCAATCCTGTGATACTACTCCTGTATGTGGAAGACCTGTTTGTTACAGGTGATGATAGTTTGATTGTTGATACCAAGAGGAAGCTCACTACCGAGTTCGAGATGAAGGACTCGGGGATGATGCACTACTTTCTAGGTATGGAGGTGTGGCAGAGTGTAGATGGAATCTTACTTGGACAAGGGAAGTATGCAGTAGAGATCCTGAAGAGGTTCGAGATGATGGACTCCAAGGCCATGGCCACACCTATGGCATCGAACTTGAAGCTTCTGAGTGATGCTTCATCTGATCCAGTTGATGTCACTATGTATTGTCAGATGATTGGGTCCTTGATGTACCTAATGAACACAAGACCAGATATTTGCTTTGCGGTGAACACATTGAGCTAGTTCCTGACAGATCCGAGGAGTGTTCACCTAGTTGCTGTAAATCATATTCTGAGGTACCTAAAGGGTATGGTTGATTATGGGCTCAAGTATGATGCGAATCAAAAGTTTAACCTGGAGCGTTATGTTGATTCAGATTGGGCAGGCAGTGCTGCAAATAGGAAGAGCACTTCCGGGTGCTGCTTCTGTATGGGATCAGGTGTGATCTCTTGGTTTAGCAGGAAGCATTCCTACGTAGCACTGAGTACAGCCAAAGCAGACTATGTTGCAGCTTGTTCAGCTAGTTATGAGGCAGTATGGCTAAGGAAGCTATTGTATGAGCTATTTGATCTCCCGTTGGATTCTACTGGTAACTTTTGTGACAACCAGAGTTGTGTGAAGCTGTCTGAGAACCTGGTGTTCCATGATAGGTCGAAGCATATAGAGATAAAATATCACTATATCAGGGATATGGTGTAGAGAGGAGCAGTGAAGCTCCTGTATGTTGTGATGGATGAGCAAGTTGTAGATGTGTTGACGAAACCACTAGCCAGAGTGAAGTTTGATTACTTCAGAGGGAGGCTTGGTGTTCTTCAGATTGATGACACTTCAAGGAAGAAGTGATGGACACATTTGCAGAAGCCATTCCAAGCATGTTGGTAGGAGGATCCTCCCATGGCTGTGGATGTAAGTGCTACGTGATGAGCATCAGGACGATGCTCCAGTTACTGCTTTGGATATGATCAGTTGGATCATGTATATGTTTATCCATCATGTTGGATGCTGGATATGATCAGTTGGATCATGTATATGACATGCATCAGGTAGATGCATGATATGTATTAGGCGGATCATGTATGTGATATGCATCAGGTGAATGCATGATATGTATCAGGCGGATACATCCTATGATTAGGATGATCATGTGTGATGAGTATCAGGATGATGCTATGGATGACATGCATCAGGACGATGCAGTGATGATGATCAGGATGATCACGTGATGATGTACATCAGGATGATGTATGGTGAGTATCAAGTTGATACTCTGTGGTCGTGGAACAGGTTGTGTAGATAAGCATATAATCCAGCCCTGGGAGATTTGTAGATGCTCTTGCTAGGTTTTGCCGCTAGCATATAATAGATCCCTGGGAGATCTGGCAAATGATGTTTCAAGGTTTTGCTTGGAGGGACATATAATAGTGCCCTATGCGATTTGCAGATTCTCTTGCTAGGTTTTTCCGCTAGCATATAATAGCTCCTTGGGAGATCTGGCAAATGCTCTTGCTAGGTTTTGTTCATGGCATATAATTTCTCCCTGGGAGATCTTGCAGGTTGTGCTGGGCACGTAGTCAATCCTGAGATGCTCTTGCTAGGTTTTACTTGGTAGCATATAATGTCTCCCTCGGAGATCTTGTAGGTTGTGCTAGGCACGTAATCAGTCCTGAGATGCTCTTGCTAGGTTTTGCTTGGTCACATGTAATAGCTCCCTGGGAGATCCGATAGGTTGAGCAGTGTGCTCGTAATCAGTCCTGGGATGCTCTTGCTAGGGTTTTTTTACGCACGTAAAAAGTCCTGAGGATTCCACAGTATGGCTAGTGATGATAAAGACCTACAAGTGGTGGGCCTACATCTAGTATGAAAAAGCATTGGCTCTGTAGAACTTCCTATGACGAGTAGATTCAGAGATTGATTGAGATAGCAGCAGCCGTGACGATTACGATGATTCAAGGATGATGATTCGCTGATGATGATTCAGAGAAGAAGATTTGTGCTAGCAGATCTGTGTCGAGAAATACCTTCCTAGTTAAGAGGGAGTGTTGATGTATATGTAACTTCGGAATATATTTCACCCATGTATTTCATCTATGTATATTTTACTCCTATAGAGATGTTATTATTCCTCTATACGGAAGTGTCGTCATTTGTATTGACAAGTGTTGCAAGTGTCGTAACTTTTCTATGGGTTATTAGAACACCATGTGTGGGGTCGGCCCTGATTAAGTTAACCATGGGTTATTAGGCTAAGCTAGACAAGTTGGCCCCATTAGTTTATTGGGCAGGACAGGACAAGTATAAATAGAGATGGGGAGATCTCTATTTCGACATCTCATTATTCACTTGTACATCACTCGGAAAGTGGCGCACTAGTTGAGGAGGAGGAGGAACTGCTAGTAGAAGACTATCTCTTGTACTTTGGTTGTGCCTTGGTTGTATTATTGCTCTATCTATCTCTGAGGAAGTTGTGGGGTTTTTCACCTTAGGGTTTTCCCCACGGAAACTATGTGTGTCTATTGTCTCTTATGATTGCATTTTGTTATGATTGACATGCTTGATATGATTGATGTGCATTGTTATACTTGATATGTTGTACATGTTATTCTCTCAGTAAAGATCCTAGAGTATATTGAATTAATGCTAAAAAATTAACACCAGTGGCCAAAGGAAATAGAGGGAATGCATCCCACAACATATTCCAAGGTTATCCAACCATTACCTTTTCGATTGGATAGATCACTTGCTTATGTGAGATTACAATGGTTTAAATTATGCAAAATTAGTTACAAAATCAAGGCTATAATCATAATATTTATTGATCTCCATTGTATTCTTATGGAGGAGGTGACAGAAACTATTTCAATCCATAAATTTTTAATTCCATATTATTGCAGTTTGGGCCTAATACTAATGAGAAAATCTTAGCTTTGCAAATCGCTTCCATGTATATAAAGAGATTTGGTGAATCTGGAAGGTTTCTCAATCAACTGTTGGTTCAACAGGATCTACTGGGTCTCCATAAGGAGCTACTGGTGTTGGTTTAAATTTTGTTGTGGTTTATAGGTAAACTGAGTAATAATGAATTGGAACTAGTATCTCTTCGTATGAATTGGTATCTAATACTTCCTTTGCCCTTGGTGGTGCTAGTAGATATGATCCTCAATCTCCTCCATGTCGATTGAGCTGCTTAGATAAGATTTTACCACCTTACCCAACTATGGGATCACTTGAATAATATATTAAATGACTATAAAGGGTTGGGTATCGATATGGAAATGAGTACTCTTCTACAATTGTTGTTGACCATCTGCAGCTGGACCTGCATCATCATCGACTACATCCACAACATAATAAAAAGCATAATAAAAAGAATCAATAAAATCAATGGGTGAAATGGTTGATTATAATGGCTAACCTTTCTTGATCATAAATGTTGGTTGAGATCAACTGTCGGAGTGATATTAAAAGCTATGTGTCCATCTCATAACAAATTTACAATTGGAAACACATTAAAAATACCATAGCCAAATATGAAAAGTCAGTTAATGCATTACAAGGTAGCTTGAGTACATGGTCAAGTTCGTTCGAATGAGATCTTTCCTTAATAGGCTAAGGTTGGTCCTCTCCTTATATACTCAGAGTACCCCTTGATCTTGAGGTATTTTCAATGTTGTCCATCGTGGACCAGTGAAGAAAAGGATTGGAATTCGACCCAACCTCTTCCAGGTGATGGAGATCGAGTGGTGATATTAGATACTTCTGCTTTTTGTATGCATTATTTATTGATTATTATAGATCTATCTTCATCCCCCCTATGAAAAAGTAATGGGATTAGGTAGGAAGAAGTCTCACTTATTCATTCATGATGAATATAACCAATAGTAAAATCCACACATATCAGAGAGTTACTCAATATGGGTATGAGAGATGAAGAATCAATTCACCATATAAGGTGTTCTGGTACTATAGCTTTTACTCGGTCAACTGACTCAACTAAATCAAATACATAATCAACTAGATTTGTTAGATGGGATCTGGATTATGCAGTTGACTTTGTTAGATGGGTTCTGGATTATGTAGGTACTGTAGCTTTTGTTATAAAATGTCTACATAAACAAACGAAAAACTAGATATTTGTTAACACAAACCCAATCGACAGGGGTTCCACACACTGTTAACACCAACCCACCGCGATCTCCCTGAGCACCAGCTCAGACATGTTTTACCCCACTAAGCAACACTTGGAGAGTAGATGAGGTCTCACCCGAGATGTTCAAGGGAGAGTTGACGGAACCATGTTTCCTTCGAAAGAAGGAGGATGTTGTGGCTCAATTACTTAACTTATTGCAACATTCAGGATTAGATATAAGCATTCAACTCAGGCATTATGCATAATTGCGACATTATTGAACAGGAACAGATCTATTATTGCAACAGATATAACAGTAAAGCATTAATCGCAGCAAGGAAACATCGCATCATTCATATATTCATATCACAAAATGCATTACCACATATAAACAGGAAAGACACAGGGATTCTGCTCAAAAGCTCTGTCATATCATATTATCTCCACAACAACCCAGATACAATGAAATATTCAGTCTTCAGCATCAAATCAATATTTCTCAGATGTCAAGATTCAACAATCATGCTCTCCAAAGATATCCTTTCACACTTACAAACCTACATCTATTTATAGTCTTACGCCTTTACATTTGTGGTCCACTTGGGAAACCGCCTAACTACTTCTTAACAAACTTCTACAAAAACTAACCCAAAGTCCCACATTATGTTGTCAAATGACCCAAAAACCCCCATAGTGCGGTCTAAATGACCCAAAATGTACATGACGCAGTCCAAATGACCCAAAAACTACAAAATTACTTGTTGCCTTGCTTGCTTCTTTCCGCCTTCCGCGGTATCTTTGGCCTTGCGCAGCATCCACGATGCTGACTCACCAAACCACCAGCCAATAGGCTCCCAACACAATCTTGTGGCTTTCCCTTGAACCACGTCAGGTGGACATGGTGTACGCGGTGGTCTTGACCCTGAAGTCCTCATACTGCTGGTCGACTTCCATGACCTGGTATTTTATTGCAGCAGCCATCACCTGACTGTCTATCACATCCTGTTCAGATGGATGCTCGCTCAACTTCACAATAACTTGCTGGAAACCTTCCTAGATAACCTGGAGTGTCGCACTTGTCTTAAGAATAAACTAACCGCCAATCTCCTAGAACTCCTCCAGCTGCGCGGTGTGCTTCTTCTTACGATATTTAGCCTTCGTGATGTGTTGCTGTAAAACTTTTAATTTTGTTGACTTGGAAACCTGATCCATCGTGCACATCGCCACTTTCAGTGTCACCAACTACCCCTCTGCCTCATGCCTGAGCTTGGTCAAGTGTTCGATCTGCTCATCCTGAACAATGCTTCCCCAAAACTGCACGGTGTCTACCATGTGTTTCGTTGTTGTATGTTCCAGCTCCCCCATCTATGTTGCCGCCTCCTCAATGACACATTTTCGTTTGTCCACCTACGCTTTGGGTGTGCTAGGGTGTACTAGAGCTGTTAACTCCTCATTGTCATGTTGTAACTGGGCGATGATAGCCCCATGTCTCTGTGCTTCCACCACCGGATCCAACTATGCCGTGTGCTCGAGAACATGTTGACAGGCTACAGAAACTGCCTCCTCCAATCGCACTTTACTCTCCCAGATGGCAGCTTTTTCTACTGTCAAACGATCTTGCTCCTTCTTAAGCTCCATTATTGCACTATTATTTGAGGCTATCAGCTGCTCAAGTCGGTCCTTTAATTCATTGACCACCTTTGTTGCCTCTACTACCTTTCCATTTAACTCGACAACCTATTGTTGGGTCGTAGCCTCGATCGCCTACGATCACAAGAAATTACCGCTAATCTCATGCATCTTGTCTGCCATTTCCCAGCTGGAAACCGCCTGCACAGTCGTCAACTCCTTTGCAAGCAGCTCATTGATATTAATGCTTAAATTTTCTAACTACTGCAGCACGGCTTGCAGAGCCTCGTTGTCGGTCACAATCACAGTCAGGGGAATACTGATGTTCCAAACCCGGGGCTCAGTGTGAATTGTGCCAACTTCCTTCCCAGTTGCCATCTCTACCACTCGTTGTGAAACTACATCGCATAAAGAATCAAGGTGCATGTTTACCTCTTTGAAGCCTGCCTCTGCCTGCATCGACATCACTTGAGCTATTGTATTGGTTGCATTGGTGACAGCCAGTATAAGACGTCCCAAATGCGCTTTTGTTTCCAAAGAGGCCCCACTAATCATTGCATACTCATGGCATGCCTTTGTTCTGCCTTCTTCAAGGTCACCGTCGATATCCTCATTCATGGGTGTCTTGGTGGACGACTCTTGATCCGATTCATTGTGACTCTGTTGGTCTAACACGTCATCTGGGCCTGGCGGTGGGAGTCCCACCTCAATCTCTGCTGAACTGACAGGTTCCCACCATTCAACTGGCCAGTCATTGATGATTACCTCCAGCACCTCCTCAAACAACTTATAGTGGGTCAACAACCATTGACTCACAGGGTCATGCCTTGCCTACACGTGAATCGCGTGAGGTTGAATCGCAAACAGGACAATCGGCATGTACTTCATCGCGGTTTCTTCAGTTAAGTGGGGCACCTTCATCACTCCATCTCTTAACATACCACAATATAACCAAAACTGCATTGCACATCCTCTAAGGTGCTCGGCTTCTTGCACTCACCATAAGTTATGATACTACGCACCCTTATGGATTTTTGCGGCCTCAACTTCCATGCCATGGTAAGTGTCAGGCTCCTTCCAGGAAACCAGTGCAATCAAAATAAGGATCGAGCTGTATGTGAACGATCCTTTCCCCTCTTGGACGGCTGTTGCATATTCCGCTAACTGGTTCAACAAAAATAAGGACCAGTTCATCTGCACACCTTTTGCACACTGTGCTGCACACGCAACGACCCCTGAATTGCATTGATTGGGTCGATTCTTCCAAACCACTTTGCAACTCAATATATTCGCACTAGTGAGGACCACCTTATCATTGATACTGCTAGTTTTGTAAGCTCAACCGTCACGTTCCAAGGCATATTGTCGAACCAGCTGTGCTTCCCTCTTTTTGTCGTTCTCCTTCCTGCGGAAGTATTGCGAACGATCTACTCCAGCCTTCAACAACCCAGTGATTTCAGTAATCAAATCGACAGTGACTGGAACTGGTCTGTCCAGCCACAATATGTCGCTGTGGAAGTAGGCCAACAATTGCTTCACACAAGCATTAACCTTCGGTAGTCGCCCAAAGTGGGGTATGTTAATGAGTCCTAACAAGCCCACCTGGTCCAACCCCCATGCCCAAGCTTGTGGAATCGGCTTACCGCTGAGTTGTGACCCCGACACATAAGGGTTTGACGTAAACTCCAGATATTCCACCATGTCATGGCCATCATATTTCAGCTGCATCAACTCTGGCACAATATCGATGGAGCACTCCATACTTGCTGGTAGCGCTGGCATCTACACAAGGCATTTCTGATTCTTTGTGAGCTTCCAAAGAGGGACTCCAGGTCGACAATGGGGGACGTACCCAGGGATATCCACAACAGACAGCCCTTCCCAAGCAATGGCTTCTTCAATTCCACGGTTGGACTATCCTACTTCTGCTTGGACCTCCTCAATTATCGTTGTCGATGAGCTTAACTGCCATTTTCTTTGCGGGGACTCAAAATGCGGACCCCCGTGACGCTTCTTTGGGATTCCTGTAAATGTCGATCCAGCCGACATGCTGACAACCTCTTCTTCGATACTTACCCCCTGATCTAGTGACACAATCCCACTGGAAACTTCAACCACAGGTGTGCTTGGCATGCCATAGCAGGGCTCCTCATGGCTCAACAGTTCCTCACTCACCAACCCAACTCGCTACTAGAAACCACTCAACTCCTAACTTGGAAATCCAACTAAACAATGCACCGCTGAGCTATTTCTTACACTCAACACAATGGTTCCTTCCAATCAGAGGTGACCCCTTCTTATAGTACCAAATTATTTCCTTAACCATCATTACCAAATCAAACCCTGCATCATGACCAAATCACGCCTTAATTACTCGAATCCATCGTCGATTCGGTCAATCCAATGGCCGAATCAGCCATAAATGCCAATCATTAGTTCACATGCCGCTAAATAACTGTTTTTAACTTTCTGCATTTATTTCCGATTTGAACAGGTCGTGATGCTGTCGCTATCACGAACCTGTGCCTAACTTGCGACACAATCCCTCCTGCTTCCGCATTTTGTCCTTGCTGGTGCGCCATCCTGCCATCGAGCATTTTGCATTTTTTTATTTTTATTTTTCCCTCGCGATGCGACTCAGGCATTGCGCTGCTCTGAGCCCGACCTATAGGGCTTCAACCTACTACCATTTACCAACTTTGGGAGCATCGCTCCATCTAACTGTTGCAGCTATACTACGCCTCTTGAAGTTATTCGACTGATGCGATATGGACCAAGACAATGCATCTACAGTTTCCCTGGATGCTTCATAAACTTGTTGTCATACAACAACACCAAGTCAACTTTCTAAAACTGTTTGTTCTTGATATGGCGATCATGCCAAGCCTTCTGTCGATCCTTTTCCATGCTCTGGTGGAATCCTACGATAAAGCGGTCTTCTTCAAGCTATACTAGTTGTGCCAGATGTTCTCCTAATGTCGCTTCATCATCCATACCAGTCGCTGCCACTATGCATAGACTCGGAACAATGTACTCCATAGGCATAATTGTTTCTTTCCCATATACCAACTTAAATGGTGTCTGTTCCATCAACCTTTTACATGTGGTACGATACGCCCAAAAAAATACTGGAATTTTCAGATTCCAGTCATCGTGGTGTGCATTGCACACCTTTTTTAGTGCATGCTCCAAGACCTTGTTGAAAGCTTCGATTGTCCCATTTGCTTGCAGATGATATGGTATACTTTTCTTATGCTGAATCTGCAGTTCTGTTGTTAATGCACTGACGGTGTGATTGAGGAAATGACTGTCCTGATCACTCATCAACACCTTCGAGCAACCAAACTGAGTAACAATGTTGTCAAACAAGAACTGTGTTGTTGTGGTAGTAGTGTAATCTACGACTGGTGCAGCTTCCGCCCATCTCATCAAATAATCTGTCATTTTGATTACACTAGTGCGCTTCCTAGGTGGGTTTATAGGTCCCACAAATCCACTGCCCATTTATTAAAGGGCTGCAGCGTAACTTGAGGCTTCAATGGCATCTCATCCCTCCTAGATGGTTTCCAAGTTTGCTAACAGACATCACAGGTCCGCGCATAATCTGTCGCATCATTGTGAAGCATGGGCCACCAAAATTCTACGCGAAGCACCTTTCTGGCTATCACACGATCACCATAATGTCCACTAGCTACTCCTACATGTGCTTCAGACAAGATATGCCCTCGCTCATGAGCTTGAACGTAGCGCCTCAAGATATCTTCGGATCCTAGTTTGTACAACTTCCCTGTGATCAGCTAGAAATCTGCAGCCTTAACCACCAGCTGCTTCTTCTGACTGGTGTTAAACCCCTTTGGTGTGGTACCTATCGCCAGAAATTGAAGGATTTCCTCATAATAGTCATCAGCTACTTCAACCTTAAACAGTTGCGCATCGGGAAACCCATCTTCAATGTTGGTTGGTTCCTCTCTGGTATCAATCCGTGAGAGTTGATCTGGCCCTACGTTCAAATGTCCTGGCTTCACAATCACTTCAAAATCGAACTCTTGAAAAAGAGGTATCCAACAACATATCTTTCCCCCCAACACAATTTTATTGACCAGGTATTTTAATGCAGAGTGGTTTGTGAACATCTTAAAATGACCACCTAATAGGTAATGCCTTAACTTATGTAGTGCATACACCATCGCCAGACCTTCCCTGTTCGTAGTTGTATAGTTTCGCTCTGCAGACGACAACTTCTGACTGGCAAATGCAATGGGGTGATCCAAATCCCCTTCCTCAGGTTGCGCAAGCACCACTCCGAGCTCAATCGAGGATGCATTGACGTGGACATGGAATTTCTTGTCCCAGTCCAAAAAATATTAGTATCGGTGCCGAAGCCATCTTAAACTTCAGTGTCTCAAAACTAACTTGACAGTCAGGGCTCCATTGAAATACCGCATCTTTCTTTCGCAACTTCTCCATAGGGGCTGTAATTGCTTCATACCCCCAGATGAACTTGCGATAATACCCAGTGTGTCCCAACGTTGCTCATAGATGCTTAACACTATTCGGCGGTGTTAAACTCAGAATGAGCACAATTTTTGCTCGGTCGACCAACAATCCCTGCTTGCACACAATGTGACCCAGTAATATCCCAAATGGTGCATAGAAGATGCACTTCTTCAAGTTCAGCGATATCTAATGCTGTTGACAGTGGTCCAACATCAACCGCAGATTAGCCAGATGATCGTTCATCAAGCCATAGATTGTCCAGTCATCCATGTACACCTGCAAGAACTTCTGGATGAAATCCCTAAAGGTAGCAACAACAACCCACGAGAATATCGCAGGTGCATTCTTCAACCCAAACGGCATCACTGTGTACTGAAAGTAACCCCATTCAGACACAAAATTTGTCTTGTGGTGGTCTTCTTTCGTGATTCTGATATGATGATAGCCCAAAAATCCATTCGTGAAAGAATACATCTCTTGGCCACCCACACCTTCCAGCACCTCATAAGTGAACGGGGTCAGAAACAGATCATGCAGACATGCGTCATTTAGCATCCGCAAGTCAACACAAATGCGCACTTCATCGATCTTCTTGTCCTGCACCACCATAGGACTAATCCAGTCTGACTCCTCAACCGATTCAATGATTCGAACATCCAACATGCGTTCAATTTCTACCTTGACCCGTTCCTCATGACGCAGATTCAGTCAATATGGTCACTGCTTGATCGCTTTGGCATCTGGTTTCAACGGGATCTTCATATCCCCTAAATCCCCCAAGATTCTTTCCATCCCAGGAAATTTCGTAGGGAATAAGCCTTGAAATTCATGCAACAAATTGGTAACTTTCCCCATCATCTCGTCATCCCAATAGTCCCCCACATTCGCAAACTTGGGACTGTCCTCTGTTCCAATGTTGACCTTCTGTAGCTTCAGCGACTGACTAATTGGATCATTCGACGCATCTGGTGCTACCACATCGCGACTGCCTTCGGACTCCGGAATATTGGCATTCCATGGATCATCTCCATCTTCTAGCCCACAAGTAATATTATAACATTCCATCATTGATTGCATCTTGCAGTGCACATGCGGATCCGTAGGATAGGCGACTGGAACAAGCTTCAGAACCACATCACGGATGAGATGCAAAGCATTATGGACATCCGGGTTGGAATCTGCGAAGCTGAAGGTATGAGTAAAACACACGGTCAACTCCAACCAAGTGGAAATTTCCCCTAGCAACTCAGCCGCAGTATACCATGAGCGCAGCATCTCGTCCAGAGTATGGACAAGGGAATGGACCCACTCATCCCTAGGTCGCGATGCCCACAACGTCTGACATTCCATCAAATGAATTCCAGGTTCATTTCGTCCATCATGCCTCCATGTATGATAAACTTTGATATCGCCAAATCGAACCATGATCAACTTCCGACACTGCGACCACCCATCGATCAACTTCTTATGTGTTACCCACCAACGTGCTAGAGTAGCCTTCAGTGCTTCCTCCAATTCTAGCAATCGTTGTGGTTCTGAGACCTTTTCCTCGAATGCCATGAGAAACTCAGACAAACCGAGAAGCCCTTCATATACTGGCAGGGAAACAGTTTCAATCGCAACTCAGCATAGTGACTGTGTGACTAACCCACACTTGCAGAGTGACACCTCATGTAAGAGATTCTGCCAATTTTCTAAGGCATCATCAGAGTCAGACGATGCAGAGCTATAGTTGCACCACTCAAGCTTTCCATCAGTAGTCAGATGGATATAATCTTTTTAAATATTGTAAGCATGGTCCCATCCGCTGAGATCTTCATCCTTCACTGGTTCAAGATACCTGCGTCCTTCAGCTGCATCCAATGGAGCGATGACCTTGAGGTCATGGTTTTCAAAGTTCATCATCCGCTTCTTAAAGTTGATTACCGCTGCACTGTCGTTAGCCCATCCAATCCACAGCAATGCAGGATAGGAGCTTCCCCCTTTAACTACTTTGATGACATCAAAATCAACGTATGTCTTCATTCCCTCAATGTCCACAACCAGGCGTGGAACTCTCCCAATTGGTGTCACCTTGGCTTGATTATCCAGACAAAGTTGTACGGGAGACCAACTCAGCGTTGGACTCACCATTTTCTGCCAGGCCTGCTTGGTTAAGATGTTGACATCTGAACCAAGGTCTAAATCAACATCATAGTCCACTACAAGATTTGAGGCCAAAATCCGACGACATCCAACCAAAAGGTCTGTGCCGTCAAAATTCACCTTCACAGTTATGAAATTTGATGAAAAAAAATAAATTGATATAATTGGAAGTCGGATATCTGATGGCCTGCGGATATCAGTGAAAAAAGACGCGGTCACTATATGAGGTGGGTGCAAAAATTTAAACACTTGGAAAAATTTAACTAAAACCTAAAATCGAAAAGTACCCAGCTAGCTAGTGTGGCAAAACTCCACGATTTGGGTTCTTGGCTTGTTCATTTGTCATTTTTTTGTTTTGAGTTTTGGGAGGAGGCAGAGCTCTTGTAGTGGTTTAACACTATCCATGTTCGTGGGGCCTGTGCCATGAGCATAGCTCAGGCATGCCCTGATCGTTATGGTGGTTATATCTAGTGTGGCAAAACTCCACGATTTTGTTTCTTGCAGGCTTGTTCATTTGTCATTTCATACTTGTTTTGAGTTTTGGGAGGAGGCAGAGTTCCTATAGTGGTTTAATGCTGGTGGTCATGGGGCCTGCGCCATGTGAATAGCTCAGGCGTGTCCTGATTTTTATGGTGGTTATAGCTAGTGTGGAAAAACTCCATGATTTCATAGCTTGGCTTGTTCATTTGTCATTTCATTGTTTTGAGTTTTGGGAGGAGGCAGAGCTCCTATAGTGGTTTAACATTGGTGGTCATGGGGCCTTCTCCATGAGCATAGCTTAGTTGTGCCTTGATGGTTATGGTGGTTATAAGGAATGCGTGTTTCTCATGGAACAACAACCTGGTAAGTGGTTTGTTCAATCCAGCTGATATGTCCATAAATTTCATTTCGATTCATTTATTCATTTGTATTCATGATGGAATGGTGTTAACCTTGTTCTGTTTCTATGGCAGGGTGAGTGGTTATATTTGGAGCAGTGAGTTGGGGCATGGATGGTTCTTGTCTGCAAGGGTTTCGAAGATGTTGAATGGTCGTGGTAAGTTTGGACCATTGCGACCCTCCCCTTTCATTTGAAGCTTGATAGCATTCTCCTTCCCAAAAACACCAACATTCTCCATCCCAAAATCTTGGCATGGGAAATACTCCACGTGCAATCCTCTTCTGGTGTGGGCAAGTGGGAAATCCTCTTTTGGCATGGGCAATCGACAGAAGCAAAGGAGTAGAGGAGATACGCTAAACCCTACAATGTATTTGGTAAAATGCTCACACCTCTACAAGTTTGGTTGTGTTTGAAGAATTTACATGATTGATTTTGCAAAGTTGATGGGCCTTACACACTTCTCCCATCTCTCATTTTTGCTATCTCAAACCTCAAATCACATTAACATCGACGTGCATTAACATTGACGGGCATTACACACTTTGGCCATTACCCAACTCCATCTTCGTGTGGGAAATCCTCCAAGATGGAGGTAATTGATCCCATCCAGACGATTTTTTCCATGGTATAAAGAACCTCCCTTCCCTTGACTTTGCAGGAACACCCTTATTTTGATCTTGGTGGCATTTCAGTTCAACCTCCAAATTTATGTCTTCGCCTAATACTTCAGCTATTTGAGATACACTGCTATGACGTTTATATTCATGCTTCGTAGTAGTATGTTGAATATCTATTTTAACTTCCACCGATTCACATTTGGTGCCTTCTTGTGCCCCAACTTGACTGATTTGAACAACTCCATCAAATTGTGAATCATGTTATGTACAAAAGTATAAATTGATAGTAGGATCAAAGAGACCATTTCCCCCCTATAGAGGATAGATTATTCCATGTGGGAGATGAATACTCTGGATTGATTTATTAATCTATTGAAAATACAGTGGTCCTCACGGCCTCTCTCAAACTTTAGCTGCAAAAATTTCCATCCCTTTACTTGTCTCTAGTACTGGCCTTTATGCTTTCCTGTATGTTTAGTTTTTTCCTATGTTTGTACAACCAAATTTCCAAAATAGAAACGGTATTGAGCTTGCTTGAGGTGGCTTGACTTATTAGGTATTTGGTGTCTCTCTCTTTAGTGAAATAAGAGAATTTGATGACCATCCACCTTTTGGTTTTCTAGCAGTTCCACCTTTCCCAGAAATTGGGTAGCTTTTGATGCTTTCCCTAATCTCTCCACGAATCTTTACAGAACCAAAATGCTTTTCGACCTATTTACTATGTAGACAATGAGGGATTCCTCCAATTTCATTTAGAATAGAGGATAACACATGATATTTCATTGCTTCACATTACAGAAATCGAACAGTTGATAATCCTACTAAATGAGGGCCACAAAAAGTTGAGCCTTTTCTTTCTTTTCAAATTTATGCAAGAAGATCCTTCACATATCTACTATCAAATCCATATTGGATGAGCCAAGTTTATCTTCAAATAATGTCAATAGAGTATCTATCTTAAGGTTTGCAACCAAGTGGCTCAACCCTTATCCAAATTATGTCTAGAAATCATCCTTAGAGATTTCCTAAAAACTATTTTCAATCTACCCTTGAGAACTAATCCAATTCTATCATAAGCCAGTCCACAAGTTCCCTTGAAAGTGTTCCAATGGATGTCAATGTCTACTATGATCAAATATTGTATCTTCCCTTTTTATTTTATTAATGGTTGCATCATATGTCATTTCCCATTAATGTGTAACAATTTTAGGATTTGCAGTTCTCTTATTAGCATATATATGAGACTAGAAATCCACTTGGGCGTGATGATGCTAGAAAAATTCAAGTCTCTTAGGAAAATGTTGAACCCCATCAACATTTAACTTCAAATTTTATTCATGTTTGCATGCATTCTTTGTAATTCAATTTCCCTTCAAGAGTGGTGGTCATTTCTTCATTACCTAGTATACATTTCCTCATGCTTGGAGGGAATTTCCTCATCAATGGTGGCTATTGTGTACATTTCCTTCATGTGTAGTGAGAATTTCTACCTTCCTGGTGGGAATTTCCTCTTTTCTGGAAATCATTTCTTATGCATGGAAGGAAATTCCCATTGCTTGTGGGCATTTTCTCATGGCCTACTGGAATTTTCTCATGCCATGTAGGCATTTTCTTGGTGGACATTTAGCTTGGTGGTAATACTCCTTAGCTTGGAGAGCATATTCAATGACTGGCACATATTTCTCTTTCATGTGACACCTTGGTGGGAATTTTAATATTTGCTTGTGTAGGATCTTCATTCATGTGAATGTGCTATATAAGGAAAGCTTCAAAATTTCTTCCAGATCTGAGACTATTTGTTGTCATGCCTTGTTGCTGCAGGATTGTTGTACACACCACAATATGTTTCCATAAATTTATGCTAGTTCAACTCTTTAGATTGCACTTTTCAAGTTGTCATAACTAGTCAGTGTTCACCTTGGGAAATAACATACATGATTCTACAAGGCTTCTGATCAAATACAAGACTAAAATCCTCTTTCTTGTTTGCTAGCAGTTCCACATTTCCCATAAATTGGGTAGCTTTTGATGCTTGCCTTAGTCTCTCCATGAATATTTACAGAACCAAATTTTTAGTCTTTTCCAAAATTCCTTTCCACATATTTACCATGCAGACAATGAGGGATGCCTCCATATTCATTTAGAATAGAGACATACCAACCAAAGTCACCAACTAACTTATACACATACTTGTTGCAAGTAAGGAGGATAGCATTTCTTGGTTATAACTGTTTTATGATTATTATGTGCTTAGAAAATGACTTATTTGTTACTAGAAGGAAATGGTCTAAAGGTGCTCTTCTCCATGACTTAAGACAAATACATGAATTATTTGCAAAATTTCCACTCCATTCAACTAATCTACCATAACATCAACCTTCAAACTCAATCTTTCATGTTACAATAAGATTTCTAAATGAGTAGCTACAAGACTAGAGTATCTATCATTTTTCTCCTACATTCTCAGCTTCCAGGTTTTGAATCTTTATTAATTCACACATGCAATGCACATGCCATTTAGTGTGATTGTTATGATTTGAGGCTTATTTCTTTCCATTGCTTAAAATATATGAAGTTAGAGATGTTTTTTTTTCCATTTTTATACATCATCAATCACATACCAATAAAACAAAGCAATCACTAATTGATGAATCCACTCTTCACTAATTGTTAGACTTTCATATTATATTATATAATTATTTTAATTAAACACTTACATATGTACAAAAGTAAAATATCACCACTATTAAGAAACAATGTATTGTGGTGTTTACATGTATTGTGGTGTTTAAGAAAGGTGCTTTTGTAGGATTTGCATTCCTTTGGATTTTAAGTAAGATAAGATTCAAACCTGCGACCTATGTCTAGTCCCAAGTCTACCACCTTCAAGCTTGAAGTGAAACTGACAATGGGAGACCACCTTCAAGCTTGATTCATTATGTATGCATTTCACAATGGGAGACGTCGGGCTACCACCTTCAAACTTGATTCATTTTATATGCATTTCACTATGCAACCGTCTCATATTCTCACTGCGTTTTCCCTCAATTAGTTTATCAATTCAGTATAACCCACGACCGTTGTCCGAGGAGTGTTTCCAGCAGTCTTGAGTTTTAGCCTAGCAACGGTGACGATTCATGGTATTATGTTTCCCTTCGGATGCAATATGGAAAACTAAAAGTTCACTACGAAGGTTTGTCTGACAAATTTGATGGTTTGGGTTCCGTAACCCTGGTGCCATTCAGGGGCACTTTGAGGAATTGCTCTTGGGGCACGGAACCCAAACCATCACATTTTTCAGACAAGACTTCATAGTGAACTATGATTTTTCCATATTGCAGTCGAAGGGATTAAACATAATACCATGAATCATCACCGTTGCCAGGATGAAACTCAAGACCGCTGGAAACACTCCTCGAACAACGGGCATGGGTCATACTGAATTGATAAACTAATTGAGGGAAAACACAGTTAGAATCTAAGACGGTTGGATAGTGAAATGCATATAGAATGAATGAAGAGTGGGTGTCAAGAGAAATGGTTGTGGGATGTTGTATGAGAGGAAATGGCGATGTGAATTGAAAGGTCAAATTAAATTCGCACGGTGGTAATAAACTACACTTGTGTCTTCCATTGTCAGCTGCACTTCAAGCTTGAAGGTGGTAGCCTTGGGACTAGACATAGGTCATAGGTTCAAATTTCCTCACTTTAGTTCATACCCTGTTTTTTTTCGATGCAAATTATATGTTTTCTTTAATTTCCTTTGTCAGGACACAGAGACAACCATAAAATATCAAATGTGTCAAGATGCAAAGAGTAAGAGACAACTATAAGTAAGTCTTATATTAAATTTACCATATAAGTATTTAATTGATACTATCAACTAAGATTTGAAACGTTGGATTGTCATGATCTTCTTATCACTCCTTATCAATGTGATTGTAAGGCACTCTGTGAAGGTGAAGTCCACAATTTTAAGTCATTTTCCTCATTCTCATGCCTTTTTGTAAGACGATTAGGAGGGAAGTGGCATCAACATTGAAAATGGCTTCCATCCAAACCTATCAAGTGTACTTTTAGGTCAACAATATTCTTGAATCCGAACTGTAGCAGTTGTTTGGCCATTTTCACCCTGTAAATTGAAGGATTCCTGCAAACACAAACCACTATGTTACGCGATCTTCTTTCTAGGCTTTGTTACATTTGCTTCTAATATATTTCAGGGCTTTGTTTGCACGAATCCTTCAATTTACAAGGTGAAAATGGCCAAACAACTACTACAATTCGGAGAAAAGAATACTATTGACCTAAAAGTACACTTGATAGGTTTGGATGGAACAAATTACCATGGAAATACTCTTTATCTTCATTCTCGAGTTTTGAGAAAATCATAGATATATGAAACAATGCTTTATGACTGTTTGTCTTCACAGCCGCCCCTTGAAATCAAGGTAAGAAATGGTTTAATGATTCAGTGTAGTAAACGGTTACCTTTATTGAATGTTAGCTTTTATTGAATGAATGTGTTCACTGAATGAATGAATGGTTTAATGAATGAATGAAACAATGTTTTAAGGTTGTAGTAAACTGTGACCTTTATTGAATGTCAGCTTTTATTGAATGAATGTGTTGACTAAATGAATGAATGGTTTATGGAATGTTATCTTTTATTGAATGAATGTGTTGACTGAATGAAACAATGGTTTAATGAATGTTATCATTTATTGAATGAATGGTAGATGAAAGTTCATGATGAAATATGGATGAATTTGCACATTTTTTTTTATCAAGTACATGCATTGGGTATGGGGAATTGAGAGTGATGTGAGGGGGGGGAGGGGGCATAAGAGCTTCCACCTTCACGTGGTTGGCCCTGTTTAGTAGAGAATATTAAATTATTCTCGAAACAGAGAGGAGCTCAATGAATGGCTACAATGATGGCTTACTACAACCCACTCGTGTGTCATCTAAATTTTGACAATTTCTTGGAGCTTGTTGTGATGTTTGGTTGCTCCTCATAACCAATTTCAGGTTTCGAAATGATGAAAGATCACTTGAGTAACTATTTTTGGAGTAGAGTGAGATCTTGTTTGTAATGGGTTTGTTGATTCAGCATGAAACTCTTAATGAAGATGAAGTGGCTAGTACTGTAATAATATCAGTGCTAATTGATGTCCTTCGAGATACGCAGGAAAAAGTGAGAATGTTTTTCATGACAACACTAAGTGAGCTTTTGTTCTACATCTCCACTGAAAGAAAGAATTATCCAAGAGTTGTTATTGGTTAGAAAAGTCGAGCAAATGATGGGTGAGATTCATCATCTACCTATAAGGTTAGATACTAAAACCTTTTATGATTTTTTATTCTATTATTATGAATATATTATTCTGATAGAATTGATGCAATTTTGATTTCTTTTTGCAGGAATGAAATATGTTCACATGTCTTTCAATTCAGATGTACTAGCTTCAAACATTAACTTAAACACTTGGTACTTGTGACAGGTTCCTAGTGCATTGTGGAAATCCTTAAAGATGGGTTGAAATCCTAGGATCAAATGCTAAGTAAGAAATGATCTATGAAACCCTGCCTAGCCAAAAATCCTTAGATGATTTATAAAAAAATACAAATTTGAAATCCCTTGGCCCTCTACAAGAAGGCAATGTCACCATATTGTAGTTACAAAAAAGTCATGCCACTATTCGTGTCTAGACTGTCATTGAAGAATGAAATATGGAAACAATAGCTTATGTTGTGATAAAAAGTAGTGTATCCAATAAAGTTTCTAAACCACTATTGAAAAATTATGCAATTATTTCCAATTAATAGTGTTTTTTTTAAATACCGAAAGGTCGTCGGATATCCGACTACCATGCTGTAGATATCCGACGTTCTTGCCATACCACTGACGGAAAAGAACATTGGATATAGGCCATTTCCACATGCACGGATTGTCAGATATTTGACTACCTCACCAGAGATATCCGACTTCCTAATAAGTGATAGTGGTCGAATATTCGACTGCATAGTGGAGTCAGTTATCCCACTACCATCCTACCATCGGATAACAGCCGAATTTGAACCAACATTAAAGAAATATGAAAATGGTTGGATGGTCGACCACAAGATGTAGAAAATCTGACTTTTTGGCCGTCGTATTTTGGGTCCAAAAAACCTAGTTGTCTCCAATCTGAATGTTCATACGCATTTCCTTACTTGTCTTCTGCCTTTCTAAGGAATTGACCGCATACTCTTGCCGACCCATGGTAGGTCACTGCAACAACCCTTTGATATCGGTAAGATCATCAGGATCCCTTTCCAGTGATAAACAACTTTCTAAAAATTTATGTAATGTTCTAAACTGTCGCGAATTGCTTGCCTCTAAAGTAGCATCAAAAGCAGAGGGCATGTGACAAATAATAGCCTTACCGCTATCATTCTCCATCGCACGACGCACTTGAAAGAATGCATCACGCTCGGAATCAATGTCAAATGACACCTTATTCTACCCTGCTAACCAAATGAGAGGATGTGGACTATCTTCTCCTGTAGTCGCACCTCCACTAGTGATAACTGCAACAACAACATCATGTGTCCTCAGCTTCGTATAAATTGTCGCGATAGTTGGACCCTTATTCAACAGCAGATTCCCAGGTTGATTCGCATTCTGGTTAGCATTCTGATTCAGACGTTGGTTCCAGTTCTGCAGTGGTTGTTGTACTTGGTTCTACATTGGCTATTGCACCTGATTCTGATTTTTCAACTGCGAAACATTCCCTACTTTCCATCACGCAATTAACTATGGGAAATTTTCAACCGTGTGATCGGTAACAAAACAAAACGTACATTGTGTCTACATTTGTGGGAAATCATGCTGGTAGTGTCCCCACATTTCACAATTATAACACTGGACATGTCCTCTACCTCCTCATCGTTGTCCTTCTCTGCGACCAAAGCCTCTACTGCGGCGTCCCTGGAATCCTCCACAGAATCCCCCTTGCTGGTACTGCGATTGCTGCATGGGACTCGGTTGCGCATACTGCCTGGGTTGGATGTACTATGGTTTATAAATGTACTGTGGCTGCTGTGCATCCACTTGCATCAGAGAATATTGCAACATAAACTATTGTGGTTTCTACTGTGGTACAAATTGCACCTACAGTTGAGGTAGCTGCTGGGCTACCTGAGGCTATGGTTGCGGTTGTACATCACCCTGGTCGTCTTTCACATAGAATGCATCATACATTCATTCCTGAAGCAACCCATATGCCCAGCAGTCTTTGTCTTCATGTCCCATGGACTTGCAGAATGTACAATACAGATTCATCAATTTGGTGACCATCTTCTGCATATATTGACACTCCTCATGGCGGTGCCCATATACCTGGAAGATGCGACACCACGACATGCTGCCACCATTCAATGGATTTGGTGCTCCTGAAACCAGATAGTTGCAGAAGTCTGGGCAATTATCCTTAGTGTGCCCCTCTCCACGACATTGCATACACCATACTTCTTCTCGTTGTTCCTTGCCTTTTTTAAGGTCTTGCAGATGTATCATCAAGTTAGCCAACTGTGTCTGGATCTGCGACATACCTGTAGCGTTCTCACCAAGCGACAAAGCTTCCAACCGCATTGTAATCTCTAGTTCCTCACTCGGTGTTGTAATGTTTTGTTTCATCAGCGGTAGTTGGATGTGCGGGAGTAATGCCACGATGAACCATTCTTTATGTTGGACAGTGCTCATGTCGAAGATGACCCTTGCCATCAATGTTTTGAATCTCTAGTCAAAATACCACAAAGTCTCATTGGGATGTTGCTTAATCTCTTTTAGTTCTATAATATACTGCGCTTCAGATTTGGGTGTTCTAAACTCTTTGATCCATCCAGCTCGAACTTCATCTAGTGTCTTTTCTGGAGGCCCTACAGGAACCTGCACAAACTTCATAAACCAGTCTAATGCGTGACCCCTAAGGGTTGTCGCCAATAGTCCTTTCTTAGCATTATCATCAGTAATTTGCTTTACAGTCCATACGGATTCACATAAAAACCAGTACTGCTCAAGGTTATCCATTCCATTTATGTGGAACAATGGTAACTTTGCATCCTCACGTGTCATCCTGGGATTCCTTCTTGCAGTCGCTGAGCTACTAGAAATTAAATTATGTTGTCCTGATGAATACGATGGTGTCAAAACTGTTTTTCTTACTGGTTTAGAGATAATGAGCGGAGGTGTGGGTACGCTGCAGCTGGGGTTTGGTCCTGCCTCTATCCTGGGCATAGCCTGGTTGTCCTTGTTGGCACTAAGAGGTTGCTTCGTCCCATGTGGTATTACTTCGCAGCCTTGCATTTCAATCGCAGCAGGACCTTCTCATGTCCTCTAGCTCTTCTCCTATTGAAACCTTCTCTATGGCTTCCCTCACAGTCTCTTCATGACCTTCACTCATCTACCCCTTATCATTCCATGTACTTCCCCCCCGCTGTCACAATACCCATGCCCTCCGCCCACTAGGTTGTTTACTGATCAAGATGCATCTTCAATATGCCCTTTTCGCAAGTAAGCATCTTAATGGACAGCTATAGCGACAATAAAAACCTCCCCCGTGGTCCATGGAAAAAATATCTTTCAGCTTCACTATAATCTTTGTTTGTATCAACCACAAACTCAGTGATATAGCCTTCCAGTATGTTGTCAAGCCAATCTTTGATAGCCCATGATGCTTTGTTGTCGACTTCCTACAGCTCTTGGATCAATTCTGGGGTCCAGGCTGTCAGCTCACCACCTTGGAATTTCCTCTTCTAGAAAGTCAATTTTTCCAACCACTCAAACAAGATGACTGGGAACTTGCAGAAAAAGTATTCATGTGGTCCGTTGTGAATGTACCTCTCCACCCACTAACGGAAAAGAACGTCGGATATAGTACATTTCCACATGGATGGATTTTTGGATATCCGACTACCTTACCAGAGATATCCGACTTCCTAATAAGTGATAGTGATCAAATATCCAACTGCATAGTGGAGTCAGTTATCCCATGACCGTCCTACCATCGGATAACAACCGAATTTGAACCAACATTAAAGAAATATGAAAGTGGTCGGATGGTCGACCATAAGATGTAGAAAATATGACTCTTTGGCCGTTAGATTTTGGGTCCAAAAAACCTAGTGGTCTCCAATCTGAATGTTCATATGCATTTCCTTACTTTTCTTTCGCCTTTGTAAGGAATTGAACGCATACTCTCACTGACCCCTGGTAGGTCACTGCAACAGCCCTTCGATATCGGCAAGAGCATCAGGATCCCTTGCCAGTGATAAACAACTTTCCAAAAATTTAACTATTGTACTAGACTGTCACGAATTGCTTTCCTATGAAGTAGCATCAAAAGCAAAGGGCATGTCACAAATAATAGCCTTACTGCTATCGTTCTCCATCGCAGGATGTGCTTGAAAGAATGCATCACACTAAGAATCAATGTCAAACGACACCTTCTTCTACCCTACTAACCAGATGAGAGGATGTGGACTATCTTCTCCTGTAGTTGCAGCTCCATGAGTGATAACTGGAACAACAGCATCATGTGTCCTCGGCTCCACATAAATTGTCGCGATAGTTGCACCCTGATTCAGCAGCGGATTCCGAGGTTGGTTCGCATTCTGGTTAGCATTTTGAATTGGACGTTGGTTCTAGTTCTACGATGATTGTTGTACTTGGTTCTGCATTGGCTTCTGCACTTGATTCTGATTTTTCAACTACAGAACATTCCCTACTTTCCATCGTGCAATTAACTGCAGGAAATTTTCAACCATCTGATCGGTAACGAAACAAAACATACACTATGTCTGCATTTGTGGGAAATCGCACTAGTAGTGTCCCCACATTCCACAATTATAACACTGGACAGGTCCTCTACCTCCTCATCATTGTCCTCCTCCGTGACCAAATCCTCTACCACGGCCTTCCTGGAATCCTCCATAGAATCCCCCTTGTTGGTATTGTGGTTGCTGCATGGGATTCGGTTGCGGTTGCACATACTGCCCGGGTTGCACGTACTATGGTTGATGAATGTACTATGGCTGTTGTGCAGCCATTTTCATTGGAGAATATTGCGGCACAAACTGTTGTGGTTGCTGCTGCGGTACAAACTAAACCTACGATTGAGGTAGCTGCTGAGCTACCTGAGGCTGTGGTTGCGGTTGTACATCACATTGGTTGTCTTTCACATAGAATGCATCATACGTTCATTCCTGAAGCAACCCATATGCTCGGTAGTCTTTGTCTTCATGTCCCATAGACTTGCAGAATGTACAATACAAATTCATCAGTTTGGTGACCATCTTCTACATATATTGACACTCCTCATGGCAGTGCCCATATACCTAGAAGATGCGACACCACAACATGCTGCCACCATTCAATGGATTCAGTGCTCTTGAAACTAGATAGTTGCGGAAGTCTGGGCAATTATCCTTAGTGTGCCCCTCTCCACGACATCGCGTACACCATACTTCTTCTCGCTATTCCTTGCCTTTTTTAAGGTCTTGCATATGTATCATCAAGTTAGCCAACTGCGTCTGGATCTGCGACATACCTGCAGCATTCTCACCAAGTATCGAAGCTTCCAACCGCATCGCAATCTCTAGTGCCTCACTCGGTGTTTTAATGTTTCGTTGCATCAGCGGTAGTCGGATGTGCGGGAGTAATGCCACGATGAAACATTCTTTATGTTGGACAGTGCTCATGTTGAAGCTGACCCTTTCTATCAATGTTTTGAATCGTTGGTCAAAATACCACACAATCTCATTCAGATACTGCTTAATCTCTTTTAGTTTTGTAATATACTGCACTTCAGATTTGGGTTTTCTAAACTTTGCGATCCATCCATATTGAACTTCATCCAGTGTCTTTTCTAGAGCCCCTACAAGAACTTGCACAAACTTCATAAACCAGTCTAATGGGTGACCCCTAAGGGTTGTCACCAATAGTCCTTTCTTAACATTATCATCAGTAATTTGCTTTACACTCCATACAGCTTCACATAGAAACCAGAACTGCTCAAGGTTATCCATTCCATTTCCGTGGAACAATGGTAACTTTTCATCTTCACGTGCCATCCTGGGCTTCCTTCCTGTAGTCGCTGAGCTACTAGCAATTAAATTCTGTTGTCGTGATGAACACGATGGCGTCAAAACTATTTTTCTTATTGGTTTAGAGATAATGACCGGAGGTGTGGGTATGATGCAGTTGGGGTTTGGTCTTGCCTCTACTCTGGGCGTAGCCTGGTTGTCCTTGTCGGCACTGTGAGGTAGCTTCGTCCCATGTGGTATTCCTTCGTGGCCTTGCGTTTCGATCACAATAGGACCTTCTCCTATCCTCTACCTCTTCTCCTGTTGAAACCTTGCTCCTCCCCTTGTAAGACCACTCTCTTCCTCGGCTTCCCTCACAGTCTCATCATGACTTGCACTCATCTACCCCTTATCATTCCATGTATCACCCCCCCACTATCGCAGTACCCATGGCCTCCGCCCACAAGGGTGTTTACTAATCAAGATGCATCTTCAATATGCCCTTTTTACAAATGAGCATCTTAATGGACAGCTGTAGCGACAACAGAAACCTCCCCCATGGTCCGCAGAAGAAATATCTTTCAGCTTCACTATAAGAGTTGTTCGTATCAACTGAAAAATCAGTAGTATAGCCTTCCAGTATGCTGTCAAGCCAAACTTCGATAGCGCTCGATGCTTTGTTGTCGACTTCCTATAGCTCCTGGATCAGTTCTAAGGCCTAGGTTGTCGGCTCACCACCTTGGAATTTCCTCTTCTGGAAGGTCAATTTTTCCAACCACTCAAACAAGATGACTGGGAACTTGCAGAAAAAGTATTCAGGTGTTCCATTGCAAATGTACCTCTCTTCCTACCGATATGTCGTCAGCCGAGGGTTCTGGTTTTCTTTTTCGGCAAAATCTTGCGACTTCTAATCAAACCAATCTTGTATTTCCAGTTTCGTCGGATGCCACAACATATCCTCCTTTCCCTTCGCGCAATGGTCCCAGCAACGGAACCATTTGTTGAAACAAACCCAGTCGACAGGGGTTCCACACGTTGTCGACACCAACCCATTGTGATCTCCCTGAGCACCAACCCAGATAGGTTTTACCCCGTCCAGCAACACCTACGGAGTAGATGAGGTCTCACCCGAGATGTTCAAGGGAGAGTTGACGGAACCATGTTTCCGCCGAATGAAGGAGGATGTTGTGGCTCGATTACTTAACTTATTGAAACATTCAGGATTATATCTAAGCATTCAACTCAGGCATTATGCATAATTGCGACATTATTAGTTAGGAACAAATCTATTATTGCAACAGATATAACAGTAAATCATTAATCGTAGCAAGGAAACATCGCATCATTCATATATTCATATCACAAAATGCATTACCACAGATAAACAGGAAAGACATAGGGATTCTGCTCAAAAGATCTATCATATCATATTATCTCCGCAACAACCCAGATAAAATGAAATACTCAGTCTTAAGCATCAGATCAATATTTCTTAGATGTTCAAGGGAGAGTTGATAGAACCATGTTTCCGCTGAATGAAGGAGGATGTTGTGGCTCGATTACTTAACTTATTGCAACCTTCAGGATTATATCTAAGCATTCACCTCAGGCATTATGCATAATTGCGACATTACTCAACAGGAACAGATCTATTATTGCAATAGCTATAACAGTAAAGCATTAATCGCAACAAGGAAACATCGCATCATTCATATATTCATATCGTAAAATTCATTACCACAGATAAATAGGAAAGAAACTGGGATTCTTCTCAAAAGATCTATCATATCATATTATCTCTGCAACCACCTAGATACAATGAAATACTCAGTCTTCAGCATCAAATCAAGATTTCTCAGATGTCAAGATTCAACAATCATGCTCTCCAAAGATATCCTTTCACACTTACAAACCTACATCTATTTATAGGCTTATGCCTTTACAGTTGTGGTCCACTTAGGCAACTGCCTAACTACTTCTTAACAAAGTTCTACGAAAACTAACCCAAAGTCCCACATAATGCGGTCAAATGACCCAAAAACCGCCATAATGTGGTCTAAATGACCCAAAATGTACATGACGCGGTCCAAATGACCCAAAAACTACAAAAATACTTGTCGCCTTGCTTGCTGCTTTCCTCCTTCTACAGTATCTTTGGCCTTGTGCAGCATCCACAATGCTATGATGTTGACTCACCAAACCACCTGCCAACAATATTTTCTTTTGAAAATGTGAAGAAATATTCAGTGTTTTCCTTAAAAATCCATTTTGGTTTAAGTGGAAACGGTGTTTTCCCAAGAGAAGTTGTTCCTTTGCATTTATAGATGGGATTCAGGTCTTTCATGGTCATTCCTCAAGATTCTTGGGATAAGGATTTTTTAAAGCTCGATGCAAGGGAAATGAAAGAGTCATTGTCTTCAAAGATAATGACTCTTTCCCTCAAGTTGGAAGTTCACTTCCCTAGTTTCCCCTTTACCCATAAAATCTTGATTCCTCCCTTAATGAATGTATGTGTATATACTTGGTGGTCATTGGGCTCTTCACATACACAATTGTTGTCTTGGTTGGATGACACACATGATGGATCATATGAAAACTTCAAAGAATAAATTTATTTTTTAATTTGACACACGGACTAGCAAACCCATTCTTTCAATGGTGGCCTTTTACATTCATGGAAACCCTTGATCCTTAGTCCTTACCCTGATGCAGGATATTTGTGGACATAAACACAACATGATCCCCTACATACGAATGGTGGCTTGACAGCTTAAAATTAATGGATTCTCCTTCGGTTGGTGAGTAAACCTCTTAACATGGGTTCTGAAATCAACCTACAGCTTCTGTCTCTACTCATTTGACCTGTTTTGAAATCAACCTGCCTCTAATTGTTCGATGTTTCCACTAAGGTTATTAATATGGTACCTAGACCCTTAGTGTCGACCTACAATGAATCACGTCATAGATTGAAACTACATGTAATTTATTTTTGGCCCAACAATTCTTTTGTGCATTGTGTGTAATTGCACTGCCTTGGTTCCTTCTCGGATCGGAGTAGTCCTTTGGCTCCTTCACCAGCTTCTTTGGATTCTCCTCAAATTGGCTCTAATACCAACTTGATTTTTACAAATAAATGTGTGGACAAGAATACATATAATAATGGGAAAGAGTGGATTGGTTCATTTGATGATGCTATGTCTCATTACATAGTATTGATACCATCTTGTTTTTTAGAAATACATGTATGGAAAAGAATACATATAATAATGGAAAGAGTGTATTGCTTCAAGTTAAAAATTTTGGGAAAAAATGCTTCTATTCTAGTTCAAACTATAATAACATTAACACAAAATACTGAATACCATTACATAAACAAACTTGATAGACATATTAGTATATTATTAGTGTTGATTGGTTTATATTTAATTTTGATATATATATATATATATATATATATATATATATATATATAGAGAGAGAGAGAGAGAGAGAGAGAGAGAGAGAGAGAGAGAGAGATGCTTTCAAACTTGAACGTAAAGTTGACATGGGAACATGGCTTTTCTGCAAACTTGTTGTTTCTTATAACCAATTTGATTTTTGCAAAACATGTGTTTAGACTCCACATTATGTGGTAATTTTTTGTTGAGACAACTTTTATTTGTAATATTGCTCTAGGAAAAAAATGTGATATCCAAAATTTCTTTGGAATTTGTTGCTTTTGTATTTGAGATATCATAATCACTTACATTGGACTTAAATCACTAGATATGTGTTGGAGCTTTATCAAGGTTATTCGATAGAAATTCAATTATTGCTTTGAACATAGTAACTACCATTAACTAAGTTTGCGACCTTTTTGTGGCAGTGTTTATTTGCAATAGAAACATTCAGCATAGCTCTGAACATGCATGTAAAGATTGTTGTGTTTACAAATGTCCGCAAATTTGATGATGACAAGTTTCGCTAGATATCTAGTGGATAGTATAGTTAGATGAGTGGACGTGCTGGAAGGTGAGGTCTTGATGCATGTGGCATTTTCATTTTAATGGTTGACAAAAAGATGGAGCCATCCACTGCGATATTGATGGTCAAAGACAGTGTTGATCCTTTGAATAGGTAAAGTGCATAATATGGTCTCATATCTATGTTTTTTTTTTTTGTATAACATGCTATTTAAATTTTCTACTATGCCAGTCTTTAAAACAATCAGCTAGTATGGTTGTAGAATGTTAGTAACTTTCTAGCATTGTTTGACAGCTTCCGTTATTAAAAATGTTTTCATTGCTCATCCTTTGAAATAAGTTCATGAAATATTGATATATGACAGGAAATTTTCCATGTAACAGTGTCTCCTATATATGCTAATGTTTTCTTTTGGGTGCATGTTGTCTGAATTTTCTATACTTCCAGACTTCAAAATGATTAGTTTTTCTTGTCTTGGAATGTTAGCAATATTATTTGACAATTCCTCTTATTAAACATGTTTTCATCTGTGTATTAGTGACTTGTTTTTAGTTTATGTAAGAAATTTTGAAGGTAATAGTCAATCTATTATTTCCAACAAACTTGAATGGAAGTATATTCCACATCTCTCGAATCAATTTGAAAATATCCTTATGAATTTTCCTTGGAACTATATATAAAATTGTGGAGCATGTTCCATTCTTTATCATCTGCATGTTTTTCCATGTCCAATTTCATTTGTTTATCCCCTATTCATCATTGGGAAGGTAATCTAGTGGGGGTATCTGTATTAAAATGAATGATACACATATCCTACTATTGCTCTTTTAGATCAATTGTTGAAGTTTTTTTTCCAAATTATTATGAGCTGTAACATCAGCTTGTTGTTGGCTATCATGTATCTCTTTATCATCCCTCAGTTTTGCAGTTTTTTTACCAACATTCCTCCTTTATTTTCTCCTCTGATTGATGATAAAAATAGGTTGTGAAGCTTCTAATTATTGTTTTTATGACATGTTTTAAATCAACCCTCCTTCTGGTGATCATTGGAAAATATACATCAATATGAAAACTGTTGAAAATTTACTGTGGTGTTAATCATCTATATCAGTAGACTGCTTAATATCTCCATATTTGGATTCTCTTGAGGTGGCCTTATGGCTAAGCATATTACTTATGCTTGACTTGATCTATAGATAGACTAATTTCCCTAGCAATCAAAAGGCTGGAATTTTTGTATTCCTTGTACTACTCAAAAGCTCTTTAATCTAAGCTTCTTATTCATACGAATAAGACTCACTACTACATTTTTGGCCTTTAGGGGGGGTTGTCTTCCGCCCCCAAAAGTGACCTACGGGGGGGGTTGGATTTGGGGGCGGTTTTGGAAAAACCGCCCCTAAAGGCATCGATGTTAAAATTTTTTCCCTTTAAGGGTGGTTTTTGACGAGATTGGAACCGCCCCCAAAAGTTACTTTTGGGGGCGGTTTGTGACCCCCCTCGTAGAGGTCTACGGAGGCAGTTTTAAACCCCCCTCGTAAACCCCTTCATAGAGACCTATCGGGGCAGTTTTGAACCCCCTTCATAGAGACCTACGAGGGTGGTTGTGAACCCCCCTCATACAAACCTACAGGGGCGGTTTGGAATCCCCCTCGTAGAGGACTATAGGGGTGGTTTCAAACCCCCCTCGTAGAGGCCTATAGGGGTGGTTGTGAACCCCCCTCATATAGTCCTATAGGGGCGGTTTGGAACCCCCCTTGTAGAGGCCTATAGTGGTTGTTTAGAACACCCCTCATAGAGACTTATAGGGGTTGTTTTGAACCCCCCTCGTAGAGGTCTATAGAGGCAGTTTGAAACCCCCCTCGTAGAGGCCTATAGGGGTGGTTTGGAACCCCCCTTGTAGATTCCTATAGGGGCAGTCAGTAACCCTCCTCGTAGATTCCTATAGCGGTGGTTTGGAACCCCCCTCATAGTGGCATATGAAGGTAGTTTAGAACCCCCCTCATAGCAACATACAAAGACGGTTTGAAACCCCCTATATAGCCATAATAAATCATAATAAAATATATTTTATTAAAAATACCAATATTGCAATATCAATAGGGCATGGAGGAATAGAACCACCAACCTCCTACTTGTAAAGCAAGTGCTCTTCCATTGAGCTAGAACCCTTTCAGAATTGGGGAATTCCAAGTTAGTCAAGAATGTAATATAAGTGCTAAAAGCTACCATGCTACAACCAAAAACAAAGAGAACTCATCGATAATAACTACTTTGGTTTGCATAAAGTAAATATAAATTGTACCATAAAGGATGACGATGGAGGCATTCTCAAACCCCATAGACCAGCAATAGTAGGCACATTGATAGTTTGGGAAGGTAGATTCTCATTAATCACAGTTCTTCGCTGCTAAGAATAGGTTAAAGAAAGCACATGTGATGAAGATGTTGGTTGAGGCTGCTGAGAATAGGATGGAGAAGGAAACTATGATGAAGGTGCTGGTAGAGGTTGTTAAGGATAAGGTGTAAAAAACACTTTTGATAAAGAAGCGAGTGGAGGCTACTGAGGTAAGGGCACATAAATCACTTGTGAAGAAGGAGTTTGTGGTTGTTTCCCTTCAAGAAGAGGAAACTGATGACCTTGTGGAGTATACTGTGCAAGTTGTGGTTGAACTGATGGAGACATGCCCACAGTTGTTTGTAGTGTACCTTGCCTATTGGAAAAAATTTCTAGGTGAATCTGTTGGCTTGTTGGTGGCATAGATTTATGCGCCGACTGTGGTGAAATTCTAGGTCAAGGCTACAAAATATCAAAGTTAGACCGTGGCAAAGTATTAATAATTTGCGTGTATGGAAGGAAGACAACAAGGAAATGGACGTATAGTAAATAAATACATTTAGATCATACCTGCAATGGTTGTGGAGCCCCAAATCTATGATGCGATTCAGAAAAATCCAAATTAGACAACAAGGGCAGGTCTAATTAGCCTAGGAGGATTAGTTGCTTTGTTAACAACCAAAGAGTTTATCTCTACTCCCTTTTCCACCTCTAGTACTAGCAGATGCAAGCCTAGCCATTGCCCCTCTAATAAAGAGAGGGAGTTGGGTAAGAGTTCTTGGTCTTCATTCCCATATTCCCTTGCAAATGATGACTGGACAGTAGTAAATACTCTTAGATGTTAGAAGTCTACTATAGCCATTGGAAGTGTTTCTCTTTGGAAGAGGAATTTCTACTTCAACTAGCTTAACCTAGAATGGTTTTGTGATAAGCTATTCATGGTCACAGACTTGTAACTACCAAAGCACAACAATTTGCAAGAAAGAACTAGAGACAATGAAATGGCTGTAATGTGATAAATTAGCAATAGATAAGGCACACAAATGGGATATTTGGAGGCTTATAGTGGTTCAATACAGACTCCAGAGAAACATAATGAGCAAATAAGGATAATTATGGGGTCTTTAGCAAGCATTCAAATTCCTAGGTCTTTACGTTTCCTTTTTAGCCTCCCCAAAAGGGTTATTATGGGAAACAATGTTTTTAATATTTTCAACGAAAAATAATAAATTGATTTTGAAGCCTTTCTCTCTTGTAAGAATATTTCAAATTTGCACCAAGGTGTTTGTTGCACCAAGGGGTTCCATCAATCCATGCCTATGCTAACTTGGATAAGATTCTATGCAACTTTTTGTATGCCAATTTAATGGACATAAGGCTGCCTTTGTTGAACCTCGAGGGAGAAAGAATGAATGATTATTTTGGCCACCCGAACATAGGAAATAAATTTACTGGCCAAATGGATCAATAGAGTTGTAGAAGGTAAGGAATCCTAGAAATACTTTCTCAAAAATTGTATTATTTCAGGAGAACAATAGACCAAAAAACTAGAAAAAACTAAACCTACAAACCATATTGACCACACCATCCCCTATTCTAATTGTGGAGGATTTTTTTCAAAAATTATTTGGAAATATTGGGAAGCCATAAAGTATAAGTTGGTTTGGAAAACTGACTTACTCAAGTCCAGGCTCTCCTTTAATGACCATTTCCTATGGGGGTCACCATTGGTGCATTAGGAAGGGAAGCCATTGGTCAATATATAAAATCCAAAGTCAAACTGGTTGAAATTTTTCCTCACTGACTACGTAACTTGGTTAAGAATATTTAACAAATGTTTAGCAATATATTGACTTCAGACCCCTGTAGAGTGTTATATTGGTTAACTGACAGTCCTTAGTGTTTTTCTTGGGTCTTGTACTCTTATAGAGCACTCCTTTAATACTGATTTTAGACTGCTGGAAGTGTCCCTCTTATCAAAGACTAAGTATTGGATTTACTGTATGAGTGGAATGGTTTAAGCCTTTGGTCAAACACTTTGTTGCTCACTGGTGGGTTTGATATTTCATATTCTCATTATGGAGTTGTGCACATAAAATTATACAAACAAAAGATCTTAAACATTCACGTAAATAGAAACAGTAGTAAATAACTCTTTAGCAAGGATTCATTACCAAAATGCCACCATTATAAAGTGAGAATACAATGATGTTTATCAGTATTAATGACAATATATTTAGACTTCTATTGAATCTCAAACCTGGTCACTTCTTGTAGCATAGCAGACTTGTTTAATGAGCTGAGAATAAAGGCAGAACATGACTATTTTGGTCACTTAGATGGCTGAGTTATGTAGTGCAGAACTCCTTGTTCCACATGGGCAAGATCTCTTCTCAATGCACAGTCTCAATACTCAACATTCACACCCAGCTATGAAAAATAATTCAGCACAATACAATAACACAATATGAAAGTCAAGTCACTAAGAGGATGGTGCCCACGACTTTTGGAAGTGATGGTAGCAGAATATCTCCTTGGGAAACCAAAACTTAGTTCATAAAAATCATGTAGCAGCTTGTATGCAAGGAGTGGAAGAACTACTGAGAATGGCTCCCTTTCATCCAACAAATAGCAGTAACTAAATGATAGGAAATGGAAGATTAAAGGTATACAAAATGATAGGAAATGCTTCCTTGCACAACCTTTGTGACGATGTTCTTTTGTTTGGAATGGGTCTTGCAGAGACGCACTGAGATATAAAGAAATTTTGGATTTGTACATGCATGCAATTGGAATGGAAGTAAATACCCTGAAAACTCCCCTTCACTTTCAATGGTATCTTAAGGCCTCAAAAAACAATTATAAAGGGGATTATTCCTTTCTCAGAGGTAGATGTCAACTAAGAAATCAAGTACATGGGCTTCTCCTTGAAGCCAAATGGTTACGGTTTCCATGATTAGCTTTGGTTGTACACAAAGATAGAGAACAGGCTTGCTGTGTGAACTTAATAGGAAGCTACGCTGACATGGTAGAGTTACTTTAGTAAAAGAAGTTTCAGAGGCTACACCAGTTTTCTGGCACTCTCTTACTTATATTGCCATTGGCATTCAAAAGAAGATTTGAAAATTTTATTTTAAATTCCTCTGGAGCTACCTTCACACTCCCACATTCTATTCACACTGGCAGTATCTTTTAGTCACATTGACCTACCTTTGTGGTCATTCACTGGACATTAATAAAATTATCTTATCTTATCTATCTTATCTAGAATAGCAAGAAGGAAAAGGATGCTCTCCCATTGGTAAACATGGAGCACATTTCAAAACCCAAAGATTTTGGGGGTCGGGGGCCCAAATATACCAAAATATTTCAACAAGCACTCATTGCCAAAAAACTATGGAGAATATGTACTGGAAATGGACTTTGGCATACAGTGTTGAGACAGAAATATATGGAGCAACTACTAGTGGAGTATTGGATAAGAAGTCAGTAGAAAACTTATAAAAATTCCTCAAATTTCTTCTGGAGACATAATTGCTTGTGGACTATGAAAGACACCCATTTGGTGCATACACTGACGTGCAAGTGGTCATCCAAGGAAAGTTTTCCCTCTCTTGCAGAAAAAAAACAAGGTGCAAGAAGAGCAGGAAGTGGGATCAAGGGAGAATGTGCCCTTTCAAATAGACTCTGTAAAGGGAACACAAATTATAAAAAAAACAAAAACCCAAGTGCTAAAAACAATTAGACATAGTTGGACAAGTGCATCAAAGTGATAAAGAAAACATGGCAGCTTCAAGAGACTGGAAAAAATCAGATAGCTTGGTGCATCTAAGGACAGTGGTGAATGATTTGGGGCAACAAATACCGATATTGAGTGGACTTCAAGGAAATGGACAGCTCATGACTCTCATTACAGTCTATATTCCTCTTCCCTAGGGAAGAGGGATATTGGGAAATTATTATTAAACTGATGGTCATGAGGGGAAACTTCATAAATAATAGAATGATTTGTTTTGGTGACTATAGTCAAACAAAGAAGATACCAGATAGAAATTCAATCAAGAGAAATTGGCTCTATCTATAATTCCTAGCTGGTGTTTTTAGCTACAAATCCTTAGGTGTGGAAGGGTTGGGAAGGTGTTCTCATTTTAAATTTAATGGACATTTTGGTAATAACAAGGAATTCATTTGAAAGTTGAAGTAGAAGTAGCGAGATTAATAGGGAATCTCAAGCTATTTCTTTTCAGGAAAAGTGGAGAAGAATATCTAAGACTCTGTAAAACAAGATAAAGGAATACTCTGCAGCATGGGTAGATGAAGCCTGAAACACGTCTTACAGAGAGCCCATTTTAGAAGAGTTATCAAAATGAAGTTTATCTGTTAAGAAAACAGTTTCGATTCATGCTAAAAGATGAATACTGGAAGAGCTAAACCATGAAGAAGAAAAAGATCAATACTGGAAGTGTTCCAGGGTTAACTAGGATAAAGATGGTGATTTAATTACAATTCTTTTCAATTGTTAGTGAAGGATACAGTTGGGAAAGGAAACTGGAATAAAGCATTATTATTATAAGAAGTCTAATATACGATAGATCAGAGCCTTTAATCTAAATATTTTGTTGAAAAGGCCACCTGCAATAGAAGAGAGAAGTTTGCTCAATACAACCCTAGTACCTGACGCTTTTCCTACTGAACGTTTTAAGTCAATGGCATATAAGATTGCACCTTTGATTCAAAGAATGCTCCTAGAAGTAGCTCCGGATTCATTTATCCATCCATAAATGCTACATTTGTTTCAGAAGGAACACTGACAGTTAACATAAGGATTTGAAGACCCATTTTTCCTGTCATTAGTTATAAGAAGATCCATCTTAAGGATTTGGAGGAATGTAAGATCAAGCATTTGAATGTTGAGTTCAACTAATGCTCTCTATTTCAAGGCAATGAATCTTCTAATGGAAATTATGCAAGGAATTTCTGGCTATAAGTTATTAAATACCTTATCCAATCTTTATGTCTCAGGGATTTTCAATCTTCTGTGATGCATTAATTAAAAATATTTGACTATCTCTGATTTCATGTTTGGAACTATGGCAAATGAGGCATGCCATTTGCCAAATTTTGGATGTAGTATGACAATGGACTCATGGACTCGTGCACATATATCATGCTATTATGCTAATGATTCATATCAATATCAATATCATATATCATATATGTAATTTGAATTAATGTGCAAGCAACAATACCAATGTCAAATGTGTGTTACCTGTTGAAAACTTATTAACTTAATAATAAATATATTAATAAAATTATTAATTATAATTTAAACTTGAAAATTATATATATATATATATATATATATATATATATGTCTACAGTACCCCGACGTACCCAAGTACCCTATTTCAAAAAGTGGCGTACCTGTACTCGTCCCAGTACCCGAGTACCCTGGCAACTTAGGTAATTAGCATGAAGGACTTACAAGAAAAACCAATAGCTATTAGAGATGTAGTTCAATCTAAAGTAATTGCGAAAATTTGGCAAAAACAGAGGAAAAGATGAACTTATATCGTAAGAAAATAAATCCCATGGTCACTAATGAGAGCCCATATCAGTCTTCAAAAGACAAATGATATGCAGGATAAGGATGAGTTCACATAACACAGAGAAATAAACAAGAGGATGGAAACAAATGGAAAAAGGAGAATGCAAATGCCTCCTCAACGACAAACAACCAATTTAAGATGAAACTCATGCGTTGTTATTAAAGTGTCCCAAATATTAAAAGTGTCATAGATATTAACAAATCAAACTTGAGCATTCTTATTGCATATCTTAATGATGTGTACAGAATTATAGGGACTCTATTTTTCATAATGTTCACGGATCCTTGTAGGTGTTTCATTTTATTCATATTAATACCTTTCAATCCCAACTCATATTTTATCTGTTATCAAAGGTTCCTTGTTTTTAATTTCTTAGTCTACCCCTCTCACAGGTGTTTCATTTACCCTTCCATAACTAGTTTATTTTCAATTAAGAAATTTTTATGTCCTACTAACTTTTTCTGAGTGTGCTCTTATGCCACCAATGCTATTGCTGCTTGTGCCTTCCAGTGTATTAGAATATTCAAATCTTAATCTGACCAGATAAATTCAACTAGAGCAGTATCACATCACGTGTCCTTAAGGAAACAAGTTCTTACTGAGTGCCTCCTCAGGATCATTTTCCTTCATTGCTTGATCCAACCACTCAAATTTTATCTACCTTCTATCCTCCTTTGTTTCCCTTCAAATGTTGTCTCAACTGCAATATTTTGGGCCTTTTTGTCAAGGGTCTACTAGCATAAACTTTTGAACAGTCTTCTCTACTGTGGTGCATAAACATGTGAATAGATGCACTACTAAGTATGTTCATATGTTGTTATGAAAATAGTATACAAGAGGAGGAGGATAATTATCCAGAGCCTAGAGGTGTATAAATTATTAAATTACTTCCTTTAAGACACTTTTAAGTTCTGCTAACTTTTTCTCAGAGTCCAAAGCTTTTGTTGCTTCCTACACCTTCAAGTGCATTAAAATATTCAAATTAAAATCTGACCAAATAACTTCAGCTAGAGCAGTTACACACCCTTTGATGTTTTATAATTTATTACATCATTAACATCGCATGCCCTTACGAAAACAAGTGTTCTCTCAATCACTTACTAAATGACTCCACACGATCATATTCCTTCACCACTTGATCCAATCACTCACATTTTATCTTCCTTCTATCCTCCTTTGTTTCCCTACAAATTTCATTTATCTCCTTCAACAAGATTTTGGCCCCTTTCTTCAAGGGTCTACTAGCAAACCCATATGAAAAGTATTCTCTCCTGAGGTACATAAGCATGTGAATAGATGCTCTACTAAGTGTGTTTCTATGTTATTATGAGAACAATAAACAAGATGCTAATGACAATGATGCAGAGGGTGTATAGTTTTCTTCCCTTGTGACCCTTTTATGTTCTTCTAGCTTTTTCCAAGCATCCTCTTATGCCACCAATGTTTTTGTTGCTTCCTGTGCCTCAAGTATATTAGAATAATTGAATTATAATCTGACGAGATAAATTCAAATAGAGCACTCTCTTAATTTTAGGTTTTATTACTCATTAATATCATGTCCTTCAGATGATAAGTGTTTTCTCAATCTCTTAGTAAGTGCCTCCTCAGGATCATTTTCCTTCATTATTGCTTGATCCATTCACTCGCATTTCCTTCTATACTCCTTTGTTTCCCTTCAAATTTTATCTATCTCCTTCTTCAAAACTTTGGACCTTTTATTCAAGAATCCACTAGCAAATATAAATTGACCTGTCTTTTCTACCGAGGCACATAAACATGTAAACATATGCCCTACTAAGTGTTTTCCTATGTTGTGATGAATACAGTATTTCGCGATGAATGGATATATAAATAACATAATGGTTCCATCTAAAGAATAGCACTGAGATAAAAGAACATAAAGAAAAATACATTTTACAGTTTTAAAAATTGAAACACTATATAGATGGCAGTGGACATTATGTCACAGGTAAAAGACCAAAAGAATAAACAAAATCAATACAATGTCCCTACCTTACAATTGTAGAGATGATAAAAACAATCAATTTTAATGCTAACCTCTTGAATTCCAGTATCATGGCTTCCCTCTCTGAGTTTGGTATTTCCAAGAAATGTACAACCTTCTAAAAACAAGACAAATAGAAAAGCAACAGAATCAATGCCATCTAAATTATAAAAGCATTTGATTATTTTGTATAACGTCATAAAAGCACAATGACATTTGCGTTCCTTGTTATCTCTAATCATCTATGCACTATGAACCATACTAAAATGATCTTAAAACTTTTTTGTAACAGTATTATGACACTCTTAAACCTTGAGTAGAAAATAAGATCTCAAAAAGACATGAGAAACAACCCGTGTCTAACTAACAATACAAAAGAACCATTCATAAACCATCCCAATGATCCACATCCTAGAGACAAATACGGAAACGTCACCACAGAGTAGAACCCCAAATTGGTGGCAGACCGTGTAAAAGGGAACTTTCCCCTAATCTCAAAAAAAACATTACCAAAACAAAATGCTTTTTGGGGGAAAAACGTGTGGGCCCTAACAAGAAGCCCTAGGACACCTCTCTAGTGGGCCCATTATGGGAAAATACAAACCCTAGTTCTTTTTCTTTTATTATCGTGCATGTTTTCTCTTCTGTTTCCAATAGCAGCAGACAAGGAGATAAAAATAAGGTGCTCAGAGAAGAACTTTTAGTATAAATTCATTTCCAATTTTGCGGTAGCCTACAACAACTAAAACACCCCCATCCAATGGGTTTTTTTATTCGGTTGGGAACAGGTTTTTTACAATGGCACCATCAACAAGCAAGCAAGTGTTTCTCTTTAGTGGACCAAGACCAGAAGCAAATTTCCAAGTTCAAATGTTCTGATTTTTTTATTCTACTACCGACCTATCTAGTCATATTGTTAGAACAAGCTTCCCAGAGACTTGGTCCCATGACACTATCCAAGCAATTCATAAATCAGGTTCTAGTGCAGATCCTTCCAATTACAGGATGATATTGGTTGGTCATACTTTCTCAAAGCTCTACACCATAGCCCTTCACTTGAATCTTTCTGATGTGCTTGAGTGGAGACACCTTCGAGCTAGAGGAGAGGCTAGTTTTCAACCCATTTACCAGAACATTGATCGCATCCTCACACTCCAAGCCATCCTTGAGGAGGAGAGACACCACTCTTCGTAAGTCCATTGCTATTTTGTAGACTTTCGAAAAGTGTTTGACTTGGTCCCACAAGAGGCCCTATTCCAGCTACTAGAAATTGGCATTTATGAGACTCTTCTGTAGCCATCATGCACTTGTACGAGTCTATCCTAGTCATATCTGCATAGCACACAGTCTATCAGATTTTATCATGAGCACTATTGGGGTCAAACAAGGTTTCCCACTATCTCCTACCTTGTTTGGGATTTACAACAATAAGTTCAAGTCTTTTCTTCATGAGAATATATAGGACACCATATAAATAACAAAAAAACAAAGCTTATATTGGCGTGTATGTACTATGGAGTACCTCTTCAGAATAGCGATCATTTATTGATACCAATAGCAATTTTTATATTGCTAATAGAGTACCATGTCATAATCAAGGGAATAATTTCTCTAATGCCTTTTGAAAACTAAAAGGATGTTCTAATCGAGCATTCCTTCTTCAATATCATTTTAACTTCTTATTGGATAAAAAATACATGGCGATCACCACAAATAACAGTGCAGGAAAAGAACTGACACAAATTTGCCAAGAACCAGACAATGTTTCTCCATGACAATTCGAGATAACTTTAAAATTAACCAAAAATCATAATAGACAATATGCTCAAGATCTCTGTAATGGAAGAACAACTTTCACCAAACATTGAAATGACTACAAAAACAAGCTGGTTTCAAGATTGTCAAGCAAATAGAAGCTACATTGCACTACAGAAGAAGTTGTGGTCTTTGAAACTCTGGACCCTAAACAATAGTAGTATCAACTTTTGAAGCTTCTGACGAAGCAATAGAATGTCAGGGATCCATAAACAATTTTCTAGACAAAGATAGAAGCATAGGATGTAACCAAGGTCATTACATCAGAATTCAAAATGTACATATGAAAATTCCCCTTTATTTCAACCTGTCTTCTTACTGGCAAGGGAAAGGTCAAGAATTTAGGGGAAATTTAAATGCCCTAGGTTTGATATTGATGCTTATAACTTGGATTTCTGCTGAAACATTTTTGCTAAAGCAAAAAATACATTCCACCCAGTAGAAACAAAAGTCAAGTTTCTGAGCCTGCAGACAAAAAAGGCCACACATGACATTTTAGGGTAACTTAAAATCTACGGGGTGTTGTTGAAAGTCCCTTTACCTTAGGTAGATAGGTATATCTGAGTCTATCAAAAGCTAAAATATGAGATGTAATTGTATAACTTGGCCTTTATGCATGGGGGAGAAATTGCACACAAACTCCACACTATAGTAAGCCAGTGCTATCTCAGCTTGAGTTATTGACGATAAAATATGAATACATGCACAATACCAAAGAACAGAGAATGCATACTCATGTCAAATTATAGCCATGCTTATATCTCATGTGAGATGGTATGCACAATTGTCTTCCTGAGATAGAACAGGAATAGAGAGCAACATGAGAGCATGACCAATCAGTTGACTGTTATGTTCAAAGTTAATCATTGCACACCATCAAAAGATCAAGCTAACCAATATGCAAAGGGAAGATGACAGATATATACTGTTATCATGTACAAAGTGAAAGTACATCCATGCTAATATCTCCAATAAGATTATGAATATGAATATATCAACTATCAGAGTGAAAAGAAAACAATCCCATGCAAGACTACCCAAACATCATATAGCCATAAAGCTGAATGCAGACTACTAGGGCAGTATCAATATTCTACCTTCTATTACATACTCTTCTATTAGCAGATATATCCATAGAAATTTAGTGAGACAATGAATACTATAAATGAGACTTATTATTGTCAATTAATCCTACAGGAACACTAGAAAGCAAAGGAAAAGATGATTGCAATTTTAGAGTGGTGTGTCCAATGTTGCTCCTCGAAAATAGCAATCTTCATTCCACTTTACAGGATGAACAACAAATTCACTAATGCTGCAAAATTACTTTCTCAAAATATATAATACACACTATGGGTTACTATTCGCAATTGCTTTTGATAGAAATGTCCATTTTCTTAGACATTTTTAGCAATTCCTATAGAAAATGTTGGGTTGTTAGTTGATGTTTTCTACTTCCATCCCAGGATTGATGGTTAGAATGAGATGTAAAGGACACTAGTTCCCACTTTGCATCTACCTTTGCGAAACTAGGCAATGGGACATGAATCTCTGTAGCATTCAGCAGAATTACAATAGCACACCATATGCATATTTAGGCCATCCACACTTGTTGTTGTTTTAAGCCACTTGTACCAGAGCACCGTAGTCCTAGAGGAAGAGTGGGATTTCTGCAAAAAAAACAGACTTCTCTCTTTAATAATGTTGACCACTTTCTGCCAAAAAAATAGACTTCTCTCTTTAATAAATGTACACCTCCTATAATCACAGTAAAATAAATCTAGGAAACAATTAATTCCCATATCAAATGTAGTGAATATTCCTGAGTACATGCAACATATGAATTGCTTTAGTGTCATTCTAGGTAATGCTCCTCATATACACATCTTGCTACAACCTATTTTATGTGAGGGAATTCGCTGCAAGGTCAATGTGTCCAAGAAGGAAATGGAGGACAACTTGAGACCTTAGATCCATTTTTAACGGAGGTTGTTAAGCACCCAGCACACTCATTGGAGAACATTAATGGAGTTTGTTTTTTATTAGAGAAAGTGCTCACCATGAAAAAGGCCAGATCCACTAGTTGTGGAATTTGTTAACCTTCCTGAAGACTTCCAGCATGAAGGAGATCCACCAGGAAGTCTGTAAGTCATGGAAACCAGCGCATACTTCCGGAGAGTTCATTCATTGAATAGGATAATTGAACAGTTCAGAGATCAGAAGATCGATCCACAATTTGAGGGACATAGTCATATTGTATTGTTATTTGTTAGTGGGCATCTTCATTAAAGTGGGCACCCTAAATCCAATGGTTATTATAACCATCATTGACACAAGTATTGCCTTTATTCTAATGTGGAATACAAAATTGGCAGCTCAAATCTCCAAGAGGTTCTAATTGTTAGTTTCTTCTTCTTTCTCATTTTTCTAAAATTAGAAAAGATGTACTCTTGCATATTGTCTATGTACACCATCAGCTAAGTCACCTGACACGAGGACACCGGACACAGAGGACATGGGAATACGAGTATCTAGCATGGACACCACGACCCCTGGAATTAGGACATGGAAACCCCCAGAAGGTGCACATGGCTAAATTAGCAGTGCGTATCAAGAAATGGTCCATGAAATGATAAATTAGCAGTGCGTATCAAGAAATGGTCCATGAAATGATAAATTAGCAGTGCGTATCCATGAAATGAGGCATTCAAATAAAAAAATTTGAACATCTCCATAAGAATATTTCTTATATCTACGTAAGCTGCATATATAGTTTCTTGCACTCCATGTAGTGTTTGAATATGATTTTTTAAGTGTCTAATATCTATTTATAATTCATGCGGTTTATGCTGCATTTTCTATTGTGATTTTCAGCCCCAAAGTGATCATCATCCATATCATCTTCATATATCAACTAATTTCAGAGACTGGGAGGATGATCAGTCTGAGAGAAAGTTGCAAGCTTATTTTAGGACCAATCCATGAGAGTGTCGCCTCTTCCTTGGTGTTCATCATATGCTCAATGCATCACCCCCATCTCCATAAGAAGCTCCATATTGTATTGAGATTCTATTGTAGTATTCTTCTGTCAGATAGCCCAAATTATATCGAGCATCGGGCACTTGATGAAGAAGATAGTAGAAATAGTGCAGAAGTTACAAGGTTTGGATCAGAAAACACCAAGCCCATGTCTACATTAATGCTCCCTAAGGACTTGTTGAGGGTCTTAAATGTAATTGATAGGGGTTTTGATGGGCTGATCAACAATTAAGATATCAAGAAGATAACAAACAATCTGGGACTGGATGTAAGTTCAAAACACATATTGGATGTTCATGGATCATCAGTCTCTTGGGTTAGCTGAGTTTTTGTGTATGTACAATAGTATTTGGAATGATGACCAGGACGAGCAGCATTTTGATGGAGACAATGGCTTGCAATCCCATGGTGAATTGGTGTAGGTGTTTAAGGTGTTCGACATGGATGGAGATGGGTACATCTGCACTTCTTAGCTGCAGTGGATTTTAGAATCGTTGGGACTAAACGAAGGAAGAGATTTCAGTATGTGAGAATATGATCAACAAGGTTGACATTAACTTTGATGGGAAGGTGGATTTTTCAGAATTCATGCAGAAACTCTTCGTATGACTTCTTGCAATATCTCTAAAGCACAAATATTGAAAGCAAGTTTCTTAAACAAGGTTTTTATGGTGCCATGCACATCCTGCCCTTTGTGTGTTGAAAGAGGGGTGCCCTGCTGTAAATCTATCCATTTCTCTCAAACTAAACATGACAGTAGAACCCAGACCTAGCCAGAGAAGCTGTAAACCTATCCAGTTCTCTCAAACTAAACAGGGCAGTAGATCCCAGACCTAGGCAGAGCAAGCATGGAAAGTATGGTTTCTGACTTTTTCAACAATAATAAAAAATATTCCCCCCAGATAACTCAAATATTCTCATTAGATAGCCACCCATCATGACATCCCACTTCAAAACCAGTGCAACATATGCTTAAAGATGGACACTCCTTTGTAATTTTATCCAGTTCTCTCATACCCAATAGAGCAGTAGATCCCAGACCTAGCCAATGCAGGCATGGAAAGCAAGGTTTTTTCAACCATTTTAGTGAGACTAGAGATAAACCCCTACAATTGTAGAGATCTAGTCGCCTAAGAGTTTCTTGGACCACCTCATCATCATCTATACCTACAAGAGATGCAATAGATGTGTCTGTGACACATAAACAATTGCGATTGCAAAGTTCAACTACATCTAGTCCCACTTTTGTCAACATTTTTATCTTGTCTGTTATAGCAGGCATATTTTGACAATGTCTTCTTAAGGGAAACTTCCAACAAAACTGCTACTCCATGATCAGTTACTCGTTTACAACCACGTAGAGACAAGGATACCAAGGGAGCATTTCCACCTCCTAAGATGGGCATTCCAGTATCAATGATATCTACTCCACTAAATAAATTATTCAGTTTTGTAAGCTTTGAAATAGCTCCCATACCATGATCTTCTACACTCTTGAAACTTGTGAGGTCAAGCACCTCTAGATCTTCACAGAGAGCAATTTGTTCCACTGATTCACTGGTTATAAGATAGCAATAGATCACTCTGACATGCATGAGGGAAAAAGAAGTAGCTAGAAGATCATGAAAATCCAAATCAAACAAATGAAATGTGTTATAGAGTTCAAAAGTCTTTAAATTTTTACAAGCATGTATGAGCGCACTAACAACAGCATCTATCACTCTATAAAACCCTCTGAGCTTGATGGACTCCATGTTTTTACAACCCTCGACCATGCCCATTTCATTTACTCATCTAAAAAATGCTTGATAATTTTCCCTGCTATGGGAAAGGGACATATGAGATAAATAATTGCAAGAACCCAACGACTGAACACCAGCATTAGTCAAATCATGTCATAGAAATGGTTATTCTAGAGGTGTTTTCTTTAGATCTAAATTAACCAGGAGAATGAGATTTTGCATGATAGACATCAGAAGGTTGTCTATGATATGATCTACAACAAGTGTTAAGTATCATATACTTTGGAAGGAGACTCCAATTGGGAAGGGAATCCCATTTTGTCCAGGGAATCGTATTTTGATTTCTGCACAATTTTATAATTTCTTTCACCTATTTCCAACATCGTTGCTTGTAGAGCTTTTACTATTCAAGACTGCAATCTAATTTAAAGGTGAAAGAGCATCTGACATACTCATTTCACTAATAATCAAAAAACAACTTGGATATCACAAAATACAGACTACCATACATGTCTATGAGAGCAATCGCTAGAACAGGTTACTTTGTTGTGGAGCCAATACACTAGCACAGGAAGAAAGCAAGCTCACCATCATGTATGAATTAGGTTTCACTCCCAAGCATTGCATTAGATAGAGTTCCTAGTTCCAGGCTAGAGAACTGCTCCTTATCTTTCAGACCGCTCCCTTCAGTCATCGTCCCACCTTTCAATTGAACAAAGGAAAAAATCAGGCTGTCTAATGATATCTGGGTAGGTGACCTACCTTTAACTTTTGAATGTGAGGATGAGAAATTGGGCACATATAATCATGCAACCGAAGATATCATTGCATCGATAGAACAACCTCATAGCCTCCTGTTCATTCCCATGCCTGACACAACCACCCACGATAACAGTCAAATAAACCATATCTCATTCACGCATACTTCAAACAGGTATCAATATACATAAATATAAGGATTTTTTGCAATGATATCTTCTATGCGTGTAACTGAAGGAAAAAAACCTGCTTTGGGATGTCGAATGTCTCCCTCTTAGCCTTTGTGCTTTTGGAACTTTCAGCCATCTTAGCCTTGTCCATATATGTGTTGCGTTCCATGCAATTGCCTGAGTATTCTATTGTTTCAGGTTTGCAGGCTACATACATGGTACTGGTGACCATCTCATATATGTTTGCAACACACCCATCTTCATGCTTCTAGCTAGCCAAAGATAACAATCCAGTGCCTCTGAAGACACATTTCTCTGTATGCATAGAATATGCCATAATCTTCTGAAAACCACAATACTTGACAGGCTGGTAGATCGGAGGTTTTTTGAACCTTTCTCCATGTGGGTAGTTGGATCCATGTGGTTGATTGTTGAACGATTTTTTGCATTGGCTGCAAATTTGGTCACTCAATGAACAAATTTTCACTCGAAAAGGATCATAGCTTTTGTTTCATGCTGCTCATACTTCAATTCGCATTAAATTAGATCAGGAAAGCTAGAATCCAACCTATTGTAGGCAAGCATGCTTCAAAATTCAATATTGCAATGGAGGGGTTTTCATACAAAATTCAATATTGCAATGGCGGGTTTTGATTCTACACTCAAAATTGGTCATCCAAATTATTTGGCATGCTTCAAAATTCAGTATTGCAATGGCCAATTTTCATATTAATTCAAAATTGGTAATCCAAATTATTTGCATAGAGTTGAGCCATTATCATGAGTTATGCCCTTAATTCCCACTTTTTCTAGCTTAATATTACTTTAAAATAATTTTATGTGGAATTATTCTTAAAAGAAAAACTAAAAAGATTGATTTGAAATTAAAACTAAGAGTGGTTCTAAAATTTATGCAAGTGTCATTCCTCAGCCAAATATTGAATCATAAACTATTAAGGCCATGATCTATCTTGCCCACTAATGTGATCAATTTTTTTCCTTATAAAAGAGAGTTTCTTGTTGAGATGGAGAGTATTTTAGCTTTAGAGATAACACACTTTAGTAGGTGTCACATCCCTATAGCATGTCCAATATTTTCTTGAACATTAGCACCCTTCAAGTTCATCTCGGCTCTTGAGTTCATGCGGCACTGGCTTGCCTCAGGAACAACCTAGAGCATGACCAACTTGTGCCTACTACACCTAGATTATGATAGCTTCACCCTGAATTACAATGTTAAATTGCAACAAAGTTCTACTCAAGCAAGTTCGTCTAACAACGAGCACCCGTCCAACTATATCCAAAACAACCATCAAATCCTTCATGTTGGTTATTGAGCACTTGATCTATGTAGGTGTCAAGCTTGTGATGTTCAAATGTCAATCCCAAGACAAGAAACAAACCAAAAAACCTCAATCGAGTCTAGGAAAGAGATTGATGGTTTTGTCTACCCTATAATAGAGAAGTTATGAATAAACATTGATGTTCAACACTAAATGAACTTTTCTATTATTTCCTTTATTGTCAAAAAAATCTATGGCATTGGTTGTAATAATAGCAAGGAGAATAACCACCATCAACACATAGATCATATAAATAGGGATGACTAAGCCGCAATAAATGTCACACTTGGCCATCCACCTTGTTGGAGAAAGCAAGCACGTCAAGATTTGAACCCAAGTTATGTTCAGAGACATTGTTCCAAGTTACCACTAAACCACAACCTAACAAACATGGTATACATATATGTATAGTCAAGTAGGTTTAAACATACCAATTTCAAGGCAAATATCTCTAAGAGGCCCTAGGTTCAATTTTGGTAGAGTCCTTTTGGTTAAAGAGTGCATGTTGTAATATGGTTGCATTTACCCCAAGCACCATTCATGGAATGTGAGGACCGAATTTTGCTCTTAGTTAGTGCTTATGGGTGTGGAAACATTAAGCCTAGATTTTTATGTAAAATACGTCTAGGTGTATCTTTTTATATTGATAGGGAAGGGAAGCATCATACTAAAAAAAACCTAACTAGAACACATTTTATAATAATTAAAACACATGCAACTTATCTTAGGTGGATCAAAATATTAGGATAGAGTACCCATGGTAAGCTACCCAAACTGACTCCTATGTATCTAGGTTTCTCATTTGGTCAGAGCTTTGGCTTTTTAAAAGTCTCTCATGAAGTGAATCTAGATTTTAGAAATTATGAAGCTCTAAAATATTCCACAATGCGGATTTCTAAGATGGACATGGATGAGGGATTAAGATGAAGCTTAGACATAGATAAGGAAGTTCGGGGAACTTGACCCCTAATGATAGTGGAGGAGGAATAGGTTTGAATTCAGCTTCCGGTCTCTTAGGAATTAAAGCGAGGAGATCATTCTTCCAAAAAGTACAATCCAAAGCCTCTATTGAAGTGGCAAGAGGAACTTGGGCTCACAATTTGGGTTGTGATTTCCATACAAGACTACCTGAATTCTTGGGTTCACAATTTAGACTATAATGATTTCAAAATTCTTCCCCTCATAGTTGTTTGGCAAATCTGGATAGCTCAAAATCATGAGATCTTCGAAGACAAAAATTTTCTCCCTTATATTGTGCAAACAGAGAAGTGGCTACCCTGGAATGTTTTCCTCAAGCAAACTCTTTAGTAAAAACAAGGCGGGTGGAAGAAAAATTCATAAATAAGGAAATTACATGGTCATATTTTGATGGGACGACTCAAAAAAAACCCAAGCTTAGCTTGAGTAGGAGGAGTGATCTATTTATCAGAGATAATTAAAATCTCCTTCAAAGTAGGTATGGGGCATGGGACCAACAACTTCATTGAATTAAGTGCCCTCGGGCTACTTATGAAGTTGGATTTCATGAATGGCATAAAAAATCTACAACTTTTCAGAGATGCGAAAACAACAAAAGCCGGTTTCCTGATGGTATCATTGGCCTATTATTGATGATGTTTTTTTTGTCAGGTGGTTTTGAGAAATATGCATGTGTCATATGATATTGGGAATGGATTTACAGGGAGGAAAACCATTCCTTTGGCCCCAAAGAAACCATTTAGGCATATAGAGTTATGAATATTCCTACCATAAAGGGATTTTAAACACTAATAATGGTACTGAAGGCCTAGGACATGGTTAAGAAACCAAAGCCTTATCCCCTAAATAAATATTATAGTCATCTACATCCAAGAACATTGCATTTAACTACTAGGCATGACCTATTGATGAATTCATTTTCACATGAGTGGTGATATGTATTAAATTAACACTTTTTTAGCTCTAGGTATGGATTTCAAGTCCCTTGACATGGTTGAGGTAGTAAACTTGAGCCGTAATCCCTAAAATAATATCCTAGACATCTAAGGCAAAGAATGACACCTCAAACTAACAAACATGGCCTATGTATGGGTTTAGGATAGTTTGTTGGTTTTTCCTAGAATATATTGGAGGAAATTGCACACAGGGACAACAGCTAAACATTCAGGTATCATCTTCAGCAAGAGGGTTCCTTTTCTACTTGGAGAGTGGGCATCTTATCAATTCATTAACAAGGCATTTCCAGGCATTTAGTTTGTTCATTCTAATAAAATACATCAATCTTTGTTTGCTGGTTGTCTATTTATTATAGTCTATTTAATTTTCTTTTACACTACCTTACAACACTAATGATTCACTCTACCTTATAGCACAAAAGGAAAATATCAACAAGGCATTTATCATTAAAACTAGATTCGAATAAACAAGACTGCATGAAAATATGAGGACGTACCTTTCCCTTTCAAGGTTCTTCAATTCTACCACGCCAATTGAATGGATCCCCTGGTTTGAGAGCCGGCCCTAGTGCTAGCGCCTATGGTAATGCCAATCCCAAATATGAATGTAGTTCGATCACTTGGTATGAAGGATCCCTTGGTTTGAAAGTCGGCCCCAGAGCGCAATCGATGAAGGATAGCAAGTGCTCATAGAACTAGTCTGTCCAAATCGTGCGGGATTGAACCAATTTCTTAAAAAAATATCACAAAATGGAGTGGCGGGAACCAGTATTCCAAATGGCATGGGATTCCTAAACATGATTTTGATTTTGATTTCATTCCCATGATGAAAAATTTAATTAGACATTTATTACAAGGCTAGGCACATCACATGTTAAAATACATTTATATGGATTCGCAAGAAAGCTACTAAATTCAATAAATTATTAAATACATTGTTTAAGTAAATAATTATGATTCCACTTTAGAACTGAGAGGAGCGATGGAGGGTGCGTCCAGTACATAAGCTTTTCGGGTCTCTTCAGGGTTTTTCTGGTGTTTTCTAGTATTTTAGAAGTGCATGAAGACTTTCTCCATTGATTTGTGTATATGTGGAAGAATGGAGTATTTGTTAGACATGGAATGGGAGTTGGAGACTTGAGTCAACCTTCACAAAAAGGGGAAAACAATGAGAAGAAAGGGTGATGGAATGAAAATTACTAGCATGTTGAAATTGGCGGGAAAATTTTCATTTTTGGTGTTACAAATCTAAAAATTACCAACATATCCCACTTGTAGTTGAAATTAGATTCACTCTTTAGAGATTATGTGATGTGGCAAGGCCTTAATCATCACTCAAGAGCAACAGATGGAATTGTTACATATAGGCTAGATATTCCATATGTAGGTCATATATAGTAGTTTAGGTTAACATGCATGGAACATCAACACCATAAAAAATTAATATGGTATTAGGCCCTAAAATTAGTTTATAGGCCATGGTATAGGCCACGAGAACCATCATCAATGTTACAAATATTGAAATGGCCACAATATCTCGCTTGTAAGGTAAAGTAATTATGTCTAGGGCCCTACACATGGACCATGAATCATATAGTAAATTTATTAACCATGGACCATTATTTAGGTTATGAGAACCACTATTGGTTTACATAACCTAAAAATATTAAACCATGGTTGGTGTATTGGCGTACATAACCATGGACAAACCAACAACAACAATGACATCGATGATGGTGACAATGATGATCATGACGATCTCACATCTAGGCTAGAGATTCTTATGTGGTAATCTAGGTCAACATGCATGGACCATCAACCCCATGGAAAATTAATATGGCATTAGACCCTAAATTTAGTACACATGCCATAGTCCAGGTCACAAGAACCATCCTTTGTGTTACAAATATTGAAATGGCCACCATAAATAATGCAACTAATTAGACACTGATCTAACACAACCAACCCATGTAAATGACTCATGCACTTGGCACACTTGATCCATGAAATGAATTTATGCACCTAGGAAGATTCAACCTATAACCCCCTCACCTCGTACATAACCTTAACATCTAGCCCCAAACCGAATAACATGATAAATTATAAACCACTTAACCACTAGTACCAACAAAACCAGAATCCCTTGCCCACTAACCCACTGATCCCTTAGGTGCCTCGCTTCTAATCCAAAAACTCCCTAAAGCCTGCCACATTATGAAATTGTAGAAAATATCCCCTTAAGCCAGTGTCCCTCTAACCCTAACCCACTACCGCCTAACCCAATAACTAGCATGCCTACTGCACCAAATCAACACACTAACACAATAAACTTTGACCTTGGGTTATTTATAACCAAGGTTCAATTTTCATGACTTTTAGTGGGGGTTTTGACAAACCACACCCAAGTTATGAGAATTGGGCTTTTAAGGGGGATTTTCAAACAACCGCCTCCAAAAGTTCAATTCTTATGACTTTTAAGGGGGGTTCCAAACAAATCGCCTCCCAAAGTTCAATTCTCATGACTTTTAGGGGGGGGTTTGACAAACTACCCCCAAAAGTTATGAGAAATGGGATTTTAGGGGGGGGGTTTCAAACAACCACCTCCAAAAGTTCAATTCTCATGACTTTTAAGAGGGGTTCCAAACAAACCACCTCCCAAAGTTCATTTCTCAAGATTTTAGGGGGGGTTTTAACAAACTGCCCCCAAAAGTTATGAGAATTGGGTTTTTAGGGGGGGTTTCAAACAACCGCCTCCAAAAGTTCAATTCTCATGACTTTTAAGGGGGGTTCCAAAAAAACCACCTCCAAAATTTCAATTCTCATGACTTTTGGGGGGGTTTTGACAAACTGCCCCCAAAAGTTATGAGAATTGGGATTTTAAGGGGGGTTTTCCAAACACCACCCCTAAAAGTCAAATTTTAGGACTTTTGGGGGCGGATTTAAAAAAGCTGCCCCCAAAAGTCCAATTTCCATGACTTTTAGGGGCAGTTTTAAAAGACCACCTCCAAAGTTTTGAAAAAACTTTTAGGGGGGGTTTTACCAAGACCCTCGCAAGCCAAAACCGCCCCTAAAGAGCTATTTTGTTGTAGTGACTCCTCCTCTTAGGATATCTTATGTTCTACTCTTTTGCAGGGTTTTTTCATAAAAGTATCTCCAACAAAAGAAAGGTTGATCCTTCATCTTTTGAAAAAAATATGTATTAGTTTTTTTAGAAATACAACAATATTCTTGTATCTATGTGGTTGTAAGATCTAACTTGTGAATCAGGGTAGGTTTGACATTATCATGACCTCAAGTTTTTGAATGTTTGATAAACACTCAGCCTGCATTTGTCTTCCCTTTTCATTTGATCTACATTTTGAATGTTGGAAAAATACCTTTGGCATTTAATATTTTTGACTTATTGAGTCTATTTTGCACAGGCTTGTCAAAAGTTCTTTTAGTGAATTTAGATGCAGAAACTTCAAATGTGCAAAGCAAAGCACAAGGTGGTTTTTCTATGCATTTTTAGTTTGGTTAAACAAGAATTGTAGGTTATATTTGTAGAGAGAAGGTTATTAGAATTTCTTGTATCTCTTTTATTGGGTATCATTATTATTTGTAGTTTTTTATCAAATATATGAGATTGTATTTTGTCATGATTTTTTCAGATAATCAAGGTCTTGTAATTTCCTATACCGCACCATGGTGTGGGATATGTAAGTATATTTTTTTTTTATTCTTTAAATTTTGGTTTCTCTTGTTCTTTTTTCATGTTTATACATGTGAACTTGTTGTATAGAATAGCGCCCTCCATTGCACCCCTTAAAGCATATTTACATACCAATAAAGACAACTCGGAACAATGTTCTGACATGAAAACATAGTTGCAATGAAATATTCTACATGCCCTATTTTTTTTTAAATGAGAAATAACCTAAGGTTGAATGATGTCTTCCATATGTGGCATAGAACCCTCCAAACTGTAAACTTCCCTAACAAGTTTCCTAACTAACCTAGGCATTCCCTCCATCAGGCATAAAAAATGCGAAAGAAGCCTCCTCCGAGGGGAATCTCCCCTCTAAATAGCACAAAACAAATGTAGAAGTTATCCAAACAATGATCAGATGTTCCTAATGGATGAAAATTGTCTCAAGGTAAGGATGAAAAGTGAATGTTGGCCTACTCGAGATGCATTGCTAGAAGATTAGCCTTGCTGGGTTGAAATGCTAGATTAAACCCTAAGATATTCCCAATGAAATTCAAATGTTTGCCATTGGGAGGCCCAAAACTGAGATATGAGGTTGTTTAATTCCCTTTTCATCCAAAAATTGCCTAAAATTGGAGACCAATTGCTGCTTTCACCCACAAAATTGCTTCTTTGCAATTTTGATGTTGTTTTTACTCACAAGAATGCTCAAAACTCCCAACTTACTATTGTATGAGGGTGAAATAATTTCCATAAATGGCCAAAAGTAGAACATTGGATTTAGGGTTGATGTTCATGGCATGCTACAGGCTGACCTAAAATGTGCCCAGATTTAAAATAATTCTCCATATTGTTGTTTTAATGCTCAAAAGTTCCCAGAATTAGTAGTTGGGGTTGTTACTAATCTTTATTGTTGATAGAAGGATGAAGTATTCCCAAAATTGTTGCTTATCGAGTTGTTTGAGCACAAAACATGGATGAAATTGGCTCAACATGCCCAGGTCAGCCAGAATTTGATAAATTTCTCCGTTTTGGAGGCCCAAATTCATTCAAACATGGTCTAGAATGCACAATTAATCCCCAACCTACTTAGATCTGCCATGAAGTGATTGTATGGCTTATAATAGGATTTTAATTCTCTCCAAAATAGCAGTCTAAAACTTTAGTCTCTTAATTATCATTCAATTGCAACTACCCTTGCTTCCATTCACATTCTAAGGTTTCATACTAAAACTAGTTGCATATGTTGATACCTCTATTGTCATATGGTACTGATTAGCTAACTACTAAGGCTGTAAAAATTACATCTTCTTAGCCTAGTTCACCAATTTCATCCTCAAAAAAGGATATTTGCAAACTATTTCCACATGCCACTTGTGGATTAGAGAGAACATGGTTAGACTCCTTAATTGGGATTTCTTTTTCACCTGTAGATGTATTATAGAAGCTCTTATTTTCATAACCTATATCTTCCATACCTAAATTCCTCACCTCATTTTGATTCATTTGAAAATGATAAATATTGTTGAAATATTGTAACTTCTAAGATTATTATATTTATACTTTATTATTCTGGAGATGTTTCATTCCTCCGTGAAGACCTTATTGTATATTCGGAGATGTTTATTCCTCTGTCGGAATGTGGTAACTTGGGTTATTAGACTTTCCTAGTGGGAGTCAGCCATGTATGTGTTATGTGGTTCAAAGGGTTATTAGACCACCCTAGAGGGGCCGGCCCAGTTAGTTGTAATGGGATGTTTAACCCAATGGTTAAGTTGGTGCCAACCTAGTTAATGTAAAAGACAAGTCGGAGATGAGTATAAATAGAGGAGGTGTGTTCCTCATTTAACACACATTGCACTCACTTGTGAATAGCGCATAAGTGAGAGAGAGAGATCTGCTGTGGAGGAGAAGGAGCTCATGGTTTTGGATTACATCTTTGTATTTGCTGGTCATCTATATTGAGGAAGCTTTGTTGGGTTTTCTTCCCCATGAGGGTTTCCCAGGATAAATCTGTGTCTCTTGTGTTTATGCTGTGCTTGTTGTTCTTTCAGTGATCCTGTATATGCTATTGTTGTGAAATGGAATGTAATGCTGATATTTTCTGTCTTACCATATTAAATATTAACATGGTATCAGAGATAACCTGAAGGAAGGCAATGTATGGCACTTACAACACTTACTTCACTTGTGACAATTTGAAGGTTAGGGTTTTGTATAGAAAAAACCAGTCATCGTGGCACTTTCGCTATAAATCCATTTTGGAGGAGTTTCAGGATCTGAAACCTTTAAAGGTCGTATATAACATCCCCATGTACCTCATGTACAAAGTACACCCTCTGATTCGATGTACTTTGTTAGTTATGATCAGTACAAGTTAGGGTTTCGGCCTCTTCCAGATCTCAGTCATAATCAGGTGACCTAAGAAAAAAGGTCATAAATTGGGCTAGGAAGATCCAAATGAAATTTCGTAAAATGTGACAGGTAGTGCACTGAATGTACTATCTCAGGTAACCTTTTTAGAGGCCGAAGTTGAACCACTGAGACGTGGAATGCTGTACAAGTTCGCTCTCCTGTTTTATCCCATAAACAGGTCATGTTGCGACACTTGTCATAGATCTCTCTCAGAGAATTTAATTGAGGTAAGACCTATATGGTTGGTAATAGGATAGGTCGGGATACTACAAGAAGAAGTTTTAGACACTGTGGATTCGTAATTTAGGAGTTACACCAGAAACAATCGGGTGCATATTTCTGTCAAAACAGATTTGGATTTTGAGCACCTTCATTCTTAAATCGCCACTGCTGTGGAAAATTAGGGTTTCAGAGAAAGTTGGAATTTTTGGAATCAGAGTCCACGGCTGAATGATACTTAGAAAAATAAAAATTTATATACCAATATCGAATTTTTTGGTTGGTCAGAAGGGTGGGCTTGATCAAACCCTAGTTCGGGACTTTGATCGGAAATGTGGAAAATTAGGGCTTCTGCAAAAGTTGGAATTTTTTAAGTCTATGACCATGGCTGGAAGCTCCTCAGAAAAATAGAAGTTTAAAGCTTTGGATCAAACCTTTTGATTGGGAAGAAGGGTGGGCTTAATCAAACCCTAGTTCGGGATCCTCTCCAGAAGATCGAGAAGTTTCAAAGGCAATTTTGAGGGGTCAAATTTTGGAGATTTCAAAATTGAAGTATGCTAGCTTGATCAGCTCAACAAGGCACATATTTACATCCATTCAGAAGTGTGAAAGTCAAAGTTTGAATTTTTTAGGGTTTCTCTGACAAACCCTAATCAAGCTCCAAATCCAATTGTTGATGTATATGTAACTTTGGAATGTATTTCATAAATGTATGTTGTATGTACTCCTATAGAGATGGTATTATTCCTCTATACGGAAGTGTTATCATTTATATTGTAAGTGTCATAACTTATACTTGATGGGTTATTAGACCACCTTGTTGGGATCGGCCCTGTATAAGTCATGTGGGTCAAAGGGTTATTAGACCACCCTATTGGGGGTCGGCCATGTGGTTCAAAGGGTTATTAGACCACCCTAGTGGGGGTCGGCCCAGTCAGCATTATGTTAAGTGGTTAAGTTGAGGCCGACCTAGTTGAGTAAAGGTCAAGTCAAGTTAGTGTATAAATAGAGAGTGTGTCTCTCTCATTTTACACATTCTATACTCACTTCTCACTCATGCACTCAAGGAGGAGTGGCACACTTATGGAGGAGGAGGATGTGCTGCTAGGATATGTCTATCTCTTATGTTTGGGTTGTATCATTGCTCTATCTATCTCTGAGGAAGTTATTGGGGTTTTTCACCTTTATGGTTTTCCCCAAGTAAATATTTGTGTCTCTTGTGTGCTTGCATTATTGTCTCCATGATTGATATGCTGTATATATGTTGTACATGTTGTTCTCTCAGTTAAGATCCTAGATCAGATTGAAGTAAATTCTGAAAATTTAATGTAACACCCCATATTTTGACTAGGCGAGTTTATGAGTTAGACACCTTTCACTTTATTTGCTAACTATCTGTTCGACTCAGCTAGACAGAGTGAACTATATTTTTGGCATGTTAGACATGATGATATGTTGCTACTATGTTTAGGATATTACTATTCCCATGCTGATAGTACGGTTATGATGTTATGAGGTTACCATCCTCATGATGTTATTAGGTTTATGTGGTTACTATGTTGTAGTTATCACGAGATTCTTTTATTTCATAATGACAGTGTATGTTTAATAATCATCCTGGATTAAATGTGATATATATGATGTGGTATTTATGCTGTGATCGATTTAATGATTTTATGTGATGAAATAAATGATGTTGACAATATGGATCAGACGATGATAGAATGGAAATATTGTTATAAATGTATGGCTACAAAGTACTAATCCGTAGGACATCGGGGCTATGTAATAGTAGGATACTTGATATGAAGTATGGTATAGTACCTATTTTGCAGAGAGCCTTGTTTACCAAAGTTGATGATATGATGACACAAACCAATAATCTCGAGAGAAACAAAGTATGAGTTGATAAGGGCGTAGACCCAGTATGTTGAGATGGATGGATGTATTGCCCACCCTATGTTTCTATGATACCCGAGGTCGTGGGAGGGCCGTGCTGAGACACGCTCCCAAAGTTGTTGTGATGACGATGGTCGGATGCCTGCTAGGAGAGGTTAGGTCCGCTAGTTAGCCGACGCTACCGCTCTCACGTTCTACGTCGCTAGGTCAGTATAGCTGACAACCACTTTTGTACTAGCAGAGGAAGGATAGGGAGGATGCGGACGTAGGTTAGGGTGGGGGGATATGTTAGTTAGTACTGTTGAGGGTTGGGTATCCCTTGATCCTGATTTAGTGGTAGTAGGTGCCTCTTCCTTAAAAATAATTGATTGATTAATTATGGTGAATCTGGAAAACATAAATGTTACAACTTAATTGGATATGTATCAATGCCTAATGATGTTGAAATGATTATGATTTATGTATGTTGAATGGGTTAAGTATTTGTGATTGTTTGTATGATTGTTATGTCAATACAAATCATTGTTTTGTTGAAGTTAATATATATGCATAGGGGAAATGATGTTTTCTTATAGTACGAGTACAATCTATGCATACACTGGCCACGGATGCACACCTTGTACATGCACACTAGTATTAATGTGATAACTATTGGTTGTGATTGAATTTTAGATAAGAGTCAGTGGTGAATTAATGAAGTCTGAATGATGGTTGTTAATCATGTAAATATGCGTAAATGGATCAATCTATTAGTTGTTAATTACATGCATTAGTAACTAATTGTTGGAAATAGTGTTGTGCTTAACATCATTTATGTTTCGTTGGGGATAGTGTTGTATTTAACATAGTCCCTATTTAGTTTACACAATTAGCGTTGTTTGTTCTAGCATAATTGTCCTTCTCTTTGAAAAGTCAAATTATGTTGGTTAGAAGTAATTCAATGTTATGATTATAACCTTTAAGGTCATAGTGTTATAAAATAATTATCATTAAATATTTTTAATATTAATATTATTATTGTTATTAGTATTATTAATGTTGTTATTAACATGCATAATCTTATTTGTTATTATAATCATTGTCAAATAAACATAGCTTAATGTTTTGCATAAATGGATGAATTTATCACGATTGTTTTATATGAATAATAAGAAGGAACAAAATTATTAAAAACAATTGAAAGTGAGTCTTTGTGATATTATTATATTCCATATTATATTGTTACTTAAACTTTAATTGTAAATCAAACAACATTTTCGAATCAAGATTTAGTTGAGTAATAAAGACATGAACGTCCTCCATGTGTAAATTCAAGTTTGCATTTATTATATTATCCTATCCGCATTTAAAGATCAAGTGGTGGGATAAATTCCATACAATTTAACTTGTCCCATAAGTTTAGATAAGGCAAGTCCATGTGTAAATTCAAGTTTGCATTTATTATATTATCCTATCCGCATTTAAAGATCAACTGGTGGGATAATTCTATACAATTTAACTTGTCCCATAAGTTTAGATAAGGCAAGTCATTCTTATTTATTTTATTTTTTTAATAAAATAAAACGATAGGAAATCTACACAAAAGGACAACCTTAATTAGAATTGAATTATTCCACTGCTCGAGAGAAACAAGAAATCTGACAAGCATATTTAAATATTATTTTATCCTTAGAATTGAATTATTCCACTACTCGAAAGAAACAAGAAATCTGACAATCATATTTAAATATTATTTTATCCTTGATTAGTGTGATGGTATTAATGGTTTAGAATCCCAAAAACCTGGTGGGCTAAGGCAGTGGAGTGAGAATGAAGTTTGTAGGAGGAAAATGGATCTATAAAGCAATGGTTTCACGGAGATGAGAGGGGTGAGTTTTCTTTTGGGAGAGGTACACTTAGTATTTTGATGAAAAGGAGGAATGCCGAGGAGGGGGAGAACTCGAAGCTTTGAGGAGGTGGGAAACTCAAAGATTGAGGTGGGTTTAACTCAGAGAAAAATTACTATTGAACTATGGAAAGGTACTAAGGAAAGTTACTGTCGGGATTATTGGTTTGTGGGCTCGGGGGATAGGAAACCCATCGGTTTCCTAGGGCCAGCACGATAAGAGCTGGTTGGCAGGGTGGTTCATCTATTTTTGGTATTAAAGGCTTGGAACAGAAAGTTTGTGGGAGAAAAAAGCTTGGACGAGAAAGGCTACAGAAGCAAGGGGACAATCTACGACCTACCAGATCCAGATATGTTACTATTGGTTAATCATTTACATCCTAATTCTATGCATACTTTAAATGGTTAGATTGACTAGCTAATATGAGAATATGTAAATTTTATGATAAGAAAATAAATGTACAAATGTATATTTGGATTGTTCACTAGTATGTTTACAGAAACTAAGTACAAATAGAAACAAACATGAACAAGGAAATCTGATTGAAACAGTATAGTTTTATTTAAACCTGTCAAGACATGCTCACGACGAGATTAACACATAAATTAGAGCTTAAACACTGAAGTTAGCCCAAGAATTTGACTTAGGAAGTTGTCTTAGTGCTCTACTGGAAACTGAGAGCACTACATTTGGTATCAGAGCCATGGTTCGAACTCTTGAACCTAAAAAGCCTATTCATGCTTCATCTAGTCCTTGTTAAGGAGAAAATCCACTTGACAAGTTACCTACTTGACTTCCAGCCATAGTGAGCTTTACCTACTCAACTTCCAGCCATGGTGAGCATCCAAGGTACCTGCACAACCATAATAGTATTAACATTTAGAAAATCAATAAGTAAAGAAAACAAACTCAAATTTCATATTTAGTACAAGAAAACAAATTCATGTTAACCCAAGCCATTGCATTAATTATTTTAAATTAAATTCAGGGAGGAAGTAGCTCGAGCATTTCAGGAAAATAAGAGGTAAAACTAAAATAAAGATGGTTAAGGAGAAAAAGAAGAAGAAGAAGAAGAAGAAGAAGGTAATTTCCAATTTTCCAAGCTGAATGTTATAGAGGATAATTGGAGAATTCATATGTTGGCATTCTAACTTGAACATAGTAATAGAGAATCCTGTAAAAGTCAAAGTTATGTAGTGTATGGAAGAAAACAATGCTCAAATGGTAAATCTCTGCATTTATTTATTTATTTTATTGACTCATTTTGCAAAAAAAAAATTTACAGAAGGTTGGGATATGACATTATTTTTTCCTAAAAATAGAAAAACAAATTGTAATTATTGCTTCTATTCATTGGTTTATTCCATAACCAAATGGGCTCAACCAGAAATAACAACATAGAAATGGAATGATTGGAAGGCATAGCACTACAAAAAAAAATACATTCGAATATCAATCATAATCATCCCTTACATTACATGCAGGATTAGTTGTATGTGCCTGCTCTCTAAAATAATTTTATATCTTTGGCAGTCCTCAACGATTATGAATATGTGGCAGAAATATTCATTTAGGGAAATAAGAAGAGTCTCAGTATAAAATGAAATCGAATGGGCAATGTTTAGGTCATTATTGTGCTAATGAAATATGTAAAAAAAAAAAATAGTAATAACAAATAAATAGAAACCAAAATTCAAGATGCTGATTATGATCCCCAAATCTAAAAAATGGAATATTTGGTGCATTTCATAGGAAAATACGATCACCTACTTCGTCCAATATCTCATATTGCTCACCAAGCAAACCACAACAAAAGAATTGCACATATCCAGTCGCAAATCATTAAACACCAGCGGGGGAGGGAGTATGAACCAACAAACCTACACCGCTATGTACCCATAATAGCACACCGATCTGAAGGTTGTGTTCTCCTCACAGTTGAGCTTGCTTGCACATCCACACAGCTAAGCTTTGTTATTGAAGTTTTGAGATTTCCATAAGTTTCATAGAGAGCATTCCATATATCTAGTAGGAGTCTGCTTTTTCTTGTGCATGGGTTGGTCAGCTAAGATAGGAAATCATACGAGAATCGGACCAAATAAAAGCATCGCTCGATGGTCATGTAAACTCAATTATTAAAAAGGGATTCCATCCTTAGGTAAATAATAAGTAATTGGCATAATCTAATATATGAATTTCTAATCCGCAGCATTAATTGCTGACAGGTGATGGATGCACATTTTGTGAATGGAGAATGAAGGTAGCTCCTGAACGCATTGTAAAGGAAGCCAGTCCCTGAAGACAGATCTACTAAACACTAAAATAAATGCAGAACTTGGAAAGCAGAAGAAACAAGGGGGAACCTGAGAAGCAATCCTGGAGTTGGTTTAGCAACAATAGGTATAGGCTGTAGGATACTGATGTTAATGCAAAATACCCATAAGGAAATTTTAATAGCCTTGACGTTAGCCAATAAACAACGTATTTATTCCACAAGCAACCTCTAACCTCCTGATCCCCGACCCACACCAAGTCGATACCGAGGAACAACAAAAAATCTGCACCTAAGTTCACGACTCATCCACTTATCCTTAAACTTCAATCCAGACACGTTTCCAGATGGAAGGCTGTGCTTCACCTACTTTTCTTTAGCACTTTCCACAAAACCTCTTCAACCTAAATATTCTATATTTCCCTAGAATTCACTAGAGTATAACCAGACCCTCCCTTAAAAAAATATATATATTGGACAAGTCCAGTCTAATTTAAATATTACTTCTGCAAAAAGAACAATACGAGGCAAATAAATCTATTTATACTCCATATCCAAAACCAAAAATAAAAACCCTGTTTTCCAAAACTCAGTAACCTAAAACAGCCCTTGAGTACAGAGTTTCTTGTAAAATTTCAAGATAGCCTAAAACAAATCCATAAATGCAAAACAACTCAAAACTAACAAGCACATTTTTATCCTTTCCTCTAAGAAAACACTCAAGCATTAGACTCCATTTCCAAGGGTAAACAGAATCTTTGCGATTGCAAGTAGATAGAAGCCAAAATTGAACAACTATAAGCACTATCAGACTTACAGATGCATGGAGAAAAACAAAATATTTAATCTAACCCGTAAATAGGGATTATTTTCAAATAAAGCCAAAGCATGCAAAAAGATACCAAACAGGCCCAAAAGAACAAGAAAACCCGCACTGCAATGCATCTATTCATCGAAATAAACTAGAAAAATCATTTCTTGTCAGAAAGTACCTTCAAACAACCACGATTTTGAATGGATAAGTAGGAAAAAGACGTTTTTCTTTATCTCAAGTCTAGCTAAATCCCAACCCTCGAACCAGAAATCAGTGAATCCTCGATCACTCGCAAAAATATGTTTGCTCGGAAACGCTGATTCTAGAAGCTTTAAACTGGCTAAAGAAATTACAGAGGAGCTCATTTTCTACATCAAAACTACTGCCTCAAGAATCCTCGCAAGCAGGAGACGACGATGATGTAGGATTTTGACTAACCTTTCATAGCAAGAGACTATTATTCGACCAAAAACTCAATCGAGCAGTGGATCCACATGGTTTCACACCATACTGGCACACAGGAAACTCGAAAAGAGATCAAACCAAAAAATGATAAAGAAAAAATCAGATATTGGGACTGTAAATAGAAAAAAAATGATTTCTTTCATTTACCTTCAAAACTGCACCTGACCAAGCTCACCGACTCTTCAATGATTACAGAATATTCCCTTCTTGACTGCTCATCCTTGACCTAGCATCCAAGCACGGGGAAAACATAGACACTCTGGTCTCATGAGATCTCTTTCCTCCCTATTACACAGCCCTCCCTCACAACTAACACTCTCGCTGCATAGTTGTAGCCTTAATATAAAAATATATATATAAAAAAGAGGAGGCACAGAGTTGTCGAGCCAGAAAGGAGAAGAAATGAGAGTTCACGCGTGCGCGAGGGAGGTGGAGACTTGATATAAGGAAGATCCTTCAGCTGGGGCTCCTCGCCAGAGTCCACCTAGTAGCATGCACACTGGCACGTGGCAAGCATGCGGGAGACCCTCACGTGGGCGCCCTTGAACCATAGGCCGCCGTGGAGGTGAAAGGATGGGGATCCGGGGGCAAGTCAGGGACGCGTGGGAAATAAGGGCTGCGTGCCCTGTGGAGAGAGAGAGAGCTGCTAGCTAGGGATTAGGCTAGGGTTAGGTTAATATTTTATAAAATAAAATAGAAATAAAAAAAGAAATAAAAATAAATAAATGTGTAAAATTATTATTATAAAATGTTTAAAAATTCAAAACTATAGTTTCCATTAAGTCTCAAAATGAATGAAGATTTTTGAAATAATAAAATTAAATTAAAAAATTAAAAATAAAAATAAAATGATAAATGATGTTGATTAAATGGTTTGATTAATGTCTAAATTAATGATATATCATATTTTAATTAATGATGAATTATGTTTAGTTAAATTTAAAATTTTAGGTTTAAATTGAACTAGAACATGAAATAGTAATGTTGATAGTGGAATATTAGTGCTTAAATTAAGTTAAATAAATTATTTTTATTATGCTCAACCATTAAGATTAATGTATGGGTTTAATACGTAGACTGGATCAAACATTAATAACATTAATTTATTTATTTGAAACTTAGAAAATCCATTTCCGAGACTTCAACGTATAGTCGAAGAAACGGAAGAAACACATAATCTCAAAACAAGGAACCGTTGAAACTAGCATGGCGATCTAAATGCTAAGACACTAATTTTACTACATGACAAAATCATTTAATTAAAACGACCATAGATTTCAACATGATGATCCTAACAAACTGTTCCTTACACATAAGTATAAATATAGGCATTTCTAATTTTTTTTTTCTTTTCTTCGATAGAGGAATTAATGATTTGATGTTTTGATCATGAACATAGAATCAATCATTGTAATAACACATCGAGGTCGAGGTCTAGGTCAACCACCTTCACCTCCACCTCCGCTGTCGTCATCGACATTACCACGATTCTTCCAGTAATGTCATAGTGTTGATCCTTCCATAGTTGGCATTAGGAATAGGTTAGGTTTTTACCTCATTGTGGTTTGTATGAAAACATATATTTTATGGTATTATAATCATTGTCTATGTTCGAGTGTTGCAATGATGCAATATGGTGAGGAAATGCTATGTTATACATCCATAACTTACGTATAATAAATAAGTTACATTAACCCTAAACACCTTCATTTATGAGAAGACGTTAAAAGTCTAGTTGTATTGGCAAACACCATAGTTTGAGCTAACATAGTTGAATCTAGGCATCAAATTGGTAAATAAATATATGTGCACAAGTGTTGGATATTGATGCTTGATAGTACCAATAAATCAGTATGATGTATTCTGCCACATTGTGTGCAATTAATCATGTTTCAATATAGTAAGTGGAAAGAGATTGAAGGAACTAGGTATGTGCGAGAAAAGGGTAGGGGTTATATGCCGCTAGTATTGCTTAGGTTAAAAGTGTCATGATGGGGGAAAATATTATTGAGAAACAAATAGGATTTAATAATTACAAAATGAACAAGCAATAAAATATAAAAGTAGGTAAATTATTGAGGGACTAATGAAGTTACCGTGAATGAACGTGCGCCGAAACCTCAACAAGGTTAAGTGAAATAATAATACAAGTAAATGGGATAATAATGGAGGAAAAATAGGAATCGATGTGCACCTCAATGAATAAAGTTACGTTGTTTAAACCCCTAACAGATACTATCAGTGAACTTAAGCATTTTGATAAGATATAGTTACTAAAATCATTCTAATAAATGATAGTTCTCCTAATTTAATATTTGTTACAATACTTATGGTTATCAAGGATGCAGATTGCTTATTAACACTAAAGTAATAATAATGTTTGACCTTAGGATGAAATAACAGGGATCTTCATCTCCTAGGAGAGGTATGCAAACCTTAAAGATCCTTGTAGTTGCTTGTTGAATAATTAAAGATTATGAACTCTTAGCTCTCCACTTTAAACATCGATTATTCTATGCTAAGTTAGGTCAATATACGCTTATGATGAGGACTTGGTTGTGTGACAAATAAACTGATCTAGATGAGGTAACTTAAGGACATGGTTATAGGTTCATAGTATGATGCTAAGGTGGGTAGCACCTGATTATAACCTTTAATAATTCTAAATATAATATTGAGATTCTACAGAAGGATTAATCTAAATGTCTCTTTAATTATTAGAATACATATTAGGGTATTAAAGATATAGAAACATAAGATAATATCGGCATAGTTGGTCAAGTCAAATCTAAGTAGGACAAGTATGGCCAACACCTTCTACTTGCAAGAATGAAGAGGTTAGGCATTAAGATTTTCCTTGCATTATTATGACCATAACTTCGGGATGAAGTTTCCTGAAGGGTGGGTGTATGTAACGCCCCATATTTTGACTAGGCGAGTTTATGAGTTAGACACCTTTCACTTTATTTGCTAATTATCTGTTCGACTCATCTAGACAGAGTGAACTATATTCTCGGCATGTTAGACATGATGATATGTTGCTACTATGTTTAGGATATTACTATGCCCATGCTGCTACTACGGTTATGATGTTATGAGGTTACCATCCTCATGATGTTATTAGGTTTATGTGGTTAATATGTTGTAGTTATCACGAGATTATTTTATTTCATAATGACGGTGTATGTTTAATAATCGTCCTAGATGAAATGTGATATATATGATGTGGTATTTATGCTGTGACCGACTTAATGATTTTATGTGATGAAATAAATGATGTTGACAATAAGGATCAGACGATGATAGAATGGAAATATTGTTATAAATGTATGGCTGCAAAGTACTAATCCGCAAGACATCAGGGCTATGTAATAGCGGGATACTTGATATGAAGTATGGTATAGTACCTATTTTGCAGAGAGCCTTGTTTACAAAAGTTGATGATACGATGACACAAACCAATAATCTGGAGAGAAAAAAAGTATGAGTTGATAAGGGCGTAGACCCAGTATGTTGAGAGGGATGGATGTATTTCCCACCCTATGTTTCTATGATACCCTAGGTCGTGGGAGGGCCGTGCTGAGACACGCTCCCCAAGTTGTTGTGATGACGATGGTCGAATGCCTGCTAGGAGAGGTTTGGTCCGCTAGTTATCTGACGCTACCGCTCTCACGTTCTATGTGGCTAGGTCAGTATAGCTGACAACCACTTTTGTACTAGCAGAGGAAGGATAGGGAGAATGCGGAAGTAGGTTAGGGTGGGGGGATATGTTAGTTAGTACTGTTGAGGGTTGGGTATCCCTTGATCCTGATTTAGTGGTAGTAGGTGCCTCTTCCTTAAAAATAATTGATTGATTAATTATGGTGAATCTAGAAAACATAAATGTTACAACTTAATTGGATATTTATCAATGCCTAATGATGCTGAAATGATTATGATTTATGTATGCTGAATGGGTTAAGTATTTGTGATTGTTTGTATGATTGTTATGTCAATACAAATCATTGTTTTGTTGAAGTTAATATATATGCATAGGGGAAATGATGTTTTCTTATAGTACGAGTACAATCTATGCATACGCTGGCCATGGATGCACACCTTGTACATGCACACTAGTATTAATGTGATAACTATTGGTTGTGATTGAATTTTAGAGAAGAGTCAGTCGTGAATTAGTGAAGTCTGAATGATGGTTGTTAATCATGTAAATATGCATAAATGGATCAGTCTGTTAGTTGTTAATTACATGCATTAGTAACTAATTGTTGGAAATAGTGTTGTGCATCATTTATGTTTCGTTGGGCATAGTGTTGTATTTAACATAGTCCCTGTTTAGTTTACACAATTAGCGTTGTTTGTTCTAGCATAATTGTCCTTCTCTTTGAAAAGTCAAATTATGTTGGTTAGAAGTAATTCAATGTTATGTTTATAACCTTTAAGGTCATAGTGTTATAAAATAATTATCATTAAATATTTTTAATATTAATATTATTATTGTTATTAGTATTATTAATGTTGTTATTAACATGCATAATCTTATTTTTTATTATAATCATTGTCAAATAAACATAGCTTAATGTTTTGCATAAATGGATGAATTTATCACAATTGTTTTATATGAATAATAAAAAGGAACAAAATTATTAAAAATAATTGAAAGTGAGTCTTTGTGATATTATTATATTCCATATTATATTGTTATTTAAACTTTAATTGTAAATCAAACAACATTTTCGAATCAAGATTTAGTTGAGTGATAAAGACATGAACGTCCTCCATGTGTAAATTCAAGTTTGCATTTATTATATTATCCTATCCGCATTTAAAGATCAAGCGGTGGGATAAATTCAATACAATTTAACTTGTCCCATAAGTTTAGATAAGGCAAGTCATGCTTATTTTTTTATTTTTTTTAATAAAATAGAACGATAGGAAATCTACACAAAAGGACAACCTTAATTAGAATTGAATTATTCCACTGCTCGAGAGAAACAAGAAATTTGACAAGCATATTTAAATATTATTTTATCCTTAGAATTGAATTATTCCACTACTTGAAAGAAACAAGAAATCTGACAATCATATTTAAATAGTATTTTATCCTTGATTAGTGTGATGGTATTAATGGTTTAGAATCCCAAAAACCTGGTGGGCTAAGGCGGTGGAGTGAGAATGAAGTTTGTAGGAGGAAAATGGATCTATAAAGCAATGGCTTCACGGAGATGAGAGGGGTGGGTTTTCTTTTGGGAGAGGTACACTTAGTATATTGATGAAAAGGAGGAATGCCGAGGAGGGGGAGAACTTGAAGCTTTGAGGAGGTGGGAAACTCAAAGACTGAGGTAGGGTTAACTCAGAGAAAAATTACTATTGAACTATGGAAAGGTACTAAGGAAAGTTGCTGTCGGGATTATTGGTTTGTGGGCTCGGGGGCTAGGAAACCCGTCGGTTTCCTAGGGCCAGCACGATAAGAGCTGGTTGGCAGGGTGGTTCATCTATTTTTGGTATCAAAGGCTTGGAATGGAAAGTCTGGGGGAGAAAAAATCTTGGATGGGAAAGGCTACAGGAGCAAGGGGACAATCTACGACCTACCAGATCCAGGTATGTTACTATTGGTTAATCATTTACATCCTAATTCTATTCATACTTTAAATGGTTAGATTGACTAGCTAATATGATAATATGTAAAGTTTATGATAAGAAAATAAATGTACAAATGTATATTTGGATTGTTCACTAGTATGTTTACAGAAACTAAGTACAAATAGAAACAAACATGAACAAGGAAATCTGATTGAAACAGTATAGTTTTATTTAAACCTGTCAAGACATGCTCACGATGAGATTAACACATAAATTAGAGCTTAAACACGGAAGTTAGCCCAAGAATTTGACTTAGGAAGTTGTCTTAGTGCTCTACTGGAAACTGAGAGCACTACATTTAACACCAATTTCAAGGGGAGATGAGGCTAAGGCCTTACATAAGAAGACTACAAGAATTCCCTGATAGGTATGACTTGAGGAGATACAGGTATGTGTTGAAATTTGTTCATGATTAAGTTTATAATATGCTTGTCTTCATATTATTGAGGTTAGTACAATCTTGATTAATCCTAGAATTGTCTTATCACGCTAGTAAAAGTATGAATGCATGTGAATGATAAAAGACATTCTTTGATCAAGGTTATATGATTATACTAATGCACCTATGGTGTTGTATGAGGATGATGTTGTCTGCTAACAAAAGACAAGTACATCAAGAAAGACAAATCAAGTTCTATGACCATGATTACATAAAGACAAAGGACTTATCCATAGTCTTTAGAAGCTCTACTTATGAGGTATGTATGATTTATTTCTATTATGCTTACCTTATGAGGTATGCAGGCTACTAGCACAAGGTCTCTAAATCATTGAAGAGAATAAAGATATTGTTTGGGTATGTTAGACATAACTAAGCATGTATACTAATCCAGGTATTTTTTCCTATGTTAAGTTAGAATCCTACTTTGTGTTAGGATCTTAGTATACCCATGTATTGAATGATCGTGACCATACATATTCAAGATTACTTAGAATCATAATGTTGTGATAATATTAAGTTTATACTAATGAATGTATGATTATGTATGAGATCGTGATGATGACACTAGTGCACACTTAAGCATGCATAGTGGTCAAGGATAGATAAAATCTCATGACATGGAAGGAAAGTCGAGACCAAGAAGGATGCAACCTCACAAGACATAAAAAGATAAGTATTTGAATTGTTATTTGAATTACTGAATAGTCTATGATATTGCTCATAATAGTTGTATGCATATTTGTATTCCTAGAATATATCATGCTAAGTGTAAGCATTCATATAGCATTGAACAGTATACTACTAATATGCATATGATTGGTAAGTTGGACAAACATTCCATTGTTGATTGTCTAGAATGAAACCTCTTTGCTGACATGCTGAGAGCTATGCACACTCTCGATAGTATGTTCTGGTAGAGATTGAAGGAATCTAGATAGCCATTGTATGCATATAGGATATGGAAAAGTGTTGTGCCAAAGTATTGGTCAAGATAGTAGCATAACTATGAAAATCATATCTGTATGCATAATAGGTTATCATGTCAACATGATTTGATGATTATTAAGTATTACTAATCATGTATTTAATTTTGATTTGTAGGAAAGATCATGAAGAATGATGAACACTGAACAAGTGATGGATGTTCAACAAGAAGATTTACAAATCAAACATACTATAGAAGGATCGTGGCTGGAAGATTCTCTTAGAAAGACGAAGAGGATCATGACGAGATGTTTGCTCCAAGTAGCCAGATAATACTATTCTCTCAATGCTGTAATTGAAGAAGAAGTGTGAATCGAGAAAACTCCCAAGATTCAATTGAAGAAAGCCCTGTATGGGTACCCAAGATCGATAGTCGTTTGATGAGCTTAATGATCACCATGGGTGATGTGGATCTCAACCTTTGCTACAAGGTTGAAGATGGTTTCTATATACAGATGACATGGATGCAAGAAGGAACTCACCACAGAGTTTGAATGATATTGAGGCTCATATCAGTAGACCCATCTGACGAGAGATGGAACAGATAGATATGCAGAAGATCACTCAATACAAAGTGTGAATGATGTTCAGTCACAGAGGGAGAATTGACAGTTTCTTGACAAGCTTGGGCATTACCAGAAGTAAATTTGTTCCTAACCTTTACCTTAAGGTTATGGATGATACTATTACTATATGCGGATGATCTCTTTCTGACAGGGAATGAGAAATAGATCATGGAAAGCAAGAAGAAGCTAGCTACAGAATTTGAGATGAAAGATCTCGGATTGATGCATTACTTCCTAGGTCTGGAAGTATGGCAAGGCTCAGAAGGAATATTTCTCAACCAGGGAAAGTATGTTGATAAATATTGATAAGATTTGATATGTTGGAATGTACAACCATGGCCACTCTCATGGATTCCAACTTGAAGCTGTTAGCGGATAACTCATCAAAGTTAGTGGATGTGACTCTGTACAAACAGATTATTGGGTCATTGATGTATCTGACGAGTACAAGGCCATATATATACTTTGTTGTGAACACCTTGAATCAGTATCTAGTGGAACCTATGTGTGTTCACCTGATAGCTGCAAAGCATGTGATGAGGTACCTAAAGGGTACGATAGACTTTGGTTTATGTTATCTTGGAGATCATGTCTTTAGATTGTATGGCTACACAGATGCTGATTGGGAAGGAAGTGTACATCGGGCCGATGTTATTGTCTGGGATCTGCCATGATCTCGTGGTTTAATAGGAAGCAATATAGCGTGTCTCTCCGTACAACTAAAGCAGAATATATAGTTGCTTGCTCTGCTAGTTGTGAAGCGCTATGGCTTTGGAAGTTGTTATAAGAATTGTTTGACTTAGAGATGGACCTCACTGTGATCCTGTGTGACAACCAGAGTTGTATCAAGATGACAGATAATATAGTGTTCCATGATAAGTCAAAGCACATAGAGATCTGATATTTCTATACACAGGATATGGTGTAGAAAGGAGCTATCAAGCTCGAGTATATGAGTACTAACGAACAAGTTGTTGATGTGTTGACCAAACCTCTATCTCGAGTAAAGTTTGAGTATTTCCGAGACAAGCTTGGTGTAGTTCAAAAATACCCTCCTCAAAAGGGGGAGTGATATGGTCGCTGATGATGAGATTGCCTGTATCGACGGTAAGGTCGATGATGTGGATACTGTATTGATGAGGATGCTGTATCGATGATGTGGATACTTGTATTGGTATGGATACTTGTATTGATGATGTGCATACTTGTATTGGTGTGGATACCTGTATTGATGATGTGTATACTTGTATTGGTGTGGATACTTGTATTGATGATGTGTATACTTGTATTGGTATGGATACTTGTATTGATGATGTGGATACTTGTATTGATGATGTGGATACTTGTATTGATGATGAGGTTACTTGTTCCAACGAGGAGGTCGATGATGAGGTTTTCGGTTACGACGATGAGGTCGATGCATGGTCCTTAGATTTTGTCTAAGTGGACGAGGAGGGATTTTATCATCCGTGGACTTCGGTCCCTGAATTGATCCGTAGACTCTTGTGTTCGAGAAAGATGTTGGTGAATGATGTAATGTGCGCTCTTGGACTGCTCAGCAGTGGGTGATCATTCACGAAACCTATAATGATGTAATGTTCACTCATGGATTAGCAGGTGATCATTCACAGGTTGTAAATCCTAGATTTGATCTAGGTCACACCCGAGTTGAAATAGTATTGGCTTTGTGGTTGAATGGAATGATGTAATGTTCACTCCTAGACTGCTTAGTGTAGTAGAAGGTGATCATTCACAGGTCCTGTAATGATGTAATGTTCGCTCCTAGACTGCAGCAGGTGATCATTCACAGGTGATAAAATCCTAGATTTAATCTAGGTCACATCTAGTATGAAAAAGGACTAGCACTATGGTCGGGATTGCATCGTCCCTGAACGCTTGGTTCAAAATGTTCGTGATGGGGATTGCATCATCCCAGAACCACTAGTTCAAAATGTACATGATGGGGATTTCATCATCCTGGAACCACTAGTTCAAAATGTACGTGATGGGGATTGCATCATATCGAAACCACTAGTTCAAAATGTACATGATGGGGATTGCATCATCCTGGAACCACTAGTTCAAAATGTATGAGAGGGGATTGTATTGTCCCCGGACTTCGATCCCTGAATTGATCCGTACATAGATGTCTCCGAGAAGTGGTCCATAGTGGATGAGAGGGGATTGTATCATCCCTAGACTTCGGTCCCTGAATTGATCCGTAGACATATGTCTTCAAAAAATGGTCCTTAGACTTTATCTAAGTTGACGAGTGGACTGCATCGTCCCTAGACATGTTATGGTGTCTTAAATGGATCATGTGTTTTGCAGGGTATGCTGCTATGATGATCGTGTGATGACAATGCTGATGATCATGTGATGACGATGTTGATGATCGTGTGATGACGATGTTGATGATCGTGTGATGACTATGCTAATGATCGTGTGATGACGATGCTGATGATCGTGTGATGACGATGTTGATGATCATGTGATGACGATGCTGATGATCGTGTGATGATGATGCTGATGATCGTGTGATGACGATGTTGATGATCATGTGATGATGATGTTGATGATCGTGTGATGATGATGTTGATGATCATGTGATGACGATATTGATGATCATGTGATGACGATGTCGATGATCATGAGGATCCAGATGATGATGTTCCTGTAGTTGTTCGAGTGCTACAGAATATCAAGACTCAGTACTGAAGATGTTGATGTTCTAGTATTGAATATTTTCCAGTAACTGCTTGAGTTACTGATGATGTTGAGAAATCTTCCAATGATTTATAGATGTATCATGTATCATGTAGTTGATGACTCCTTGCTCTTGCGGATGTTGTTATAATATCCTTCTCATTAAGGGGGAGTGTTGAAATATTGTAACTTCTAAGAATATTATATTTGTACTTTATTCCGGAGATGTTTCATTCCTCCATGAATACCTTACTATATATCCGGAGATGTTTATTCCTCTGTCGGAATGTGGTAACTTGGGTTATTAGACTTCCCTAGTGGGGGTCGGCCCTGTATGTGTTATGTGGGTCAAAGGGTTATTAGACCACCCTGGAGGGGTCGGCCAAGTCAGTTGTAATGGGGTTTTTAACCCAGTGGTTAAGTTGGGGCCGACCTAGTTAATATAAAAGACAAGTCGGAGATGAGTATAAATAGAGGAGGTGTGTTCCTCATTTAACACACATTGCACTCACTTGTGAATAACGCATAAGTGAGAGAGAGATCTGCTGTGGAGGAGAAGGAGCTCAGGGTTGTGGATTACATCTTTGTATTTGCTGGTCATCTATATTGAGGAAGATTTGCTGGGTTTTCTTCCCCATGAGGGTTTCCCAGGATAAATCTATGTCTCTTGTGTTTATGTTGTGCTTGTTATTCTTTTAGTGATCCTGTATATGCTATTGTTGTGAAATGGAATGTAATGCTGATATTTTCTGTCTTAGCATATTAAATCTTAACAAATATCAGCTTGAGTAGTAAGCCTTTCATCTTTCTGAATAGCTCTATTTCTATCTCTCTGACACCTCCCATTATTTTCTACCATTTTCAAATCCTCATCCTTATATTCTTTCATTAAATATAGATTCCACTACAAATCAACAATCAGACGAACAACCATTCCTCTCACCCTACTGACACAAACTTGCCCCTTTTCATCAATGTATGTTTGGATAGGAAGATATGGGATCCCATTAGAAGCTTTGTCTTGAGGTTGGACAACACAACTATGAGAAATCATGGATGAACTGTAATGCCTTGAATATCATTATATGCTTACATTACAAGGACAAAGTAGCATAGCATAAACATCCAAATAATAAAATAGGCAATAATATTACCAGCATAAGAAAATGAGCCCAAATCAATTCAAGATTTAATTTTTGCATCTAGATGTTGAAAAATATTTTGCATGCTCATAATTCTTTTACTTGGACTTGATTTCCAAGCAATTCATCCTCTACTCAAAACATAAATGACAATTAGATAGTCTTAACAGGGGGAAAACCTAAATTTTAGATTGTTCCTTCCCATCGAAATAAGTAAATATTATTTCAAGAAGTTAAGATCTAATATTGGTATACGACTAAGATTTCGACAGTTATCTGGCTTGTGATGAAAACTAAATAGTAATATGGTCAAAATGGATGCAAACTACATATTGATTTGGTCAAACATGACACGAAATGCAGTTGGCAAAAACTAAATGACTTCAGTATAAATTATGACATCGTTGGAACATTAGACAAAAATGACTCGTGTAGGAGCCCGAGACATCCTAATCTTTAGTTAGGATTAGTTGGACTATAGTATATACTATAACCCCAAAACTCCAAGGATCTAGCTATTAGCACTAGTTTCGGATTAAATAGTTGGAGGGCATTGGAACCTCATAGATAATATGTAATGTCTCGTATTCTTGAGTTGTAAGACCCGGAAGAATGCAAATATGAGATCTAAGTGTTTATTCGTAGGTAGGTGTTAACACCCAAAAAGTGTTCACTACCTCATGTACCTCATTACATGGCTCATTTGTCCATTTTCCTACCATATTTCCCTTAAAAACCCTAAAAATCCCACTAAAAAGCCTCCAAAAGGCCTAAAATGCCTCCAAAAGGCCACAAAACCATCAAAAAAGCCTAAAAAAGGCTAAAAAACCCCCTGTTCCTCCAAAAATAGCAAAATCCCTCTAAAAAGGGAATAAAAAATATAAAATAATGAGGAAAAGGAGGAAAAAACCCTATACAGCTGCCCTAAACCATATGGTTTCCAAAACCATGAGCCAGCACTCCAGCACCAAAAAACTATAAATAGGTGATGGAGACCCCTTATTCCACATCCACAATAAGTATACCCTTACTCTTCCAAAATCTCTCTTGAAACGCTAGCTCACCATTGAGCCACTTTCACCTTGAGAGCCCCATTTGGCCCATTTCCACCATTGGAGAAAGAGAAGGAGCACATTGGAGCTTGGAGCAACCCTCTTAGACATTGCAAGAGCTTCATCAACCTCCACATTGGAGGTAATATCAATACAAAAACCATTATTTATTTTTTGTTCTTTATGTTTCATGCATGTGTTTTAGATCAGTTTACATTTCTGTTTTAGCTTAATAATTTACATTTACTGAACTGCTACGAAGGATTCCATTCTCCTTAGTAGGTGCTCATTTGCACAAGCTAGGGGTAAAACCCTAGCTACGGTAGGAAATGGAAATGAGTGAAAATCTTAAGTTTTAACATTGAAAATGAGAGGTAAAGTGTGAAAATATGCCCAAAGTTATATGGAGGCATGAATGGATGAAGCGGATCCATGGCAGCAGAGATCAATGGATACAAGCGACTTCACAAAGGAAATAGGCATGGTTTGGGTGGGGGCGGATCTTGGTTAACCCACAAGCGGATCGATGGTCAGTTCGACGGGTGGAAAAGGATCTACGGTCATCACGTGGTTCTCCGATTAGACATGCACGGAGAAATGAACTTTTCAAATTTACGAAGTGATGGTAGGCTCCACATGTTTTGATGGCGTAGACTTGGCATAGATGAGCATCAATGGTGGGAATTTTGTTCACAAATTCAACATGCACAGATAAAATAACTTTTCGGATCCATGTAGCTTGGTAGGGGCGCAGCTTTGGACGGCTGAGATGAAAGTTAGACCCGGATCAACGATCGGCATTAGGTTCGCAGATTGAAGGTGCGAGAAGGTAGCTTTCTGAAGGAGGAAGACTGCAGAAGAATGTGTAGTTAAACAGGGAAAGAGATCAACGACACAAGATCGATCATGGAGATGGAAGGCTCAAAGAATTCCTTTATTGCAAGAGGTGAAAGAATGATATGAAAGGATAAATAATATAAAAATACTTCTACATGGGATCTAGGTATTGTTTGTCGTGTGTAATGGAAAGTGAAAGTCGAGGACTATGTAGAAATCAACCACCTTAGTCATGAGTCTTGGACCAGATTTCAATAAACCAGGTAGGCCACTTGTCCTCAGCTAAAACTATTTAAATGGTTGAGCTTGGAGAAGTAGAGAACTTGGGTTTTGAACACCAAAAGATAGAGGAACGGTTAGAAGATAGGGATGCTGAGATTTATGACATAGTACTGCTAAATGGACCTATTGAAGTAGTAAAAGATAGGATGGAACTGATTAGGAACCAGGGTATAGATGTGCATAAGGTATATAGGTCATCTTTCCAGTTTTTCTCAGTTGAAAAAACCCTAAGTTGTCCTGAATTCATCGACTGGTGCACTAGTAATTACTCCTCCTCTAAGAGGGTGATTATGGATGCATCTGGTTTGAAGATATTTTGTCCTATCAGCCCTGTCGTTATAAGAAAATCCCTGTCAATTCTTGATGAATTTAGTCTGAAGTCTAAAGATTACAAGGAATAATCCCTAATTCAATATTTTAGACAATTTATAGTTAAGTTAAAGCAAAGTTTCTTTAGAGTTTTCCTAAATCTCAACGTCTCGTTGTAGGACCAGCCTTTTCCAGCTGAAGTCAGTCTTTTTACTGAGGAGTCTAAGTGTGTCACAACCATGATAAGCCAATTCTTAGGATTAGACACAGATATGTATGTCGCTAAACCCTTGATGAGTCTATTGTTCGTCCTTAGAACCTTCACATTAGAGTCTGAAGATTCTAACCAATTAGTCCAGTGTGCTTGCGTTATGTTTGATGAGTCCCTAGCTGAGAATTTGTAGCTTCCTGAGATGATTCCCATAATGGAAATGAACACAGATTACAACAAATTCATGAACAACCTCATGTCAGAGGTTTATAATGTTTTTTATCAGGAAATATTCCCCAGGGTGTTAACAGAGATGAAGGAGATGTTGCAACCTTCTCCTGAGAAGAAAATTGGAGATTGGTTTCTCTTGAAACATGGCATAGTGATCAGAATATATGGGTTTTCTCATTCGCCCTATGTACTACCAACATTTCTAACTCCTAGAGTGTTGGCTCCAGAATTGATCAGGAAAAGGTTAAGGGTAGAGACTGAACATTTTATAGATCATAAGAAAGCTTCATACCTTACATTCCCATGGGTTGTAGGCCCATTCATAATTAAGAATAAGGATTCCCTTTCAACCATTGAGTGTGTAATAAGAGAAATCAGGTTTCAAACAAAGGCTACCATCAATTATGATCCCCATCACATCATCTCCAATAGAAGGAAAGACAGTAATAGAAAGGGCTTTCTGCATTTTGAGCTTGCAGGTATGGCTGAGACTGCTAGCTGGTTGGAATAGCCTAGCAAAGGCCAGATGGATGTAGATATAGAGGATGATTCCACCTCCCTTGTACAAAGAGACACATCACCACAGCCTGGCACCTCCAGCTTGGTCCCAGCAGTTGGAGCAATTATACCCCTTTCTAGTTGTTCTGATAAATCCAACATAGTGGAATTCATTGATGCCATGGATGTAGAAGATGAGGGCACAAAAAGAGCTCCAAAGACGCAAAAAGTGGAGGAGACAGGTAGCAGATGGTGTAGGTGAAAAATGGTCGAGGCAAGAAGAAATAGATAAAGGCCAATGTACCTTCCTTCCAAATCAAGCAGTATGTATTTGATAAGGCAGCTACTGAGCCTGCTGCACAAAGAAAAAGTAGATCAGAGATGTGGGATGAATATAAAAGGGATAAAAATGAAACTTTAGAAGAATCAAAGTTGTATGTTGAAGTTAGACAGATCTCCAACAAAAATGTGTCCTTGGTCACTGTCAGGAGCCATGCTTAGAACACTTTGAATTTGACCCTAACAACCAAAGATAAGGCCACTGAGGTGAAAATGAACCTGGAGGACATTCCCATTCATGACATGATCCATCTACATAAAGAGACTGGAGATGTTATTTCTGCTAAGTTGTTGAAAGCTGCATTAGAACTGTCCAAATTACAATCCAGTAAGGATAAGATTGGGAATCAGCTCAGATGGGAAAAGGTGGAGAATAAAGCCCACCAGGCACAAATCAAAAAGTTGCAAACAACATTATTGGCTACTAAAGGCCAAACAGACAAAAGGAAAAGCATACAAAATCTTCTAAACGAGAAGGATAATACTATTCAAACACTAAAGAAGAAACTAAAGATTCCTTCCACTCAGTTGATAGAAGCATCTGAGATGACAGAGCTGGAGAAGAAAAGAGAAGAGATGAAAAATGAATTAACAGATTGTAAAGCCAAGTTGTCAAAGTTTGAAGACAGAGAAAATAAGTGGCAAAGGGATATGTCCCTTATAGTGGAGAAATGCCAATTTCATTGAATTTCGACAAATCAGGCAAATTTTGGACTAAAAAAGTGTGAATTTAGACTTTGAAAGTGTCAATATCAACCTTTCTAAAGTGAAAAAACGGGTTCTGAAAGTGGCAATATTGGATTTGAAAAGTGTGTTTTTCTATTCGAATAGTGTGTTTTTTGACTACTTATGAACCTTAAAATTGCAGTTTTTTGTTATAAAACCATAAATTTCAATTCAAAATGTGTGAATTTCAAATCAGAAAATGCAAATTTTGATTTGAAAAGTGTGAATTTCAAATCCAAAAATGCAAATTTTGATTTGAAAAGTGTGAATTTCAAATCAAAAAATGCAAATTTTGATTTGAAAAGTGTGAATTTCAAATACAAAAATGCAAAATTTGATTTGAAAAGTGTGAATTTCAAATTAAAAAATGCAAATTTTGATTTGAAAGGTGTGAATTTAAAATAAATAAAAAATGCAATTTCGGATTTCAAATGTGTGAATTTCAAATAAAAAACCTGCAATTTTTTATTTTAAAATTGCAATTTTCATTTGTAAATGTTCAAAATGTTAAGGTGAAAAGTTCAATGTCTAAAATATTCAGTCATTGTTTGAATAACAACTCAATCTGCTTAGTTCTAACATATAAAAATGGTTCGTCCCGATTTCTGTTTTCCGACAAGAAGGATCGGTATCCCCTTCTTTTCATAGTTAATTGTGAAAACCTTTATCCAACAATCTATCTATATCCATAATGGAGAATAGAAGAAGGATCAACCGACCCTTCTTGCAATGTCGAAATATTATGAAAAGAATATTGGTAATAAGAAGGGTCGAGCGACCCTTTTTGCAGTGTCGAACTATTATGAAAATAATATGGGGAATAAGAAGGGTCGACCGACCCTTCAATTACGAGGGAATTGTAAAAATAGAACACCTTGGAAGTTACATCATATAAAAATGGTTTGTCCCGACTTCCGTTTTATGACAAGAAGGATCGGTCACCCCTTATTTTCATAGTTAATTTTCAAAACCTTTATCCATCAATTCAGTTATAGCCATAATGTCATGTCCCAAATTTGGTATTGGGTCAAAATGGCCTAATCACATTGGCCCTATTCATTAGAGTTTGTCAAATTGATGCTAAAGGTCAAATAATTGCCAAGGAGGAAAATTACTAGTTTCCTAGGTTTGGGGTGGAAGCTTTGGGATTTGGAATAATGGGGATAATAAATGATGTTTGAACATTAGAATGGAATAAATATTTAATAAAGGAGATAAATAAATATATACAAGTGAAAATCAAAGTGGCATTTCATCATGAAGACACATGGAGGAAGTGGGACCCACATATGGCTAGATTTCCCCACTACACTTGGCATCATTCTCTCACCAATTCGAATTCAAGGTGAATGGTAACATACTTGGGGGAGTCCAAAAGGTATTATTCATTGCATTACTCATCCAAGGTCGAAATATAGAGGAAGAGTAACTCCCATGGAAGAGGAAGAGGCAATTTGGAGCTAGTGAGACACTTGGGCTAGATTCCCTAGCTCTATGACAACAATGATGAAGATGCTATGACACCTATGACACAAATCAGACCTGAAGGCTGACATATGACATATATGACATGTCAGGGCTAAAAATAGACTCCAAGAGGGCGCTCAAGGGTGTTAGGGCAGCTAAGATGCTTCCACATGTGATTTGGTGGAAGTGGGAGACTAGGAATTGTTGTACAAGTGGCGTTCTTTGGAATCTCTTCCCAACTTGAGTTGGCATGAGTCTCTTGGAAGGAATTCGACCCATGGAGGACATTAGAAGTTTATAAATGTCAATAAAAAAGAATGAAACCAGCTTTTGATCATTTGTAGAATTTGCAATTGCATTTGTGAAGAGGGAGAGCTAGTGGATGACTAGTTTCTTGCCTTAGCCAATTTCGAGGGTGAAAGATTCCCATCCAAGTTGGTAATTGGAAAGGCCATTCAGACCTTTCATTTGGATCTTTAATGGAGTCTTTATTTGCAGGTGTAAGCTACAGGGCAGCTCATGGTTTCTTCTATTGCAGCTCACTCCTTCAACCATTTCCAGTTTTGATGGCATATTCTTGATCCTTGAGGGAGGGCGTTTTTGGTGAGCTATTGTACTCTTTGGGGAAGCTTTTAATGCCCCATTTATTTTTTAATATGAATTAAATACTCTATTCTTCATCTCCAAAAAGTTTCAGGTCGAAATTCCAAGTAGAAATGTATAAATATCATTTTTAATGGAAGAACAATGCCATTTCCCCACTACCTTGTTGTGAGCCAATGTATTGATGATGATTTCGAATGAATGGATGATTCTATGATATATTTTTGATCAATATATTTCCATGGATGTCTTCTACAAGTTTCATGTACTTTACTTGAGCATTTGAAGCATTTTTACTCAGTTTAGTTGTATTGGGAGGTGAAATAGTGCCATTTCCCCAAGGGTCGAATTGGGGATTTTTGCAGTTGAATGGGAGAGGGTGAGAACAGTTGTAATAATCCATTAATGGTGCATATGAGACTTTAATAACATAATTAACACATTACATACCTCTTTTCATAAATTTGAGTGGGTTTGGAGGCATTTGGGAAGCCATTTTCATTGTTTACCCCAGGGGGATTTGAACCCCAAATTACTAGTAAAATGGCATAATTGGTCCAGAATATTAAGAGAGTTTGCAGAGGTCTTTTGGTGGCCATATTTCATCCATAAACATCATATTCAAGTTCTAATATCATTCATACACCTTCCTTGAAGATTTGAAGGCATTTGGAGTCAATTTGAGACCTAGAGACCAATACTAGTCAAAGGAAAATCACTAGTAAAGTTACCTACATTGATCAGAATTGAAAGAGGATTTGCAGAAGTATTTTAAAGGTCCAAAGGCATCCCTGAAACACATATTTATGTTCTAATATCATTCATACACCTTCTCAGAAGATTTGGGATCATTTGGGGCAAATTTGGGACCTAGAGATCAAAACTAGTCAAAGGTCGAACCAAGGAAAAAAAGTGGAAAATTGCAATTTTAATAAAATTCCTAACAAGGGACATTACACATAATGGATAATGTAAGAAGGATCGACCGACCCTTCTTGTAGTGTCGAAGTATAATGAAAAGAATATTTGGAATAAGAAGAGTCGATCGACCCTTCATTTAGGAGGGAATTGTAACAATAGAACACCTTGGAGAAAGAGCATCAGCTCTTTCTCTGAGAATTTGTCTACTTGCCAGCAAAGTCTTTAAAGAAAAACGTCTATAATTTTTTTTGTTAAAATGTTGATATCTAATATCCTAGGGTGACATGTGGAACGAGCATATTGTGACACGTGGCATATTTGATTTGGCACATTGAGTATAGCGAGGTTACTAATTTTTATTTGATTTCGCACATAGTAGTTTATGCTAATTGAAAAATTCCCTGATAGAGTTTTAAGGATAATTAGGCACATGCAAGATTACCCTGTAGCTTATGTTAATCATAAACATGAATTTATTAATTTATGTTAATCATTTGTAGAAATAGATAAATGTTCTAATTAAATAAACAGTGTTCATAAATAATCTGAAGTGAAAATCACCATTCATCAAAGAAATTTGATCAATTAACAAAAGAGGAATGAAGAGAAGGACTAACTCTATTACTTCAAAGTTGCAAAAAATTACAATCTCTGCATCAATCAGAGTGTCTCCAGTCTTCTTTTGCTGATCCCCCCCCCCGCCTACCCCATGAGACCTCTATCGACCCTTCTTGCATTCTAGAGGTATTAATTGTAAAAATATTCAACCTGTGAAAAATAAAATCTGATTAAGTAGATTCTAAGGAGAATCTGATTAATAAAATATTTAATCTCTGATGAAAGTTAAATGTGGAACGCTCAGATTGTGAAACATGAAATGTTCAGATTGTGAAACATGGAATACTCAGATTGTGAAACATGAAATGCTCAGATTGTGAAATGTGGAACGCTCAGATTGTGAAACATGGAGCGTGAGCGACATATTTATATTTTGTTCGTGACAAGACATAATGTCGACTGAAGCATGAGATTATTTTCTACACACGAGTAATATCTATGATTACTCCAGCAAAATATGTTGTCTCTATAGATGATATCTATGAACACCATCCTGCCATACTGTGATAATTACATTACCCATCCGTCCCATCTCGGTCAATCCATCAACTCATTGGCCACTCACTATATATTATTAAGTTAACCATGCCCCATATCACAACAAACTGAAATCTTTGGGAATCAAAGCCATGGCATTTCTCTTTACTGCCTCTGTTCTCTGTCTTTTTTTTATGAGAAATGCTTTAGTCTTATGATCTCTCCCCATTTCTCCTCATGATATATGATCATATCGAAATCGTCTCCCTTGAAAATCCTCATTAGACCATGATATATGGGCATTTCAAGCACTGTCAAAGTCCCAATATGGGCATTTGTATACATGGATCACATTTTTTTCAATCTTCTTTCTGTCACTCTTCTTTCAATAACCGATTGGTATGCAAGCCACTTTCTTGGAAGATTTATTCTCTAAGACAACATGTGTTGCTGCAGTCTTCAATGTTAGGCTTGCACCAGTCGTCGAATGGTTTTTTAGTACTAGACCATGCTGTCAGCTTCTTCTTCGTGCATGGAGATGTTTCCAGACATGACAACCCATTTCTAGACAACGGAGTATCGAGTCTCAGCTTGTATTTCATCATATCTGTGCCTCCAGACACGTTTCTAGACATGACAACCCATTTCCATCCAAGGGAGTATCAACTCATAGTCATCAATGTGCCAATTCATCCAGCTCTAGTTATTTGCCGCCCAACTAGGTCTTCCGTTCAAACAATTCAAACAACATGCTGAACCGTCGTGTGGATCACCACATGTTGAGTCAGTTAGTCTCGTAAGTTAGTGAAGCTACGAGTCGTTAGTGAAGCTACGAGTAAGAGAAGACTTCTTGACTCTGCTACTTACCTATATTGGGTTGTGGACTAAGAAAGTGTAAATATCAACCTTTCTGAAGTGCAAAAAATGATTCTGAAAGTGGCAATATTGGATTTGAAAAGTGTGTTTTTCTATTCGAATAGTGTGTTTTTTGACAACTTATTAATCTTAAAATTGCAGTTTTTTTTATAAAACTATGAATTTCAATTCAAATTGTGTGAATTTCAAATCAAAAAATGCAAATTTTGATTTGAAAATTGTGAATTTGTCCCGACTTCTGTTTTCCGAGAAGAAGGATCGTCCGCCCCTTCTTTTCGTAGTTAATTGTGAAAACATTTATCCAGCAAATCAGCTATATCCATAGTGGAGAACACAAGAAGGATCGATCGACCCTTCTAGCAGTGTCGAACTATTATGAAAATAATATTGGGAATAAGAAGGGTCAGTCAACCCTTCAATTTTTAGGGAATTGTTAAAATAGAACACCTTGGAACTTATAACATATAAAAATAGTTTGTCCCGACTTTTGGTTCCAATAAGAAGGATCGGCCGCCCCTTCTTTTTGTAGTTAATTCCGAAAACCTTTATCCAATAATTCAGCTATATCCATAATGGAGAACACAAGAAGGATCGACCAACCCTTCTTGCAGTGTCAAAATATCATGAAAAGAATATTGGTAATAAGAAGGGTCGACCGACCCTTCTTGCAGTGTCGAACTATTATGAAAATAATATGAGGAATAATAAAGGTCGACCGACCCTTCAATTACGAGGGAATTGTAAAAATAGAACACCTTGGAAGTTATATCATATAAAAATGGTTTTTCCCTACTTCCATTTTAATACAAGAAGGATCGGCCGCCCTTTCTTTTCGTAGTGAATTGTAAAAACCTTTATCCATCAATTAAACTATAGCCATAATGGAGAACATAAGAAGTATCGGTCGACCCTTCCTGCAGTGTCGAACTATTATGAAAAGAATATTTGGAAGAAGAAGGGTCGGTCGACCCTTCATTTAGGAGGGACTTGTAACAATAGAACACCTTGGAGAAAGAGCGGCCTCGTCTATAAATTTTGTTGTTCAAATGTTGATATCTAGTATCCTAGGGTGACACGTGGAATGATCATATTGTGACACGTGGCATATTTGATTTGGCACACTATGTATAGCGAGGTTACTAATTTTTATTTGATTTGGCACATTGAGTATAGCGAGGTTACTAATTTTTTATTATAGATTTAAAACTTATAAATATTTATTTTTCCAAAATTAGTAATGAAGAAGGATGGGACGGATGGGGAACGGTAATTATCACAGTAGATTTTGCTCGAGTAAGATATCATCTCTATAGATTTTGCTCGAGTAAGATATCATCTCTGTAGATTTTGTTTGAGTAAGATATCATCTCTGTAAATTTTGTTGAGTGATTGTACAATTATCCAGTAGTTCGTGAGACTATTTAGGCCTGGAAATTGACGGTGTGTAGAACGTATTTGCTTCACTGGAACGTATTTGACAGGTTTGCTTGAAATTTACCTGTGTTTATGGGCATGCATAATTTAAACCCGTCAAATAAATGTCCATCAAAATTAATTCACTTATCCATCGTAAACAAATATTACAGTTATTATAGTAGTAAAATTACTAGTTTCATTGGTACTTGTTGCAATTATTAAGAAGTTTAGTAATTAAGATTGGGAATATTTACATGGTTAAATGAATTGAAAATTTTCATCAAATTTATGCTTGTTTGATGCACTTGTGACCTGAGTGCAGTGTGCTTCTTAGATGCATTTGTGATCTTAGTGTAGTGTGGAATTCTATACCAACTTTGATGTAAATAAAAAAATAGTACCGGCTTGCTTGAGGTATGTCAAATTTTTTCAAGTTTCGTATGGCTTAAGGGTTCTATATTGATGATTTTGAAAAGTAGTAAATTATTGCTTGGATCATTGCTTGTTACCATAGATGCACTTTCTTTTAGCATGTCGGACTAGAAAACCTCCATATATTTTATTTATTTACCCAGAAAAGTATGGGATCATTGCTTGAACTGAAATTACCATGACGACGCCATGGACAGAGGCTCTTGAGGCTGATATACCCATTTTTATCATTTTTATATTTTATATATATATATGGTGACCACCTGTGGGATCGACCTTTGTGTTTAACCGCTGCAATATTCTATGACTTTGCATGTTGCATTCAGTAGGGATAGAATGAAATCTATTTTTCATATAATTGTTTATTGATTATTGTGCCTTCACTGATTTTTGAAAGAAAGGGTTGTTTTCATGAGAATTCTCCATACATTAATTTAAGTAATTTCATTGCTTTTAGAAAGAAGAGATCTCTGCCAATGCATGCTCAAATTGCTAGTTATTGTATTTTCTTGTTTGCTGGGAAGATGGGATGATCGAGCAACCTAGGCTTCCTCTTAATGCCATGCATTGCTGCTACATATTTATTATGATGTCAAGGAGCTTGGAAATCCCACCATGGTTCCATACCAAGCCCCAAATTATTAGACTGCTGTGTCATTATCGTGATATTAAAGATTCAGCATATTTTCCTGGAATGATCATTTGCACACGAATTGTTTGACTATTGTTACATAAAACGTAAAATGACAGGCACTAAAAACATGTTACCATCATCAAATTTTTAATTGACAGGTAAATACAATTTGAAATTCCAGCCCTTTTCGTGACATTGACGAGGAGCTGGAACGTAATTGTACAAGTAAACTTCACATCGGCGAGCATTATGGATTGTTGATGTATATGTAACTTCGGAATGTTTTTCACATATATGTATATTGTATTCCTATAGAGATGTTATTATTCCTCTATACGGAAGTGGCTGTATTCCTATAGAGATGTTATTATTCCTCTATACGGAAGTGTCATCATTTATATTGTAAGTGTCGTAACTTATACTTGATGGGTTATTAGACCACCTTGTTGGGGTCAACCCTGTATAAGTCATGTGGGTCAAAGGGTTATTAGACCACCCTATTGGGGGTCGGCCATGTGGGTCAGAGGGTTATTAGACCACCCTAGTGGGGGTCGGCCCAGTCAGCGTTATGTTAAGTGGTTAAATTGAGGCCGACCTAGTTGAGTAAAGGTCAAGTCAAGTTAGTGTATAAATAGAGAGTGTGTCTCTCTCATTTTACACATTCTATTCTCTCACTCACACTTGGGAGAGTGGCACACTTGTGGAGGAGGAGGCTCTGCTGCTAGGAGAAGAATATCTCTTGTATTCTGGTTGTAGCATTGCTCTATCTATCTCTGAGAAAGTTATTGGGGTTTTTCACCTTTATGGTTTTCCCCAAGTAAACTCTGTGTCTCTTGTGTGCTTGCATTATTGTGTCCATGATTGATATGCTGTAGATTTGTTGTACATGTTATTCTCTCAGTTAAGATCCTAAATCAAATTGAAGTAAATTCTCAAAAATTAAACATGGCATCAGAGCTAGCCTGAAAGAAGGCATGATATGGCATGTATGACACTTGTTGCACTTACGATGCTAGGGATTGATATAGAAAAACCCAGTCATTGTAGAACTTTCGATATAAATCCATTTTGGAGAATTTTTCGGATCTAAAACGTTTACAGGTAGAAGATCAGATCCCCATGTACCTTGTGTCCAAAGGACAACCTCTAATTCGTTTTACTTTGGGATTTATGATCTGTACAATATAGGGTTTCTGCCTCTTCCAGATCTAGGTCAAAATCAGGTGACCTTGGGAAAAAGGTCATAACGTGGGCTAGGAAGCTCCAAATGAAATTTCGTAAAATGTAACAGGTAGTACATAGACTATACTATCGCAGAAAATACTTTCAGAGGCCGAAATTGAACCAGTGACACGTGGCACGCCGTACAAGTTTGATCTCCTGTATTATCCCATAAACAGGTCATGTTGTGACACTTGGCATAAATCTCTCTCAGAGAATCCAATTGAGGCTAGACCTATCGGGATGGAAAGATAACAGGTCGGTATATATCATGAAAAGTTTTCAGACCCTGTGGATCTAAAATTTAGGAGTTACACTAGAAACAATCAGGTACATATTACTATCAAAACAAAATTATTTTTTAGTACCTTCATTCATGGCTTCCAGAATTTAGGGCTTCGAAGAAAGTTGGAATTTTTGTGATCGGAGACCACGGCTGGATGCTACTCATCAAAATAGAAATTTAGAGACCAAGATCATATTTTTTGCTTGGGAAGAAGGCTGGGCTTGATCAAACCCCAGTTCGAGACTTTGATTGGAAAGATGGAAAATTAGGGCTTCTGCAAAAATTGGAATTTTGGAAATTTGTGACCATGGCTGGAAGTTCCTCAGAAAAATCGAAGCTTAGAGTTTTGAATCAAATGTTTTGGTTGGGTGAAGCTTCGGGAAATGAAAACCCTAATTCAGGGTCCTCCCCAGTGAATCCGAAAATCTAAAAGGCAATTTCGAGGGGTGAAACTTTGCAGTTTTCAAATTATGAATATGCCAACTTGATCAGCTCATCAAGGCACATATTTATATCATTTTGGAAGTTTGAAATTAAAAGTTTGAATTTTTGGGGTTTCTTTGACAAACCCTAATCCAGCTCCAGGTCCAGTTCTTGCAAATCAAGTGGATTGGGTTAATCCTAGAAGAATATGGATTGGTCACCTGCACAAGTGAAGAAGTTCCTATCTTAGAGGGTGATGAGGCTAAGGCCTTCCATAAGAAGATTACAAGCAATCTTGACAGGTATGGCTTACAGGTATGTTTCATGGTTAAGTTGATCATATGTTTGTCTTCATATCATTACAATACAATCTTGATTAATTAATGGACTTGTTGTATCACCTAATAGAAGATATTCATTGCTTAAGGTTTTGACACTTATGAATGTACTAATGCATTGTGATGTTGTATGAGGTTTATGTTGTTCGCTAACATAAAATGTACACCAAGAAAGACAAATCATGTTCTACTTCAAGAACATATGATCATGGTGACATGAAGACAAAGATTCATCCATTGTCATGGACCACATAGAAGATCTACTTTCGAGGTATGTATAACTTGGTTCTACAATGGTTAACTTATGAGACATGCAGGTTACTAGCACAAGTCACTAAAGAGAACCAAAAGACATTATGCGGGTATGTTAGACATAACTAGCTAGCATGCTAATCCAGTGGTTAAGGATGGATGTAAGTTCAAGGACAGGTAATCCAGGAAGCAAAGTTCAAGAGGGAGCACACCCCAATTGTTCCTGCAAGAAAGCAAAGGAGAACACTTCAGTACTTTCTACAAGGATGCAGATATTGAGAGGGAGTTGACCACTTCTCATAATCCACATCAGAATGGAGTTGAAGAAAAGAAGTAAAGACTGAGAGGGAGTCAACCCAACAATCAAACAAAGATAAGTATTTGAATTGTCATTTCTTGCATAGTTGTTTGTTTAAATAATGTTATTCAATGATGTATATGCTTATGTTCCTAGAATTAGGTTGTGTATTATGCATATTAGAATAGTTGCATTGATGAACAATATACTACTAATATACATGGGTAAGTGGCCTATGGCATTGTACAACATTCCATTGCTACTTATCTAGAATGAAACCTCTTTGCTGACATGTTAGGAGTTGTGCACACTCTTAACAATGTTCTGGTAGAGATTGGAAGGCATCTAGAAAGTTACGAAATATGGATAAATGTTGTATTGAAGCATTGGCTAAGATAATTGCATGACTATATGACATATTTCTTTATGTGTAAGAATTTGTTCTAAAAACTATGAGATGTTTTCTAATCATGCAATTTAACTTGTTGTGTAGGAAAGGTTGTATACCATCACCTACAAAAGAAGGACTTCAACATTTATTCAGCAACAAAGTTATCTATTGAAAATATTGAAGATATTGAAGTTCCCTGGATTTGGGAAGAATGCCATGATCGAGGAGTACCAGTCGATCATGAAGATGTTTGGGATGAAGTCACAAAGGGTAGTCTGTAGTGACTTCCAAATGGAACTATCAGATCAAGCATGTTGCAGATGGAAGCATAGAGAAATATAAAAGTGATGAAATAGAAGGTACAACAGATGGATTTCAAGACAGCCTTCTTGAATGGTGTAGTCATATATGTGTGCAGAACTTGGTAGGATAGACAACTTTCTATCCAGTTTGCGCTTTACCAATAGTGAAGCGGATTCCAACCTTTACTACAAGGTTCAGGAAGGGAATCCTGTGATTCTACTCCTGTATGTGGATGACCTATTTCTAACAGGAGATGACAGATTGATTGTTGACACACAGCGGAAGCTTGCTACTAAGTTCGAGATGAAGAACTTGGGGATGATGCACTATTTGTTTTTTTGGAATGGAGGTGTGGCAAAGTGCAAATGGAATCTTCCTTGGACAAGGGAAGTATGCAGTAGATATCCTGAAGAGGTTCATGATGATGGATTGCAAGGCCATGGCCACACCTATGGCATTGAATCTGAAGCTTCTTTTTTATGCTTCATCTGAGATAGTTGATGTCTCTATGTATCGTCATATGATTGGGTCCTTGATGTACCTCACAAACACGAGACTAGATATTTGCTTTGCGGTGAACACATTGAGCCAGTTCCTGACGGATCCTGGGAGTGTTCACCTGGTTGCTGTAAAGCATGTTTTGAGGTACCTGAAGGGTACAATGGATTATGGGCTCAAGTATGAAGCGAATCAAAAGTTTAACCTGCAGGGTTATGTTGATTCAGATTGGGCTGGCAGTGTTGCAGATAGGAAGAGCACATCTAGATGCTGCTTCAGTATGGGATCAGGTGTGATCTCTTGGTTTAGCAAGAAGCAGTCCTGCGTAGCACTGAGTACACCTGAGGCAGAGTATGTTGTAGCCTATTCAGCTAGTTGTGAGGCAGTATGGCTATGGAAGCTACTGTCTGAGTTATTTGATCTCCCGTTGGATGCTACTGGTATCTTTTGTGATAACCAGATTTGTGTGAAGTTGTCTGAGAACCCAGTGTTTCATGATAGGTCCAAACACATAGAGATCAAATATCACTATATCAGGGATATGGTGCAGAGAGGAGTCGTGAAGCTCCTCTATATTGCGACGGACTAGCAGATTGCATATGTGCTGACGAAGCCACTATCCAGGGTGAAGTTCGAGTACTTCAGGGAGAGGATTGGTGTTCTTCATATTGATGACACTTCGAGGAAGAAGTAATGGACACATTTGCAGAAGCCATTCCAAGCATGTTGGAAGGAGGATCCTTCACATGGCTGTGGATGTAAGCGCTAGATGATGAGCATCAGGACGATGCTCCAGTTACTTCTATGTATGTACGCATCATGTTGGATGCTAGATATGATCAGTTCGATCATTTATATGTATGTACGCATCATGTTGGATGCTGGATATGATCGGTTGGATCATTTGTATGCATTTTGTGTATGCATCATGTTGGATGCTTGGACCATGTATCTGTATGTGTATCAGGTGGATACATTGTATGATCAGGTAGATCATGTATGTTGATATGTATCATGTATGATCAGGTGGATCATGTATTTGTATTTGTATCAGGTGGATGCATTGTATGATCAGGTGGATCATGTATGATGATATGTATCTTGTAGATACTTGGTATACATCAGGTAGATGCATTGTATGATTAGCATGATCATGGATGACGAGCTTCAGGACGTTGCTCCAGATGACATGCAGCAGGATGTTGCAGTGATGATGATCAGGATGATCATGTGTACATCGGGATGATGTATAGTGAGTATCAGGTTGATACTCTATTTCCATGGAATAGGTTGTGCAGATAAGCATATAGATTGTGCCCTAGGAGATTTACAGATAGTCTTTCGAGGTTTTGCCTATGGCATGTAATTTGTACCCTGGGATATCTGGAAAATGCTCTTTCGAGGTTTTGCTTGGGAGGACATATAATTTGTGCCCTGGGAGATCTGCAGATAGTCTTTCGAGGTTTTTCCTATGGCATGTAATTTGTGACCTGGGATATCTGGCAGATGCTTTTTCAAGGTTTTGTCCTATGGCATGTAATTTGTGCCTTGGGAGATCTGATAGGTTGAGTCGTGTGCTCGTAATCAGTCCTGGGATGCTCTTTCGAGGTTTTACCATGACCACGTGTAATTTGTGCCCTGGGAGATCCGATAGGTTGAGCCTTGTGCTCGTAATCAATACTGGGATGATCTTTCAAGGTTTTGTGGTGACCACATGTAATTTGTGCCCTAGGAGATCCGATAGGTTGAGCCTTGTGCTCGTAATCAGTCCTGGGATTCTCTTTTAAGGTTTTGTGATGCACGTAATAAGTCCTAAGATTTCCACAGTATGGCCAGTGATGACGAAGACCTGCAGGTGGTGGGCCTACATCCAGTATGAAAAAGGACTGGCTCTGTAGAACTTCCTATGACGAGTAGATTCAGAGATTGATTGAGATAGCAGTAGTAGTGATGATGATGATGACTTGGTGACGATTATCCAGTGACGATGATCCAGAAAGATGACTTGTGCTAAAAGACTTGTGTCGAGAAATACCTTCCTAGTTAAGAGGGAGTGTTGATGTATATGTAACTTCGGAATGTATTTCACATATATGTATATTGTATTCCTATAGAGATGTTATTATTCCTCTATACGGAAGTGGTTGTATTCCTATAGAGATGTTATTATTCCTCTATACGGAAGTGTTTTCATTTATATTGTAAGTGTCGTAACTTATACTTGATGGGTTATTAGACCACTTTATTGGGGTCGGCCCTGTATAAGTCATGTGGGTCAAAGGGTTATTAGACCACCCTATTGGGGGTCGGCCATGTGGGTCAGAGGGTTATTAGACCACCCTAGTGGGGGTCGGCCCAGTCAGCATTATGTTAAGTGGTTAAGTTGAGGCTGACCTAGTTGAGTAAAGGTCAAGTCAAGTTAGTGTATAAATAGAGAGTGTGTCTCTCTCATTTTCCACATTCTATTCTCTCACTCACACTTGGGAGAGTGGCGCACTTGTGGAGGAGGAGGCTCTTCTACTAGGAGAAGACTATCTCTTGTATTCTGGTTGTATCATTGCTCTATCTATCTCTGAGGAAGTTATTGGGGTTTTTCACCTTTATGGTTTTCCCAAAGTAAACTTTGTGTCTCTTGTGTGCTTGTATTATTGTGTCCATGATTGATATGTTGTAGATTTGTTGTACACGTTGTTCTCTTAGTTAAGATCCTAGATCAGATTGAAGTAAATTCTGAAAATTTAACATTGATGACCATCATCAAGAGGAAGAGGTGAAGAGGAAGAGGCTCAACAAGGAATAAATCCTTTTGGATAGTCACAGAGTCTCTTCGACTCATAGGAAAGTTTGGATGCAATGTAGGATTTTCCAAATGGACCTATTGTCTAAAGTGCAGAAGGAAATCTAACGTGTGGAGCGGGAGCTCTGGAAAAATACTGGTAAAGATACCCACCAGGAGGAAAGCCGGAAGATGGGAAACTGGGTCAAGGACCCCCGGAGCACTATTGGCCGTTTAACCCAGTACGAGCGAATTGTTTCCTGTTACTGGTTAGTGAAAAACTTAGTGGAGTATGCTCTTACGGACCGTATGCAAAAAGAGGATGCAGTGCAGAACAAGCTTCAAGATGAAACCAGGGAGATGAACCGGAAGATGGACTTCTTGCTGCAAGACATGGACCTCCATACTCCTAATGCTACCATGATTGTGCCAGAAGAACATCTTGGTAAAGATACTCTGCATTAGGAAATCCGGGAGCTGGAAATCCAGGAGGCCATAGACCTAGGGAACACTGTTGGCCGTTTAACCCTGTACGAGCGAACTATTGCCCTTTACTCGGTAATGAAAAACTTGGTGGGGTATGCTCTTACGGACCGTATGCAAAAAGTGGATTCGGTGCAGAACTCGCTTCAAGACGAAACCAGGGAGTTGTACTAGAAGATGGACTTCTTACTACAATCCATGGGCCTCCATATTCCTGATGCTACCACAAATGCGCAGGAAGTAAATTCTCAAGGTCATTTTCAGACTTGCCTTATATTTTATTGTAATGTTGTTAAGCTCTCTAGTGATCATGGGTCGTTTCTCCCATGTAGTTGGTGTGTTTTTTTGTTTATATCACAGTAGAAAAATACAGTCGTGTTAGCAGTTGCTGCACAAAAATTCGAACAAAGTTAAAAATACTGCGAACATTCAAGAAAAGGCAAATTTTGGACTAAGAAAGTGTGAATTTAGACTTTGAAAGTGTCAATATCAACCTTTCTAAAGTGCAAAAATGGGTTCTGAAAGTGGCAATATTTGATTTGAAAAGTGTGTTTTTCTATTCGAATAGTGTGTTTTTGACTAATTATGAACCTTAAAATTGCATTTTTTTGTTATAAAACTATGAATTTCAATTCAAAACATGTGAATTTCAAATCAGAAAATGCAAATTTTAATTTGAAAAGTGTGAATTTCAAATAAAAAAATGCAAATTTTGATTTGAAAAGTGTGAAATTCAAATAAAAAAATGCAAATTTTGATTTGAAAAGTGTGAATTTAAAATAAAAAAATGCAATTTCGGATTTCAAAAGTCTGAATTTCAAATCAAAACCCTGCAATTTTTTATTTGAAAATTGCAATTTTTATTTGTAAATGTTCAAAATTTTAAGATGAAAAGTTCAATGTCTAAAATATTCAGTGATTGTTTGAATAACAAGTCAATCCACTAAGTTATAACATATAAAAATGGCTTGTCCCAAATTCTGTTTTCCGACAAGAAGGATCGTCCGCCGCTTCTTTTCGTAGTTAATTGTGAAAACATTTATCCAACAATTCATCTATATCCATAATAGAGAACACAAGAAGGATCGACTGACCCTTTTTGCAGTGTCAAACTATTATGAAAATAATATTGGGAATAAGAAGGGTCGGTTGACCCTTCAATTTCGAGGGAATTGTTAATATAGAATACCTTGGAACTTATAACATATAAAAATAGTTTGTCCCGACTTTCATTTTTCGACAAGAAGGATCAGGCACCCCTTCTTTTCGTAGTTAATGGTGAAAACCTTTATCCAACAATTAAGCTATATCCATAATAGAAAACACAACAAGGATCAACCGACCCTTCGGGTAGTGTCAAAATATTATGAAAATAATATTGGTAATAAGAAGGGTCGACTGACCCTTTTTGCAGTGTCGAAATATTCTGAAAATAATATGGGGAATAAGAAGGGTCGATCGACCCTTCAATTACGATGGAATTGTAAAAAAAGAACACCTTGGAAGTTATATCATATAAAAATGGTTTGTCCCGACTTTTGTTTTATGAGAATAAGGATCGATTGCCCCTTCTTTCTTGTAGTTAATTGTAAAAACCTTTATCCATCAATTCAGTTATAGCCATAATGGATAATACAAGAAGGATCAACCGACCCTTCTTGCAGTGTCAAACTAATATCAAAAGAATATTAGGAATAAGAAGGGTCGACCAACACTTCATTTAGGAGGGAATTGTAACAATAGAACACCTTGGAGAAAGAGCGACTGGTCTTTCTCTGAGAATTTTTCTACTTGCCAGCAAAGTCTTTAAAGCAAAACATCTATAAATTTGGTTGTTAAAATGTTGATATCTAGTATCCTATGGTGACACATGGAACAATCATATTGTGACACGTGGCATATTTGATTTGTCACATTGAGTATAGCGAGGTTACTAATGCAGTTTTAACCACAACACAATTAGGAAATGAAAATTCACTGATAGTAGTTTTAAGGATCATTAGGCACATGCAAGATTACCTTGTAGCTAGAATGCTAATTGAAAAATTAACATGAATTTATTAATTTATGTTAGTCATTTGCAGAAATAGTATGTAAGAATTTATTAATTTATTAAGTTCTTTCTGTATCTTGTTCACAGTATGTAATTGTTAGGAGGAAATCTCTGGAAATTGAATAACAAGACTTTTGCATGGGGCATGTGTGCCATGTTACGGGCGCCTGGGTCAAGGCTCCTTCCCCACGTTCCCTCCTCGTGTCCGACACGTGGCCCCTTGTATAATGGTGACGCCTGCATCTAGGGTTAATATATGGTATACTTGATTCGCATAAGCAATTTTGTTTCTTAAAACCAATCATGGGAAGTAATTGCACAATTTAACATATGGTATGCTTGATTCACATAGGCTAAAACTTATGGCAAAAATTATTACTCCTATTGTAGGACATTTAAAGCGCTGGGAGCAGGCATGTTGGTCGTTGGATTTTCAAGGAATTGATTGGAGTGATACGTGTACAATTACTTCAGCAAAATCTGTAGTTGCTACAGATGATATCTATGAACACCATGATCTCACCATACTGTGATAATTACCATTCCCCATCCATACCAGACTCCCATCCCATTCAATCCATCAACACAGTCGCCACTCACTATATATCAGAGAAAATTGAAATCGTCCGGTAAGCCATGGAATTTTTATTTACTTCCTCTGTTCTTTGTCCTTTGTTGTTTTATGAGAAATGCTTGAGTCTTATGATCTCTCCCCATTTCTCCTCATGATTTATGATTATTTCAAAATTGGCTCCCTTGGATATATGGATGGAATGGAGCCGTCTTTGTCTGACAGAGGACATGAATTCACCCACAAAACTTATAATCACTGACATCCAACAAGAATATGCAACTATGGAACAATACATGTGACGACGAGCGATAATTTGACATGACAACGTGACCAGAGAGATAGATCTACGATCGATGGATGTAAGGATGGGATGGAGCCATCGTCACATGCGGTCGTCAATAGTTGTAGCAATCGTCGAATGTTGTTTTAGTACTAGACCATGCTGTCAACTTCTTCTTACTGCGCCAAGTAGAAGGTAGAAGGGCTGTGATTTCATAGTTCATTCAACTCTAGTTATTTTCTGATTTCTTCAGGATGAAGAAACATATTGTTCATGGGGGAGATGTTGGAGGATCTTAGGTCGGCCGCTCGACTAGTTCCTATGTTCGACCACTTCAGAGAACATGTCAAACCGTCGTGTCGATCAATGTTAAATTTTAATTAGCGTTATAGTGTGTCTGGGAAGGCATGCATGAGTCACTTATTTTTGAAATTATACGTGGAATGTATTGAATATAATTGTACCACTGATGAAAAAAATATTCATTAATGACAGTCTGTAAATTTCCTTCCTTTCTCTGTTAATTGTTATTTTCAGCAATGACTATCTGTAAATTTCCTCCCTTTCTCTATTAATTGTTATTTGTTGTAAATTATGTGTGTGTAAATTTCCTTTCTTTCTCTGTTAATTGTTATTTCCACTAAATCTTTTCCATTGTGTTATTCTTTATGCTTGGATGAAAGTAATATAAAATCAGAATTCATATGTTTATGCTCTGGTTTACCGCATCTAAGTATTCGCCAATTTTATGCTAAAATTGATATTGGGTTAATTTATGACCAATGCCCAATATTAATGGAGAACACAAGAAGGATCGACCGACCCTTCTTGCAGTGTCGAACTATGATGAAAATAATATTGAGAATAAGAAGGGTCAGTCAACCCTTTAATTTCGAGGGAATTGTTAAAATAAAACACCTTGGAACTTATAACATATAAAAATAGTTTGTCCCGACTTCCTTTTCCGACAAGAAGGATCGACCGCCCCTTCTTTTCGTAGTTAATTGTGAAAACCTTTATCCAACAATTCAACTATATGCATAATAAAGAACACAAGAAGGATCGAACGATTGTTCTTGCAGTGTCGAAATATTAAGAAAAGAATATTGGTAATAAGAAGGGTCGAGCGACCTTTCTTGCAGTGTCAATTACAAGGGAATTGTAAAAATAAAACGATTTGGAAGTTATATCATATAAAAATGGTTTGTCCAGACTTCCGTTTTACGATAAGACCGGCGGCCCCTTTTTTGTAGTTAATTGACAAAACATTTATCCATCAATAAAGCTATAGCTATAATGGATATGACAAGAAGGATCGACCGACCCTTCTTGCAGTGTCGAACTGTTATGAAAAGAATATTAGGATTAAGAAGGGTCTCCTGACCTTTCATCTACAAGGGAATTGTAAAAATAGAACACCTTAGAGAAAGAGTGGTCGCTCTTTATCTGAGAATATTTCTACTTTCCAGCAAAGTCTTTGAAGCAAAACTTCTATAAATTTTGCAACATGTGGAATTCTTATATTGTGATACGTGTCATATTTGATTTTTAAAATTAGTTTAGAGATTGTTTAAATGAATATTAAGGATATTAATGGTAGCATTTAAAGTTTGGGGACTGTTTTAAGTTCCTGCGTTTTCTGAACCAACAACGTGGATATTATATCAGCGGGGATCCAAATGAGAAGTATAGCTTGCAGTTAATTGTGGAGAAATGAGAAGTGGTTGGAGATGAAGGTGTAAGGAATTTATGGTTGAGTTGTTGAGTAGAATTTCCTTAAGGAAGTTTAAAGCTGATACACTACAGATCAGGTAAATAGAAACTTCATTATAATTTTATGTAAAAACCATTTTCAAAAATAGCTAAAAGTTTTAATTGAATTAATTCTTTTAAAACATTAAGGATACACGGATCATAAGCAGAGAAAAATCAAAACTGTAGATCAATGTAATTATAGATTTCAAAAGATTAAACAATATTGATAATCAACCTGAAAGTGAAAATCAATATTGATCAAAGAAATTTGATTAATAGAAAAAAGAGTATGCGAGAGAATAACATAACTGTATTACTGAAAGTTTGCAAGAAATTACAAGCCCTGCATTAACCAAAGTATTCCCAGTCTCTTCTGCTGATTTTCTCCTCCAAATTCTATCATCCCTAGCCTACAAGAGAACTACCCTTTAAATAATAATTACAATTTTGTTACAAAGGATAAATTCGCAAAAAACACAGGGATTTCAAAAATCGAACTAGGCTAATGGCCAAGAAAATCTTGCCACATGGCTGCAATTTCTAACAATTCATCTATATTTGGATAATTGACCAACTCAAGCCCTAGTTGGGCATCACACGTAAAAATTTCCAACTTGTTTTTAACCAAATTATGCCAAATACCAATAAAAATGTGGATCATTCCCTCAATGGCAACAGGTTGCTTGATTAACTGATCGACGTCAGCAATATTTATATGCTCAAGGTGCTGGATCTTCTCTTTAGCTTCCTCGCATCGACTTTCAACCTGTTCTAGCATCAACTTTGGTGGACAAGCGCTTTCAATGAGGTCCATGGTAGGGAACTACAAATTCTCCATGATGCTATCCATAGCGTACCATCTCCTTCTGCAAACACCTTATGCTTTCTGGATAGTATCTCCAACCATATCATTTAGATCATCCCAAGCGAGAAATGCAGTTCTGATTTTCTTCAGTTGGAAACTAGTGAGAGTAGGAATATTCTCAAGTCTCTCCTTAATGTACCTCTGCCATTGCACAATATCTTCATTGGCCTTAAAGGCCTCCTGTCTTTTAGCTACCTGTTGATCAAGAGTAACAGACATCTTCCCAAAAATAATGTGAGTCTCCTAGATATCATTCAAGGTGTTAAACAATTCAACTAGCAGCTTATAGTGTTCATCATTGACCTGAATGGCCAAATCCTTAAACTCCAAGTGGGAAAACCCAGAGAATGCAAAGGAGGCTGCACTTGCAGTTGCATCCTCACATTGTTTTTCTAGCACAACTATCCTTTGTGTATTGGAATTAATTATAGCTTCTGCATCATGTCATTTAACCTGGACAGAGGTATTTTTCAACTACAAATCTTCAAACATATCTTCAAGTACCTTCCTGAGATCAGTAACATAAGATTCATGTTCCTCATCGGTTTTGGCCAATTTCTCTTCAAGCTTCTTTAGCTCTTCTCTCTTTAAATCAATCTCCTTATTCAGTGTTGTCACTGAATCATAGTTTGCACCTGCAAATGCACCCATGGTTGCAGCAGCATCCAATGCTTCTTGCTGTATGTCATCAGACTACTTGGTCCAAATTATTTGATTAGGAGTAGGTTCCTCCAATCCACCTTGATCCCTGCTTCTCTTCTTACCTTTTCTTACCACTGCCTTGGAACCTTTGTTGTAGAAGTAATCCCCAATAAGGACTACAATGTCTTCTTCAAACTCAGCTACCATTTGAGTAAATGATGAAGTCACATTTACTATTGAAACCAATGAAGATGTCTGAGTAGTAGTAGGAGCAAGTATAGACATAGTTATTTGGGAAGTAGTTGGGGTGGAAGGGATATTTTGAATAACTGCTGGTACAGAAGTTGGGGAAGGAATTGAAGTGAAGGATTTAGAAAGTGGAACTTGGATTGTTAGGATATTCCTATACTCCATCCTAGTCCCACCAGTATTTTGATCCTTTACATTTTCAGTCATGCATACACTTTTAGGGTTTGCATGCATTCTAGGGTTTGCATGCATTTTGCATGCATCCCAGTCATCAGTCCAGCACCTAGCCCTCAGTTAGCCAGCCCCCAGGAGCTTCTCAATATTCAGTTTTAGCCCTCCAGTTGCTTAGTACGCCCTTCTTCCTTGATTTTAGGGAGCAACTCGCCCTTCTTCACCTACCAGTCCAGTTGTCACTCAGTTACACTCAGTTACAGTCAGTTACACTCAGTTACACTGAGTTACACTGAGTTACACTGAGTTACACTCAGTTACAGTCAGTTACACTTAGTTACTCTTAGTTACATTGAGTTACACTCAGTTACACTTAGTTACACTGAGTTACTCTTAGTTACATTGAGTTACACTCAGTTACACTTAGTTACACTGAGTTACACCTACCAGAGTTAGTTTGACTGATGGTTGACAGTTACTTGAGCATTGATGACTCCACTGATGATGATGAAGACTTCCAGTTGCGCTCCGATGATCATGAGGACACCTAGTTGTGCTCCGATGACACTCCAGTGATCCTTTGATCACTCCATGAAGGCTAATTCGAATTGCCACCTTAGGCATTCGAATTCCTCATGCATTGTATTATTTATATGTCCATTTGTGATTAATAATCTAGTATGACCGAAGTATTATTGCTTCTATCTGAGTTCTACTATACCATATTATTCTGTTTCTCATTATACTGTATGTATCACTCTTCTTCTATTTTCTTGCTTAATCATAATTATTCTCTTGTGAGATACATCATCTCTTAGATCTGCTGTGAGGATTTTCACATGGTATCAGAGCATGTTGAGAGTATTGTTTATCTCCATTCTTGAGAGTTTTTTGCAGGTTATTACCAAGATTTCGAGTTCAGCAGTTGCAGCAGTTTCTGCATTTTTGCAGCAGTAGCAGTTGCAGTTATTCTATATTGTTTTTGCAGGTCTTCTACAACTTCAATGAATTTAGAAGAAATTACTCCTCTTTCTCCATTCAACTATGATGAATGGAAACCAAGAATGATATCATATTTGAAGAGCCATGATCTCTTTGATTGCTATTTTGAAAGAGAGTTTGAATCCTCTACAAAGAAGATTAAATGGTTGAATAAAGGTGACATGCACATTGGAAGAATGAAGCTTACTATGACTGATTACATATTGTACCCGACCATCTTTGATATTGAAACTCCAAAAGAGTTATGGGCTCATCTGGATGAAAGATTCGGCAAAAAGAATGATGGATTTGGTCCAAATCCCTTCAAAAGCAAGCAAGTTGATGCATTCGCTCCACTTGATGGTCTCTCAGATCTTGATGCATTCGCTCCTCCTGATGGTCTCTCAGATCATGTTGCATTCGCTCCCCTTGATGATCTCTCAGATCATGAACCAGTATCATCTCATATTGAAGTTGTTGACAAAGAACTTGCAGATTCTCCGCTCATGCTCAAACTTTCTTCTCTTTCTGTGCCAGTTCACACTCTAGATATTGCAGAAGGTCCTAAATCCTCTCTTGCACCAGAGTTTGTTGGTTTGCATCATGATCACATGATTATTTCGGAGGTAACATCAGCTATTGGAGGTAATGCATTCGCTCCTCTTCAGCAAACATCTCTTATTTACTACTATATGATCATTAGCACATACTTTCAGAAGGTTATTGAAGAATATGGCCATTGCCACCCGCTTGAGATAATTTCTCATGCATCATATGATAGTTTTGATCTCACCCCTGCTGGTTCAAAAGAGATCTCAAGAAACTGTTTTGAAAGTCTTAAATCTGATTTTGATTTCAAGCAAACATGTAATAGTTATTTTTGGCATAATCTCACCCATGGTGGTTCGAAGGAGAAGACAAAAGACTATATGCACTTTCACATATTTGATCCTACCTCAGCTGATTCGAATCACAGGTTCAAGGATCATTCTCATACTATTGGATTTGTTCTCATCACATTCGATCTGAAGAGAAAGTACAAGCACATGCTTTTTGAGCATGATCCACTTCTTCCCAAGAAGAAGATACCTCCAGACATATGACCAAGCATCACACATGCTTGAGTTTGGAGCTTTTATTTTTTATGTGTGCCTTACAGTCTATTTTTTGAGGAGGGGGTATGTTTCCCATGAAATTTTCCCACTTCCTTGGTTTATTGATTGTTATTATTCATTGTATTGGGTGACCTTTGGTCTTAGTTACCAGGGCCCAGGATGGATTAAGGGGGGGTGTTAGGATATTCCTATACTCCATCCTAGTCCCACCAATATTTTTATCCTTTACATTTTCAGTCATGCATACACTTTTAGGGTTTGCATGCATTCTAGGGTTTGCATGCATTTTGCATGCATCCCAGTCATCAGTCCAGCACCTAGCCCTCAGTTAGCCAGCCCCCAGGAGATTCTCACTATTCAGTTTTAGCCCTCCAGTTGCTTAGTACGCCCTTCTTCCTTGATTTTAGGGAGCAACTCGCCCTTCTTCACCTACCAGTCCAGTTGTCACTCAGTTACACTCAGTTACACTCAGTTACACTCAGTTACACTCAATTACACTCAGTTACACTCAGTTACACTCAGTTACACTCAGTTACAGTCAGTTACACTTAGTTACTCTTAGTTACATTGAGTTACACTCAGTTACACTTAGTTACACTGAGTTACTCTTAGTTACATTGAGTTACACTCAGTTACACTTAGTTACACTGAGTTACACCTACCAGAGTTAGTTTGACTGATGGTTGACAGTTACTTGAGCATTGATGACTCCACTGATGATGATGAAGACTTCCAGTTGCGCTCCGATGATCATGAGGACACCTAGTTGTGCTCCGATGACACTCCAGTGATCCTTTGATCACTCCATGAAGGCTAATTCGAATTGCCACCTTAGGCATTCGAATTCCTCATGCATTGTATTATTTATATGTCCATTTGTGATTAATAATCTAGTATGACTGAAGTATTATTGCTTCTATCTGAGTTCTACTGTACCATATTATTCTGTTTCTCATTATACTGTATGTATAACTCTTCTTCTATTTTCTTGCTTAATCATAATTATTCTCTTGTGAGATACATCATCTCTTAGATCTGCTGTGAGGATTTTCACATGGATATCATCAGCTGGTAGTGAATAAGGAGGAACTGGACTCTTCTCATCAGTAGTTGGTGGTGATAAAATGAATGGAGATGAATGCAGAGGGACAGTTGAAGATTGGATCTCTGCAATAGTAGATGGAAAAATAGGAAGTGGAACTGAGCTGGCTGGGAATGGATCAATGATGGTAGTTAGAGTATGGAAAAGTTGGGATATGGGGAATGAAGGTGTTACCCCAGATGACAAAGTTGAAAGAATTTGAATAGATGAAAGTAGAAGTGTTGAGGTTGTGGTGTTAGCAACAGGGGTAGTTTCAAGAAAATGATGGTCTAGGATAGAATCATCCACTTCAATAGCATTCAATAAATGTGTAATTAGTTGTGAAGTTTCAGTTACTTCCTTAATCACAGGCACAAAAGAATATACCTCATCTTCAACATCTCTGTCAATAATATTTATGATAGGGATTTGAGATGCAGAATTCTAAGTTTTATGCCTTTTGGTTGGCTTGGTAACAACCATCACTTGATCATCAGAAGTTTGAGTAACTGCAAAAGTCACTTGAATATCAACAGTAATCTTAGCAGCTGCAACTACTTGAGTTTTTAGCATCGAAGTCATCTGAGCTAACTTCTGCTTTGATCGTTGTGATGCTTGCATCAATACCTTCATTTGTTCAGCAGTATTTACCTCTAGAGCATCTTCCATGAGACCTTTTTATTTATCCCCTTCACTGCAGGTCACCATTAGTGGAGCAGCTACTTTATGAGCTTCTTTCTCCTCTCTATCCTTTCTTGCTTTCTCAATGAGCTTTAGTTCCATTACTTTCTAGCTCAAAAGCTTAGTCTTAAGCTCATGTTGATACTACATGATATGGTTATGTTCATCTTTACACTTAGCCCTTGTCAAGACTTCAGAAAAGGTATTTACTCCCTGATAGATGGAGTCATTGGGAACTTCTTAATGAACATATCCACCCTTCACATGGTTTTGCTTGAAATGGGCATCCAGAAAACCTTTAGGATCATGTCTTCTTTTGGAAGCATAACCCAATTTTAAAGCAGCAATTTTGTCACCCAACACTATAGCCCAAGTTGAAGTTGGGATGGCCAATGGCCCAAGGTTCAAGGGGAACTTAGGCCACGCCTTCCTCTTAGGACTAGATAGCTTTAAATAAACACCATCGGTAACAATTTGATAGGAAACCTATTCAATGACCAATCTGTCAGGAACTATCCTGGGTAGTAGATGTATAGTACTACTTCCCCAAAGTATGACATATGAGAAGGATTCACACACATACCAGTCACCAATTGTGTCAATGAAGGTTCTGGCATCAACTGAGAAAGCAGGAGCCTACTCTCTAAATATTTTGAAGTAAATACTTCCAAGGAAGTGATCACAAATGTCATATATCAAAGGCATACAATTGTTCTCCCATAATTTTGAATGATAAATATGGACAGGAGGAGCTGATGGAGTCCAATTCCATCCCATGTTGGGATATTGGAATTCTACACAAAATATATCAACGACAAAAGATGAAAAGAAGAACTGTGGCTTCCTCACAGCCGGTGCCTTCTGATATGCTTGAATGCTTCTTTTGAGCTCAAAATACAAGATAGATGCCCAAGGGAATGACTCACCAATCATTAGAACATGATGGGCTACAAGAGCCCACTCATCTTTAAATACATAACAATTTGGGAGACCATACAGTCGGCATAGCATGGCAGCCAATAGGGAATAAGGTTCTCTAAACCAGGAAACTGGGTACAAGTTATCAGCCCTAGGGATGAAACTAGTAGGTTTATTCATCCATGACTTCAATATTTCATTAAAATTGTACGTGGTCTTAGAGGATTCTATGAACTCGGCATCAAGGAGTTGCATAAATGGTTTAAGAGCATAAGCTCTGATGAAAACCTCAGGGCAGAAGGTAGCCAATTGTGACCCTGCACTGTCATTAAATGACCAGTCTTTAGGGTTAGTGTGGTCCACAATCCATTTAACCACATCAATATAAGGCAAGATAGCGGGTCTAGAAGCAATGGCATGAAGCTGGGAATCCCTAATTTTCTCATACGCCAACTAGTCATTCTGAATGTCTGATAGGTCATCATTATCAAAAATTGAGTAGATTTTGGACCACCCTTTCTGATAGGTTTCAGAGATTTTATCACTAGTGTCCGAGAAAATACCAAAATTTGGGTCTTTATTCAGTAAATCCTTTTCATTAGTTTTACATCGTGTATTGCGCGACATGCTTGAAACTGGAGGTTTTATAATAAACGAATGAACAAAAATAAAAAAAACAATTCAAAATCTCAAAACAGTAAATAACTAAATAAGAGGAATGACTAAAACCAACTCGTTTCAGCTAAAAGTAATGGGCAACAGACACCTGGTAAAAATTTCGCAGTAAAATTCAAGCAGCAAGGTAATCTCCGAAATTAAAAATGATAAGGAAAAGAAAGGAAATTCACATATTTATTGCTTTTCGACAGGACAAATCTAGACTGTATGATGAAAACGAATCAATGGCTGAGATTAAATCTTGCGGGCTGCGGGGTCAAGTTGTGGGAGTTTTATTTTGGAACTATGTACATTGTTCCCACAAACCGCAATCTGCAATTGTGGGTTGAAGGTTGTGGGATCGCAACTGAGGAAACAAATAATCCAAAGGATCCCGCAATCTGCAATCCACAAATGCGGGTTGCAAGTTGCGAGAACAAAAAGTTCAAAAGATATTTACAAAGTCTTCCCACAATAAGCAATTTGTGGGTTGCAGGATGACAACACTTCCAAAAAGAAATGACAAGCTTGTGAGATGAAAATGACTTGGTGGAAAACTCAAAGCTTCCCGCAACTTCATTAAAACAGTAAAAATAACTAAAAATTTTTAAAGGGAAAATTCTAATCAAATCCAAAAAATGCAAAGGCATAAAATCATAATAAGCATAAGGATGAAACCCCCATAATGATAAAGTAATTTAAACCATTACCATTGCATTAAAAATATTTGGGCTCCCATGTTCCATTAGACCATGGGATATATTGTTCCTACAAAAAGATGGTGCATGTTGTCATCCTTTAAGCTGTCAACCTTTATGCTATCATCCTTTTCCAAGACGATGCCTTGAGATGGAACTTAGATGGGTTTGGCCCCCAAAGCCTCGACGGCGGTGGTAGGTGTTGCAGCCTGCATTATATTTTTTGCATTATATTTTAGGAGTCCACGTTGCCACCTTTACACGTGTTTAATTAAATTCTATATAACAATTAAATGATGTAGCCAACGTACAAAGTAATTACGTGGTAGAGTGACAGAGTAGCAGGCGGGAAGGGTGAATACCAGCTGGTATTCATTAGTGGAGCATTGTTAATGGTGAAGGTCAATTAATTGATCATTGATGCATAATAACTAATGCATGAGACGATTGTATTTTTGAACTTGTACTCTGCACAAGATAATACAAATCTGTAAAGCATGAATTTTGTGGATCTTAGGTTAATTTTAGATTAAAATGGTAAAACAAATTGCAAATATATAATTAATATTTGATATAACAAAAAAAAAATTGACACTTTATAAAGGTTAAACATAAAATGATAGGCAATGAAAATTAGTAACCGTCATTAAATTTTGACTTGACAGGCAGTGAAAATTTGAAATTCCAGGCTTGGACTCGCAGGCTTACCAAGCATGCGAGGCCTCGTAGGCTTACCAATCATGTGAGGCTCGGGAAGGGATGGAAAGGTTATCATTTTCATTAATGGAAAATCAAGGCCTGGTAGGATGACCATATCTATTGGCAGGATTATGGATTATAAATCCAAAATGGCGGACCAGTGTAGGTACGTCCGAATTAAGAAAGTAGCTTGCCCTACCCTAAGAAAAGGCATGCTGTGTATGTTCCATTTCCGGATTAAATAGTTTTAGATAGCTAGAGCTTTTTCTTTTCCGTCTGGAACCATCTTCTTAAGCATTATGTCCCCTCGCATGTGTCTTTGCAGTCGTCGTGGCTCTAAATGGACCTCCAGGGAGAGTGGCAGGCAAAGGGGTGAAGGCTCATCCAACCAGGCAAACGTCCCACTAGATAACCACCATCTGGATTTCAATAGGGCGCATATTTACCTGGAGGAAACTCCTATGGCTACTGAGTCCCATATCGCTCATTTGGAAATCTCGCTGCAACAAGAGGTAGAGGAGCAGCAGGGCCGTCAGATTGCAGCCAACCTATTCTGGGCGGGCATAATTATTTTGGTCCGCGAAATACAGGCGCGAGAGAAAGTTGTCAAATACATTAAAGATATCATCGAGGGAATGAAAGTGACTCAGCAGAACAAAATGGAGAGTATGTGCACTATGGAGACCTTAGTGGAAGCGCTCAACATCCATGACCCGCAGGAGGCCCAGAGCCGGGCACCGAGAACCACGTGTTTATCAGGATGACTTTTTCTCTCTTTGCCCTGTGTCTGCGATTATATTTTGATGGAAGTACTAGTTGTTGGTTTTCTTCCTGTCTGACCTGTTGTTCTCGATTAAGCCGACAGCTGGTTCCCTTGCTTTACTGCTTGGCTATTTTTTGGCCCTTGGAAGGTGGTTTCTTATCCGAGAGGTTTTTTGTTCTCAATTTTCCTCTATGAAGCACTCATGCTATCTGGTGCAGTTGTTAAGATGATTTGTGTCGTGCTATCTGGTTAAGTTGTTAAGCTGATCTATGGGTGCCCGATTTTCCCAACTTCAGAAGGGCCTGAGTGAGATTTTAGCTCACTCTGTTTGTAACTCTGCACCATTTTGTACCTTTTTATACCATATTTATAGAATTTCCAGCTCTACTTACTTACAAAAAAAAAGAATGGTCGGTCGACCCTTCAATTTTGAGGGAATTATAAAAATAGAACAATTTGGAATTTATAACATATAAAAATAGTTTGTCCCGACTTCTGTTTTCCAACAAGAAGGATCGGTCGTGCCTTCTTTTTGTAGTTAATTGTGAAAATATTTATCCAACAATTCAGCTATATCCATAATGGAGAACACAAGAAGGATCAATCGACCCTTCTTGCAGTGTCGAAATATCATTAAAAGAATATTGGTAATAAGGGTCAACTGACCTTTCTTGCAGTGTCAAACTATTATAAAAATAATATGGGGAATAAGAACAGTCAGCCGACCCTTCAATTACGAGGGAATTGTAAAAATAGAACACCTTGGAAGTTATATCATAAAAAATGGTTTGTCCCTAGTTCCGTTTTACGACAAGAAGGCTCCGCTACCCCTTATTTTCGTAGTTAATTGTCAAACATTTATCCATCAATTCAGATATAGCCTTAATGGATAATACAAGAAGGACTGACCGACCCTTCTTGCAATGTCGAACTATTATGAAAAGAATATTGGGAATAAGAAGGGTCAGCCAAAACATTATTTAGGAGGGAATTGTAACAATAGAACACCTTGGAGAAAGAGCGGCCGCTCTTTCTCTGAGAATATTTCCACTTGACAGCAAAGTCTTTAAAGAAAAACGTCTATAAATTTTGTTGTTAAAATTTTGATATCTAATATCCTAGAGTGACATTTGGAATGATCATATTGTGACACATGGCATATTTGATTTGGCACATTGAGTATTAATAGGGAGGTTACTCTTTTTTATTTGATCAATTAACAAAAGAGGAGGACAATCTCTACATCAATCAGATTCTCTCCAGTATTCTTCTGCACAGCTTGCTCTTGTCACCTTCCGATGCAAAATTGGACAGATGGAATCCTGCTCTCCATGCAGGCGAGTTTTTTATATTATTTATCCTTTGCTATCACCGCTGCATCTTTTGCGGCGTGGAATCCTCCATGGGCGTCTATTTTCCTGATCCGTTCTGGGCCATGGATCGCCGATGCTTTCTAACTCTATGATCCCTGGTGGCCTCAAATCCCATCAGATGTCACCTTTTTCTACCAGTTAAAACCACGGGAAGTCACCCACCATTGATCTGGATCTTGCATGAATCCTGGCCGTCAAACTGTGCAACTTTTACCAACTTCATGGATTTGGATTTCATTGATGTTTCGTGCAAGTTAGATCCACGAACAAAACCGCGGCCATAGATCTCGGCCTCGTCAAATCTACGTCGTCCAAACCCGCGAAACTTTACCAAAAGTTTGCGGATCCAAAAATTTGTTTCCTCCGCGCATGTCATATCGGAGAAGTAACTCCTGATTGTCAATCTGCTCCATTGGCCATTGATCTGCTCCTTAAGATGCTTGTGGGTTAAATCTCATGCCTCTGTCTAAAACACCTCACCCAGATGATTCTATTTTGTGCAAGCCACCGAGGCTTTCTCCATTCTTTTTTAAAAATTGAACCTCCATTATATTTTGCTCAGGCCACAAAGCTAGTGCTAACACCGACAAGTTAAACGGGGAAGCTAATCACCCAGTGCAATATCATCCACAGGATCAATACAAATCGACGGTTAAAACGTAAACATGTGGGAAGGAAAAGAAGGGTTGCGGATGTAGAAGACCACAATTATTGAAGAATATTTCTACATCCGCAATCCTTTCTAAACTGCAAAATCAAGTTCTGAAAGTGGCAATATTGGCTTTGAAAAGTGTGTTTTTATATTCGAACAATGTGTTTCTTGACTACTTATGAACCTTAAACGCATGAATTTCAAATCAAAAAATGCAAATTTTGATTTCAAAAGTGTGAATTTCAAATGAAAAAATGCAAATTTTGATTTGAAAAGTGTGAATTTCAAATCAATAAAAGAAATATTTTATTCGAAAACTGCAATTTTCATTTTTAAATGTTCAAAATTTTAAAGTGAAAAGTCCAATGTTTAAAATATTCACGCATTGTGCGAATAGCTAGTCAATCGGCTAAGTTATAACATATAAAAATCGTTTGCCCGGATTTCTGATTTCCGGCAAGAAGGATCAGCCGCCCCTTCTTTTCGTAGTTAATTGTGAAAACATTTATCCAGCAATTAATCTATATCCATATTGGAGAACACAAGAAGGATTAACCGACCCTTCTTGCAGTGTCGAACTATTATTAGAATAATATTGAGAATAAGAAGGGTCGGTCGACCCTCCAATTTTGAGGGAATTGTAAAAATAGAACACCTTGGAAGTTATAACATATAAAAATAGTTTGTCCCAGCTTCCATTTTCCGACAAAAAGGATCGACTTCCCCTTCTTTTCGTAGTTAATTGTGAAAACCTTTATCCAACGATTCAGCTATATCTATAATGGAGAACACAAGAAGGATCGACCGACCCTTCCTGCAGTGTCGAAATATTATGAAAATAATATTGGCAATAAGAAGGGTTAACCGATCCTTCTTGCAGGGTCGAACTATTATGAAAATAATATTGGAAATAAGAAGGGGCAGCCGACCCTTCAATTAGGAGGGAATTGTAAAAATAGAAAACCTTGGAAGGTATATCATATAAAAATGGTTTTCCCCAACTTTTGTTTTAAGACAAGAAGGATCGGTCACCCCTTCTTTTCGTAGTTAATTGTCAGAACCTTTATCGAGCAATTAATTTCTAGCCATAATGGAGAACACAAGAAGGATTGACCGACCCTTCTTGCATTGTTGAACTATTATGAAAAGAATATTGGGAATAAGAAGGGGCAACCGACCCTTCATTTAGGAGGGAATTGTAATAATAGAACACCTTGGAGAAAGAGCGGAGAAAGAGCGACCACTCTTTCTTTGAGAATATTTCCACTTGCCAACAATGTATTTAAAGAAAAACGTCTATAAATTTTGTTGTTAAAATGTTGATATCTAGTATCCTAGGGTAACATGTGGAATGATCATATTGTGACACATGGCATATTTGATTTGGTACATTGACTATGGGGAGGCTACTATTTTTTATTTAATTTGACACATTGAGTATACCGAGGTTACTAATGCGGGTTTAACCACAACACAATCGGGTTTAACCACAACACAATCAATAAATGAAAATTTAGTCATAGTAGTTTTAAGGATTAGGCACATGCAAGATTACCGTGTAGCTGGAATGCTAATTGAAAAATTGACATGAATTTATTAATTTATGTTAATCATTTGCAGAAATAAATAAATGTTTTAATTAAATAAATTCACTTAAAACATAAAAGACACATAGATCATGAGTAAATACAAATCCAAACTGTTACTAGATCAATGTATGGATTATTGATTGCAAAAATTAAACAGTGTTCATAAATAATTTGAAATGAAAATCAACATTCATGAAAGAAATTTGATCAATTAACAAAAAAAAATCAAGAGAAGGACTAATTGTATTACTTCAAAGTTGCAAAAAATTACAATCTTTGCATCAATCAGAGTGTCTCTAGTCTTCTTTTGTTGATTTTCTCGCCGCTACCCCATGAGACCTCTACCCTTTAAATAATAATTACAAAAATAGTTACAAAAGATAGACTTCCCCTAAAACAGGGATTACAAATCGAAACTAAAAGGAATCCTCAAGAGTGACTAATACCGACAATATTTCACAAAATTCCCAAAATATTTTTATCACATGGTTTCCGCGAAGTATCCCGTAACAAACTGTGGAATATACCGACAATACACTAGCTATCTGTGAAAAAAGTTGAAATATGCTTCTTAGAAGATTCATGATGATTGACAATGTCCTCAAACACCAAAAAATAAGCCCCTTGTCCTTCCTTCAGGGGAATTGGTGGAGTCACAAGCACTTGATTAACTATAAAATCTCGGATGACTGTATCATCTCGATCAACATGTTTCTTAGTGATCTTCCTTCTCTTCCTCTGAGGGAGTCGTATATACATGGATTGAATCTCAGAGTCTTCTCTTCCAGTGATGTCATCCAAATCATCGGCTTTAAAAGGTGGCGAGAGAGGTTCATGATATTGAAGGGGCTGAAGTTCTTTCTCGCCACAAAATATGACTGAAGAAATTTTGTGACTTTTCTGCATATTGTTCACGAGAAATCTTTGGAAATTGAATATTTGTGACTTTTCTGCATCTTGTTCATAGTATGTAATTGTTAGGAGGAAATCTATGGAAATTGAATAACTAACAAATTTCCCATAAAGATCCCATAATGATTAACTGTAATAAATTGCCATGATTAAAACATATGGGATGCGCCAACAAAATTTGGATTAAGATGAAGTACAATTTTAATTATATCCTGCATGATTTATGTCAAATCTAAACAACTTATCATTATGGATTAGTTGGATCAATGACTATGACTTCAAATTTAACATTTGGGGATTGTTTTAAGTTCTTGCGTTTTCTGAACCAACAACGTGGATGTTATATCAGCAAGGTCCAAATGAGAAGTATAGCTTGCAGTTTGGTAATACTCTCGCTAGTTCTAGTTTTTTCTCTTACTATGTATTGAGTATGAAATCTAGCATGGAAACTTTGATTTGAGCTCTCCTCTGGGCTCAGTAGATATGATAAGTATCGCTTGTAGTTTCTGGAGAAATGAGAAGTTATAGTTGGAGATGAATATGGTGTAAGGAATTTATGGTTGAGTTGCTGAGGAAAAGTGTAAGGTATTTATGGTTGAGATGAAGATAGTGTAAGGAATTTATGACCGCCATACTGTGATAATTACCATTCCCCATCCAAGACTTTGTTGGTGACAAGACATAAACATAATGTGGACTGAAGCATGATGAGATTATTCACACAAATGATACAATCCATCATTTACGACGAATATTATTCATCCTACTGTACGCCATTTAATGCACTGGCAGCATGCATGTTGGCCGTTGGATTGGAATGATACGTGTATGATTACAGTTACTCCAGCAATATCTGTAGTCGGAATGGAGTGATACGTGTACGATTACGGTTACTCCAGCAATATCTGTAGTCAGATTGGAGTGATACGTGTACGATTACTCGAGCAAAATATGTACTGGCTACAGATGATATCTATGACCACCATGATTCTTCCATACTGTGATAATTACCATTCCCCATCCATCCCAGACTCCCATCCCATTCAATCCATCAACACAGTGGCCACTCACTATATTAAGGCTAACCATGCCCCATAACACAACAAACTGATATGGGGACATATTAGGGAGATTAGCACTGTCTAAGTCCCAATACATGGATTTTTCATTATGTTCTTGGATATGCAACAAGGAGGGGACATATGGATATTAGCAGTCTTGGAGGCTTTCTTCTCTAAGACAACATAGGTTGTTGTGGTCGTCAACACTTGCAGCAGTCGTGGAATGTTTTTTTAGTACCAGACCATGTTGTCAGCTTCTTCTTACTGTTGTTTCAATTCATGAATAGTTTCTCTATTTTTATTGTGCATGATGATATGTGTGCTCATGTGCTACCCTAGCTACAATAAACGATTACTTTTGCATTTGTTGGAAATGGTTTCTTTTTCCAACAGCGTGATAAACATTTATTTGTTTGCTATGCAGGTACTCGAGGGATATGCAATACCGCCGTGACCAGGCAGTATATTCGAATCTCTCTGCCTCCAAATCATGCTATCAACTTCTTCTTACCCTTGTTTCAATTCATGAAAATGGTGTAAGAGTCAACAGGGTACTGTTTGACGACCTCAAAATGGAATGTGGAAGTAATTTAATTGGAATGGCAGTTCGTTTGAATTAAAATTCATCCATAATGCACCATTTTCCTGCAGAGAGATTTGTGGAGATAATAGGTAGCCTGAAATCATTGAACAATCTTGATATCCATATTCCAAAGCCTCTTCCTCTTCTCAACTTATTGGAGCAAGTTCCTAACCTTGAAGGACTACATATCCGCAAAAGGTTTTTCTCTGTAAGAAAGAATTTTTGTAGTCATTATTATACACATGTCTAATTTAAGTATTTGCTTATCATTTGCAAAGTATATTTCATTGGTTGAATTCCTTTGCTTCCACTAACTACGGTGTTAGGAGATAACCCGTCTAAGCGGGCTGCCCAGACCAACTGTCTGTCCATCCCCTGTTATGGTGCACTTGGAAATTTAGGAATAGTTTCTTTGTTTTTATTATTCATGATGATATGTGTGCTCACGCGCTACCCTGGCTGCAATAAAATGATTATTTTGCATTTGTTGGAAATGGTTTCTTTTTACGGAAGCATGATAAACAATTATTTGTTTGCTATGCAGGTATTCGAGAGAGATGAAATACCACCATGTCTAAGCTTTTTGATTGCTAATATTCGGGTATTAAAAGTAGACATGAAGGGATATGATGGGAGGGAAATCCCATCAGCAGTCTTCGAATGTTTTTTTAGTACCAGACCATGCTGTCAGCCTCTTTTAACTGCGCCAAGTAAAAGGCTTGAAGCACTCTCAAAGTCCCAATACACCATGATATATGGGCATTTCGAGCACTTTCGAAGTCCCAATACATGGATTTCTCATTATGTTCCTTGGCACCAATCACATTTTTGTCCATCTTCTTTCTGTCACTCTTCTTTCAATAACTAATTGCTATGCAATGAGGAGGGGAAATAGGGATAAGAAGTAGCAGAAGTAGAAGGCGGGACTGTTCTTTCTCTAAGACAACATGCGTTGTTGAGGTCATCGACGTTAGGATTGCAGCAGTCGTCGAATGTTGTTTTAGTACCAGAAGGCTTCGGTCCTCAAGAAGGTGAGAAACTATGCGAGTGGTTGAATCAGCATCAAAGTTTGTTGATGACTCTCGAATGATGTAGTATCAGACTTAACAGACAATAAACTTGTTATCACCATCGCATATTTTTCTCAATATTCATCAACAAATAACTACATCTAGCTCGGAGAGCTTACCGGTCTTTGCAAGAATATTCCGACTAGGTCCTCCGTTCGACTACTTCAGAGATCATGTCGAACCGTCGTGTCAATCACTATTAAATTTTAATTAGCATTATGGTCAGTCTAGGAAGGCATGAATGTGTTGCTTGTTTTTGAAATTATACATGGAATGTGTTGAATATAATTGTACAACTAATGACAAAACTATTCATTAATGACAGTCTGTAAATTTCCTTCCTTTCTCTATTAATTGTTATTTTCAGTACTGACAGTCTGTAAATTTCCTTGCTTTCTCTGTTAATTATTATTTGCAGTAAATTATGTCATTCTGTTAGTTGTTATTTGCACTAAATTATTTCAGTCTGTAAATTTCCTTCCTTTCTCTGTGAAAAAATCAATGTCTAAAATTTCAGTCATTGTTTGAATAACAAGTCAATTGGCTAAGTTATAATATAAAAAAATTGTTCGTCCCAATTTCATTTTTCCAACATGAAGGATCAACCGCCCCTTAATGGCCAACACAAGAAGGATCGACTAACCCTTCTTGAAGTGTTAAACAATTATGAAATAATATTGGGAATAAAAAGGGTGGGCCGACCCATCAATTTTGAGGAAATTATAAAATAGAACACATTGGAAGTTATAACATATAAAAATAGTTTGTCTCGGCTTCTGTTTTTTGACAAGAAGGATCGGCCGCCTATTATTTTCATAGTTAACTGTGAAAACCTTTATCCAACAATTCACCTATATCCATAATGGAGAACACAAGAAGGAGCGACCGACCCTTCTTGGAGTTTCGAACTATTATAAATATAATATGGGGAATAAGAAGGGTCATCCGACCCTTCAATTACGAGGGAATTGTAAAAATAGAACACCTTGGAAGCTATATCATATAAAAATGGTTTGTACCTACTTGCGTTTTACGACAAGAAGGATCTGTCGCCCCTTCTTTTCCTAGTTAATTGTCAATACCATTATCCATCAATTCAGATATAGCCATAATCGATAATACGAGAAGGACCGACCGACCCTTCTTGCAATGTCGAACTATTATGAAAAGAATATTGGGAATAAGAAGGGTCTGCTGACCCTTCATTTAGGAGGGAATTGTAACAATAGTGAGAATATTTCCACTTGCCAGCAAAGTCTTTAAAGCAAAAAGTCTATAAATTTTGTTATTAACATATAAAAATGGTTTCTCTCGACTTCATTTTTCCGACAAGAAGGATCGGTCACCCCTTATTTTTGTAGTTATTTGTGAAAACCTTTGTCCAATAATTCGGCTATATCCATAATAAAGAACACAAGAAGGATCGACCGACCCTTCTTGCAGTGTCAAATTATTATGAAAAGAATATCGGGAATAAGAAGGGTTTGCGGACCCTTCATTTACGAGGGAATTGTAACAATATAACACCTTGGAGAAAGAGCATCAGCTCTTTCTTTGAGAATATTTCCACTCGCCAACAAAGTATTTGAAGCAAAATGTCTATAAATTTTGTTGTTTAAATGTTGATATCTAGTATCCCAGGGTGACACATGGAACGATCATATTGTGACACGTGGCATATTTGATTTGGCACATTGAGTATTAGAAATATAGTTTAATTATAATATTGACTTGTATAGAATATTTTCTCCTCTGAGCACCACTGAATCCATGCTACGTTTTATTCTCTATTAATCACTATGTTTTAAATATGCTTGGGAAAACTGCAAGAGGAAGTGAATAATTATAGTAGCATTTGGTCATTCACGTTGATCTAGATACTTGCAATCGTTTTGATCTTCGGTGCCTATGTTTCATGTTCTAATCGGCCATCAAACCCAAATGGTTTCATGTGCCCAGCTTATGAGATATTGAAAAATATAAATACCTGGAGATTGAAAAATGATATTTATGGTTATAGATTTATGGTTTGAATAATATAAATACTTGGCAATTGAAATGTTCTCTTACAGATTTATGGTTTGAATAATATAAATACCTGGCAATTGAAATGTTCTGTTACAGATTTATGGTTTGAATAATATAAATACCTGGCAATTGAAATGTTCTGTTACAAATTTATGGTTTGAATAATATAAATACCTGGCAATTGAAATGTTCTGTTATAGATTTAGATAAAAACATAAATACATGGAAATTGAAATGTTTTGTTATAGTTTATTATTAAGACATAAAAATCAGTAGAAGCTACAATTCCTGGCAATTGAATTTACTTCGATCTTTCAACTTTTATAGATCTTGGGCTCTTAATACATTTCACGACTACGATCTTGAGCCCACAAACACAGACTCTTCTACTACAGGATCAATTCTAGATTTATGAGTCTTTACATCCAAATTTGATGTAAAAGCTCTTCCAAGTTTGAGGAATAATGACTCATTATTTTTGTGGTTGTAGGGGATGAGTCCACTGCTTCTATGTCTACAAGTCAAAGCTCCAATAAAATTTTAGTCTTTTATTACTCCTGCGAAGGAGATGATCTGATTCAAGGATAAGGATAAGGAGAATCTAGATACCAGCGATACAATGTGATATATAATAAACAAGCTATACATGATATATAGATACCAACTATAATACATGATACATGATATATAGAATTAATATAGTCAAGAAATATTGAAAGAAGTATTCTATTACTCAGTACCAAGTACAATACAATACAATCTCTCGGTGTCGACCAAGTACAATACAATTCAATGTCCCAGTGCCGCCTAGAGCTGGATCAACATGGGTGTTCTTGCTGTCAACATGGGTGTCATTGCTGTCAACATGGGTATTTTTTCTAGCAACATGGCTATTCATGCTGTCAGCATGGCCATCCTTGCTGTCAACAAGGCCATTATTACTTTCAACATGGCTCTTCTTCTTTCTCTCAATATGGCTCTTCTTGCTGTCATCATCGGTATTTTCATTATCAATTAGGCTATATTATGAGAGGACTGCTGGAATCCTAACGTTGACGACAATGGTTGTTCATGTTGTTTTAGAGAAGTGTCCCATGAAACAATTACCACAACCACCAATCAATATTGGTGGCAAGAAAAATAATGCCAAATCTTGCTCTCGGGGCTTCGAGAGTCCTCGAAATGCCCATATATCATGGTGTGGTGAGGATTTGTCAGGGAAGATGAATCGAAATGCTCATATATCACGAAGAGAACTAGGGAGTGACCACAAGACTCAAGTATTTCTGATAAAACAACAAACGAAACAGAACAGAGGCCGTAAATAAGAGTGCCATGACTTATGGAAGATTTCTTTTTGTAGCGATTGTTGATGTATATGTAACTTCGGAATGTATTTCACATATATGTATATTGTATCCCTATAGAGATGGTATTATTCCTCTATAAGGAAGTGTCGTCATTTATATTGTAAGTATAATAACTTATACTTGATGGGTTATTAGACCACCTTATTTGGGGTCGGCCCTGTATAAGTCATGTGGGTCAAAGGGTTATTAGACCACCCTATTGGGGGTCGGCCATGTGGTTCAAAGGGTTATTAGACCACCCTATTGGGGGTCGGCCCAGTCAGCATTATGTTATGTGGTTAAGTTCGAGCCTACATGAGTTAGGTAAAAAGGCAAGTCAAGTCAAGTATAAATAGAGTGCGGGAGGCACTCTATTTTCTCACTCACTTCTCACACATGCACTCAAGGAGGAGTGGCGCACTTATGGAGGAGGAGGATCTGCTGCTAGGTTATGGCTATCTTTCTTGGTTGGTTGTATCATTGCTCTATCTATCTCTGAGGAAGTTATTGGGGTTTTTCACCTTTATGGTTTTCCCCAAGTAAATCTTTGTGTCTCTTGTGTGCTTGCATTATTGTCTCCATGATTGATATGCTGTAGATATGCTGTACATGTTGTTCTCTCAGTTAAGATCCTAGATCATATTGAAGTAAATTCAGAAAATTTAACATGGTATCAGAGCTAGCCTGAAAGAAGGCATGATATGGCATGTATGACACTTGTTGCACTTACGATGCTAGGGCTTGATATAGCAAAAACCAGTCATCGTAGCACTTTCGCTATAAATCCGTTTTGGCAAAGTTTTCGGATCTGAAATTGTTACAGGCCGAAGATAAGATCTCCAGGTATCTTGTGTCCAAAGGACAACCTCTAATTCGTTGTACTTTGTGATTTATGATCTGTACAATATAGGGTTTCTGCCTCTTCCAGATCTGAGTCAAAATCAGGTGACCTTGGGAAAAAGGTCATATCTTGGGCTAGGAAGCTCCAAATGAAATTTCGTAAAAAGTGACAGGTAGTATAAAGTCTGTACTATCTCAGAAAACTTTTTTAGAGGCCGAAGTTGAAACAGTGACACGTGGTACGCCGTACAAGTTCGCTCTTCTGTTTTATCCCAAAAACAGGTCACGTTGCGACATTTGGCATAACTCTCTCACAGAGAATCCAATTGAGGTCAGACCTGTCAGGATGGAAAGGTAACAAGTCAGGCTATCTCAAGAAACGTTTTTCAGACCCCGTGGATCAAAAACTTTAGAGTTACACCAGAAACAATCAGGTACATATTTCTGTCAAAACAGAATTATTTTTTGGTACCTTCATTCATGGCTTCCGGAATTTAGGGCTTTGAAGAAAGTTGGAATTTTTGTAATCGGAGACCACGGCTGAATGCTACTCATCAAAATAAAAATTTAGAGACCAAAATCAGAATTTTTGGTTGGGAAGAAGGCCGGGCTTGATCAGACCCTAGTTCGGGACTTTGATCAGGAAAGTGGAAAATTAGGGCTTCTGTAAAAATGGGAATTTTTGAAATCTGAGACCACGGCTGGAAGCTCCTCAGAAAAATAGAAGCTTAGAGCTTTGGATCAAACCTTTTGATTGGGAAAAAGAGTGGGATTCATCAAACCCCAGTTCAGGGTCAGGTCCAGTGAATCCGGAAGTTTCAAAGACAAAATTGAGGAGTGAAACTTTGCAGTTTTCAAATTATGAATATACCAATTTGATCAGCTCATCAAGGCGCATACTTCTATCCTTTCGGAAGTTTGAAATTCAAAGTTTGAATTTTTGGGGTTTCTCTGACAAACCCATATCCAGCTCCAGGTCCAGTTCTTGCACATCAAGTGGATTGGGTTAATCCTAGAAGAAGATGGATTGGTCACCTACATAGGTGAAGAAGTTCCTGTTTCAGAGGGAGATGAGGCTAAGGCCTTACATAAGAAGATTACAAGCGATATCGACAGGTATGACTCATCGAGGTATGTTTTGATATTTGTCCATGATTAAGTTTATGGTATGTTTGTCTTCATGTTATTACAGTTAAGTACAATTTTGTTTTTAGATTTGTCGTATCACCTTAACAAAATTATGAATGCATGATAGAAGATATTCATTATTTAGGGTGTTGACACTTATGATTGTACTAATGCATTATGGTGTTGTATGATGTTTATGTTGTCTACTAACATGAAAGGTACACCAAGAAAGACAAATCATGCTCCAGTTCAAGAACATATGATCATGGTGACATGAGGATAAAGACTCATCCATTGTCATGGATCTCATAGAAGATCCATTTACGAGGTATGTATAACTTGGTTTTATAATGGCTAACCATTGAGACATGCAGGTTACTAGCACAAGTCATTGAAGAGAACCAAAAGACATTATACGGGTATGTTAGACATAACTAGCTAGCATGCTAATCCAAGTATGTTTTTCCTATATCAAGCTAGAATCCTACCTTGTGTTAGGATCTTATACTATTGTGTTGTTGATAATGATTATTCACAAAGAGTCATAGGTTTGAATAATCATGGTTGTATGCATATTATGTTTCTTACCATAATTGATGATATGACTAACCAGAAGAATCATGAAGGTATAGCTTTTATGCATATTATATCTCTTATCTTGATTGATGATTCAACTAACCCGAAGAGTCATAGGTTTGAGTAATTACAGGTTTAGACATGTTATGTTTCTTATGATTTGACTAAACATAAGAATACTACATAAACCTTGAATGCTAATGCTTATTATTTCTGTTTGAAATGATCATGACTATACATGCTTGAGATTATTGTGTTTTAATAGTATACTAATGAATGTATGATTTTATATGAGTTCACAAGGATAACACAATCATATACTAATAAGCATGCATAGGGACCAAGGATGAATATGAGTTCAAGAACAGGTAATTTAGGAAGCAAAGATCAAGAGGGAGCACACTCCAGTTGTTCCTGCAAGAAAGCAAAGGAGCACACTTCAGTAGTTTCTGCAAGGATGCAGATATTCAGAGGGAGTTGACCATCTCTCTACATTCCACAATAGAAAGGTGTAGAAGAAGCTACTTCAGATTAGGACTCCAGCAGCTCCTGCAAGGAAGCAAAGACTCAGAGGGAGTCCACCCAACGAACAAACAAAGATAAGTATTTTAAATTATCATTTCTTGCATATTTGTTTGTTTAAATAATACTGTTCAATAATGTATACACTGATGTTCCTAGAATTAGGTTGTGTATTATGCATATTAGAATAGTTGCATTGATGAACAGTATACTACTAATATACATGGGTAAGTGGCCTATGGCACTGTACAACATTCCATTGCTACTTATCTAGAATGAAACCTCTTTGCTGACATGTTGGGAGTTGTGCACACTCTTAACAATGTTCTGGTAGAGATTGGAAGGCATCTAGAAAGTTACGGGATATGGATAAATGTTGTATTGAAGCATTGGCTAAGATAATTGCATGACTGTATGACATATTTCTTTATGTGTAAGAATTTGTTCTGAAAACTATGAGATGTTTTCTAATCATGCAATTTAACTTGTTGTGTAGGAAAGATCGTATGTCATCTCCTACAAAAGAAGAACTACAACATTTTGTTCCAGCAACAAAGATATCTATTGAAGATATTGAAGATATTGAAGTTCCCAGGATCTGGGATGAAGAAATGGAATGCCATGATCCGTCGATCATGAAGAATGATGTTTGGGATGTAGTCCCAAGATGTGAAGGGAAGTTTTTTTATGACTTCCAAATGGAACTATTAGATCAAGCATGTTGCAGATGGCAGCATTGAGAAATATAAAAGTGATAAAATAGAAGATGCACCAGATGGATCTCAAGACAGCATGGTGTAGTCATATATGTGTGCAGAACTTGGTATGGTAGGATAGACAACTTTCTATCCAGTTTGGGCGTTACCAAGAGTAAAGCAGATTCCAACCTTTTCTACAAGGTTGAAGAAGGCAATCCAGTGATACTATTTTTTTATGCAGATAACCTGTTTGTTACAGGTAAAGATAGATTGATTGCCGACACGCAGCAGAAGCTTTCTTCCAAGTTCGAGATGATGCACTATTTGTTTTTTGGCATGGAGGTGTGGCAGAGTGATGGAATCTTCCTTGGACAAGGGAAGTATGCAGTAGAGATCCTGAAGAGGTTCGGGATGATGGACTGCAAGCTATGGCCACACCTATGGCATCGAATCTGAAGCTTCTATGTGATGCTTCATCTGAGCTGGTTGATGTCTCCATGTATCATCAGATGATTGGGTCCTTGATGTACCTGATGAACACGAGACCAGATATTTGCTTTGCTGTGAATACATTGAGCCAGTTCCTGACGGATCCAAGGAGTGTTCACCTGGTTGCTGTAAAGCATATTCTGAGGTACCTGAAGGGTACAGTGGATTATGGGCTCAGGTATGAGGCGAATCAAAAGTTTAACCTGCAGGGTTATGTTGATTCAGATTGGGCTGGCAGTGCTGTAGATAGGAAGAGCACATATGGGTGCTGCTTCAGTATGGGATCAGGTGTGATCTCTTGGTTTAGCAGGAAGCAGTCCTGCGTAGCACTGAGTACAGCTGAGGCAGAGTATGTTGCAGCCTGTTCAGCTAGTTGTGAGGCAGTATGGCTACGGAAGCTACTGTTTGAGTTATTTGATCTCCATTGGAAGCTACTGGTATCTTCTGTGATAACCAGAGTTGTGTGAAGCTGTCCGAGAATCCAGTGTTTCATGATAGGTCGAAACACATAGAGATCAAATGTCACTATATCAGGAATATGGTATAGAGAGGAGCTGTGAAGCTCCTGTATGTTGCGACGGACGAGCAGATTGCAGATGTGCTGACGAAGCCACTAGCCAGGGTAAAGTTCGAGTACTTCAGAGAGAGGCTTGGCGTTCTTCAGATCGAGGACACTTCGAGGAAGAAGTGATGGACACATTTGCTGAAGCCATTCCAAGCATGTGGGAAGGAGGATCCTTCACATGGCTGTGGATGTAAGCGCTGGATGATGAGCATCAGGATGATGTTCTGGTTTCTGCCTGGATATGATCAGTTGGATCATTTATGTATGTACGCATCATGTTGGATGCTGGATATGATCGGTTGGATCATGCGTATGTATTTTGTATGAACGCATCATGTTGGATGCTGTTGGATACATTGTGTGGATCATGTATCTTTGTATGATCAGGTAGATCATGGATGATGATGGATACATTGTGTGGATCATGTATCTTTGTATGATCAGGTAGATCATGGATGCTGATGGATACATTGTGTGGATTATGTATCTTTGTATGATCAGGTAGATCATGCATACTGATGGATACATTGTGTGGATCATGTATCTTTGTATGATAAGGTAGATCATGTATGCTGATGGATACATTGTGTGGATCATGTATGTTGATGGATACATTGTGTGGATCATGTATCTATGTATGTATCAGGTGGATACTTGGATGATCGTGGATGACAAGCTTCTCCAGATGACATGCAGCAGGATGTTGCAGTGATGATGATCAGGATGATCATGTGTACATCAGGATGATGTTTGATGAGTATCAGATGATACTTTGTGGCCGTGGATCAGGTTGTGCAGGAAAGCATGTAATTTGTGCCCTGGGAGATTTGCAGATGGTCTTTCGAGGTTTTGCCTATGGCATGTAATTCGGTGCCCTGGGACATCTGGCAAATGCTCTTGCGAGGTTTTGCTTGGGAGGACATGTAATTTGTGCCCTGGGAGATTTCAGGTCGGAGTTGTGTACCCGTAACATCCTGAGATGCTCTTGCGAGGTTTTGTCCTATGGCATGTAATTTGCTCCTGGGAGATCTGGACAGGATGAAAAAGGCCTCAGATGCTTCAGCCAGGTTTTGCCATGACCACATGTAATTTGCTCCTGGGAGATCTGGACAGGATGAAAAAGGACTCAGATGCTTCGGCCAGGTTTTGTGGTGGACCACATGTAATTTGCTCCTGGGAGATCTGGACAGGATGAAAAAGGCCTCAGATGCTTCAGCCAGGTTTTATGGTGAGATCACATGTAATGTGCTCCTAGGAGATCCGACAGGTAGAGCCGCGTGCTCGTAACAGCCTGGGATGCTTCAGCCAGGTTTTGTGATGGGTCACATGTAATGTGCTCCTGGGAGATCCTACAGGTAGAGCTGTGTGCTCGTAATAGCCTGGGATGCTGTAGCCAGGTTTTGTGACGCACGTAATAAGTCCTGAGGATTCCACAGTATGGCCAGTGATGATGAAGACCTGCAGGTGGTGGGCCTACATCCAGTATGAAAAAGGACTGGCTCTGTAGAACTTCCTATGACGAGTAGATTCAAAGATTGATTGAGATAGCAGCAGCAGTGACGATGATGATGACTCAATGACGATTATCCAGTGACGATGATCCAGAGAAGATGACTTGTGCTAGAAGAACTGTGCTGAGAAATACCTTCCTAGTTAAGAGGGAGTGTTGATGTATATGTAACTTCGGAATGTATTTCACATATATGTATATTGTATCCCTATAGAGATGGTATTATTCCTCTATAAGGAAGTGTCGTCATTTATATTGTAAGTGTAATAACTTATACTTGATGGGTTATTAGACCACCTTATTTGGGGTCGGCCCTGTATAAGTCATGTGGGTCAAAGGGTTATTAGACCACCCTATTGGGGGTCGGCCATGTGGGTCAAAGGGTTATTAGACCACCCTATTGGGGGTCGGCCCAGTCAGCATTATGTTATGTGGTTAAGTTCGAGCCTACATGAGTTAGGTAAAAAGGCAAGTCAATTCAAGTATAAATAGAGTGCGGGAGGCACTCTATTTTCTCACTCACTTCTCACACATGCACTCAAGGAGGAGTGGCGCACTTATGGAGGAGGAGGATCTGCTGCTAGGTTATGGCTATCTCTCTTGGTTGGTTGTATCATTGCTCTATCTATCTCTGAGGAAGTTATTGGGGTTTTTCACCTTTATGGTTTTCCCCAAGTAAATCTTTGTGTCTCTTGTGTGCTTGCATTATTGTCTCCATGATTGATATGCTGTAGATATGCTGTACATGTTGTTCTCTCAGTTAAGATCCTAGATCATATTGAAGTAAATTCAGAAAATTTAACAGCGATATGGGGTATGGTTTAGCCTATATATAGTGAGTGACTAGTGAATTGGTTAATTGAATGGGATGGGAGGGATGGGGAACGGTAATTAGCACAGTATGGCAGGATGGTTATTTTCTATTTTTTCATTCAAAGGATAAGGAAATTTACTATATTATATAATACTATTCATTCTTTTTATGCGATTTCATTCTTTTTATGAGATTTCATTCTTTTTATAAGATTTTTTATCCACGTCATTGCAATAAAAAGTAAAGTGTTTCTACTTTAAAAAAAAATGTTTCTCTTTGAAAATTAAAATGTGTCTATTTAAAAAAAAACAAAAATAAAGAATGTTTCTCTTTAAAAAGTAGAATGTTTCTATTTAAAAAAAAAAAAAATGTTTCAGTTGTAGCTGAAAAATTGTGTGTTGGTGAATCCAGCAAGTTGGAGCTTGCACATTAATTGTAAATATAATTTTGCAATATTAGAAAGAGTTCATGGTTTTCCCAATTGGTCTTCCACGATAAAATTTGTCTACAAGTCGAAGCTCCAATAAAATTTTAGTCTTTTATTACTCCTGCAAAGGAGATGATCTGATTCAAGGATATTAAGGAGAATCTAAAACATTCAAAGACTTTGTTGGTGACAAGACATTAACATAATGTGGACTGAAGCATGATTTGATTATTCACAAGAGTGATACAATCCATCATTTACAACGAATATATTCAAGAGAAAAATGTGTACTTGCTACAGATGATATCTATGACTACCATGATTCCACCATACTGTGATAATTACCATTCCCCATCCGTCTGAGAGTCCCATCCCATTCAATCCATCAACACAGTGGACACTCAGTATATATAGGCTAACCATGCCCCACATCACAGCAAACTGATATGGGGACAAAGGGAAATTAGCACTATCTAAGTCCCAATATATGGATTTGTCATTATGTTCCTGGGTATGCAACGAGGAGGGGACATAGGGAGATTAGCAGTCTTGGAAGCTTTCTTCTCTAAGACAACATGAGTTGTTTCCGTCATCAACACTTGCAGCAGTCGTCGAATGTTTTAGTAGAAAACCATGCTGTCAGCTTCTTCTTACTCTTGTTTCAATTCATGAATATTTTTTCTATTTTTATTGTGCACGATGATATGTGTGCTCACGTGCTACCGTGGCTGCAATAAAATGATTATTTTTGCATTTGTTGGAAATGGTTTCTTTTTATGGATGCGTGATAAAAAGTTATTTGTTTGCAATGTAGGTATTCTAGAGAGATGCAATACCGCCGTGTCTAGTCTATCCGCTTGCTAATCTTCAGGTGTTAAAAGTACACATGAAGGGATATGATGGGAGGGAAATCCCGTCAGCAGTCTTTGAATGTTGTTTTAGTACCAGACCATGCTGTCAGCTTCTTCTCACTGCGCCATGTAGAAGGCTTCGAGCACTCTCAAAGTCCCAATACACCATGATATATGGGAATTTTGAGCACTCTCGAAGTCCCAATCCATGGATTTCTCATTATGTTCCTTGGCACCAATCACGTTTTCGTCCATCTTCTTTCTGTCACTCTTCTTTCAATAATTGATTGCTATGCAACGAGGAGGGGACATAGTGAGAAGAAGCAACAGAAGTAGAAGGCAGGACTGTGCTTTCTCTAAGAAAACATGTGTTGTTGTGGTTGTCAACATTAGTATTGTAGCAGTCGTCGAAGGTTGTTTTAGTACCAGAAGACTTCGGTCCTTGGGAAGGTGATAAACTGTGCGAGTAGTTGAATCAACATATTAAATTACATAGCATTCTACATCAAAGTTTGTTGACGAATCTCAGAGAGCTTACCAGTCTTTGCAAGAATATTCTGATTAGGTCCTTTGTTCGACTACTTCAGAGATCATGTCAAACCGTCATGTCGATCACTGTTGAATTTTAATTAGCATTATGGTGTGTCTATTAAGGCATGAATGTGTTTCTTGTATCGGGTATCAACTCGTAGTTCATCATCTCTGTGCCTCTAGACACGTTTCTAGACATGACAACCCATTTCCATCCAAGGGAGTATCGAGTGCCAGCTCATAGTTATCAAGGCCCTATTCATCCAACTCCAGTTATTTTCTAATTTCTTTGAGGCTAACAAAGGCATTGTTCATGGGGGAGATGTTGGAGGAGGTTAGGTTGGCCTCCCAACTAGGTCCTCCATTCGACCAATTCAGAGAACATGTCGAACCGTCATGTGGATCACCCCATGTCAAGTCAGTTAGTCTCGTAAGTTAGTGAACCTATGAGAAATAGAAGACTTCTTGACTCTGCTACCATTACTTATCTTGGGTTCCTATTGCAGCAAACTGAAATCTTATGGATAACAATGGCAATTTTCTTTACTTCCTTTGTTCTCTGTCTTTTTGTTGTTTTATGAGAAATGCTTGGCTTTGCAATTAGTTGATGGATAATTCTTGTTATCAGACTATGTAATCAATGAAATCCCTTTGAGGGGCATTAGAATAATTGAAACTAACAACTAGATCCTTAGTCTTAAAGTCTTCATAGAGAATGATTTTTGCATGGAATTTGGGGGTGCTTCAATGTCAAATTATTTCTGTTTATAACCAACGCTTCAATAAATTTCCTTCCTTTCTCTGTTAATTGTTATTTCCAGTACTGACAGTCAGTAAATTTCCTTGCTTTCTCATTTAATTGTTATTTGCAGTAAATTATGTCATTATGTTAATTGTTATTTTCAGTAAATTATGTCAGTTTGTAAATTTCCTTCCTTTCTCTTTGAAAAAATAAATGTCTAAAATTTTAGTCATTGTTTGAATAACAAGTCAATCGGCTAAGTTATAACATAAAAAAAATTGTTCATCACGATTTCCTTTTTTCGACATGAAGGATCAGCCTTCCCTTAATGGACAACACAAGAAGGATTGACCGACCCTTCTTGCAGTGTTAAATTATTATGAAAATAATATTGGGAATAAGAAGGGTCAGCCGACCCTTCAATTTTGAGGGAATTATAAAATAGAACACCTTGGAAGTTATAACAAATAAAAATAGTTTGTCCCGACTTCCGTTTTCCGAAAAGAAGGATCGACCTCCTATTCTTTTCATAGTAAACGGTGAACACCTTTATCCAACAATTCATCCATATCCATAACGGAGAACAGAAGAAGGAGCGAGCAACCCTTCTTGCAGTGTCGAAATATTATGAAAAGAATATTGCTAATAAGAAGGGTTGACCGACCCTTCTTGGAGGGAACTATTATAAATATAATATGGGGAATAAGAAGGGTCAGCCGACCCTTCAATTATGAGGGAATTGTAAAAATAGAACACCTTGGAAGTTATATCATATAAAAATGGTTTGTCCCTACTTGCGTTTTACGACAAGAAGGATTTGCCGACCCTTCCTTTCCGAGTTAATTGTCAATACCTTTATCCATCAATTCAGATATAGCCATAATCGATAATACTAGAAGGACCAACCGACCCTTCTTGCAATGTCGAACTACTATGAAAATAATGTTGGGAATAATAAAGGTCTGCCGACCCTTCATTTAGGAGGGAATTGTAACAATAGAACACCTTGGAGAAGGAGCGGAGAAAGAGCGGCCGCTCTTTCTCTAAGAATATTTCCACTTGCCATCAAAGTCTTTAAAGCAAAACGTCTATAAATGGTTTCTCCCGACTTCCGTTTTCCGAGAAGAAGGATCGGTCGCCCCTTCTTTTAGTAGTTAATTGTCAAAACCTTTATCGAGCAATTTCTCCATAGCCATAATGGAGAACACAAGAAGGATCGACCGACCCTTCTTGCAGTGTCGAACTATTATGAAAATAATATTGGGAATAAGAAGGGTCGACTGACCCTTCATTTAGGAGGGAATTGTAACAATATAACATCTTGGAGAAAGAGTGGAGAATGAGCAGCCGCTCTTTCTCTGAGAATATTTCCACTTGCCAGCAAAGTCTTTAAAGAAAAACGCCTATAAATTTTGTTGTTAAGATATTCTTATCTAGTATCCTAGGGTGACACGTGGAACGATCATATGGTGACATGTGGCATATTTGATTTGGCACAGTGAGTATAGGGAGGTTACTATTTTTTATTTAATTTGACACATTGAGTATACCGATGTTACTAATGCGGGTTTAACCACAACACAATCAGGAAATTAAAATTCACTCATAGTAGTTTTAAGGATTAGGCACATCCAAGATTATCATGTAGCTAGAATGCTAATTGAAAAATTAACATGAATTTATTAATTTATGTTAATTATTTGCAGAAATAGATAAATGTTTTAATTAAATAAATTCAATTAAAAGATAAAAGACACACAGATCATGAGTAAAGACAAATCCAAACTATAGATGAATGTATGGATTATTGATTTCAAAAATTAAACAGTGTTCATAAATAATCTGAAGTGAAAATCAACATTCATCAAAAAAGTTTGATCAATTAACAAAAGAGGAATGAAGAGAAGGACTAACTATATTACTTCAAAGTTGCAAAAAATTACAATCTCTGCATCAATCAGAGTGTCTCTTATTTTCTTTGGCTGATTTTCTTCCCCCCTACCCCATGAGACCTCTACCGACACTTCTTGCATTCTAGAACTAATATGAATACAATACTGGGCAGAAGAAGGGTCAGTCTCCCCTTCATTTATGAGGTAATTGTAAAAATATTCAACTTGTGAAAAATAAAATCTAATTAAGTAGATTCTAAAGAGAATCTGATGAAAGTTAAACTTCTATCAATTTTGTTGTTAAATTTTGATATGTAGTTTTCCAGGGGGACACGTGGAATGCTCAGATTGTCAAACGTGGAATACTCAGATTGTGAAACGTGAAATTCTCATATTGTGAAACATGGAACGCTCAGATTATGAAACATGGAACGTGAGCGACATTTGTATCATGGTGTATATTTTGTTCGTGACAAGACATAATGTCGACTGAAGCATGATGAGATTATTTTCTTCACACGAGTAATATCTACGATTACTCCATCAAAATTTGTTGTCGCAGCAGATGATATCTATGACCACCATACCCCCATACTATGATAATTACATTACCCATCTGTCCCATCCCGGTCAATCCATCAACTCATTGGCCATTCACTATATATAAGCTAACCATGCCCCATATCACAACAAACTGAAATCTTCAGGAATCAAAGCCATGGCATTTTTCTTTACTGCCTCTATTCTTTGTCCCTTTTTATGAGAAATGCTTGAGTCTTATGATCTCTCCCCGGTTCTCCTCGAGATATAGAATCATTTCGAAATCCGCTCCCTTGAAAATCCTCACTAGACCATGATATATGGGCATTTCGAGCACTGTCAAAGTCCCAATACATGGATTTTTCATTATGTTTTTTTGCACCAATCACAGTTTTGTCAATCTTCTTTCTGTCACTCTTCTTTCAATAACCGATTGGTATGCAAGCCACTGTCTTGGAATATTTCTTCTCTAAGACAACATGTACTGCTGCGGTTCTCAATGTTAGGCTTGCAGCAGTCATTGAATGGTTTTTTAGTACCAGACCATGCTGTCAACTTCTTCTTCGTGCATGGAGATATTTCCAGACATGACGACCCATTTCCATCCAAGGCAGTATCGGGTATCAGCTTGTAGTTCATCATGTCTGTTCCTCCAGACATGTTTCTAGACATGACAACCCATTTCCATCCAAGGGAGATTCTGTGACTCTGACCTTTCTTCTTGGTTGGGGAATGCAACCTGCTTGTTTCCTTACAAAGTTGTTCTTGGTTGGGGAAAGCGACCTTCTCATTTCCTTAGAAAGATGTTCTTGGTTGGGGGATGTGACCTTCTCATTTCCTTAGAAAGCTATGGATTAGCACAGAAAGTAGCTACAAATTTCACACTCTGTCTCTGGAGTTTCTTCCAAGCCCAGTTATTATTATGGCCAGTTGCAAGAGCTTACTTTGCTGCAGTGGAAAAGATGAAAATTACATATGCAATCCTGTGACCAAAACCTTGATAGAACTTCCTAAGCATCCCGAACAATATAAATATATTAGCCTTGATTTAATTTCTCTTGATTTCGATACGTGCGCTACATGCTGCAGTCTCATCACGGGAAGGAATTCGAGTGGAGACAATTATACCATAGATGAGATGTACACTACTGTGCTGAATTTTTTCTGCCAATTATTTTTGTAAAATGGAATTTAAACTGAAATACAATGAAAAGACGATGAAAATATTAGAAACACCATTTTGTTCAATTCCTTTTTATCATGGAATTATGTGAAATCCTCATGTGATAGAAAATATATTGAATGGCCTAATCAGTTATATATATATGAGGTTTTGATGCCCATGAATGGTCAATCATAAGGTGTTTTTGTTTACTATAAATATGTAAGTATATGGAACCATTTTCAAGGTTTTATATGGTTAATTTATTTTGATGGTTGAATATCTTCAAGGTTTTAAATCGTTAATTTATTTTGATTGTTGAATATAATGTTTAGTAGACAGTAATTTGATGTCTGATATTTCTTTGTTTATGGGATAAGGGAGTTTGTGTGTCTCTAATTTTACTTTATATACCTTATATCAGCTCGTAGTTCATCATCTTTGTGCCTCCAGACATGTTTCTAGACATGACAACCCATTTCCATCCAAGGGAGTATCGAGTACCAGCTCATAGTCATCAACGCGCTATTCATCCAACTCCAGTTATTTTCTAATTTCTTCGAGACGAACAAGGGCATTGTTCATGGGGGATATGTTGGAGGAGGTTAGGTCGGTCTCCCAACTAGGTCCTCCATTCGACCAATTCAGAGAACATGTCAAACCGTCATGGGCCGACCCTTCTTCTGCCCACTAGTATTTTCATAATAGCTTTAGACTACAAGAAGGGTGGTTCGATCCTTCTTGTGTTCACCATTGTGGATACTGGTGAATTGTCATATATTGGTGTTCACAATTAACTACTAAAAGAATGGGCGGTCGATCCTTCTTGTCTGAAGTCAGAAGTCGGGATAAATATTGTTTACATGTTATAACATAGGCAATGTCCCGATCCCTGCCACATACTGCAGAAGTGGAGAAATGTTGTCCCAACCTTTGTAGATTAATTGTTTTTCATTTCCCTTTTAAATGAAGGGTCGACCGACCCTTCTTGTACTTAGTATTTGACAGCTTATACTTCAAAGGTTGAATATTTGCACAATTCCCTCATAAATGAAGGGGAAACCGACCCTTCTTCTGCCCATTATTGTTTTCATACTAGTTGTAGAAGTCAGTAGTGGGGAAATGTTGTCCCAACCTTTCTAGATTAATTGTTTTTCATTTCTCTTTTAAATGAAGGGTCAGCCGATCTTTCTTGTGATTTATATTTTTCCAGTCTTGACCATTCTGGTTATAAATGAATTAATTTCTATTTTGGAAGGCCAAAATATCACACGTGTGAGCCTTAAAGAGAGAACTGACACCATAGGAAGTGATGACATGGAATCTATGATGACATGGAATGTGTGATGAGGCTAGAAAGACACATGGAAAAAGTAGTCAAAACTGCTCTAAGAGAATGCCAGCCATAATTCATGGTTTCAAAAAAATGCACGCACCATCATATCATGTTATAGCTTGTTGAAGTGGCTATATAGTTATACATGATTGCGGATTGCGGGAACTGTTTGAGTAATGGATTTGCGACATGCGTTTCCACAACCCACAATTCGGATTGCGGATTGCAGAAACTTTGGTTAGTTTTTAATTTCGAGTTGTAGTCCCGCAAACCGCAATTGCAGATTGCAGGAACTGTATATATTTCCAAAAAATTAAACCCTCGCAACTCGTCTTCTGCATTCCCCAGATTAGATCTCAGCCATGGACTTGTCTTAATCTTATGGCCCAGTTTTAAGTCGATGGAGTTAATAAATATGTTTACCTGCAAGTTTACTGCGAGTTTTTACTAGGGGTCATTTTCTCCATTTTTTCTAGCCTAAATGAAGGGTGGGCGACCCTTCTTGTGCTTAGTATTTATGCATTCTTCACCATTCAGGATATACATGAATTGATAGCCTCATAAATGAAGGGTCGGCCAACACTTCTTCTACCCACTATTATTTTCATACTAGTTCTAGACTGCTAGAAGCTTTACAGAGATCGAAGGTTACAGAAGCTTGATGGGCGGAAGGACAGATCTACGGATGACAGGTAATTTGGCTATTTGAAATGTGTGGGGAAATGGACTTTTCATATTTTCGAAGTTTTGGTAGGGACCGCATGTTTTGATGGTGCATATCTGGTAGAGAGAGTCATCAACGCCGGAGGTTTAGTTCGCAGATTGAAGATGCACGGAGTATCGGCACATTACAAATTCGCGAACCTTGGTAAAGGCCGCACATTCGGACGGTCAGGATGCAGACAGGGGCCAGATCAACAGTTGATAATAACTACGCAGATCTAAGGTGCGAGGAAGGCGTCATTTGAGAGATTGAAGACTGCGGAAGGCCGTGGGGCTAAGCATGGAAGGAGATCAACGGTACCAGATCAATCATGCAAGATGGACGGCTCAGAGAAACTCCTTTATCACTAGAGGTTGAGCCCTTGCCCCCTTGGTCGAGGTCAAGTGGGAAAGTTAATTTAGTTAGACTCAAATAGACTCTAGCACCTTAGTGAATGCACATTCTATCTGGGACCAAGTCTAACAAAACTGATGCAATAACTAAACAACTAGCTCAAAGAAAACTTCAAAGAATCGGGTAAGAGAACTACAATGGAATGTCAGATGATACATATGGAACATAGATATAATCATTTTGAATCTTTGATATATAAGCAAATCTAGGGTTTTAAGCTTGCTCCCATGCATGCAAGAAAAATTCCCACTTCCAAAGCTATATTCTTCGTCCCTGAGATGAAATGAGCTAAGACTTAAAATTGGACAAAAGTATATGTAGGCCACCCGATAATTTGAAAAGATTTCTCGTATTAAAAATCAAATTTACATGCATTGAATAGATGGCAACCTTAATTAAGCTTGGACAATTATTGGACAACAAGCTCGACAAATCATATAGAGATAAAAAATAAAACTTATTAAAGAGTATTGATTGGATTGTTTCGTATCTCTTCTTTTCCATGAGACCAAAGCATTTTGACCGTAACTAAATGGATACTTTGCCTTTGTTAAAAATGGCCATGCAATGAAGGGGTGGTCAACCCTTCTTGTACCAAGTATTCTTTTCATAATAGTTCTAGACTGAAAGAAGGGTTCGCCGATAATAGTTCTAGGTGAACTCCTAGATATAGGTGTTCACAATTTTATACTAAATAAAGAGACGGTCGATCCTTCTTGTCGGAGGTTGGAAGTCGGGATAAATATTGTTCATATGTTATAACTTAGCTAATATCCGTTCCCCACTATTTACTGCAGAAGTCAGGAGTCGAGAATTGTTGTCCCATCCTGCAATCTGCATTGCGGGTCACGGGATAGCGGAAATGATGGAACATTTTAAGAAAATTAGGTATCCGCAATCCACAATATATTTGCATCTTCGGAAAAGGAAATGAATCCTCATGCGGGGTGCAAGAAGGTTCGGCTGACCTTTCTTGTGCCGATTATTCTGTTCAAAATAGTTCTAGGCTGCAAGAAGGTTCGGTCGATCCTTCTTGTGTTCACCATTCTGGATATAGATGAATTGTAACATATAGGTGTCTACAATTCTCTACTAAACGAAGGTGTGACCGATTCTTCTTGTCTCCAGTCGAGATAAATATTGTTGATATGCTATAACTTAGCCAATATACCGATCCCAACTATTCATTGCAGAAGTCGAAAGTATGGAATTGTTGTCGCAACCTAGGCGAGTTGAATAGTTTTACCATTCACTCATAAATGAAGTGTCGGTCGACCTTTCTTCTGCCCAGTATTCTATTCAAAATAGTTCTAGACTACAAGAAGGGTTGGTCGATCCTTCTTATGTTAACCATTATGGATACAGTACAGGTGAATGGTTGGATATAGTTGTTCACAATTTTATAATAAACAAATGGGCAGCCGATCCTTCTTGTTGGAGGTCGGAAGTCGAGATAAATATTTTGTATATGTTATAACTTAGCCAATCTCTGTTCTATGATGAATTCTGCATTAATTTGGAAAAAAGAACATTGACAATATTTAAATGTGTGGATTAGAGCATATAAAATGAATTCTAACTCAAATATTACAGTCAACTATGAGGCAAACCGATAAGATGGTGTAACATGAAATACATTCACAAAATAGAAATTAAAAGACTGAAGAAAATAACAACATATGAATCTTTGTTTCGGATGTAATTGTACTTCTGTTCTTCTTTAAAGTCTTCAAAAAATATTACGTCACTGTATTTTTTGCTCTCATATCCAACCCTTATTACTTTGTAAAATAAAAATTTACACAAAACGTTCTTTGAATTCTTCGCCAAAAAAATAAATTTCAAAGAAATATGTCGGATGTAACACTCGGGTAGTTAACAAAGGAACCGCAACGTCATTTAAAAATAACACACATGAATATTTATTCCCGACATAACCTGTGTTTTGGTTTCCCAAATCTTTAAACAATTTTCCATTGCTCTTGAGTTGAGATCTCATAATCCATAATTTCTTTCACCATCACCTCCAATTCTATGCATTCTGTGTAACATACATCTGGAAGACCCTTCTTAATCATTACAAATTGTTTAAGTATTTCAAAATCATCATTCAATTTATCAATTATTGTCTTTCCAGTTAATCCTTTGACCAAACCTTCAAATTTCGAGTGATCCATACGAGCTTCTAGTATCAAACTGTGATGATTTTCTTGAGCCATTAATTTTCCATCAGCACTCCAAAAAGAAGGTAGACCACATTCAAAAGGCCCCAGAAATAATTCCTTAAAATTTTGAACTTCAAGGACCATATGTTGTGCCATGTCTTCTACTTCTTTAACACGATCATGCTTTCCAATAATGCTTCTTGCCGAAATGATGATTGATGGTTTGTCTTTGATTCCAGAACTCTGCATATCTAATTAGGTTAGAGTTTTTAAAAAACTGATTGTATTCCGAGTTGTTTCTGAAGGCCTTTTGTGTAATGTCTCGTTTGCCACTTTACAACTCTGGAGAGCTATGTTTGCTATAACATCTTTATCTGCTATAAAATTCAAATAAGACAAGAATTTGGTGACTTCCACTGATATTGCATCCCATATAAGGTGTTTAGCTCCATGTAATGGAAGTCGAACTGTCAATTTCTCTTTTAATTCATCAACTTTCTTTTGTAGTTGATTTCTATCACTCAAAGCCTTTATCTTTGCTCCAGAATTTCGAATTACTTCCTCTTTCAACTTTTGGTTTTCTGCTTTCAACTCTTCTATCTCTACATCTTTTAGAATAATTTGTGACATAGCACTGGTCAGCTCCTCTGTGGAGGATTTTTTCATTTTTCCTTCACCTGTACATAGATATTGATCCCCTCGCTTCTCTAGCGCTTGCACAGTTTCAATTTGATTTGTATTCAATAATGATATTTGTGACAACAATTCAATCCTTTGTTTTTCCCAAGCATTCCTTTCATCTTGTAACTTTAACATTTTACCTTTGTGATCCATCATTTCTTGATATATGGATTCCTTTTCTTGTTGTAATGATGTCAACTCTGGAGACTGCACATGTTGATTACTTGGCACCTTCAATTTTTTCTTGAGAATTTGAATGGCATTTTCTTTTTCATCAATGAGCCTTTTAATACACTAGTTGTTCCTTGGCTCAGCTCCCACGGTCACAAGGTCCACTTGTAGTCTTTTGATCTAGATCGAATTTGCTTTGTTTTCTTCCTTCTACTGCCTCAGTTGACTCTCCATCTTTGCTATTATAGACTGCCATTTAGAAAATTTTAAAGTGAATTGCAATAAATCAAAATCTAGGACATCTCCTATTTTTTTATGCAATTGAATCTTATCTGGTATATTAATCGCATCAAGCTTAACTTCCAATTCATAAACTTTCTCATCGTTCACCACTGCGAACCTTATAGAGTTTCTTCTTGGATCTGTAGCTATAAGGAGGGAAACTTTTTGTTCTTCCAGCATTCTTACTTGAGGGTACAATTTTTGAGTTTCTTCGGAAGACTGCTTCCTCTTTGATGTATATTGTGAAAGTGTTAAATTTTTGGAATTTACTTCAATCTGATCTAGGATCTTAACTGAGAGAACAACATATATAGAAAATCTAAAGCATATCAATCATGGAAACAATAATGCAAGCACACAAGAGACACAGAGTTTACTTGGGGAAAACCATAAAGGTGAAAAACCCCAATAACTTCCTCAGAGATAGATAAAGCAATGATAAAACCAGAATACAAGAGATAGTCTTCTCCTAGCAGCAGAGCCTCCTCCTCCAGAAGTGTGCCACTCTCCAAAGTGTGAGTGAGAATGGAATGTGTAAAATGAGAGAGACACACTCGCTATTTATACACTAACTTGACTTGACCTTTACTCAACTAGGTCGGCCTCAACTTAACCACTTAACATAATGCTGACTGGGCTGACCCCCACTAGGGTGGTCTAATAACCCTTTGACCCACATGACTTATATAGGTCTGACCCCAACAAGGTGGTCTAATAACCCATCAAGTAAAAGTTATGACACTTACAATATAAATGACGACACTTCCATATAGAGGAATAATAACATCTCTATATGAATACAACCACTTTCGTATAGAGGAATAATAACATCTCTATAGGAATACAATATACATATATGTGAAATACATTCCGAAGTTACATATACATCAACACTCCCTCTTAACTAGGAAGGTATTTCTCGACACAGGTCTTCTAGCACAAGTCATCTTCTCTGGATCATCGTCACTGGATAATCGTCATCGAGTCATCATCATCATCGTCACTGCTACTGCTATCTCAATTAATCTCTGAATCTACTCGTCATAGGAAGTTCTACAGAGCCAGTCCTTTTTCATACTAGATGTAGTCCCACCACCTGCGGGTCTTCATCATCTGTGCGAACGGTCTGATAGAGGTGACCTCTCAGAACTAATTTTATGTGCGGATGTAATACCGGAAAGAGTATCCCAGGAACATTTATGTGCCTAAGCACGACCGAAAAGATCTCCCAGGACTGATTACATGCATCTCCTCTACAATACCTTTAAATATCATCCCAGGAACATTTATGTGCCGCAGCACGACCGACAAGATCTCTAAAGAGCATCCCAGGACTTATTACGAGCACACAGCTCAAACTCTCAGATCTCCAGGACTGATTACATGTGGATAGACAAAACCTTTAAAGAGCATCCCAAGAACATTTATGTTCCGCAGCACGACTGAAAAGATCTCTAAAGAGCATCCCAGGACTAATTACGAGCACACAGCTCAACCTATCGGATCTCCAAGACTGATTACATGTCTTCATATTAATACCTCATCCCAGGACTGATTACGAGGACACAACTCAACCTATTGGATATCTGAGGACTGATTACATACTACATAGCAATACCGGAAAGAGTATCCCAGGAACATTTATGTGCCGCAACACGACCGACAAGATCTCCCAGGACTGATTATATGCTATTTGCACAACCTGCCACATATCATCTCTGACCTCCAAGTATCAACCTGATACTCATGATCCAACAGATCATCATCGCACAAAGCATCATCCTGATGCTCATGATCACACTGATCATCATCACTGTACCATCCTGATACATATCATCTGGAGCAACACCCTGAAGCTCGTCATCATGATCATCCTGATCATACAATGCATCCACCTGATGCATACCAAGTATCTACCTGATACATATCATCATACATGATCCACCTGATCATACAGTGTGTCCACCTGATACAAATACAAATACATCATCCACCTGATCATATCTGATACATATCAACATACATGATCTACCTGATCATACAATGTATCCACCTGATACATATACAGATACATGGTCCAAGCATCCAACATGATGCATATACAAAATACATACAAATGATCCAACTGATCATATCCAACATACAACATGATGCGTACATACATATACATATAAATGATCCAACTGATCATATCTAGCATCATCCTGATGCATATACAAGGTAGTAACTAGAGCATCATCTTGATGCTCATCATCCATGATCCTCCTGATCATCATAGCATCGTCCTCTTCAGATCATCTCACCATCCACGAAGCACAGCCCAGATGCACATCATCCAACACTTACACCACCGACATGGGAGAACACATCTACCACCATGTGAAAAATGGCTTCATCCCTTACATCTACACCATGGGAGAACACATCTACCACCATGTGAGAATGGGTCAGCAATTACATCACGACCATGGGAGAACACATCAACCATGTCAGAAAAGCTCATGTCCATCTGCATCTTCCAGACTCATCACTTCCCTTTGGAAGGAACCTCGATCTGAAGTGCACCAAGCTTCTCTTTGAAGTACTCAAAATGCACTCTGGCCAACGGCTTGGTCAATACGTTTGCAACCTGCTCATCCGTTGCAACATACTCTGCTTCGGTTGTACTCAGTGTTACCAAGAGATCACACCTAATCCCATACTGAAGCAACAGCCATAAGTGCTCTTCCTATATGCAACACTGCCTGCCCAATTTGAATCAACATAACCCTGTATGTTAAACTTTTGATTTGCTTCATACTTGAGCCCATAACCCATTGTACCCTTCAGGTACCTCAAAACATGCTTTACAGCAACAAGGAGAACACTCCTCGGATCCATCATGAACTGGCTCAATGTGTTCACCACAAAGCAAATATCTGGTCTCGTGTTCGTCAGGTACATCAAGGACCAAATCATCTGACGATACATCGTGACATCGACCGGATCAGATGAAGCATCACACAGAAGCTTCAGGTTTGATGCCATAGGTGTGGCCATAGCCTTGTAGTCCATCATCCCGAACCTCTTCAGAATCTCTACTGTATACTTCCCTTTGTCCAAGGAAGATTCCATCTGTACTCTGCCACACCTCCATACCAAGAAAATAGTGCATCATCCCCAAGTCCTTCATCTCGAACTCTGTTGTAAGCTTCCACTGCGTGTTGGCAATTAATCTATCTTCACTTGTAACAAACAGGTTATCCGCATACAAAAGTAGTATCACTGGATTGCCTACCTCAACCTTGTAGTAAAGGTTGGAACCCGCTTTACTCTTGATAAAGACCAAACTGGATAGAAATCTGCCTATCCTACCATACCAAGTTCTGCACATATATGATTTCCTATCATGTGTCTCAGAACCAAGTGGCTGCTCCACATACACTTCTTCTTCAACTACACCATTCAAGAAAGCTGTCTTGAAATCCATCTAGTGTATCTTCTATTTCATCACTTTTATATTTCTCTATATTGCCATCTGCAGCATGCTTGATCTTGATAGATCCATATGGAAGTCATAACAAACTTCCCTTTAGGTCTTGGGACTACATCCCAAACATCATTCTTCATGATCGACGGATCATGGTATTCTTCCCATATCCTGGGAACTTCAATATCATCAATAGATAATTTTGTTGCTGAACAAATGTTGTAGTTCTTCTTTTGTAGGTGATGGCATACGATCTTTCCTACACAACAAGTTAAATTGCATGATTAGAAAACATCTCATAATTTTTAGAACAAATTATTACACATAAAGAAATATGTCATACAGTCATGCAATTATCTTATCCAATGCTTCAATACAACATTTATCCATATCCTGTAACTTTCTAGATGCCTTCCAATCTCTACCGGAACATTGTTAAGAGTGTGCACAACTCCTAACATGTCAGCAAAGAGGTTTCATTCTAGATAAGTAGCAATGGAATATTGTACAGTGCCATAGGCCACTTACCCATGTATATTAGTAGTATATTGTTCATCAATGCAACTATTCTAATATGCATAATACACAACCTAATTCTAGGAACATCAGTATATACATTATTGAACAGTATTATTTAAACAATAAAATATGCAAGTAATGACAACTCAAATACTTATCTTTTTTTGTTTGTTGGGTTGACTCCCTCTCAGTCTTTGCTTCTTTTCCGCAACTCCATGCTTATGTGGATTGTGAGAAGTGGTCAACTCCCTCTGAATATCTGCATCCTTGCAGAAACTACTGAAGTGTGCTCCTTTGCTTTCTTGCAGGAACAACAAAAGTGTGCTCCCTCCTGATCTTTGCTTCCTTGATTACCTGTCCTTGAACTTACATCCATCGTTAATCACTATGCATGCTTATTAGTATCACCATTGTGTTATCCTTGAGGTCTCATACATAATCACACATTTATTAGTATAATCTTAATACTATCAAAACACAATAATCTTAAACATGTATATTCATGATCATTCACAAATAATAAACATTAGTATTCAAGGTTTCAGGGAAGTCTTCTTTTACTCGTACATATTCTTATTTGATCATAGGACTCTTCTGGTTAGTTGAATCATCAATCAAGATAAGAGATATAATATGCATAAAACCTGTGATTATTAAAACCTATACCTTCATGATTAATCATTATCAACAACACAACAGTATAAGATCCTAACACAAGGTAGGATTCTAGGTTGATATAGGAAAAAACATACCTGGATTAGCATGCTAGCTAGTTATGTCTAACATACCCGCATAATGTCTTATGGTTCTCTTTAGTGACTTGTGCTAGTAACCTGCATGTCTCATAAGTTAACCATTGTAGAACCAAGTTATACATACCTCGAAAGTAGATCTTCTATGTGATCCATGACAATGGATGAATCTTTGTCTTCATGTCACCATGAGCATATGTTCTTGAAGTAGAACATGATTTGACTTTCTTGGTGTACCTTTTGTGTTAGCAACAACATAAACCTCATACAACATCAGAATGCATTAGTACAATCATAGGTGTCAAAACCTTAATCAATGAATATCTTCTATTAAGGTGATACGACAAGTCCAGTAATTAATCAAGATTGTACTGTAATGATATGAAGACAAACATATGATAAAATTAACCATGAAACATACCTGTAAGCCATACCTATCAAGATTGCTTGTAATATTCTTATGGAAGGCCTTAGCCTCATATCCCTCTGAGACGGGAAGTTCTTCACTTATGCAGGTGACCAATCCATCTTCTTCTAGGATTAACCCAATCCACTTGATTTGCAAGAACTGGACCTGGAGCTAGATTAGGGTTTGTCAAAGAAACCCCAAAAATTCAAACTTTGAATTTCAAACTTCCGAAAGGATAGAAATATGCGCCTTGATGAGCTGATCAAGTTGGTATATTCAGAATTTGCAAACTGCAAAGTTTCACCCCTCAAAATTGCCTTTTAGATTTTCGGATTCACTTGGGAGGACCCTGAATTAGGGTTTGAGTTTCCCGGAGCTTCACCCAACCAAAATATTTGATTCAAAACTCTAAGATTCTATTTTTCTGAGGATCTTCCATCCGTGGTCACAGATTTCCAAAATTTCAATTTTTGCAGAAGCCCTAATTTTTCATCTTTCCGATCAAAGTCCCGAACTGGGGTTTGATCAAGCCCAACCTTCTACCCAACCAAAAAATATGATCTTGGTCTCTAAATTTTGATTTTGATGAGTAGCATCCAGCCATGGTCTCCGATTACAAAAATTCCAACTTTCTCCGAAGCCCTAAATTCCGGAAGCCATGAATGAAGGTACTAAAAAATAATTATGCTTTTAATAGAAATATGTACCTGATTGTTTCTGGTGTAACTCCGAACTTTTCGATCCACAGGGTATGAAAAAACTTTTTGTGATATCCTGACCTGTTATATTTCCATCCCAACAGGTTTGAATTCAATTGGATTCTCTGAGAGAGAGTTATGCCAAGTGTCGCAATGTGACCTATTTATGGGATAATACAGGAGAGTGAACTTGTACGGCCTGCCACATGTCACTGGTTCAACTTCGGGCTCTGAAAACGTTTCTTGAGATAGCCCGACCTGTCATCTTTCCATCCCTATAGGTATGACCTCAATTGGATTCTCTGAGAGAGAGTTATGCCAAGTGTCGCAACATGACCTATTTATGGGATAATACAGGAGAGTGAACTTGTACGGCGTGCCACGTGTCACTGGTTCAACTTCGGCCTCTAAACAATTTTCCTAAGATGGTACAATCTATGTAAAACCTGTCACATTTTATGAAATTTCATTTGGAGCTTCCTATCCCAGGTTATGACCTTTTTCCGAAGGTCACCTGATTTTGACTCAGATCTGGAAGAGGCATAAACCCTATATTGTACAAATCATAAATCACGAAGTACAACAAATTAGAGGTTTTCCTTTGGACACAAGGTACATGGGGATCTGATCTTCAACCTATAAAAGTTTTAGATCCTAAAAATTTTCCAAAATGGATTTATAGCGAAAGTGCTATGATGACTGGTTTTTGTTATATCAAGCCCTAGCATCGTAAGTGCAACGAGTGTCATACATGCCATATGATGCCTTCTTTCAGGCTAGCTCTGATACCATGTTAAATATTCAGAATTTACTTCAATCTGATCTAGGATCTTAACTGAGAGAACAACATGTACAGCAAATATACAGCATATCAATCATGGACATAATAATGCAAGCACACAAGAGACACAGAGTTTACTTGGGGAAAACCATAAAGGTGAAAAACCCCAATAACTTCCCTAGAGACAGATAGAGCAATGATACAACCAGAATACAAGAGATAGCCTTCTCCTAGTAGCAGAGCCTCCTCCTCCACATGTGCGCCACTCTTCAAAGTGTGAGTGAGAATGGAATGTGTAAAATAAGAGAGACACACTCTCTATTTATACACTAACTTGACTTGACCTTTACTCAACTAGGTCGGCCTCAACTTAACCACTTAACATAATGCTGATTGGGCTGACCCCCACTATTAAATTCTAGCATAAATGCACAAGCAAGATCACTGAAAGAAACACAATCACAAGATAGACACAGATATACCTTGGGAAACCCTCATGGGGTAGAAAACCCAGCAAAGCTTTCCTCAATATAGATAATCAACCCAATACAAGATAGTAGACCACAACAAGAGCTCCTCCTCCTCCTATGCAGAACTCTCTCTCTCCTATGGGCACAATAGAAGTGTGTGAACAAGTGAGTTAAGTGAGGAACAACCTCCTCTACTTCTACTTGTTTTCCAACTGACTTTTTACCCTATGAGGCCGACTTGTCAAATTGAATCTAATAACCTCCGATAAAATAACTGCGGGCCGATCCCCACATAAGAGATCTAATAACCCTAGTTCCCATAATCCAATGGAGGAATAAACATCTCCGGATATACAATAGAGTCCCGTCAAAGGAATAAAACATCTCTGAAATAATACAAATATAATATTCTTTGAAGTTACAATATTTCAACACTCCCCCTTAATGAGAAGGATATTATAACAACATTTGCAGGAGCAAGGAGTCATCGACTACATGATACATGATACATCTATAAATCATTGGAAGCTTTCTTTATACATCATCAGTAACTCAAGCAGTTACTGGAACATCTTCAAGATCTTCAATACTGGAACATCAACATCTTCAGTACTGAGTCTTCATCTTCTATAGCTCTCGAACAGCTACATCATCATCACATGATCATCAGCATCATCATCACACGATCATCAGCATCGTCATCACATGATCATTAGCATCTTCATCAACTGGATCCACTCGATCATCAGTACAACAACAACATATCCTGCAATACACATGATCCAATTACGGGATGATCAATCCCTCTCACTTTAGGACATAGGTCCAAGGATGATACAATCCTGATCCACTTACGGGATGATCAATCCCTCTCACTTTAAGACATCTCTCATGTCTATGGATGATGCAATCCAGATCAACTTACAGGATGATCAATCCTTCTCACTTTAAGACACCTCACCATGTCTAGGGACGATGCAATCCCAATCTATTTACAGGATGATTAGTCCTTATCACTTTAAGACACCTCACCATGTCTAGGGACGATGCAACCCAATCTACTTACAAGATGATTAGTCCTTATCACTTTAAGACACCTCACCATGTCTAGGGACGATGCAATCCCAATCTATTTATAGGATGATTAGTCCTTATCACTTTAAGACACCTCACCATGTCTAGGGACGATGCAATCCCAATCTACTTACAGGATGATTAGTCCTTATCACTTTAGGACATAAGTTCAAGGATGATGCAATCCTGTCATGTACATTTTGAACCAAACGCTCAGGGACGATGCGGTCCTATATACGTCCACTAAGGACCATATTCTCGGAGACATCTGTCTATGGATCACTTTAGGACTGAAGTCCAGGGATGATACAATCCTCATTGTTCGCTAGGAACCGCATTCTCGAAGACATCTATCTACGGATCACTTTAGGACTGAAGTCCAAGGATGATACAATCCTCCATCAACCTCATCGTCGGAACAGGCAACCTCATCTTCAACCTTATCGTTGAAACAGGTAGGCACATCATCGATACAGTATCCTCATCAATACATGCATCATTAGTATGTATCATCAATACAAGTATCCTCATCAATACAAGTATACACATCATCAATACAAGTATCCTCATCAATACAAGTATACATATCATCAATACAAGTATCCTCATCAAAACAAGTATACACATTATCAATACAAGTATCCTCATCAATACAAGTATACATATCATCAATAAAAGTATACACATCATCAATACAAGTATCCTCATCAATACAAGTACATATGCAAGTATTCTCATTAATACAAGCAAACATAACATACATAACATAGATACAAGTATCCTTATCAATACAAGCAAACAAAAAATAGATGCAAGTATCCTCATCAATGCAAGCAAACATAACATAGATGCAAGTATCCTTATCAATACAAACAAACAAAACACAGATGCAAGTATCCTCATCAATACAAGCAAACATATACTCTAGATAAGCAATCTCATCATCAATATAGGTATCCACATCGATACCAGTACCCAAAGATATCTTCATCTATCATATCACTCCCCCTTTCGAGGAGAGTCCTTTTGAACTAAACCAAGCTTGTCTCGGAAATGCTCAAACTTTACCCGAGACAGAGGTTTGGTTAGTATATTAGCAACTTGCTCGTCCGTGCTCACATATTTGAGCTTGATAACTCCTTTTTGCACCATATCCCGTATATAGAAATAACAGATCTCTATGTGTTTTGACTTATCATGAAATACTGGATTCTCAGTCATCTTGATACAACTCTGGTTATCACACAGAATCATAGTGGGTTCCATCTCTAAGTCAAACAGTCCTGATAATAACTTACAAAGCCATACTGCTTCACAACTGGCAGAGCAAGCAGCTATGTATTCTGCTTCAGCTGTGTTGAGAGCCACACTAGACTGCTTCCTGCTATACCACGAGATCATAGTAGATCCTAGACAATAACATCCCTGATGTACTCTTCCTGTCTGATACACTTCCTACCCAATTAGCATCAGTGTAGCCATGCAAATTGAAATCATGATCTCCACTATAGTAAAGACCAAAATCTATCGTACCTTTTAAGTACCTCATCACATGTTTTGCATCTATCATGTGAACTCTTCTAGGTTCCACCAGATACTGACTCAAGGTATTCACAGCAAAGCATATGTCTGGTCTAGTATTAGTCAAATACATTAATGATCCAATAATCTGTCTATACAGAGTTATCTCCACTAACTCTAATGAGTTATCTACTAATAACTTCAAGTTGGAGTCAATGGGAGTGGCCATGGCTTTACAGTCCAACATATCGAATCTTTTCAAAATATCCACAGCATACTTACCCTGATTTAGAAAGATTCCTTTTGGGTCTTGCCATACTTCCAGGCCTAAGAAATAGTGCATCAATCCGAGATCTTTCATCTCAAATTCTGAAGAGATCTTCTTCTTACACTCGATAATCTGTCTCTCATTTCCAGTCAGAAATAGATCATCTACATACAATAATAATATAACAGGTTCATCATTCATAACTTTGAGATAAAGGTTAGGATCATCTTTACTCTTGGTAAATCCCATGCTTGTCAAGAAACTGTCAATCCTTTCGTACCAAGCTCTAGGAGCTTGCTTCAACCCATACAAATCCTTCTTCAGTTTGCATGCATGAGTTATTCCATCTTCTACCCCAAATCCAAGTGGTTGTTCTATGTACACTTCTTCTTCAATTACACCATTCAGGAAGGCTGTCTTAACATCCATCTGGTGTAGTTTCCATTTCATCATCGATGCAAGTGTCATGATAGCTCTAATGGAAGTGTACCTAGCAACTGGTGCAAATGTTTCTTCATAGTCAATTCCCTCCTTTTGAGAGAATCCTCTAGCTACAAATCTTGCCTTATATTTTTCAATGCTACCATCCACAACATGTTTTATCTTGAATATCCATTTGGAGGACACTACACTTTTATCTTTTGGTTTGGGAACTATATCCCAAACATCATTTTTCATTATTGATTGGTATTCTTCTGTCATTGCTTCTACCCATTCTTTCTTTTGAACTGCTTCTTCATAGCTAGTAGGTTCCTGATCTACTAGATTACACATCAAAGCCATATAGTTGGATACTAGCTTTGGTTTCTTCATTTCTCTAGTGGAGCCTTCAGGAGCTCCATACTTTTCAGCTCCTTGAATAATGTCTCTGGCACATGCTGGCCTTCTTTTTCTTGATAAGTTTACAATGGGGGGTTCTTGTGGTTCTAGCAAGTCATGGTCTTCAGGTGTAGTATCTTCAGGAATGGGTGCAGCCTCTATGATCCTGGAAGGTGTGTATTCTTCATAGATTTCTTCATGTTGGCACTTCCTAGATCTCTTGAGAGCTGCTTCTTCATCAAATGTCACATCCCTACTAATTTCCATATGATGAAAACCTGGGATGTAAATTCTGAATGCTTTGGATGATTCACAATATCCAACAAATATTTCCTTCTTTCCAAAAGGATCCAACTTGGTTCTCTTTTCTTTTGGAATGTGAATGTATACAGGACATCCAAATATTTTAAGATGACTTACCTCAGGCTTCTTTCCTGTGAACACTTCTTCTGGATTTTTGAAATCAAGAGCACTATGGGATAATCTATTTTGTACATAGACTGTTGTTCTAGCTGTTTCAGCCCATAAATACATAGGTAGGTCTTGATCATGTATCATTGTCTTTACAGCTTCCATGATGGTTCTATTCTTTCTTTCCGCAACACCTTTTTGTTGGGGATTGTAGGGAGTAGTTATCTCTCTCTTGATTCCATCTTCTTTACAGAAATCTTCAAAATCTTTTGAAGTATATTCTCCACCATTATCTGTTCTGAGTATTTTAATTTTCTTTTCTGAATGATTTTCTATCAATGCTTTGAACTCTTTGAACTTTCCAAAAACTTCATTCTTCTCTTTTAAGAAGTATATCCAAGTCTTCCTTGAATAGTCATCAATAAATGTGAGATAGTATTCATATCCACTTAAAGATGTGGAGGGCATTGGTCCACATACATTTGAATGGATCAATTCCAAAATGCTTTTGGTCTTTTCACTCTTTGGAAATGGATTCTTGATGTTCTTCCCTTTTGCACATCCTTTGCATGTGCCATCATGGTCAACCTTTAAGTCTAGTAGACCTACAACTACCTTGCTTACATGAGGTAGTGCCTTGTAGTTAATGTGACTTCATGTACAAGGGCAGCTTCTGGATGACCCTTGAGCTTGTACAAACCTCCTTCCTCTTCACCAATGTGTTAATATCCTGGTGGGAAGCCTTCACTAACATCTCTAGGTTTTGGTGTAACGGTTCGTATCATCTGGTATCAGAGCCTCCACCCAGGTTCAAGTCACAGAGCAGGTGGCAACGCCAGCATTGCAGTGTTCGCCTAGGGCTCGTATGGCGCAAAGGGGACACCACCGTACGGGCGCACATCCAGCCCAGAGTCTGGACTGCGGAGCGTGGTGGGATGTTAAGATCCTAGTGGGCGGCCTTCACTAACATCTCGAGGTTTTGGTGTAATGGTTCGTATCACAATGACAATTGCATCTTTAATAGATTTACCTTTGGACCACATTAATACTTGTCCATCAATGAATGTAACTCTATAGTCTTTCTTGTCCAATGCTGAGATGGAAAGCAAGTTCTTCTTCAATCCTGGAACATACAAAACTTCCTTCATTTTCATGGGGGTTCCAGAATCAAGTTTGTAGTTTGCTTCACCAATTCCCTTGATGGGATATTGATAGTTATCTCCTAGAGATACCTTTTGTGGGGAGGTCTTTTCTTCAACTTTTGATAGAGTCTTCTTTTGTCCTGTCATGTGCTTTGAAGCACCACTATCGATAACCCATGTACCTTCTCCAGGTGTTATAGATCCAGAGAGTGCGGAGAATAGAACATACTCTTCTGCATCTTCTTCTTCACTTCTTCTATATCTTTTCTTGAACAAGGTCCTTTCTTCATCTTCTTCTTCTCTTCTAGGTCTTTTCTTGTGAGGTCTTTCTTCCTCTTCAACTTCTTCTTCACTATCATCTTCTACAAGATGTGCTTGATGTCTTTTGTGGTGAGTACCCTTTTTCTTCTTCAAAGGACAGTCCTTAGCAATGTGTCCTATTTTGTGACAAGTAAAACATTGGAATGAGGAGTAATCTCTTCTTTGATTAGATCCTCTTTTCTTTTGAAATCTTTGTGGAGGATGAGACTCCTTGTGACTATCCTTCTTAAAGTAGGATTGATTCCTTCTTCTCTTGGTGTGGGTGGCCAAGGCTTGGTCATCTTCCTTGAGCAATGCTTCTCTGTTGGCAACCTTAGCTTCCTCTTGAATGCAATCCTCCCAAACCACATCAAACTTCATACTTTCTTTTATGGCACACATGGTTTGGATAAATGACTCCCAAGGTCTAGTGAGACCATTTAGAGCAGTCATGACTAGTTCATCTTCATCAAGAGTATCTCCAATAGCATCTAGTTGTTCTTTGAACTGAGAAACCCTTGAGAAATAGTCTTGAATAGATTCTCCTTTATTCATCTTGGTGTTCTTCAATTGAGCTCTCAGGTTCATCTTCCTGTTGATTTTCTTTCCCTCATACATTCTGGAGAGAGCATCATACATTTCCTTTGGGGTCTTATTGGATTCCACTTGCGGAATCAAGTGGTCCTTAATAGAATCAGCAATGATTCTCTTTGCCCTAATCAAATCTTTCCTGTACTTCTCTTTAGCTTCATCTTCTGTAGGTTCTGCAATCTCATCTTTGATATAATGGGCAAGATCATTCTCTTCAAGAATGAGACCAATTCTATATTTCCATGCTCAGAAATTCTCTATACCCTCTAGCTTGTCTTCAAGCTTAGTACTTGGGGCCATCTTGCCCAGGGGGTCACTAAAAATTGAAAATTCCAAAAATGAAAAACTGACCTTACCAGGAGATTGGCTTGACTGAGGCGAGGTGACTGATGTACTTACTTTCTGGAAACTTCAATTTTTTAGCCTCCAAACTTGACCAGCGAACTTCGGATCTACTGTAGAATTCTGGTTCTGGTTTTCTGGTTTTATCGTTCTTTTTTCAAACTAGGGTTTGATGTTCCCGGAGTTCTACCCAACCAAAAAGTTCGATCTAGGGATCAAAAGATTGGTTTTGAGAAGGGCTATCCATCCATGTAATCAGAATTCAACAATACCAACTTTTTGCAGAAACCCTAATTTTCACCGGAGAGAGAGATAGAGATATTTTCACCTTGTGAAAGATGTCCTATTCAGGATAGCTCTGATACCATGTTAAATTCTAGCATAAATGCACAAGCAAGATCACTGAAAGAAACACAATCACAAGATAGACACAGATATACCCTAGGAAACCCTCATGGGGTAAAAAACCCAGCAAAGCTTTCCTTAATATAGATAATCAACCCAATACAAGATAGTAGACCACAACAAGAGCTCCTTCTCCTCCTATGTAGAACTCTCTCTCTCCTATGCACACAATAGAAGTGTGTGAACAAGTGATTTAAGTGAGGAACAACCTCCTCTACTTATACTTGTTTTCCAACTGACTTTTGACCCTATGAGGCCGACTTGTCAAATTGAGTCTAATAACCTCCGATAAAATAACTTCGGGCCGATCCCCACATAGGAGATCTAATAACCCTAGTTCCCATAATCCAATGGAGGAATAAACATCTCTGGATATACAATAGAGTCCCGTTGGAGGAATAAAACATCTCTGGAATAATACAAATATAATATTCTTTGAAGTTACAATATTTCAACACCCACTAGGGTGGTCTAATAACCCTTTGAACCACATGAATTATACAGGGCCGACCCCAACAAGGTGGTCTAATAACCCATCAAGTATAAGTTACGACACTTATAATATAAATGACAACACTTCCGTATAGAGGAATAATAACATCTCTACAGGAATACAACCACTTATGTATAGAGTAATAATAACATCTCTATAGGAATACAATATACATATATGTGAAATACATTCCGATGTTACATATACATAAACAGAAAGCATATCAAATCTGGACTTATATTGAGAGTTACTTCCAGATTCCTTTATTTCTGAAAAATAATATTGCTGCATACTATTTGCAGGTGGCTGCGAAATCAAACTAGTTTTTTTCTGGAACAATTAAATCTCATTCCTCCATACTAATAATTTCCTTCTGTCATTCCACTTTTGATTTCTTCCTTGAAACTTCTTGAGTGACTTCCATACTATCAACTTCTGAAATACTTCTCTTACTGGTGCTTTCATATTTAGCTGGTGTCTAAACCAGCATTGCCAAATTGCATGTTTGTTCCATATTCACCTCTTTATTATCTTGTTCAAATTTGAATAAATTTGCCATTTCTTTCAATCCTTCTACTGTTTGATGATCAAAATCCTTGTTTCCATTTTGATGTCTCCTTTTCAATTTAATTTGATGAGGATCATAATTAATCCTTTCAGCCTCTTGGAAATCCATAATCTTCAATAATTTTTCTACTACAGAGAGGGCTGCCTTATTCTTAATGGTGAATGGACCAACTTTAAGGGGGAATTTCACATCCAATGCTTTTTTGAAAGCACTGAAATGTTCTTCGTCTGACTGCAACCTTTGTTTAATCAATTCCAAGGAAAAGACCCTCGGTGTTAAAAATGTTGGCAACAGATATGGTGCTCTGGTAAAGCCATACACCCTAATTATAGTATGTTCTCTATATAAGAACCAATCACCTGTTTGGCCTTCTAGTGTAGGCTGCAAAGTTTCTTTCATTCCTTCTAACACTCAGGGCATTTCAACATTAAAAATAATTCTGTAAACTTCTACCATGATTTTATGGGTGAACTCATACATATTGACCTGTTAAGGAAGGTCATGAGAAAAGATGGTACCAAGAAACTTGGATTCCGAAATTTTTGAACACACGAACAGCTTCAGGAGATATGACTGATATCTGAAATGCGTCAACTGGTTGAGATTCACCAACTGCACATGAATCACTTCAGCTAGGAATTCATCAAAATTAAAACAACACACCAGACTCGACTGTGACTCTGGTGAAATTACTTGGAGAAGGAAACCTAACATAACTTTCTTGATTGACTTATTTCTATCTACACCTAAAAATTGACTCAACAAGGACAAAACTAACTAGGTAAATCGCTGAAATACATCAATACTCAAAGGAAACGATAGGTTTTCATGTGACTGACCATCTTTCAAGACTTGTAATAAAAACTTGTCTTTTTCTACAGGACTGCAGTTTGTATAAAAATTTGCCAAATTTTCTTCGTTAAACGACTCAGGGCTTTTGGGAAATGTTTCAGGTAAACCCAGAACCTCACGAACAGTCTGCGCATTTACTGGGCATAGAATTTTGGTCGTTTTTACATTAATGATTACCCTTTGGCCCTGCGAATAATTCGCCGCACACCAACAGACAAATTTGGGGAAATGTGGGGTTTGTTTGACACAAAAATAGTGCAAAAAAGAACCAAAAACATTAAATACATCCTTTCCCTGCGACTTAAACTCCATTAATTTCTCCTTAGACTGCGAAATACTACACACAGACAAAATAGGGTCGAAAATATCCCTTTCACTGTCAAATACAAGCTTCTCATTTTCATCTGAACTTTCATTGAAGGGAAGAAGATCTTGGGTTTTCTCCATTTGGGACACAAAATCTAAACACAAAGGGTTTCGAGCTACCTATGAAGTGAGATTCTTGGGTGCTGTTCCAGTTGATGAAGACAACAACGTGTTTCCCGAGGGTTCTTTTCCTCCAGGAAATAAGCGACAAAAACATTTTTTAAAACATCAAACAAACCTTTTGTTGAACATATGCTTAGGTGGTTCTCGAACTTGCGATGAGCAGTTTAAATTTAACCGCTTTTCATAACGGACTCCACCAATGCTTGCCACGTGGTAAGCGGCTTAATTTTTGCTCCACCTTATCTAGGTTTAACCACCGCGCATTTTCTAGCGTGGGAACCCATTTCCACCGTCGATTTGCTTCTGGGTGAATCTGGATCATTATTCCTCCACGTTTGCAACTTTTGGTGTGAGTCGTCCAAGTTTTTAGTGCCTTTTCCACCTTCGCCCTTGGAGTGAGAGACCTTATGTAGAGACCTTAGAATAGTAACAATATTTGCATTTCTCCTCTCTATAAACATTAATATGTTGAATGTTAATTTAATGTTAAATAACCCAAGAATCCATATAGAATAAATTTAAAAAACATAAAGACAAAAATGCTAACAAGTAACAATTATTATGAAGAAATCACTTGTTTGATGAATTATACCAATTCTAGACATAATTTGTTTGTAGATGGATTTGTAGAAGATCCAGTGTAACATGGGAAGAAGTCGATGAAGAAGAGGGAGAGATGACCATAAGACATAAGAGAAGTCTAAACAACACGATCAATCTTCCAAGATGGCAATGAGATGAAACACTAAATTAGGAAAAGAATGAGTCAGAGATCACATGTCGTAGAAATAACATCTAAGGTTGGCGTTGTTTTTGTACACAACCCATTTCATATTAGCTGCATAATTGTTCATGTAGTGTCCCTTTTTAATAAATTTGTTAAACTTCGAAACTTACAATTTTTGGCCAATTCGACCCTTAGACTATTAATGACTCGAATACTTCCAAATGGCTTCAAATGCTTCTCATTTGAGTCTAAATGTGTTTAAAAGGTATTAGGACATAAAAAGCGACAAAATTTTCATCGTTCCTCTCTACATCTTTTAATAAGCAATGTCTAACCAAGATAAACCAAGAACCCATAATACTTCATCTTCCACTACACCATTCAAGAATGTTGTCCACATATTCCCTAACTTTCTAGATGCCTTACGTCTCTACCAGAACATTGTTAAGAGTGTGCACTTAGCTCCAACATATCAGTAGCAATCGAATGTTGTACTACTACCATAGACCACTTAGTACCCATTAGTTGCATATAAGTAGCTGGGTGGACTCCCTCTCAATCTTTGCTTCCTTGCAGGAACTACTGGAGTCTCTAACAGAGTGTTCTTCTTGTGGGAGATGCTTTTGTTCCTGGGACAATCTCCTTGTGATGAGGATGCTCCCTATTGTTGTAATTCTTCTTGGTGTGTGCTGTGAGAGCCTGCTCTTCACTACCCATGTTTTCTTTTCGAGCGACAATTCGAGCTTTTTCCTGTGAGCATTCCTCCCATAGCCTACTAAATGTCATGAGCTTCTTCCTAGCACAAATTCCTTGGATAAATTCCTTGTATGAAGAAATCCCATGACCTAGGAGGACCATTCAAGGTGGTCATCACTATTTCTCCATTCTCTATATCTTCTTCAATGGCTTCAAGTTGTTCTTTTATCCAAGGGACCCTTGTAAAGTGTGACTACATGGTCTATGCATATTGTATCTTGACATTCTTTAATTGACTCCTCAAAGTCATCTTCTGATTTATGTTCTTTCCTTAAAACAGCTTGGTTAAGGAATCAAACATCTCTTTATGGATGACACATGTGGTATGAGATGGTCCTTGATAGAATCTGCAATGATCCAAGTTCTTGGCCTTGACCAAGTTCTTATTATGTAAGGCCTTAAGGCCTCATCTCCCCCTGGGATTGGAACCTTTTCACTTATGTAGGTATCAAATTCATTCTCTTCTAGGATTTAAACCCAATCCATACTTTCATGTTCGGAAGTTATCATCCCCTTCAAGCTTGATGTGGTGAGACATCTTAATGAGAAAATCAAATGGAAATAAAAGATTTAGAACTTACCACTGGATTTGGAGCTTTCTAGTGTTTCACAGAGAAACCCTAAAAATACAAACTTGGAATTTGAAACTTTTGACTCGACAGGGAGATGCAATTGATTGAGGCAAGCAAGCTGGCATGCTCAGATTTTCAAACTCCAAAAAATTACCTCTCAAAAGTGACCTGCGAATTTCGGATCTGCAGTTTCTGTCAAATTTTGGTTTTCTCTCCAATGCACAATGGCCTCTCCAATTTATGTCCAATGCACAATGCCCTCTTCAATTCCAAATTAGGATGGGAATCTTTCACCCTCAAAATTGGTACTAAGGCAAGTAGAGTAAACGCTCCACTAGCATTGACAAGGTACAAGCTCTCCAAATTGCAAATATGCAAATAAAAATGATCAAAAGCTACTCTCCTTCTTTGTTCTTGTGACTTTTAAAAACTTCTCAAGTCCTCCATGGGTCGAATTCATTCCAAAGGATTCATTCCAACTCAATTTGGGAAGAGTTTCCAATGTGTGTGACTTGTCCAACAATTCCTAGTCTCCTTATTCCCTCATTTCGAATGAGTGTCTCTTTGGCTGCCCTAACTCCCTTGTGCACCTTCTAGGATGCTATTTTTATCCCTAACATGTCATATATTTCAGATGTCATCATTCAGGTTTGATTTGTGTCATAGGTGTCATAGCATCTCCAATATGCAAAACACTCCACATGGACAAGCTATGCTCTCCAATATGCAAAATGAGAAATGATCAAAAACCACTCTCCAATGGCATAGATATTATTGGTGATTGTATTGGAATATTCCATGGTAATGATATTGGCATGAGATCCCTCTAATCTTTTTGAATGTACTATGAGGTCTATTGGTTATTATTTCTGGGATTTGATTCCACTCTTTGGAGGCATCTTTATGGTCTTGCTATACATGTGAAGTATATCCTGGAATAAGTTGATGCCATTCTTGGATGACAAATTTGGGGCATGTACAAGTTGGCATTGTGACATCGATATTTTTTGTGGCCTTGTGACAAGGACAATGATTGTGTCCTTGTGACGAACATGTATTGCGATAGTGACATCAATATAATGATCACTAAAACAAAATACCCTTTTGGTGGTAGTTTTGGCTTGCGACAATTTTGCTAAACCCCCCCAAAAAGTTGTTTTAGGTCTTTGGGGGCGGTTCTTCAAAACCCTCCTCAAAAGTCCCGAAAATTGGACTTCTGGGGGCAGTAAAAAACCCCCCTAAAAAGACCAATTGTCAAGATTTTTGGGGGTGGTTTTGTAAACCCCCCCCCCCAAAGTCCAATTCTTAATACTTTTGGTGGCGGTTGGTTAAAAAACCCCCCCGAAAGTCCATTTTTCAATACATTTGCAGGCGGTTGTGGAAAACCCCTCCCAAAAATTCTTGACCCCCTAAAAGTGGCTTGCGGAAGTCTTTCTAAAACCCCCTCCCAAAATTTTTTTTAAAGCTATTTGGTGATGATCGTTAAAAACCCTCCTCAAAAGTCCTTAGAATTTGACTTGTGGGGACTGTCCTTTAGAACCCCCCTCAAAAGACCTTGGAATTTGACTGTTGGGGGTGGTCCTTAAGAAACCCCCTCAAAACTCCTTAGAATTTGACTGTTGGGGACAGTTTAAAAATAAATTTAAAAAGTCCAACAGGACTTTTAAGGGGGGGGTTGGAAAGAACCCCCCAAAAGTCTTGTTGGACTTTTGGACTTTTGGGAGGGAGTTTGGAAAGACCCCCCAAAAGTCCAATGGGGGAGATTTGGAGATCCACACCCTCGGAATATTTTTATCATCATCCTATGTGCTGTGGAGGGCATTTCCCTAAGGCCAATTAGGAAAATTTTACCATACTTGGAAAAAAAATTATCTTCTCCTAGGCTTGGTCTAATTTCCCTAAACCACTGTTTTGGAAGGTCCATAAATTCTTCTTCAGGGTGATCTCTTTGGACAAACTAACACCATAGTTGAGTAAAAAAAATAGCATCCTACAATATCCCCATGTGCTGCCGGCATTTTCTTCAACACACAATTTGTGCCGGGCATCCTCTCGGGGGTACTTGGACCCCATGTTCAAAATTGGTTTTTTGGGGATAGAGTCTAATAATGCTGCCGAATTAGATCAAGGTCTTCACCGAGGAATGCTGCTCGCATGTCAAAAAAGATGGACCCCTCTAATCATGGAAGGTGATTCCAAGATCATTCTCCACATGGCTGTTGAGATGCACTATGGAAAATCAATCTCCAAAGTGGCATCGTCGTGGTGGTTGGGCATAGCGCTTTCCTACTCCCACGTCAAGTTGATCTGTTCACGTGGGACGATTTGACAGAAGCAATTTTTCGGGATAGCTGCAGAGTTATCCAGGACCAAGACATGATGGTTTTTCGTGTGAGAATACATCATGCTGACGATAATCGGGACACATAACTCTTGCAGTTGTCTGCATATTCGACCTTTAACTCTTGCCTTTTGTAGTTGTCCACATCGACCTTTAACTCTTGTCTTTTCATCTTCCTTCGCAGTTCTTCGATGGGGGAAATGACGGAAGAAAATCATAACTGTACCTCCTTCAGTTATTAAGATGTACCTCCTTCAGCTATTAAGAGTTATTAAGATGTACCCGATTAATCATAACAGTCGGTGGCAAGCGAGAATATATGGAGGCTCAAGGTGGCAACCGTGATCGTGATTGCTAGTTTTCTGCATGCATGCAAGTTTTTGTTATGGATCAAGCCTCTGGTGAGAGGATGAAGGAGCCGCAAGATACTAATTGTCATCTTGAGGTTGGAGATAATTCCAGTCGCAATAGGAAGAGAGGGCGTGGGGATTCTCTGAGGGAGTTGGGTGGTGGTCTGTCTCGTGCCTCTCAGCGGGTGCGTAGGGAGGAAACTTCCTTCGCTCTTAAAATCCCCTTGGAAATCTAGAGGGACATAAATGACTATGAACAACAATGGTGGGATCGTCTGAGTAGGGAAACCCTGTTGGGGGAGCATAAGAAGTTGGAGAATTGGATCCTGGATCCCAGCAACACGGTCAGGCACGTTAGTCTTTACGAGCGCACTGTTGCGCTATTTTGGATGATGAAAAAATTGGTTGGCTATGCCATTCACGATAGGAATCCTCTTAGAGATGACAATGCACAACTTCTCTTTGAAGAGTCTCGCACGATTCACCGGAAGTTGGATTTCCTTCTGTCTTCCATGGCGCTTCAACCTCCTCCGTGCGCTGCTTCTTCTTCCATCTTTCGCCATCCTGGGAGTTCTCCAGAAGCTCCTTATGTAGTTCGTTGATGTCTGGGTGGGTATTTATTTGGGGGGTCTGGGGCTGGCTAGTTATGAAGCATTATGCTCTTTGGCCTACGATCCTATGGGAAGAAAGTATTTGGTTATGTGGTTTTTTGTCTGTTGTAGTAGTTTTGTTCTGTTTTGTTCAGACTGCCACGAGGGTGTGTGTCAATGGGTAAAACCAAGTTGGTATGTTTTGATGAACAATTCTGAGCTTCGGCCAGATTGCTCCTTTTGTAATTCCTCCTTTTAATATAATGCAAAATATCCTTACTTCCAAAAAAAAAAAGTCTTCTTTGAATGGTGTTTAGTATTCCCAAAGGATTATTCTTCCATATCACAGTCATAAGTGTTTTTTTGTTTTAAGTAATTGTAAGTACCATCTCTGCTTTTAAAAAGTTGATTTTTGTTTCAGGTATTTTTTTATTCTTTGGGGTTTCTTCTTGATGTTATTAATTTGTCTAATGCACTTTTCTTCACCAATTTGAAAGAGCTGATTCATGGATGAGTAGGCTCAGAAATGTGTAATTATGCCATTCCAGATTTCATACACGGGATGTCAAGTTTGGTCATAATTAGGACTAATTAATGAAGAACATATGAAGTTGGTTAAAGAGTCTAATCACATTTGAATACACCCCATTGACAGTCCAAACAAACCATATGACAGTTTAAGCAAACCGATTGAGTGCATAATAAGGATCAGCAGACCAAAAAACTAGTATTGAACTCTTATTGGATGAATTATGAATGTGACTATCATCAACCTATAATTTTCCACTAGAGTTTCAACAATACAAGTGATGAAATTTATGGAATGAAAAGCAAGGAATATAACTGAACGAATGCATGAAATTAGGACACATTCTCTTGCAGCTGATGAATTAGCTTGAGTTCATAAGTAGAGGATTATCGTTCTTACTCAGTTTGATATTACTTGCTATTACTGTTTAGTTATACTCATTTTGTTGGTCAAGTCTGCATTATTTATTTAGGGTGATGGATATTTTCCATTCGGAACATATATATAATTTTCAAGTTTAAATTTGAATTAATAATTATATTAATATATTTATTATTAAGTTAATAAGTTTTCAACAAGTAACACACATTTTACAATGGTATTGCTGCTTGCACATTAATTCAAATTACATATATGATATTGATATTGATATGAATCATTAGCATAATAGCATGATATATGTCCATGATATTGATATGAATCATTCAGGATGCAATCATAACTACCAAAGAAGAATGCAATTATCATTTCACTATTGCAACTCGCAGTAACACATATAAAGCAATTCCACGCCACACAACAGGAAAGAAATTAAACTACCTACTTAACTCGACGATCTCTGTGAGAAGGTGAGCCCTGGCCTTATAACAAAGATGTAGTGTCCTAACACAAATTAAAACACCAAGATATAAGAAACTCTGCTCCTTGTGTTAGAAATAATGAATCACAGTCACAGCTCTCAGTTTCAGCTTATACAATTATAAATTCTCCAACCCCAAGCTCAGAATGCCTCTTTACATTTATACCCTGATGACATGAATTCGTTTCACAAAATATTGGGCAGCCATGAAAATCTACAATCTTCAGGCTGCCGATTTACAATGGAACTATTATAGCCATAAGTAGCCTTGAATGATTATCTTCTCCTAATTCCAAATCATTGAATAGTGAGGCAAAACAGGGAAAAATGTGTAGATAGGTGTAGGCAAAAAGGGGCTATTATGGGGCCCAACATCTTCCCCTAGCTATCCAATTGCATGTCCTCATGCAACAACCAACTAATCTGAGTCTGAATCTAGTCCCCGTTGATGCTGAAAGGAAAAGTTGAAGGAAATTTCAGGTTCCTTACCTACTTCCAAAAACCCATTGCAAGCATCCCAATATTCCCAGCACTGCTTCTCTTCTACCTTGGTCAGTGTATAATTGTCCCTGTACTTCCCTCTTGGTCACCATATCAGTGGAAATTTGAAATTGATTCCCAGCCAGTGTAACCCACACGTTCTCATGCAATTGACATACCCTGCTACCCTAGGAAGAGCTTGTTTAAAATTCTTAACGTAGTAAGGATCCCTTTTCTTCAAAGCTGGAGAAGAAGTCTACCACCTATGCTTGCTACCCTCTAAGGCAAGATGCTGTTGTTTGGAGATCAAGTCAACACAGGTAGAGATAAATTTCTCTTACATCCTCTTCAGATGCTGAGTCTTTGGAGGAGATAAGAAACATCTTCCATGGTTTATGATGAGAGCACGAGGAGATTGGGGTTCACTCCTAATCCATAAATTGGCACTGGCCTCATTCCTAGAGATTGTATGAAAGGCATCTTCCCATTGCACATGATTATTAACAAAAGAGGCAAAGGCTCTCAACTGAACATCACCTGCATAGGGAATAGGATTAGAGCAAGAATCACCAAAACATGCCATATTGTGCAAATAAAATTCACACAATAGGTGTTGCTCAAGAAAACTACTTGACAAAAAGGTCTCTAGAAACTGGGAAGGGATCAGCAACTGATAAGGTCTACCCTCTTGTAAATATTTCAATTTGAACAGGGTCATTTGCTCATACAGGAATACCGAGTAGGAAGGAGATGGGGCTCTTGAACTTAGCAGCTCCAGAGAGAGGACATACATTTGGTCTTTTTCCTTTTGCATGGATTTGAATTCCTTCAACTCCTGCAATTCTTTTTGCACCTCTTCAAATTGAGATTTCTGAAGAGTTGATTCCTCTACCCACTTCTCCCTTAATTCTTTGATAGTCTTCCTATGTTCAGAGAGAGGGACCATCCCTGCTCGACACTGATCAATGTACTTTTCCAATTTAGCTAACTCCACATGTAACAAAGAAATTTGTTTCTCCAATCATTGAATCCTTCTATCCTCCACATCTTTCTCATCATCAGAGTCTAAAGCAACAAATTCTTGAGAAAATTGCTTTCCTACCCTGCCACCAGATGTTCCATCTTCCTCATTTTCGGGTGGCAGTGTAGCAGCTTCCTCATTTTCAGGTGGTAATGTAGAAGCTTCCTCTTCCATCGGTGTTTCAATGGCCTCTGCTTGTGTTGCAATCTCAACAGTTAATTTTGCGGATGTTGGTTCTTGTGTAACAACATCCTCTTCCTATACCTCAACAGCCTCAGTTTCTATTGCTGAATCAATCATTAATTTCAAGAACACTGGTCCTTGTGTGATAGCATTCTCTTCCTGAATACCAAAGTCAACAGCTTCTACCTGATTTGCAGTCTCAACAACTAATTTTAGGAATGCTGGTTCTTGTGTGGTAGCATCCTTTCTCTTCAATTCAATCTTAGCAACCTCAGTCTGAGTTGCAATTTCAGCAAACATTTTTAAAGACACTGGTTCTTTTGTAACAGTATCTTCCTCTTGTACCTCAACATCAGCAATTGATGTCTGGGTTGAAACTTCAGTAAATATTGTCAAGGATGCTGGTTCTTGTGTAACAAAATCTTGTTTTCCAATTTCTTCAGATTGCTGAGGTTGTTCTTGAATTACCTCGATATCTTCTGGATGATGAGATTGGTCCTGGAATAGTTTATTATTTCCTACTGGCTGGGGTTGCATCTCCTTATTTTCTCCTAATTCCAAATCAGGGATTATGTCTATCTCTGGCTCATTCCCCTCCATCAACTCCACTGCCGGTGCTTTTTCTCCTTCTTGCTCTTCTTGTGCAGGATTTTGTGCTACCAAACCCAGCACTATGACTCTGTGCCCTGCTGAATTAAATATGTCACCACATTCTGGGCATACCATGTCTCCTTGTTCTTCATTTTCCAAAACAGGAGATGAATTTTTTAACAAATCTGCAGCCTCCACTAATATATTCAAATTCTTCTCTGCCCATTTTCCACTCACTTCCTCCATTTCTCCAATTCATTCCGAAGCATTTGCACCTCCTCCTTTAGTAGCTCATTTTCAAAAGGGAGGTTTTCAATTTGGGGTTTTTCCACAGTAGGTTCTTGTGTAACAGCTAGTGATTTGGGGTTTAAAATAGGAATTTCTATGCCTACCCCGGTTGCACATGTTGCTTTTGCTGTGGGAATTTCACTATTTGTCCCAATTGCACATGTTGTTTCGGATGCTGCAACAAACCGAGTCCTTCTTTTATTCGCAAATCCTGATGGCTAGCCTTCACTACATACTGCTGCTGCTACTATAACAGCTTTGGTTCTTCTCTTCTTTGCTGAGCTAGATGTCTGACCCTTACTCCATTACCTTTTTCTTCTTTTCTGTGACACATGGGTTTCTAAATTTTTAGAAAGAGGGGTCATTTCCTCTTCTTCAATGATGGTTCTCCTTCTTTCAGGGGAGGATTCGACATCCAACACCTCCATATTTCCTCCTTCTACCACCTCTGCTTGATGCTCTTCCCCTTGCATTGTAACTCCTACAGCTACAGCTTCCACTGTCGTAGCTTTAACAACTGCTCCAGTTTCAGCTTCCTCTATTGCAGTTGCTAATGACGCCATCCCTACTGCTTCAACTGCCACCCTAACTGCAATTTCTATTGGGTTTGCTTCTTCCTCTATAGGATTTGTGGTTGTTGCAGCTTCCAATATCACTGCCTCATTCACCATTGGCTCCATCATATCCCTTTCTACAATAGGGTTCATTGTTGTCACATTTTCCCCCATATTTACCTCTTCCACCTGGTATGCCAATGCTCCATCCCTCCCCCCAACTGAATTGGAGGAACTTCGGTCCTCATTTACCATCTCAACACCTCCTATTGCCATGGTATTTGCTTGGGGCACCCTTGGCCGAGAAACAAACTCTTCCCATGTCAAATTTTGGTGCACAAGGGCCCTTAAGATTAAAAGTTTAATCAACCCGTGGTTTGAGAGGGAAGATAAGGGGTGTTGAGCACCCTTGATGTACCGAGTCATAGTTTGCAGAGATTGTAAAAGATAAAATGGCATATTTGACAATCTGCGGTGGCATAGGAAGAATTCATATATGTAAACCACTTTGTACAAACCTTCACAGGAAATGTATTTCTTTATGAAGGTGGCCACCTGGTTCCAAGGATTTGGCAAGGATTCCAATGCTATTCCTCAGCCATGCGGCTGAACAACTTCTCCACCTGCCAAAAATTATTCTGCTGCAGTTGGATTATGGCACTTCTGACCGAACCATTGCATCGCGGTTCTACGAAATCATGTTACCTCTGCCATGATTGCTTCTGAAACATCTATTCAGATACCTCGGACCTATGAATGAGTGCTTGTTAGATTTTGAGCAAACTCAATTGCAGTTTCTACATGAAAATCATTCAAACGCTGGAAATAGTCAATCCAGCCAGCTTCCTGGAAGATAGTAAAAACATCTCTGTTTGCATGCAAAGTCTCTATGTTGACAGGATCGTGTCGTACTGGGATACCCATATGTGAAGCTGTCTGTAAATTCTGCTACCGACAGGATGAGTTACAGTCTCAGATGTCGAGCTACTGCATGTAGAACGAGCGATGGATAGGAAAAGGTTGGTTTGGGTATTTTTGGTAAAACGTGGTGACAGGTTGTCGAGTGGTGGTAAAAAACAAAAGCAAAGGACGAATCAGACGTAGTTGTCATCTCAACGGATTGGCTAAGGATAACTGACATGGACTAATGACAAAATATATTCATTATTTATTACTGCATTTAGTCATGCCTAATGATGTTTATGATTAAGACGTCATACCTTTAAATGTAATGCCAAACCGTCGTGTTGCAAGGTGGTGCCTTTCCATGGTCACATCGATGATGGAGAGCGCTGATATTGATGAGAAAATAAATAATTAGTATTCAATGAGGAATTAGCGGAGTCGCAGTTTCCAAAAGTAGGAAAAATGGACAAATTTAGGTGTTGTAGCTACTCGAAATAGGAAAAATAGGCACTTTTGGAGGTGTCGTAGCTGCTCGAAATAGGAAGAAGGGACAAGTTTAGGTGTTGCAACTACTTTAAATAGGAAAAATAGGCACTTTTGTAGGTGGCGCAGCTGCTCGAAATAGGAGAAATAGGCAACTTGGCAGTGTTGCAGCTACGGTAAAATAGGAAGGACAAGCAACTTTAGCGGAGTCACAGCTGCTAAAGATAGGAATAATGGGCAATTTTAGCAGTGTTGCAGCAGCTCGAAATAGGAAAAATAGGCACTTTTTGAGGTGTCACAACTGGTCAAAATAGGAAAAATGGACAAATTTAGGTGTTGCAGCTACTCGAAATAGGAAAAATATGCACTTTTGGAGGTGTCGGAGCTGCTCGAAATAGGAAAAATAAACAAATTTAGGTGTTGCAGCTACTTGAAATAGGCACTTTTGGAGGTGTCAGAGCTGCTCGAAATATGAAAAATAGGAAACTTGGCGGTGTTCCAGCTGCGGTAAAATAGGAAGGATAGGCAACTTTAGAGGAGTCGCAGCTGCTAAAGATACGAATAATCGATAGTTTTAGCGATGTTGCAGCTGCTCGAAATAGGAAAAATAGGCACTTTTGGAGGTGTCGCAGCTGCTTGAAATAGGAAGAATGGACAACTTTAGGTGTTGCAGCTGCTTGAAATAGGAAGAATAGGCACTTTTGGAGGTGTCGTAGATGCTCGAAATAGCAAAAATAGGCAACTTGGCGGTGTTGCAAATAGGAAGGATAGGCAACTTTAGCGGAGTCACAGCTACTAAAGATAGGAATAATGGGCAATTTTAGCAGTGTTGTAGCTACTCGAAATAGGAAAAATAGGCACTTTTGGAAGTGTCACAACTGCTCGAAATAGGAAAAATGGACAAATTTAGGTGTTGTAGCTGCTTGAAATAGGAAAAATAGGCACTTTTGGAGGTGTCGCAGCTGCTCGAAATAGGAAATATGGGAAACTTGGCGGTGTTGCAGTTGCAGTAAAATAAGAAGGATAGGGGTTCCTGGACTGTGATCAAAAGTCAATTGGATGTGCCTATAGCTCTGTGCATTGAGATCATTAACTTAGAAACCTCTTACCCTGTCTCCCTACTTACATTCGAGAGTCAGTTGTGTGCTGTATGACCCTAATTCACTGTTCCTAAGGCTATGAGTGGACTTGAGTAGTTCATCCTTAGTGGATACATAGCCCCATCTCGGGGTAGTCTCTGAGTGACACTGAAACAATACAGGTTGGGTAGAGACCTATGGTTGGGTTGGAACGTTGTATTCCATAGCTAGTTGCTTGGATATTTCAATAAAAGGGTAATTGTTCTCTGCGGTTTATATCATGTGTTTTTATGAATTTGTTCATTGATGAATAGGGCGAAGTCTTGTTGAGACCTAGGAGGTTCAGAATGTTCGGTCATGACTTTGGGGGAGAAATAGAAACCCCTTATGTGTTCATGTTCCCTCTGTGGGTCAGATGAAGGGAGGAGACATGGCAAAGTGGATCAGACTTCCGACTTTCTGAACCCACAGTGCAGATTGCGAATTTTGGAAGTCGGAGGCGTGATTTCTCAGCATAGTGCATTGAAGTTCCGAATTCCGACTCCCGCGTCGTGGATTGCAGATCACGGAAGTTGGAGGCCGCACGATTCTGCGAAGCTGAGACCTTTGGAGTTCCGACTTCCTTCCTTAACTATGTATAGAGCCTCAAGACCCCTAACTACTATTCAAAATCATATAATGACATATACATCCCTACTCAAACACTAAAGATACTCTCAAGAATCCATGTGTGTTTGTTCAAGTACGTTGTTCTTCTTGGCCATGGATTCTCAAAAGGTTTATCATGGATTAAGGCCCAATATTTTTTCTCCCTCAATCATGTCTAGGGAACCCAATATCTATACCAAGTTCTCAAAAATTTATAATGGCACTAATATCCCCACTTATATGAATAATATGCTATTGGGAGGTCATGTTTGGTGATTGTAGGAATTGTTCTTAGCCAAATATGCCTGGAATTTCCTTTAGGACCTAAGTCCCACTCTTTTCTCCCAAACCATATCGAAGGTGTTCGAACCTATAATTAGTCTTAAAATTCTCACTGTGCCACAAAAAACCCACTCATAGGCCAAAGATACCGTGGAAAGGTCTATTGTGGTATTTCAACATTTCATTCTTTGCTATAGATACCTAGAAGCTTTCTTTAGGTCCTAATTAGGCCCAGTTTCCATTCCTTACCCATGTCTAGAACCCCAAGACCCATACCTAATGTTCAGAAACTTCTTAACAATTCCCATATTCTGACTATAAGGACAAATATCCCCTCAAGAGGTTAGCTTTGGTGGTTGGAGACATCATTGTTAGACCTTTAGGCCTAAAATTTATATTCTTGCACTAGTGGAGCACCATATGAAGGAAAATGGTTATGAAGCAAGTATTCATACTTACAATCCTTTGATGAATGGATTTCACAAGGAAAATGACTTGATACAAATAAGGAGGTTGAGAGGGTATACCATGAAATCGACCATGTATATTAGCCTATTGTGGTGGATGAAATGAAGTTAAATAATGTAATAAGCATGGCTTCTAAGGCATTGATTGTGAGGTTTATTTGTACTAGAAGGATGGGGACAGTGAGTTTGTTAATTTGAATGGATTCAAGTGCATGACTAGTAATCAATTTTAGCTTACCACATAAGGGATCATGTCATTTTCATCTGAGGTTAGATGTTGAGGTTACATCCAAACATAGTATTATTTCTAGTTGGTATCTACTACATTTGTACCTAGCTAGGTGGATTTACCAGTTACTTGATCAAATTACTTATATATCATTCAAGGTCCCATGCCAATAAGTAAGGATAACATAAGGATAAAATATTTGTACTAAATTAGTCTATTTCCATAAGCTGTCTTATGATTCTACACAAGATATTTCCTCTTTATGCTATTAATTCTAACTACTGACATGATATGACTCATTATTGTTTCTTGTAGCCTTACAAAGAGATCTATCATATGCATTCAAACAATTATGACTCATTATGATCTCTCTTCTTATGGAAATAATATGAGCTAAAATTTCTACAGTGGTATGCCTTACAAAACTACTTTCTTAATTGATATATCAATTAGGTAACTAGGGATATTAGAATAATGAGAAGAGATATACGGTGCTACATTTCTCTATCTGCTCTCCATAAGTTTGACAATTCAATACATTGGTTAAGGTCTTGGAGAAAACCTACAAAAACCTATACAATCCTTTTAAATATTAAGAATTTTTATCATTACCTCTTCCAACCATAAGAAATTCTTATAAAGATCAAAGGAATTTGAACCATTAACCTAGATTTTTTAGACTAGTATTATACCATTGAAACTATTGATCTCCTAATGAAAATCTGATTACTTGCTAAGATATCCCTCCAGTCAATTTTCAATGATTCCTACCTTACATCTACCACATATCATGTGATGCCAATCTATAGCCTCCACCTCATTTATGTATTTGAATTGTTCAATGAACCATTTTAGTGGTGGAAGTGTAGTAGTTTTTATAGATTCCTGCATGGGAATTTCTATTTAGGTCATTGGAGAGTCAACGACAGGTGGCATATGAAATTATTGAACCAAGTGATCTCTAATAATGTTATGTCCATTGCACTGCACCTTTGAGTAATTTACTCACTCCCAAGTGAGATTTCTTGAGTTCTAAAGGAAATGAAGTTTACCATACCTTGCAAGCCATTAAATGAGGTGATCGAAGCCGGTTCTAACTCCTCCTAAATATATATTGATATGTTAAAATGGTGGTGACAACTTTAACATCTTGATCTCATATCATACTAACAACATACAACATATATTAGTTAGTCTAAAGGTTGGGATATCTCCACATTAGAAACATATTTATATTTAACCCATAGAGTTGCCTCCCTACGATGTAAGTTATAAATATCCTTGACAAGCAATAGAATAAAAGCTAGAAACGATTATGCAATAAGTAAAATAAGAATATTATAAGAAACTAGCACTCCCTAGCGCCATCCCCATAGCATATTCTATAATAAGGTTTAGCCCAAGAGGGTCTTCCTATGAGTCTAACAAGTAACAATATTATATTATACCTAGGATTATAGGCTCATGTCGTGGTTATACATACAACAAATTTTCAGGCCCATCTAGATATAATATGCTATAGATTCATGCATATTCTTTTTTTCATTTTTTTGGTTTTTATGTTTTTGAAAAAAAAAGGAGTAACAAAGGGGCCGATTTCATCTTGTGGAGGCCATATTCTTAATTTGTTGGCTGAGTTTGGACTGCATGGGCCATGAAATCATCTGGAGAGGACACAGTCTTGTTTGTGAGGACGATTTACTTTCTGTTGGGTGTATATCTATACAGTTCAACATCTACAGTGATCCCCATGCTTCATCTAGGATAATATCAAGGGTTGTTACATCCAAAAAAAGAGCTGTAATCCATATTGACACCTACAACATTGTTGGGTGCTATCATTGTAGTCTTCCTTCTTGTTACGATTGTGCATAACGTTTCTGGGTAGTGAAGGAGGGCATTAAAGCATAATAAGGGAGTCTGAGAAGAAAACACTTTGGGTTGTTTTGAGGAGCTGGCTATAGACACCAAAGAAAGAGTTAAAGTAATTTAAGATTTGTTTGTCCACCTTAGAACTGCTCTTACAGTCATTGTAAACTCAAAGTTATATGAATATGATATTTAGGGTTTATTTTCCTTGTTATTTATGCAAAGCAATCTCTATTGCATTACCTGTTCACTGTTAGCACTACGAAAATCAAGATCTGAAACCATTGATACCCAAGACAAACTCTTTCTACACTTTCTTCCGCAGCGGATTTCTTTCCGAAAGGTGGGAATAGAGTTTCCGCACAACACTTATTCCCCGTTGTCGATCTATATCTCGATCGTTGATCTATCAATTTCGCGGCAAAATGGCTTTCTGATCGTTCGATCGGTGTCCCCACCAAATCAACGGTGGATTCCAAAATTTATTAATAGCATTCCATAGAATATCGCACACATGAAAAGTTTTTCAAAGCTTGCAACTTCTCCTGGCAATATCACTATAAACCGTCGATCTTTTCCCCATGATCGATCCCCACTCTATGATCTTCTTTTATTTGAGCGACTGGTTAAGGTTTAACCCTAGGGATACAAAGCTTCACTTAATTGATCACTGACAGGATCAATTCTTCTTTGCAATTCGGAAAGTATGGCAATCCAAAGCCACAGAGTTTATACACAGGGTTATATGGAGTGAAATTGCGATGAATTCATACTTCTAATCCATCAAAACCACATGCAGAGTCTAATCCTTTGTTCTTCATTCAATTCACCAGAAATTAAAATACACGCACCTCTCATTCCTCCATTCACTTCTCGCTCACTCTTATGTGCACACACCTCTCATTCCTCCCTCTCAAGCTCTATGAGCTAATCCTCAAACCTCTATGAGCTAATCAAATCTTCTTTGAGCTATCCTCAAACCTCTATGAGCTATCCTAAGCTCTGTGAGCTCACCTAAGCTTCTGCGAGCCAAAAAGCTCTGTAAGCTAACTTAGCTGCCAAGAAAATAACTCGAACTGATTTAAATACAAGAGAATTCTATTTCTAGATCCTATAACAAAGGAGTACATTCCTTATTGATCTGTGTTAACCCGATGACTCACAACTAACTCAATCCTGACTATCACATGTGGAAAAGGATCTAGATTCCTTATCCATTTTATTTAGCATTTACAAAATAAAGCAAATTACAAATGTACGAGACCCTAGGTGTCAAAACCCAATAATTTCGGAAAATTTTAAATTTTTTTTTAAGATAGCAATAAATGTTATTAAATGCAGTCCTTGATCTGTTTGTTTAGTTAAGTGATCATAATTATGTCTAAATGATCTGTTATTGTACTTAAATTTTAATGTGAGCTTTTAATTGCAGTTATTGATTGTTTTCTATTCTCCAACCTCAAGGGGAGAAATTGCCATGACCGATTGGGCTTACTTAGCTTCCGAGCTAATGCATCGATATGTCTTTCTCTTACAGATTTACAGGTACCGTACGAGTTTCTAGATTTAATCTTTAAAGTATAAAAGTCAGTTAGCTGTACCACTTTCTTCAGTAATAGCATAAGCATACTAGTCAAGTTATCAGGTAGCATTCGTCCTATGATCTCTTCAAGGTTCTACTAATTTAAAAATTATAAGTTAATTAGAGATTATGACAGCTATGTTTCCTTGAGCTCAAAAGAAATAAAAAAAAATCTATGAAGTAATTTCCCTCTGATGGTATTATCGCAATGCAAGATATAATTTCACAGTTAATATAGTGTATACTGCCACTAGTTGCTCAATGATCGCTATTCTTCATCTTTCGTGTCTGTATTATTTGTACTCCCTTTATAAAGGATCTGGAATATTTCCTCGTATACATTACTTATTGCTATCATTATTTGATGTTATGTCAATTACCGGTTCCAACGATGGATGTGACCTTTGTTGTTCTCATGAGACTGGAGTTGAGATAAAATAGTGATATGATATTCTAACCATTTATAGTTTATAATACATCATTATCTTTATAACTTTTGTAATGCAATATGCTTGTTCCATGCCTAGAATACTTTGTTCCTTTGTTTTTGAACAACGTTCATTTGTATGGAATAATAAGTAAGTTTATATCCATATATTACAAGAAATTATGGGTATTGTTCCTATGTTTGATTGTTAAAGAGGTGATATAAGAACTATAATATTAAAACCTTTATGGATAAGCCATGCATCTAACTATATTAGCCAAGGTAAGATTTTAATTTTTCAAACAATGATGAACTCTCGTCGTAACTTGACTATACAAAATTCTATTTGTTTGTAGGGCAAGGTATTATGTCCACTAAGCAATCTCGAAGGCAAAGTTCTAACATGCATTAGATGATGGTTTAAATAATAGTGTTTCGATCATAGGGAATATCCCTACTATGATTATACTTTATCCATACGATGATTTAAAATTGAGAAACAATAATTTGAAACACCACACGGACTATGGATTGTCAACCCATGGAAAGTTAATTTATGTAAAGGATACGTGGATAGTTCTGGTCCCTGTATTTGATGATATAAATGGTTTGTCTGAAACCCTACTTGGTCATGTCCCTCTGCCTTCGAGCTCATTTTCCTGCGAAAACCCTCCTGGTCTGAGTTTCTTCATCAGGGTACTGTAAGTTGCAGCTTCCATGCTGCTACAGTTCATGGAGTGTGTCTCTCGTGTGGGTTGGGAGTCAGTAAGCTCTAATATTGGCATTCTATATGTATATTGGGCATTTCGGGTTATCTCTTCTGCTGTTTCTGTTCGCTATCAGTTCCCAGGCTTCTCCCAACCCTCATACTCATTCCCTTGTATTGCTTCAGAGCCATGGTATTCCTGTTGTCGGCATCTATGAAGTGGTTATAACCTGGGTTTACATTCGTGCTTTCAAATCTAGTCTGTTCATGGTGTGAGGTATTGTTCTGAATGTTTCTTAGTCACGGCATCCATTGTGGAAAGAAATCTTGGAGTTCCTAGCCCATTCTTCTGGTGATTAGGGCAAGGTCTTCCACTTAGTTCAGTTCGTGGCTATAGGGGCATTCACTGTGTTTTTGCTTCCTCCACATTTGCTGGTACGATATAACATTTGTTTCGATGTTTTAATTAAAAAGGGAGTGTTTATTTTTAAGAAAAGTTTGTAACTAAACGATAAATTGTACTGTGCAGGCACTGGTTAAACCTGAAGGTGTATGAAGCACGACCTCAGGCGCTTGGCTTCTTCCAGGTAATCCTGGTCACACCATGGCGGTTTCTCCCTTTGATGGTTAGGATGGTTAGGGTTTGATTTGATAAGACCACCTTTGTGGCTGTTGTTTCATGTTCTCAGACATGGTTGACCCTGTGATGGGTGTGGTATGATATGGTTGCAGTCATATGAAATGTATTCATTTTTCCTATAGTAGTTAGGGTTTGTATAAGAATTAATGTATAAAAGGAACAAGCTGTGGCTTATTCTGTCGTGACGGCCTTTAAGTTTTTGTTTGTTACTGTATCTTTAAAAAGATTGGGTACTCACCCAGTTTTGTGAAAGTTAAACTATAATGAAATTTTGCCTGTAAGATGGCCCGTATAATGTCTGCGTTTCCTTTAAATGAATACAATGTACAGTAGTAGGAATGTTTTAAGTTTCTAAGATACTTTCAGAGAAGAAAATAACTCGGCTGTAGGTGATGGTATAGTCTTATTTCTTAGCGTTTTTCTTTTGTTTTTGTGTGTTGAATGATAACGATAGGGTTCAATAAATATTACAGTGGTAGGCCATTAATGTGTTGATAACCCTGTCGAGTTGAAGTTCTCACCCAGATTGGAATATTGTAACATATGAAAAAGTGTTCATGCTCTGTTGGTCGTTGTAAAGCTTACCTGGATAAATTCTATGTTTTTACATTCTATTAAGTAATGCAAAAGAGCTACGGCTGTGGATGAGTCGTAAAAACTCTTCAAGGTTTACACAACTGTAATAAATTTCTCATTGTTCATAACTAATGTGGTAGGGTTTGATTTCGAAATGCCAACAGTGGCTTTGTTCAAAAGATAACTTTGTGGATACGAATTTTGAATGAGATGTTTAATCTATTGTTAAGGTAGGACTCTATCGATACTGTGCATTTGCATGAAGAATTGACCTCGATAATGAGCAAAAGAAATACTGTGATGATGAAAAGATTTTGACTAAAAGGAAATAAAATTACTATTTTGTATAAACTCGGCCTCGAGCTAGTTATTGTTTTTGTCTTTAATTCCTTCTGCTTGAAAGTTAATAGCTAGGTCAAACTTTGCTGTTAGTTTTCTTGTTTGTAAAAACGGGAGAGATAGATTTTTAATAGAACTTCTTCGCCACGATTTTTGTTTAAAAGATCAATTGTTTTGTTCTGGCTAAGATTTTGTCGAAAGAAGAAAAATAGTTAATAAGTTGAATGATATGGCTATACTGTTATTTGATTCTATAATGAGTCAATAAAAGTTCAGCCAGTCTTCTCGTATGTTCTGTCAGTAATTAAATAAACTTACTAACATAATTTGGTTCACCCATTCTTGGTACAGATAAAGACCTGTATACTTGTTTAGCTAGGGTTTATACCTGCTAAACTAGCTATGAAAATAATTTACTGTGATTATAAAGTTATCTATAAGTATGTTCCTATAATTGTTTTAACGAGTTTATTTTCCAGGAAATATTTACTGTATAATTAGCATATACTTAACTATTTAGCTATTGAAATAAACAAGTGTAAAATCACAATAACATCCTATAACTTATAATGATAACAAAGCATATTACGTATAAAACAAATACTTGAACTGTAAGATAATAGTGATACTAAGGAATTTCTAAGACATAATAGTTCTGCAGATTCTATCTACTAACAATTCAGAGATGCTAACTTTACTGAATTAAATCCTGTTCATACATAGAGAAGATAGTCATATTCTACATTCATATTTACTTAATAAACAGCAGGAATAAGTGGCAGAACCTTTGTCAATTGTAGACAACAACAGCAATGGGAGACTGTTCCTCCCTACCAACTCCTGGAGAGTGCCCAGACAACACTTCTCAGGACCCTCGAGCTTGCTCTGGTCTCCCTGGCTCGAACTAGGTGCAGCAACACAATTCACTCAGCCAAACAGCTAAACTGGAACCAAGTTACTGCAGCCTTCCTCTCAAACAACTTCTTACTGTTTTTCCCTCTTCCTCAATGGGACTCCTGAATAACATTCACCTGAATGTATTCTCCCTCCAGAACTATGTTGAACCCCCAGCTCAGTTCATTGAGTACTATTTAAAAGATTGCCTAGGTCTTAGCTGGGTTACTGTCATTAATGAGCCACCTGCTCAGATTCCACTTTCTTGGGGAATCATGACCCCAAAATATAGGGAAGTTGCCACCTGCAACTTAGGAAGTGTTTGAGGATGTTGCCACTTGTCTTTTGCCTGTCCACCTAGTTCCTTCCACCAATTAGACCAGTAACCTCTTTTAACAGCTCTCCCATGCTGTTGTCTCCATAATTTATTTATTAATAATAAAATATTCATAATTACATTCCATTTTTGGTGACTCTGCTGAGTCATCAATTCCTACTTAGCATTAAATTTAACATAATGTCTCAGGAATATAATAAAATAATTACATTATTTTTGCAAAATTGGGGTATGTAACATACACACCCCCTTAAAATGTAACATCGTCCTCGATGTTACTTATTCCTCATCCTCAGCCACCTGCTGGAATAGATTTGGGTATGCTTCCCGCATCTGACTTTCCAGTTCCCAGGTAGCTTCTTCAGGACTAAGGTGCTTCCATTGCACCTTCAGCTGTCCAATTGTGCGGTTCCGCAGAGTAATTTCCCTCCTCCCGAGGATACAATCCGGTTCCACCAGAACTTCCCCTTCTGGTTCTACCTGTACAATGTTCCAATCAATAACATGAGTAGCATCATGAACATACTTTTTTAGAACAGAAATATGAAAAACATTGTGCACTTTTAAATTAGGTGGTAATGCTAGCTGATAAGCAACTTGACTAATCCTAGATAAAATTTCAAACAGACCACAGTAACGTGGCGCTAATTTTGCACAACTCCCCAGTCTTAGGGAGCTCTTCTTTGGTCTTACCTTGATGAACACATGTTCACCTACCTGGAACTCTTTAGGAGTTCTTTTCAAATCTGCTTGACTCTTCTGCCGATCCTGGGCAATCTTCAAAGTTTCTTGCACTTGTTTCACAATCTGTTCCATCTCTTTTAACAAATCAGTACCTAACACTAATCTATCTACTGGATTACTCTAAGAGATAGGAGTGTTACATTTACGTCCATACAGAATTTCAAAAGGACTAAACTTAGCTGACGATTGATAGTTGTTATTGTATGCAAATTCTGCTAGATGTAAATAGTCCTCCCACTTTCCTGGTTGATCCTTAACATACATTCTTAGCAGATCTTCTAATACCTAATTAACTCTTTCAGTTTGTCCGTCCGTCTGAGGATGGAAAGAAGTGCTGAAATTTAGAGTTGTGTTTAATCCTTTAAACAAGGATTTCCAAAAATTCCCTGTGAATTTAGGATCCCTGTCTGAAATTATAACTTTTGGGACTCCATGTAACCGAAAAATCTATTTCAAAAATATATCAGCTATGTTTGCAGCCTTGTAAGTGGTTTTAACAGGAATAAAGTGTGCTGATTTACTTAATTTATCCACTACTACCATAATTGAATCATTCTGATGCTGATTTTTGGGTAATCTCGTAATGAAATCTAAGCTGATTATTTCCCACTTCCAACTAGGAATAGGCAAAGGTTGCAATAACCCAGCTGGATGCCGGTGTTCTGTTTTTACCTGTTGACAGTCTAAACATCTAGCTATATACTCAGCTGTTTCAGATTTCATATTAGGCCAGAAATAATCTTTTCACAGCATAGTGATAGTTTTCTGGTAGCCTGGATGCCCTGAGTAAGGGGTTTTATGAACTTCGTCCAAAATTAATAGTTTAACCTTAGGTACATTTGGAACATACAACCTGTCTTTAAACAATAAAAATCCCTCTTTGTTTAAACTGTAATCCTTTATCAAACTTTCTGTAGATTGGTCTTTGGCTGTAGCTTGTAATTTTTGATAAACTTCATCCAATTTTATCCCTTCAGCCAACTGTTCATTTAAATCAGAATTATAAGTGCTGATAGCTGATATAAAATTCAGCCTTGCATTTCTGCTCAAAGCATCAGCCACCTTATTTTCCCTTCCTTTTATGTGCTGAATTTCGAAATCGTACTCACTTAAGAAGGCCAACCATCTTGCTTGTCTTGCATTTAAGTTAGGCTGATCCAACAGGTATTTCAGACCCTTATTATCAGTCATTAGAGTAAATTTTCTGCCTATTAAGTGGTGTCGCCACATCTTTAAAGCATGGATAACAGCAGCCAATTCCAAATCATAAGTGGAATAATTCTTTTCGTGAATCTTCAGCTTCCTGGACTCATAGGAAATGACATGCCCATCCTGAGTCAACACTCCGCCTAAACCATCATTACAAGCATCGGTGCAGACTACAAAATCCTTATTAGGATCTGCTATTCTTAAGATAGGCGCGGTTGTTAATAAAGTCTTCAATTTCTTAAAGCTTTCTTCACACTTCATGTTCCAATCAAACTTCTTGCCTTTCTTTTCCAAGGAAGTGATTGGGTTGGCTATTTTTGAAAAGCCTTCAATGAATCTCCGGTAGTACCCAGTAATTCCCATGAAGGACCTAACATCTGTTACGTCTTTTGGTACTGTCCAATCCTCAATTGTCTGGATCTTTTCAGGATCAACTGAAATCCCTTCCTTAGTGACTACATGTCCTAAGTACTGGATTTCATCTTTGAAGAAGTCACATTTACTGAACTTCGCAAAGATCTGCTGCTCTCTCAGTTCTTGTAAGACTATCTGTAAGTGTTCTTTATGCTCCTCTTCATTCTTAGAATAAATTAAAATGTCATCGATGAACACGACAACAAATTTATCTAAATATTTATGCATTATGTTGTTCATTAGGCACATAAAAACAGCTGGGGCATTAGTAAGCCCAAATGGCATTACGACAAATTCGTAATGTCCATACCTTGTTCTAAAAGCTGTTTTGAAAATCTCTTCTTCTTTTATCCTCACCTGATGATAACCCGATCTCAGGTCTATCTTAGAGAACACCGTAGCTCCACGTAGCTGATCAAACAGATCATCTATGCGAGGCAACGGATATCTGTTTTTAATCATGATCTTGTTCAGTTGACGGTAATCTATGCAGAGTCGCATAGTTCCGCCCTTCTTTTTAACAAAAATTACTAGTGCTCCCCAAGGGGATACACTGGGTCGAATGTAATTCTTGTCTATTAACTCCTTTAACTGAGTTTTCAATTCGTTAAGTTCCAAAATATTCATACGATACGGTGCTTTTGAACTGGGTATAGCACCTGGTACCAGCTCAATTGTAAAATCCAGTTCTCTCTTGGCAGGTAATCCTGGGATTTCTTCCGGAAAAACATCAACAAACTCATTTACTACAGGAATATCCTCTACTGTTATCTTGCTGATTTCAGACTTATCTGCCTCATCTGTAATAGTTACAGCATAGGCTTTGCATCCTTTTCTGACTGCTCGTTTAAGTTGTAAAGCAGAAATCTGCCTGATTACTGTTTTCCTAGGAATACCCCTAACAGTTACCGGCTGTTCATTATTGTTTACACACCTAAAGGTTTTGTCAAAACAGTTTAAAACTACCCTATGCTGTTCTAACCAGTCCATCCCGATAAGTATGTCATAAGAGCCAAGTGGCAAAATATTTAATTTAACAGTGGTTTTAAAAACATTCATATCTAGGACACATTCCTTAACATAACAGTTTACCTTCCTTTTTGCCCCAGTAGCTAGTTGTACAGACCAAGAATTATCAAACCTTTCAACAGTCAGATTACATTTTTCTACTAGCTGGGGTGAAATATAACTAAGACTAGCACCCGGATCTATTAAGATAGTTACAAGGATTTTGTTAATCATACCTCCTAATTCCACCATGGAAGTTTGATAGTCAACTTGGCGGTTCTCCAATGCTGCATTGATTCGGGGCATAGTTCCTGCAAAGTCTCCAACAGTCATTTCATCTTGTAAAGTATGAATATTGTTGATTGGCTTCTTCCGATTTGGGCAAACTGAAGCATAATGTGGTCCATTACACTCCCAGCATTTAACAGGCTCCTTCCGTTCAAAGTTCTTAGTGTAATTTTCGTGATTGTTAGGAACCTCCTTGCTGCCCTTGAAATTGTTGGAATGATTAGCAGTTCCATTTTTGTTTCCCTGGAATTTTTTACCATTAAACAGAGTTCTGTTCTTGTTATTTTTGAAACTTTTATGGGGTACAAACTCCTTTTTCCTATACTCAGGCTAATTGCTGTTCTTTTTAGCTTTCCAGCTGGCTATCCCTTCTTTCTTTTTATTTTGTTCATAACAGAAATTCGCCTTTCGCATAGCCTCTTCCAGCGTTTTGGGGTTATCATATTCAATTCTGTCCTTGATATGATAGGGCAGGCAGCTAAGAAACCGTTGTATTTTTGGTTTCTCTTCAACAAAATACGGCACATACCTTAACAGACTTAAGAATTTGTTGTTTAAGTCTTTCATAGTCATAGATCCTAGCTTTAATTCATAAAATTCCTTGGCCCTCTCTTCATAGTATTGTTCCGACAGAAATTTCTTTTTGAAGTACCTTTTAAAAGTACTCCAATTGACTTCTTTTTCTTTGATTCCCTTGACCCTTTTCAGGTCTTGCCACCATATGTCTGCCTTTCCAGAAAGGTTGTAAATGTTAATTCGTGCCTTCAACTGATTTGAATAGTTGTAAATCTGGAAATATTTTCTCATCCTGGATAACCAGGATTCTGCTTCTTCTCCTGTCTCAGATTCTCCATTGAAGGTTGGGGGTTTTTTTTTCTTAAATTCCCCGAAAATCTCTTCGTAAGGCCTATACTTTTTCTTCCGGTGATACAACTCAGCCTCACTGCTGTCACTAGTAGTGTGATGGCTGTGTTGTTCCCTTCTTTCTTCAGATGATGAACTGCTATCAGATTTAGCTGGTTTCATCCTTTTAGACCCTCTTTGATGACTAGCTTCTTCAGATTCAGCTCTTTGGCTTCTTCCTCCTGCCTGAAATTTTTCTATCAATAATTGGTTAAGCTGCTCTTGAGTTTTCAGAATTCTTTCGTTATCCTTCTTAACTGTTTCTATTTCCATCTTTAAACCTTTTATGGTCTGCATCAGTTTCGAGGAGTGAGCAATTTCCTCCTCTGTCGCAGGTTCTCTCGACATCTGTCTTGTCGCAGTGTTTGGAGTTTCCTCCTCAGCATATTCTTCCAGATTTTCCATACCTTCCTGTTAGATTCAGAAAGAAGAAAATTTTCTGCTCTGTGTGATAAAACAAAAAATACAAGTTAGTAACTTTATACAGATATATAAATTTTTCTTTTCATTGGCACTGTTCTGCGGAAACTAGTGGAGCCATATGAAGGCCTAGTGTATGAACCATGCTCTGATACCACAAGTCAAAACCCAGTAATTTCCAAAAAATTTAAATTTTTATTTAAGATAGCAATAAATGTTATTAAATGCAGTCCTTGATCTGTTTGTTTAGTTAAGTGATCATAATTATGTCTGAATGATCTGTTATTGTACTTAAATTTTAATGTGAGCTTTTAATTGCAGTTATTGATTGTTTTCTATTCTCCAACCTCAAGGGGAGAAATTGCCATGACCGATTGGGCTTACTTAGCTTCCGAGCTAATGCATCGATATGTCTTTCTCTTACAGATTTACAGGTACCGTATGAGTTTCTAGATTTAATCTTTAAAGTATAAAAGTCAGTTAGTTGTACCACTTTCTTCAGTAACAGCATAAGCATACTAGTCAAGTTATCAGGTAGCATTCATCCTATGATCTCTTCAAGGTTCTACTAATTTAAAAATTATAAGTTAATTAGAGATTATGGCAGCTATCTTTCCTTGAGCTCAAAAGAAATAAAAAAAAATCTATGAAGTAATTTCCCTCTGATGGTATTATCGCAATGCAAGATATAATTTCACAGTTAATACAGTGTATACTTCCACTAGTTGCTCAATGATCATTATTCTTCATCTTTCGTGTCTGTATTATTTGTACTCCCTTTATAAAGGATCTGGAATATTTCCTCGTATACATTACTTATTGTTGTCATTATTTGATGTTCTGTCAATTACCGGTTCCAACAATGGATGTGACCTTTGTCGTTCTCATGAGACTGGAGTTAAGATAAAATAGTGATATGATATTCTAACCATTTATAGTTTATAATACATCATTATCTTTATAACTTTTGTAATGCAATATGCTTGTTCCATGCCTAGAATACTTTGTTCCTTTGTTTTTGAACAGCGTTCATTTGTATGGAATAATAAGTAAGTTTATATCCATATATTACAAGAAATTATGGGTATTGTTCCTATGTTTGATTGTTAAAGAGGTGATATAAGAACTATAATATTAAAACCTTTATGGATAAACCATGCATCTAACTATATTAGCCAAGGTAAGATTTTAATTTTTCAAACAATGATGAACTCTCGTCGTAACTTGACTATACAAAATTCTATTTGTTTGTAGGGCAAGGTATTATGTCCACTAAGCAATCTCGAAGGCAAAGTTCTAACATGCATTAGATGATGGTTTAAATAATAGTGTTTCGATCATAGGGAATATCCCTACTATGATTATACTTTATCCATACGATGATTTAAAATTGAGAAACAATAATTTGAAACACGACATGGACTACGGATTGTCAACCCATGGCAAGTTAATTTATGTAAAGAATACGTGGATAGTTTTGGTCCCTGTATTTGATGATATAAATGGTTTGTCTGAAACCCTACTTGGTCATTTCCCTCTGCCTTCGGGCTCGGTTGCCTGCGAAAACCCTCCTGGTCTGAGTTTCTCTGTCGGGGTACTGTAAGTTGCAGCTTCCATGTTGCTACAGTTCATGAAGTGTGTCTCTCGTGTGGGTTGTGAGTCAGTAAGCTCTGCTATTGGCATTCTATATGTATATTCGGCATTTCGGGTTATCTCTTCTGCTGTTTCTGTTGGCTATCAGTTCCCAGGCTTCTCCCAGCCCTCATACTCATTCCCTTGTATTGCTTCAGAGCCATGGTATTCCTGCTGTCGGCATCTATGAAGTGGTTATAACCTGGGTTTACATTCGTGCTTTCAAATCTAGTCTGTTCATGGCGTGAGGTATTGTTCTGAATGTTTCTTGGTCACGGCGTCCATTGTGGAAAGAAATCTTGGAGTTCCTAGTCCATTCTTCTGGTGATTAGGGCAAGGTCTTCCACTTAGCTCAGTTTGTGGCTACAGGGGCATTCACTGTGTTTTTCCTTCCTCCACATTCGCTGGTATGATATAACATTTGTTTCGATGTTTTAATTAAAAAGGGAGTGTTTATTTTTAAGAAAAGTTTGTAACTAAATGATAAATTGTACTGTGCAGGCACTGGTTAAACCTGAAGGTGTATAAAGCACGACCTCAGGCGCTTGGCTTCTTCCGGGTAAGCCTGGCCACACCATGGCGGTTTATCCCTTTGATGGTTAGGATGGTTAGGGTTTGATTTGATAAGACCACCTTTGTGGCTGTTGTTTCATGTTCTCGGACATGGTTGACCCTGTGATGGGTGTGGTATGATATGGTTGCAGTCATATGAAATGTATTCGTTTTTCCTATATTAGTTAGGGTTTGTATAAGAATTAATGTATAAAAGGAACAAGTTGTGGCTTATTCTGTTGTGACGTCCTTTGGGTTTTTGTTTGTTACTGTATCTTTAAAAAGATTGGGTACTCACCTAGTTTTGTGAAAGTTAAAATATAATGAAAGTTTGCCTGTAAGATGGCCCGTATAATGTCTGTGTTTCCTTTAAATGAATACAATGTACAGTAGTAGGAATGTTTTAAGTTTCTAAGATACTTTCAGAGAAGAAAATAACTTGGCTGTAGGTGATGGCACAGTCTTATTTCTCATCGTTTTTCTTTTGTTTTTGTGTGTTGAATGATAACGATAGGGTTCAATAAATCTTACAGTGGTAGGCCATTAATGTGTTGGTAACCCTGTCGAGTTGGGGTTCTCACCCAGATTGGAATATTGTAACATATGAAAAAGTGTTCATGCTCTGTTGGTCGTTGTAAAGTTTACCTGGATAAATTCTATGTTTTTACATTCTGTTAAGTAATGCAAAAGAGCTACGGATGTGGATGAGTCGTTGTAAAAACTCTTCAAGGTTTACACAACTGTAATAAATTTCTCATTATTCATAACTAATGTGGTAGGGTTTGATTTCGAAATGCCAACAATGGTTTGGTTCAAAAGATAACTCCGTGGATACGAATTTTGAATGAGATGTTTAATCTATTGTTAAGGTAGGACTCTATCGATACTGTGCATTTGCATGAAGAATTGAGCTCGATAATGAGCAAAAGAAATACTGTGATGATGAAAAGATTTTGACTAAAAGGAAATAAAATTACTATTTTGTATAAACTCGGCCTCGAGCTAGTTATTGTTTTTGTCTTTAATTCCTTCTGCTTGAAAGTTAATAGCTAGGTCAAACTTTGCTGTTAGTTTTCTTGTTTGTAAAAACGGGAGAGATAGATTTTTAATAGAACTTCTTCGCCACGATTTTTGTTTAAAAGATCAATTGTTTTATTTTGGCTAAGATTTTGTCGAAAGAAGAAAAATAGTTAATAAGTTGAATGATATGGCTATACTGTTATTCGATTCTATAATGAGTCAATAAAAGTTCAGACATTCTTCTCGTATGTTCTGTCAGTAATTAAATAAACTTACTAACATAATTTGGTTCACCCATTCTTGGTACAGATAAAGACCTGCATACTTGTTTAGCTAGGGTTTATACCTGCTAAACTATCTATGAAAATAATTTACTGTGATTATAAAGTTATCTATAATTCTGTTCCTATAATTGTTTTAACGAGTTTATTTTCTAGGAAATATTTACTGTATAATTAGCCTATACTTATCTATTTAACTATTGAAATAAACAAGTGTAAAATCACAATAACATCCTATAACTTATAATGATAACAAAGCATATTACGTATAAAACAAATACTTGAACTGTAAGATAATAGTGATACTAAGGAATTTCTAAGACATAATAGTTCTGCAGATTCTATCTACTAACAATTCAGAGATGCTAACTTTACTGAATTAAATCCTCTTCAGACATAGAGGAGATAGTCATATTCTACATTCATATTTACTTAATAAACAGCAGGAATAAGTGGCAGAACATGTGTCAATTGTAGACAACAACAGCAATGGGAGACTGTTCCTCCCTACCAACTCCTGGAGAGTGCCCAGACAGCACTTCTCAGGACCCCCGAGCTTGCTCTGGTCTCCCTGGCTCGAACTAGGTGCAGCAACACAATTCACTCAGCCAAACAGCTAAACTGGAACCAAGTTACTGCAGCCTTCCTCTCAAACAACTTCTTACTGTTTTTCCCTCTTCCTCAATGGGACTCTTGAATAACATTCACCCGAATGTATTCTCCCTACAGAACTATGTTAAACCCCCAGCTCACTTCATTGAGTACTATTTAAAAGATTGCCTAGGTCTTAGTTGGGTTACTGTCATTAATGAGCCACCTGCTAAGATTCCACTTTCTTGGGGAATCATGACCCCAAAATATAGGGAAGTTGCCACCTACAACTTAGGAAGTGTTTGAGGATGCTGCCACTTGTATTTTGCCTGTCCACCTAGTTCCTTCCACCAGTTAGACCAGTAACCTCTTTTAACAACTCTCCCATGCTGTTGTCTCCATAATTTATTTATTAATAATAAAATATTCATAATTACATTCCATTTCTGGTGACTCTGGTGAGTCATCAATTCCTACTTAGCATTAAATTTAACACAATGTCTCAGGAATATAATAAAATAATTACATTATTTTTGCAAAATTGGGGTATTTGACACTAGGTCTCTTAAGAGTTCCCTTGACCTTGTGAAGTCATGAATTAATTCGTCCTCTTGAGCCTATGCTCCTGCATCAACGTATCAGCAGTACATTGAATACAAAAACCAACTAAGACTATTTGCACAGCTCAGTGGTATTTTTGACAAGTGTTTTTACGAAATCCCTTAACCAAATTACATAAGCAAATAAGCCAAAAAATCAGCAAGATCTGATGGGGGTCATTACAGTTTACTATCCAAAGCATATCCCCCTTGTATAAAAATCAAACCCTCTCACTTCCTTTAGATAAATCTTGTTCATTGGTAACTGTCTCATCATGTTGATTGGAGATGAGAACTGTGTGAATGCGCAGAGGAACCATGCACCACTATCATTTTTGTATTCAATGGTTACTTGTGTTTTTCCATCAAGCCTCAACCAGGAGTAGGTTCCATTCTTTCTGACCTCTGTGAGCTTTGCTCCCATCTTGGTAGGCATCACATGGGTGAGAGGCATAACTCAGGGGTTTCATTAGTTGAACAACTAGTCAAATAAAGGGTAGCGACCCACGTACTAGACCTCACACAGACTGCCATCCATACTAACAGATCATGACCTAGTCAAGAAATACACAATCAGGCTGACAACACATTTACACAACCTCACGACACCCTTAGTAACCCACAATAGGTCGTGGTACCTTCATACACAGGATTGGGACCCTTAACAGTCCTGAAGTCACTTTCAGCCAGTCACGACAATCCTAGCAGGCTTAAGACATGTCACAACAACCCTTAGCAGGCTCAAGACAGGTCATGGTTTTCTCTAGAAAGCATTAGCAGAATTTACACATATGAAAATGACGCAAAGAGGAAACACAAACTGAATATGAACACTGTGATGAATCTCAGAAACTCAAAAAAACACTTTTCATTAACACTTCCAAGAAAATATACAAAGCTACAATCAAAGCACAGAGGCTTCAAAAATGAAATTTGAACCCTTCCTCCTCTGTTGAGGTTACATTTATAGTGAAATTTACCCCCAAAACGTATGTCGAAACAGGGCATCAAAATTAGTTACATTGAAAAAATTAGTTACCACAGGACAACAGACTCTAGCAAAAAGACAAAATGTTCTGGTAACTACTCCTCCATTCGACCTCTTCCATTATCTTTGACGATTCATGCACTCAGCTTCAATTTTGCCTTCCCATACTTTAAGATGAGTTTCCATTGCTCGGCTGCTGGTAAATCCAAGGCGGAAAGCTCTTTAAGCCACACCCTCATTTTGGTATGCTCTTTGTATGAATAGCCTACGAGGAGTGTAAGAGCTTCTTTAGATGTAGAGACCAACTCAAAATCCTTCGTTTGTTTTTCCACCACCGTCTTGCCTTCCAGAGGTTGCTCCATATCTGCAAAGAACTCTTGGTCTAACCTGCACTCCCATATCTTGCCATGATATCCCTCCTTTGTCCTCATGGCTCCATCTTCTTCCCAAAACGTAGGAATACCTTTCTTAAATAATGGATGAAATGCCTCCCTGAACAGCCTCACCTGGTTAGCTAGGACATCTATCCCTGCTTGGACAGTGCTTACTTGCTGGTGCTTGAGTATTACCTTCTTAGCGTTGATCATTGTGGCCACTCTATCCTTTATATTGGCTGCTTCAGCCTGCTCTTCAGACAGACCATTTAAGAACTCTATTGCATTTTGTGCATAATCCTTAGGCTTCTTGTTTAACTTCTCATTTTCCACTGTGACAACTGACCTTGCCAGTTTTATTACAGCTTCCTTATCTACCATGAAGTCCAAATATGGCCTCATCTCCTCTGCCTGTACAATAACATCATCCCAGATGATCTTCTTTGCCTCCTGCAATGCACTTTTCCCTATAACTTGCTGCTTCAGCTTGTCATAATTACCCTGCATCGCTTGGTACTTGGTTTCCCAAGTTTTCTTGTCTTTCTCTATAGCCTCTTTGTCCCTTTCGGCATTATCCCGCATGGTCTTGAGGTTGGCATTCTTCTTTTTCAATCTTGCCACTTCTACATCATTCAGACATTCCCTGGATATTTTCTCTACAATAGAAAAATCTCCAGCCTCCACCGAGGGTGTGACCATGGGTTCTATCTCTTGTTCTTTGTCTTTCAACTTTTTCTCAAGCCCTTCAACTTTAGCCTTCAAAGCTTCCTCACTGTCCATTGTCAATTTCATATCTACTTTCCACTTTTTCTCTCTTTATTCAAACTCTACTAGTCGTGCTTTACAATAATTCAACTTACCCTGCAGCTCTTCTTTTTCCTCTTCTAGTTCTACAATTTCTAGTACATTCACCAGTTGGGCAGCTGGAATCTTCAATTTCTTCTTTAGTGACAGAATTTATTGATATTTTTCATCTAATAGCTTTTGAATGCTATCCCTTTTATCTTCTTGAGTTTCAGTGGCCAATAGTGAAGCCTGGAACTTTTTCACTTGTGCCTTCAGGCTCTTGTTTTCCACCTTTTCCAATCCCAACTGCTTTTGCACTTTGGTTTTGCTAGCCTGCACTTTTGATAGCTCTATGGAAGCCCTCAACAACTTGTTATAGATGATTTTACCTGTCTCCTTGTGCAGAATGATCACATCAGGTACTGGGATGTCTTCCACATTTACTTTTAGTTATGTGGCCTTACTCTTAGTGGCTAAGGCAAGACTCAAGGTATTCTGGGAAAGGTTCCTGCTTGCCACCAAGGCTACATCCTTCTTGGATATTTTTCTTGCATCAGCATACAGTTTAGCTTCTTCTGAGATTGTATCTGGGCTCTCCACATATCCCTCTAGTAACGTAGCCCTGCTTAGGCTTGATGCTGCAACTCCAGTAGGTGTTATGTTGAACACATGTTGCTTCAACTCGAAGGATGGCACCGAGGATCTGACTTGATTTTTCTTGGGTTGCTTTGCTTGTACATGTACTAATTGTTTCTCAGGCTCCTCTACATTTTTCCTCTTCAAGGCTCTCTTAGCATTACTGTCTACATCCATGGACTCACTACCCCCTTCCTTTATATATTTTTTTGGAGGAATGGTAAGGAACATGGCTGCTGATATTGTTGGGGTTTTACCAGGTGAACCAGGCACTGCTGATGTGCTACTTTGAAAAATGAATGCTAAAGATGAAGAATCTTCTGGTGGGTCTACTTCCAACTAGCCTTTGTTAATGTATTCTAACCAGTTTTCCATCTCAGCTAGACCTATCAGTTCGAAGTGCTCATATCCTTTCTTGTGACTTTCCTCTCTTCTTTCTGAGATAATCTAGTGAGGATCATAGTTTATGGCCGCTTTGGATGGGAATCCCAGATCACCCATCATTCGCTAGATAGCTGGGAGAGCTGTTTTGTTTTTTTACAATGAAGGAGACCAATGTCCATGGAAATCTGATGTCCAAAGACTTCCTGTCATCCAAGAAATGTTCACACTCCACCTTCAAAAGATGAAATATATCTCTGCCATAAGATCATTCATGAAGGTTTTGTAGTTTGAATACATCTCCTTAGTCTATTGCAGCTTTGGAGGTTGCATGTTTTCTTCATTAGCTGCCAGGAATAATTTTAACAAGTAAGACTGGAACCTGAAAGTTCTTATCTTAGGGAATTCTATGAGCTGGGAGTGGATGTTGTCTACCAAGGCTTCATCAAACTTTAGGCATGCAAATTGGGTAAGCAAATTTGGGCCTGTTGGCTCGATAGGACAAGTGCTTAGAACAAACATCATACTTATCAGGGGCTCGGTTATGTATAGGTCATTGTCTAAGCCTAGGAACTAGGCCAGCATGAAGATAACACACTTCGACTCTTCCCTAAAAAGGCTGGCCTGACCAGGAAAAGGTGCGCCCTGAGAGGAGGTATTTGGAAGCAGGGAAGCATGATAAAAGCTATATTTGAAGTCATCTGGGGCTTGACGGAAATGTTGGATTAGGGTTTCCATTCTATAACTTTGGGATTTTTGGCAGAATTCTTCTGGAACGGCCAAATCTTTCCTAATAGTAGGGGCGTCTACATAGCACAGGATTTTAGAGTTTGAGGCATCCATGATTGCTCTTATGTCCGAGGAGTAATGCTCGGCACACTAGTCTACAAATTCAAGGCAACTAGGGGTTTGGCTGGTTGTAAACAAATGGAAAAAGGATTGATAAATCTTATGGACATACACTTGTCTGGCCCTTATGACCTCCAATCTTTCTTTGGCAGTTTCTATGGTGCTATTTATCAACATGGGATCGTAAACCTCACAGTATTTATCCTCTAATAGGTCAATTATCTTTGGAGACTCAAAGCCTGGGGGTACCACGGATCTGGCAATTTAAATAGTTTAGGGTGGAGGTGGATGGCCTACCTAGTCGATTGACAACTGGGTGGAGCTTTTGGGTCTCTGGTTGGCTGATCGGCTATGAACGATCCACTCCTTTCTCTTTCGAATGCACACACGTCAACTGGGATGCGAATCTTCGTGCAGACGGGTGTTTTATAATATAAGAATGACATATCACCCTTACAACTATGACAGAAATGGAGTCACGTCAGCCATCTATCCATACGATCAACTCTCATCCATAGATCTCCTTGACCTTTACCTGCCACATATCACCTCGACAACACCTTTAATCTGCAAAAACATTTTCAACTGTCGATCCGCTCTCCTCCTGGATCTTTACCATCCCCAGATGCGCCGTTTACCGAGTTCGCAAATTTTGGGTCTGTTGATTTCACATGCAAGTCATATCTGCGAACTAATCTCGAGCCGTCGATCTTCATCTCACTAGATCGGCACTGTTAGGAGATGCCGAACTTTATCAAAAGTTCGCATATTTGAATCATAACCCTTTTCGCGCATGTTTAAATCGTGAGCAATTTTCTGACCGTTGATCTAAGCCTTCCGCCGTCCATCTTCCTTGACCTGCCCGCAGACTAGCACCTCGCCAGCACTTAAAGGACCTTCAACTTTTTCCATGAAGGAGGCTCATGACCATTGATCTCCCCCGCTTTTAATCTAAACCATCTATAGGCGTTAATTAGCACTGCAGGCACATTCGTTTATACTTAATCCTCCGATCAGCATCAAGACTGTAGCTTCCCCAAAATTCTTATCTCGGCTCCAAGTTAAAACCAAAATATTATGTAATTGATGTTTGGATTTGGTTATTATAAGGTGGAAGCTTGTATGGTGTAATATATGGTTGCTATGTGCTGGTAAAGGCTATTTTGGAGAGCATATGGGTGTACTACAGGAATATTCGTAACCGTATATTGGAAGGAAGTTGAGAGGTCAACTCTCGAGGAGCCAATTCGAGAAATTGGGTTGTTTTATTTTCAAATGGCCAAAAAAAGGGATTGGACAGATTTGAAAATGAGTTATACATCTTAGATTATTATTTGTATTTACCTTTCAAGCATATGTTTTTTGTTTTGCTATTGTTTATGCATGGATCTTATGTGTTTTATTGTGTTATGTAACTTTCATTTATTTTTATAGTAAATAGATTGGGTGTGGGGAATTGAGAGTGATGTGAGGGGGGGGAGGGGCCATATGAGCTTCGAACTTCACACGGTTGGCACTGTTTAGTAGAGAATAAGATATTCTTGAAACCAAGAGAAGCTCATTCAGGTATTTTCATTTAGTTTTTTTAGAATTTCATATATGTCATGCATTTTTTTACATATCTATCAATCGCTTATATGAAAATACCATTTTGTCATGATATATGCAAGTCTTCGCAATGGAAAGCAATATAATTTCAATTTGTATCATTCTCTAATGCATATTTGTAAGTTATCACCATAACGAATTTGTCAATTAGATATCTTATTGTCGTTTCATTGATTATAATGTGTTGATTTCTTCATTTTAAGTACAGTTGTACTTGTCTTTTTTATGAATTCATTTTGTTGCACATTTGTTGAAGGAAAAAAGTTGATTGTGGGATAGCTATTGAGAACGGGCAGGTAATGTAATGAACAATATTGAAAGTATTTGATTACAACAAATTTAATTACAACACATTTATTACAACCATAAGTATACTAGATTGATGGTGTAACAACTAATTTGTGTGAAATATTTGTGTAAAGCATAGAGGATGCCAAGATCATCTGATGTATAGATCCTTATTTTTTTTTTGGAAGTAAGAAGAGAGAACTTTATATTAAAAGAGAAATATTTACAACTGAACCCAAAAAGCTCATAACCCAGCCATCACACTGAGTCACCTAACTAAACAAAATCACCTCCGAAGAGGACTTCGCCTGACCATACATATAACTACATAGATGAATACTACAAATACTGCAAAACTAAAATGAAACACGTGCACGTAGGCCTTTTGACTCCCATTATCACTCCTTTACACAACAAAACCTCATGAAATAGAAATGAAAACCATAAGCAGTTGATAGCTTAGAAAATAGACGATAAATAGACACCCAACAAACCAGACACTAAACATCCCCCATGCCATCCTAGAACAAAATGTAGGGGAAATTAGGATAGTGCCTAGGAGGAGGAACCGCAGAAGCCACCGGCTGCGCAGGAGCAGGTTGAAGCTACATAGCCTGAAGGAGAAAATCTAGCTTACGGTGGATGGCCCTGGTTTCCTCCAAAATACTTATTTCATAGCTGAGCATCTCATTTACAAATGGATGCTCCATCCTATCCCGGAGAGCATAACCCATAAGATTTTTCATTACCTAATAGAGCGCAATGGTCTGCTTATACAGGCTGAAACGACCCTCGGTGTTTCCTGGGTCCATAACCCAATTTGCAGTCTGATGACGTTCGAAAACCAAAGTCACCTTATCAAGCTGGTTCCAAAGTTGTCGTTCTATAGTGAAAATCTCTTTCTAGAGATTCGGGGGAAAATCCCTAACAAAGGAACTAGATTCCCAACATGTCTTTTGCTGGGCACGAGAGAAATTCCCACCGTATTCACCCTGAGAAGTCTTTCCCATGCAATAATGACGACGGTCTGCAGTGGCACTGCGTTTATCCCAATTACCATGATCACGCATACTATCTAACGAGAAAACAATGGCGGTGCATGCAACTAAATCTCTGAACCCTACATTCATGTCTACCACCTTCCCTGGGTTTAAAAAGAGTTCCGCCACCCACTGTCCATTCATGGAAAATCGTACTACAACTAAAGGTGGTGATCTTTCACACAGTCCATTAATGGAAAATCGTACTGCAACTGAAGGTGGTGACCTTTCACACTGTCCATTAATGGCAAATCATGCTTGACTTAAATCCTTCCCTCCTGTAATCATGGTAGAAGTACCTTTCTGAGTTAGTGAGAAGACAGCAAACCCCATGGGAAAGGGATGAAAATACTGATCATCAATCATCCTTCAAAATAAGGGTGAAATAATGAGGGAGGAATGGATCATGTGGCAGTACGATCCTCCACCTAACGTTGCCCTTCGTCATCAACATGGTAACTTATCATATCGAGGGAAGGAATATCCAAATTCGACAGGTTTTCCCACGTTTGGGTGCTTAGGTCCAAGTGATTCACTGCCCCAAGGTTAGAGAGCAAGTCCTCCAACTTGTTCCCATTGCGCTTGACATGGAAGAAAGAAATAGCCAACCCCAGAGATAGCAGAGATGCTAAATTATCCAGCTTGTCCTCCGACCGCCATGACATCGCCACCTTTGAGCTGCGTTTGGCCATGTGGAGAATAATTCGGGCATCACCTTCCATAACAAGGGGAGTACAATTATGGGTGCCATCCAGCTAGATTCCCTGAATATGACCTTCCAACTCAGCTGCATTATTAGTCTCATGCCCCAGATGACCAATTTTGAAGCTGACCATTACCCTTTTGTATCCCTGAGAACACACCCGTAGCTGGCTGGCCCAAGATTAAGAGGTATAGATCCTTATTATCAATACAATTTCAACATTATTTGGGAGTATCATCTATAGGTTTCCTTTTAGGCATTGGGAGTATCACCTATAGGTCTCCTGAAGCTGCCCTCACCACTATTAAAGAATTTTACATAATGTAGTTAGCAACCCCATTGACTACTTTGTGTAAATTTCAATACTCAAGACATTTCTTCAGTCAACGTGGTCACAAGATATTATTCAAATGGGAAATTGCTTCCAAAATCAGTCAATAAACTCAATTAAGCCAAAAATATAGGCATACGATCTTATTTCACAATGGTCCTTTATCTGAACCTAAATACAATGGATCAATCATTACAAACAGAGACCTCTCTCTCTCTATATATAAGCTCCAAGAGTCAAAAATTTGAGCTTGTTCCTCTTGATCAAACCTTCCTCGAGCTAAATAAGCTCCACTAAGCTACCTAAAAGCTTCTCCAAGCTAACAATCTCTTTAAGCTAAAGCTAAGCTATCCATCTAAATGACTCAACTGGATTAAATATAACTCTTACTCGGTTTTCCAGATCCTTCAAAGAAGGAATAAAGTCCTTATTCGACTCTACTATCCTCTGTGACTTACTATAATTGATATCTGTTATTTTCCAGTATGGTAAACAAGTAGCTCATTTTATTTTTGCTTACTGTGGTTTTTTTACTTTTGGAAAATTATTGATGAAAACTGTCAAGGATTAGAGTGAAGGAGGAATATCCTGCATGTGGATCATTTCTGCATTCAGAGTGACTTATGAGAATTCTATACATTGGGTATTTTTCCCTGCATTATTAAGATTTGGTAAGCATTAACATTTTGTTAATTTATTGACCACCTTACAAATTAGGGTGGTATCATATGATATTTGTATAAGATGTACTTTATAATTGTATAAATGGTAACTGAAAGGATATTTCTACTATTTATTTGTGCTACAACTTTTAGAATGGGAAACATATTAACTTTGATTTTGACTTTAGGTGTAGAGCAAAATTAGTGGATTATGCTCTTGCCTCTAGCAAAATATATGAGGGAGCAGGGTTTAAATACATTAAGGAGTTATTCACGATTAGATCATGGCCTTTTGAGTGATGGTGGTGTTCATTTGTGATTAGATCAGTTGGAGGTATTCTATATCTATAAATGCATTATTATGAGTTGTTTATCTTAGAAAATCTTATAGATTTATCCGTGCTATGCAATTTTTAATCTTTGTATTTCTCCATCCTATAGCTGAATGCTATTTATATCACCAGACTCGATTGAGTTGGGTCTAAATATGTTATAACTGTAGAACCCATTTATCTACTGACATAAATTTTAAGAGAAGGCTACTCTTACATGGATCCATCAAGCAACCATTAGAAAAGATGGTCATTTTTATCCATGAATACTTGAAATTCTAGTTAGATGTTCACTTTATGAGTATGTGTATGAACTTGAATGCCAACTTTGTCCTACAAAACGTTTATGTATTACTATTTGCTTTATTGAATCAATGCTGCATATGAAACCTTTCAAGTTCAGCCAACTTATAAGGTCAGAGCCATTCAGACTACTTTCTTAGGTATCTCGAGTCAGAAACAATGTTGGGATTATTAGTCTTTTCTTAGAATTACAAATGATGCAATCTTGGTGTTAATATTGCCCCTTTCCCCAATTCTTAAAGGGTTCTAGCTCAATGGTAGAGTGCCTTCTTTATAAGCAGGAGGTTGAAGGTTCGATTCCTTAGTGCCCTAATAATATTGCAATATTGATGTTTTAACTAAAATATATTTTATTATGATTTATTATGGCTACGAGGGGAGTTCTAGACTGACTTCGTATGTCACTACGAGGGGGGTTCATAACCGCGCCCAAAGGCTTGTAAAGAGTTTTAGGGGGGCTTCTCAACCACCTCCGTAGGTACCTATGAGGGGGGTTCATAACCGCCCCCATAGGTTTGTAAAGCATTTTAGGGGGGGTTCTGAACCGCCTCTGTAGGTACCTACAAGGGGGGTTCATAACCGCCCCAAAGATTTGTAAAGAGTTTTAGTAGGGGTTCTGACCCGCCTCTACAGGTACCTATGAGGGGGGTTTATAACTGCCCCCAAATGTTTGTAAATATTTTTAGGGATGGTTTTGAACCGCCTTTATAGGAACCTACGAAGGGGGTTTATAACCGCACCAAATGTTGGTAAAGCGGTTTAAGGGCGGTTCGAAACTGCTCCTGTAGGTACCTACGAGGGAGTTTATATCCGCCCGTAAAAGTCACTTTTGCAGGGGTTTAGAACCGCTGCCAACAATCACTTTAGTGGTGGTTTTGATCTCTTCCATAACCGCCCCTAGAATTCAAACCTTTTAGCGTTAGTGTTATTAGGGGCGGTGTTCTAAAGACCGCCTCCAAACTACCCCCAAAAGTAACCTTTGGAGGCGGAAGGCAACCACTTCCAACATTCCAAAAGTAACTTTTTTTGGAGGGGAGGGGGGTAGAACCACCCCCAAAAGTCACGTTTGGGGGCTAAACAGACAAGGATGCTCCACCACCCTAAATCTCTACCCACGACTAGAAGGAGGCAACAATTCCCTTAGAAGGCCTCAACTTGCCCAAAGAACCACCCAACAACCCTCTAATTTATAATAGTTTTAACTTCGGCTTTTCAGATCTTGCTTCTGATATGCAATTACCAAATTACCAAAACTTCATACACACCTATGGTTCGCTTCATACATTTGACTTGTATGGTTATATATATTTTCAAAGAACTTTATCAAGGAAAATCATGCCTCTTCATAAAAAAAATATTGGATCCTTATAATGGCATCGATTCATCATTGATCTCCATAGTCTTTCAATCTTGTTTTAACATGCGCTTAGCTAGATTTCATAAACAATTTGTATCGTATCCTGTGCTTTAAATGCTGCACAACTTAACCCATCGTAACTATGTTGTAGCGTTGGATCGCCCCATCCAAGATCGACGGTGGACTTCAAAAGTTTATGAGCCCAATTATGAAGGAGCGGTCTAAGGCCTAACTAAAACGCCCCCGACTCGTCGGAATCCTGCCGTGTGGAAATAGCTGAAATGGCAATTTCGACTACTCAAATCGCAATTTCAGTGATCTGAGTAGTTTTAAAATAGGGCATTTAGTCTAGGAATGGCAATTACAATTGATGAAATTGCATTATTGCGGAAATAACAATTTCCAGGAAGAAATTTGACTGGTTTCCATCCAAATTTTGCCGGAAAAGCGGGGCATTTTAATGTCCCATTAGTTAAATCAAAGGGTAAAGGGTAAAGTCCCATCAATTTTGATATCCAGGAAGTTATCTTTTATCCTACACTAATTATGAACCCTTGCCGTCAATATGTCCCATCAATTAAATCAAAGGGTAAAGTTTGACAGTTCTCGAGTAACGTCTTTGACCCTTAATGTCTTATTACCCGCTGTAATAGCCTTTCAATCACTTTGATCTTTCATTCCGACGGCTCTAGAGATTTCCTGCGATCTGAATATTGGTTTTGGATCGTGTTCTGGTTTTTTTTATCATTTCCACTCGTTTAAATAGGATCTGCTCCTGTTCGATCTAGTTTGTGAAAATGTTTTCGAAATTAGCTCAGTGTTCGACTCTTTCTCCGTCTATTGGCCCTTCTCAACGGTTGGTTGTTAAAATTGGAGAAAAGGAAAGTCTCCAAATTCCAACCACTGCTTTACATAGCGGTCGCTCTTCACGAAAGCTTTCTTACAGTAGTTCTTCAGGAAAGTCTCCTTGTTTTATAATGGCAGATAGTAGCACACGCAAAAGGACCAGATTAACCGATGAAGCCACCCGCATCATAGTGGAGAATCTGGAAAGGCATATCAACGAGATTCAGTAGACCATGGAAACTAGGCTAAACTCGATGGAGCAAAGAATGGAAAGAAACCATACCGAAATGATGGAGACAATATGAGTCCTCCTCGGTGAGCATGAGGAATCCATTCAAAATCAACCCGCCGGACCTCAAGTTAATGCCGAGGGGAGCCCAGTTACTTCGGTAGGTTCTGGACAATCCCTTCCAACTGCTGGAACTCCCTCATCAACTCTCGCAACTGCCGGAACTCTGTCAACTACCGGAACTCCCTCATCAACTCCCCCAAGATCATCCGGCGGGGTGAAACCAATGGAGATTGACTCATCCTGATAGAACCACATGGCCCACCCACCACGGTCTCATGTTATTTTAATGAAAAGTTTAATATTTTAGGTTTACTTTTCTATTAGTTTAGTTGAGGGATTTTTTCCAAGGCCCTTCTATTCAGTTTGTATTGGCAGCTAATTTAGGTTTACTTTTGTGTTGGTTCAGGGGAGGGCTTTTGTCCTCGGCCCTACATTTTGAAAATTTTAAACTCTGTGATATCTCTGAATCCTCCTTGAATGAAATATATGCAATTTTTTGAATATTAATTTTAATGAATTTTCTAATTCTTTGGTCTTCTCTAAATTCTTAACCTCTCTTATTTATCGATTATTATTTATAGATTATGTTTGGATTTATCTATTCTTTTTCAATTTAGATCAAGTTTTGAATTTCTTTTGAATGATAGGTTAAATAACAGAAAACAAAAAATCTAGGCCATCAATTCGACATAGTGATTATTTACTCGAGAAAAACTCTTTGAATGTAGAACTCCAGGAGACACATTAACAAACGATATTTTATTTCATTTTTCAGATTGAGCGATGAACCATATTTATCTTAGAAGTACATTTTAGCTCTTTTCAAATAACTAATGTTTGTAAATTACCTTACTTTACTTTGCATAATGTTTGTTGGTTAATATCTAAATATGGCTTAAATTTCATGTTTGAAAACAATAATTTTTGATAAAACATTATCAATAGGATTGTTATCACCCAAAATGACCCCCTAGGTTGCGGGAGAGGGCAGACTGGGGTAACCACTAACCAATCTTTACCTTGTGCTACTAACCCAACACAAACAGAGAGGGCTCTCTCTATAAACTCACAGAATACTGGAAATCATCAAGATTGTCAATAATGAAGAAAACACACCAGCATTCATCCTTCAAGATATTCAATTACAATCATACAAAACATTAGATTTATGTTGAAACAAAATGATTTAAATGTTGCTTGGCTGAAACATATGAATCTCTGTTTGGGCAATGAAGTCACATTTAAACAAAATCTGAAAATGCATTTACAAATGCTTCACAAATGCGTTAACATAGGGGCAAGGTATTAAATAGCTTGTAGTCAAAGTGATTTTTATTGGTGAAATAGAAGAGAGAGAAACAATCCATTGATATAAGGCATACAATGATGAATCCTATATCAATTTTAGCAAAAAATTAATGGTGAAATACTTGGAAAGAGATAAGCAGAGCATAATTTCTATGAATTCCACTTAACTATCACACTGCACCAAGTATGAAAGAATGTTACAGACTGGAATTAACAATGAGAGATACACAATTCACATGGAAAAAGAAAGAACGGACTACAAGACCAGTTACACAAGAGTCCCTGAAAACATCAGCTCAGCTTTGCAATTTCTATTCAGAATATAGCTCAAAATGTCTTACAGAGCAATACACAAAAATTCTCATAAAAATTTTCAACCCTTTTTCATTCAATTACAAAGCCTTTTTAAAGGCTCTTGGCCTAGAATCAGTCTGGAGGAAATGAACGAAAATACGCTGCCACCTCAATAGTCCCAAATTTGAATATTACATACGTGTCAAAGTCCAAAACCGATTGACTAATATGGGAAACAAAAATTATCATGAGCAAGGTGCCACCTTACTCCGAAGCCTTTAATCGACCTTGTGAATCAAAGAAGTCTTCTATCTTCAGAGAGTTGTCAGCTGGTGATCCTTCAGTAGGATGGGGAGGTGTCACTTCCCCAATAGGTAGTGTGAGATCATGGATGATCTCCATGTCTTGCTAGTCGTCCCCCTCCTCTTCGGCAATTCCCTTCCTTTTCGGACGTCGAACTTTTTCGGGCACCTGTCGCTTTTCCTCATTCTCATCATCACTATCAGAGTTGGATTCCTCGTGGTCGAACATCATAGGAGATGAAGGAGCATGTTCTCACTCAACCTTAGACCACGCCTGTTTTGGCATGAAAACCACCCCAGCTTCCTGTCCTTCCTCCATGATCCAGTCCTAACTGAAAGATGGCCCAAGTTGCAAGGTGTTCCATCATTTCTATGTACTGATCTTGCACAGCGAGCGAAGAACCACTTCCATAACTGCAACAATGATGACAGTAGTTATGTGTGGTCATAGCTGCCATGATAACCTGATCGGATCCCATAACCATGTAACAATGAGGCACTAGGACGGAGCTAACCTTCAGAATGCTCAGCAAAACTTCCCAGATAGATGGCGCAGCTAATGATGATGCAGAGGTCGCCTCCATCATACCGATAACTGTTAAAATTCAATATGCTAAGACAGAAAATAGCAGCATTACATTCCATTTCACAATAATAGCATATACAGGATCACTGAAGAAACAACAAGCATAGCATAAACACAAGAGACAGAGATTTATCCTGGGAAACCCTCATGGGGTAGAAAACCCAGCAAAGCTTCCTCAATATAGATGACCAGCAATATACAAAGATGAAACCCTGAGATATGATCTCCTCCTCCACAATAGCAGACCTCTCCTCCACAAGTGCGTTATCCTCAAGTGTGTGAGTGTATCAAATGAGGAACACACCTCCTCTATTTATACACTACTCTGACATATCTTTAACACAAATACACGTAGGCTCGTATTTAACCAATGGGTTAAATACCCCACTTCAACTGACTGGGCCGACCCCTCTAGGGTGGTCTAATAACCCTTTGACCCACATAACACATACAGGACCGACCCCCACTAGGGAAGTCTAATAACCCGAGTTACCACATTCCGATGGAGGAGTAAACATCTCCGGATTCATAGTATAATTACATCAGAGGTATGGAACATCTCCGGAATAAATAATATACAAATATAATATTCTTTGAAGTTACAATATTTTAACACTCCCCCTTAACGAGAAGGATATTATAACAGTATCTGCACGAGCAAGGAGTCATCAACATCATACATGATACATCTATAAATCATTGGAAGCTTTCTCAACATCATCAGTAACTTAAGTAGTTACTGGAACATTTTCAATACTGGAACATCAACATCTTCAGTACTGAGTCTTTATCTTCTGCAGCATTCGAACAGCTACAACGACATCAACATCTGGATCCTCACAATCATCAGTATCATAATCTCACGATCATCAGCATCGTCATCACACGATCATCAGCATTGTCATCACACGATCATCAACATCGTCATCACACGATCATCAGCATCGTCATCACACGATCATCAACATCGTCAGCATCGTCATCACACGATCATCAGCATCGTCATCACACGATCATCAGCATCGTTATCATTGTCATCACACGATCATCAGCATCGTCAGCATCGTCATCACATGATCATCAGTATCGTCATCACATGATCATCAGCATCGTCATCATCGTCATCACACGATCATCAGCATCGTCATCATCGTCATCACACGATCATCATTTTCCAGGGTGATCAATCCTGCTCTCTTTAGGACATACGTCCATGGATGATGCAATCCAGTCATGTACCTTTTGAACCGAAGTCCAGGGATGATCCAGTCCTGTCATGTACCTTTTGAACCGAAGTCCAGGGACAATCCAGTCCTGTCATGTACCTTTTGAACCGAAGTCCAGGGATGATCCAGTCCTATCAATTCTCGGAGACCTCATGTCTACGGCTCAGTTCACAGGACCAAAGTCCAAGGATGATCCAATCCTTACCGTACATTTAGGACCACGTCCAAGGATGACTTAATCCTCAACCGTACATTTAGGACCACGTCCACGGATGACTTAATCCTCCACCGTACATTTAGGACCACGTCCAAGGATGACTTAATCCTCCACCGTACATTTAGGACCACGTCCAAGGATGACTTAATCCTCCACTGTACATTTAGGACCACGTCCAAGGATGACTTAATCCTCCACCGTACATTTAGGACCACGTCCAAGGATGACTTAATCCTCCACCGTACATTTAGGACCTATGTCCAAGGATGACTTAATCCTCAACCGTGCATTTAGGACCTACGTCCAAGGATGACTTAATCCTCAACCGTGCATTTAGGACCTACATCCAAGGATGACTTAATCCTCAACCGTGCATTTAGGACCTACGTCCAAGGATGACTTAATCCTTAACCGTGCATTTAGGACCTACGTCCAAGGATGACTTAATCCCTCACTGTCCACCAAGGACTTCATTCTCGAAGACTTACGTCTACGGCTCTTCTTTAGGACTGAAGTCCAGGAATGATCCAATCCCTTCACATGTTCACCAAGAACTTCATTTTCGAAGACATACGTCTACGACTCTTCTTTAGGACTGAAGTCCAAGAATGATCCAATCCCTTCACATGTTCACCAAGAACTTCATTTTCGAAGACATACGTCTACGGCTCTTCTTTAGGACTGTAGTCCAGGAATGATCCAATCCCTTCATATGTTCATCAAGAACTTCATTTTCGAAGACATACGTCTACGGCTCTTCTTTAGGACTGAAGTCCAGGAATGATCCAATCCCTTCACAACATGTTCATCAAGAACTTCATTTTCGAAGACATACGTCTACGGCTCTTCTTTAGGACTGAAGTCCAGGAATGATCCAATCCCTTCACAACATGTATAACAAAACATGTATCCTCATCATCAAAACATGTATAACCACAACATGTGTCATCATCATCAAAACATGTATAACCACAACATGTGTCATCATCATCAAAACATGTATAACCACAACATGTGTCATCATCATCAAAACATGTACAACCACAACATGTGTCATCATCATCAAAACATGTACAACCACAACATGTGTCATCATCATCAAAACATGTACAACCACAACATGTGTCATCGTCATCAAAACATGTATAACATGTGTCATCATCATCAAAACATGTATAACCACAACATGTATCATCATCATCAAAAACTAACATCAAAAGTATGTATACATCTAGCATATATTCTCACTAATACATCTAACATCAAAACATGTATAACCACAACATGTATCATCATCATCAAAAACTAACATCAAAAGTATGTATACATCTAGCATGTATTCTCACTAATACATCTAACATCAAAACATGTATACATCACATCATCAAAAGAAAGAATATAAGAGTCCTAAATCTAAATAATTCTAAGTAACTAGGTGCAGTAAATAGGTAACCTCATCATTGATGAGACAGACTTGTTATCAGATACTATGCTACTCCCCCTTTCGAGGAGAGTTCTTTTGAACTATACCAAGCTTGTCTCGAAAGTATTCAAACTTCACTCGAGACAGAGGTTTAGTCAAGATATCAGCAATCTGATCCTCAGTGCTTATATATACGAGCTTGATAGCTCCTCTTTGCACCATATCTCGTATATAGAAGTATCGGATCTCTATGTGTTTTGACGTATCATGGAACACAGGATTTTCAGTCATCTTAATGCAGCTTTGATTGTCACACATAATCACAGTGGGATCCATTTCTAAGTGAAACACTCCATATAATAGCTTCTGAAGCCACACTGCTTCACAGTTGGCAGAGCAGACAGCTATATATTCTGCTTCAGTAGTACTGAGAGCCACACTAGATTGTTTCTTGCTAAACCATGAGATCATGGTAGAATCAAGACTATAACATCCACCTGATGTACTCTTTTTGTCTGAGACACTTCCTGCCCAATCAGAATTTGAGTAACCATGTAATCGGAGTTCATGACCTCCAAGATAATATATACCAAAATCTAATGTACCTTTTAGGTACCTCACTACATGCTTTGTAGCTATTAAGTGAACCTTTCTAGGTTCTACTAGATAATGACTTAGGGTATTTACAACAAAGCATATATCTAGCCTAGTATTTGTTAAATACATCATTGGCCCAATGATTTGTCTATATAGGGTTAGGTCCACTAAATCCGATGAGTCATTAACTAATAACCTCAAGTTGGAGTCCATGGGAGTGGTCATGGCTTTACACTCCAACATATCAAATCTTTTTAGAAACTTCACAGCATACTTACCTTGATTTAAAAGATTCCTTTTGGATCTTGCCATACTTCTAGACCTAAGAAGTAGTTCATTAATCCGAGATCTTTCATTTTTATTTATGCAGCCATTTTCATGATCTGTTTCTCATTCCTTGTCAGAAAGAGATCATCGTCACACAATAATGGTATGATAGGTTCATCATCCGCAACCTTAAGGTAAAGGTTAGGATCAGCTTTACTTCTGGTAAAGCCCAAGCTTTGTCATGAAGCTGTCAATTGTCCATTATTCACACTCTGCATTGAGTGATCTTCTGCATATCTATCTGTGCCATCTCTCGTCAGATGGGTCTACTAATATGAGCCTCAAAGTCATTCAAACTCTATGGTGAGTTCCTTCTTGCATCCATGTCATATGTGTATAGAAGCCATATTCAACCTTGTAGCAAGGGTTGAGATCCACATCACCCATGATGATCATTAAGCTCATCAATTTACTACCGATCCTAGGAACCCATACAAAACCTAGTCCCTTGGAGCAAAACATCTCATCATGATTCTCTTCCTCTTTCTAAGAGAATCTTCTAGCCACGAGCCTTCTATATTTTGTTTGATTTGTAAATCTTCTTGTTTGAACATCCATCACTTGTATGGTGTCCATCATTCTTCATGACCTTTCCTACAAATCAAAATTAAGTACATGATTAGTAATACTTCATAATCATCAAATCATATTGACATGATAACCTATTATGCATACAGATATCATTTACATAGTTATGCAACTAATTTGACCAATACTTTGGCACAACACCTTCCCATATCCTGTATGCATACAGTGGCTATCTAGATGCCTTCCATCTCTACCAGAACATACTATCGAGAGTGTGCACAGCTCTCAATATGTCAGCAAAGAGGTTTCATTCTAGACAAGCAACAATGGAATATTTGTCCAACTTACCAATCATATGTATATTAGTAGTATACTGTTCAATGTTCTATGAATGTTTACACTCAGCATCATATATTCTAGGAATACAAATATGCATACAACCTATTACAGGCAATATCATTACTATTTCAAATAACAACTCGAATACTTATCTTTTATGTTTGTGTGGTTGCCTCCCGCTTGATCTTTTGTATGTCTTATGAACTTCTATTCATTTTGTACCACTGTGCATGCTCAAGTGTGCACTAGTGTCATCCTCATGATCTCATACACAAACATACATTTCATTAGTATATTATAAACATTATCAAAACATCTAAATAGTCTTGAATATGTATTGTCACGATCATAGGTAATAAACATTAGTATTCAAGATTTCAGGGAAGACTTCGTTTACTCATGCATATCATCAATCAAGATAAAAGACATAATATGCATAATCCCTTGATTACTAACTTTATGAATAAGCATATCTAATCATGCCAAGTATACTTATATAGGGGATCCTTGACATAGGAAAACATACCTGGATTAGTATACCTGCTTAGTTATGTACAACATACCTAAATAATCTCTTCAATGATTTAGAGATCCTGAGCTAGAACCTGCATGTCTCATATGTTAAGCACAATATATCAAAGTCATACATACCTCGTAAGTAGAATAAAGATTATGGATGAGTCTTTGTCTTCATGTGGAACTTGATTTGTCTTTCGTGATGTATCTGAATCTTGTTAGTAGACAACATCAACCTCACACAACACCATAATGCATTAGTACAATCATATAACCCTAATCAATGAATGTCTTCGATCATTCACATGCATTCATACTGTTACTAGGGTGATAAGATAAGTCTAACATTAATCAAGATTGTACTAACAAATAATATGAAGACAAACACATTATGAACTTAATCAAGAATCAGATTTCAAGACATACCTGAACCTTCTTAAGTCATACCTGTCGAGACTTCTTGTAGTCTTCTTATGTAGGGCCTTAGCCTCAACTCCCCCTGAAACTTGATCTGGATCTTGATTAGGGTTTGCTAGAGAAACCCTAAAAATTCAATCTTTGACTTTCACACTTCTGAATGGATGGAAGGATGTGACTTGCTAAGTTGATCAAACTAGCATACTTCAATTTTGAAATCTCCAAAATTTGACCCCTCAAAATTGCCTTCGAAACTTCTGGATCTTCTGGACAGGAACCCGAACTAGGGTTTGATGAAGCCCACCTTTCTGTCCAATCAAAAGGTTCGATCCAAGGCTCTAAACTATTATTTTTCTGAGGAGCTTCCAGCCATGGTTACAGACTTCAAAAATTCCAACTTTTGTTGAAGCCCTAATTTTCCACCTTTCTGATCAAAATCCCGAGCTAGGGTTTAATCAAGCCCAGTCTTCTACCCAACCAAAGAATTCGATCTTGGTCTCTAAATTTCGATTTTCCTGAGTAGCATTCAGCCATGGACTCCGATTTCAACAATTCTAACTTTCTCCGAAACCCTAAATTCCGGAAGCCATGAATAAAGGTGCTCCAAAAATAATTATGTTTTGACAGAAATATGCACCTGATTGTTTCTGCTATAACTCTGAAATTTTTGCCCCACAGGGTCTAAAAACCTTTTCTGCAGTAGCCTGACCTGTCATCTTTCCATCCTGACAGGTCTGACCTCAATTGGATTTTCTGAGAGAGAGTTATTCCAAGTGTCGCAACGTGACCTGTTTATGGGATAAAACAGGAGAGCGAACTTGTACGGAGTGCCACGTGTCACTGGTTCACCTTCGGCCTCTGAAAAAGTTTTTTGAGATAGTAAAGTCTGTGTACTACCTGTCACTTTTTACTAAATTTCATTTGGAGCTTCCTAACCCAAGTTATGTCCTTTTTTCCAAGGTCACCTGATTTTTACTAAGATCTGGAAGAGGCAGAAACCCTAACTTGTACTGATCATAACTTGCAAAGTCAACGAATATGAGGATGCCCTTTGAACACAAGGTACCTGGGGATGTTATCTTCGACCTGTAAACTTTTCAGACCCTGAACCTTCGCCAAAATGGATTTATAGCGAGAGTTCCACGATGACTGGTTTTTGCTATGTAAAACCCTAACCTTCAAATTGTCGTAAGTAAAGCAAGTGTCGTAAGTGCCATACCTTGTCTTCCTTCAGGTTAGCTCTGATACCATGTTAAAATTCAATATGCTAAGACAGAAAATAGCAGCATTACATTCCATTTCACAATAATAGCATATACAGGATCACTGAAGAAACAACAAGCATAGCATAAACACAAGAGACAGAGATTTATCCTGGGAAACCCTCATGGGGTAGAAAACCCATCAAAGCTTCCTCAATATAGATGACCAGCAATATACAAAGATGAAACCCTGAGATATGATCTCCTCCTCCACAATAGCAGACCTCTCCTCCACAAGTGCGCTATCCTCAAGTGTGTGAGTGTATCAAATGAGGAACACACCTCCTCTATTTATACACTACTCTGACATATCTTTAACACAAGTACACGTAGGCTCGTATTTAACCAATGGGTTAAATACCCAACTTCAACTGACTGGGCTGACCCCTCTAGGGTGGTCTAATAACCCTTTGACCCACATAACACATACAGGGCCGACCCCCACTAGGGAAGTCTAATAACCCGAGTTACCACATTCCGACGGAGGAGTAAACATCTCCGGATTCATAGTATAATTACATCGGAGGTATGGAACATCTCCGGAATAAATAATATACAAATATAATATTCTTTGAAGTTACAATATTTTAACAATAATCATTTGGGATAACCAACAGATGCCCCTTTGTTGGTCTATCCTTCTGGCACCCCTTACGTAACAATGCTTAACCTCACACTTCTTGCACACTTCAAAAGATGTGAGTCACCTCATCTTCGGAACCACTTGGGTCACCCGTCAGCCTGCATAAGTGACCTTCTTCCAACCCTTCCTTCATCATCGCCAACCGAGATTATAAATTGCCCCATCTACCAGTGCCGGTAAGTTTTTCCAATCCTGTCATGCTGTTCCGCTCCCCCAATTTTGGGGGTCGACTGCTTTTTTGATTTATTAACGCTCTAACAGCCTCTGCGGGAAAAATGGGCCTCTGAATAGTGACAAGGGATCTTCTGAAAAACCCTATGGTTTCGAGATGAACCTGTCTTTGACAGACATGACAAAGGGCACAAACATTGCTTGGAAAAACCCCAACGGGTACAGAACGCTTACCTCACTAAACCAGACATCTTCAAACCTCAAGCACCGGGTTTATTTACCCTTAATCTCCTAGGAAGCAGACCTTTGACCTGCCTCCTTGGTCCGAACGGGATAATTTTTGTTGCTCGACCCTCCCATCCTCTTTTAGACAGCCTGAAGGGCCGTGGGAATGGCCTCGTCTGTTGTTTTCTACATTTCTTCTACGCATGGGGGTTTCATAGAGAATAAAAAATGTCGACTTTGCGGGCATCTTCACACATATAACCGTGTATCTATAACCCCCGGTTTCCTTAGCCAACTATCATTTAATCTCAGCCAGTGATCTCCCACATGCTTACTTTCCGTCGTTGGATCCGCTTTCTGGATTTCATACATGTTGTCCATCTTATCTGCATGCCTCCATAGGGCGGCATCGCATTAGACCAAGGTGGTCCCCAGTATCGTTCCTTCCATTGTACGACAAGTTCTAGAGTTGACACCTGTCTGGAAGGAACTATCCATCACATCTGCCTCACCACTATCCTGCATGCTATTTCTTGATGCGATTATCCATAAGGATCGTCCATCTCCTTCATGGTGCACATCCACGGTGGAGGTTTACTCTCGGCTTAACTCCTAGTTCATCCATATGCTGCCAGGGCCTTTCCTATTATCTTTTGCACACTTTCAGACTTCCACTAGCCACTGATGTGGTCTCCCTTACCATCTGAACCGCAGATCTAATGGAGTCTTAGGCCCCTTCTTTGGTAAATGAACCCGAACCCTTGGATCTCGAAAGGATATCCTCCACCGTAGATCCTTGTATCTATCCCTACCATCACATGTGCCCAATATAGCATTACTCACTTCTATTTACTCTTTGCGATGCACTCCTAAGCTGACACCTGTCTGGCGAGACTCGGCCCATCGCATCCACCTATTCCCTTTCCTCATCACAACTTGGCAATGAGACGGTTCATTTAAAGCCGTAGATATTGCTCTCACTCTTGATCAATGGTGCGACCTGTGTGGCACTTAATCTTTCATAATTTTTTCCACGGACTATAGGTTTTAGGGTATCCTCCGCTTGCCTTTAGTCATTCTATTTGCCTATTAATACTTAGCCCCTGACACTAGCCCATTTTTGTTGCATTGAACCCTTTCTAGACCCTTCCTTTTCATGTCTTAGCATCTGGCCACCGGGGATGGAGATTACTTCAAGCTTTCACCAAGTAGTTGTCTAACCCTCCATATTTCATATACGGATTTCTTATGTTGCAAAAGAGTGAATATATATAGGTGCTAACAAGGATTATTATAAAAAGAATAGTATCGAAGGTCATTTATCTCTTGATTTTTCCCTCGATGTTTCTGCTCTTGCATTGGAATTACTATAACTTAAATCCATAGGTTTATATTGAAATGGTACCTTTAATATCCGTAATATTCTTTTAAACAATAGCAAAAGTACTTTAAAAATATAAATATGCCACGTGTCACAATTTGAGCATTCCACGTGTCACCCTGGAAACCTGGAAGCTAGATCTCGACATTTTAACAACAAAATTTATAGAAAGATTCCTCGAAAGAGTTTGATGGCAAGTTGAAACTTGTGTTTAGTGAAAGGGTGTTGGAATTAGATGCTGAGGAGAAAGAGCGACCACTCCTTCCTCCATAGATGTTTTGTAGAAGTAGCAAAAGTAGATATCAGCACTCTAAACAGAAATTTCGAACAAAAATTTCACAGGAACATTGCACAACCTGATTGCAATTGGAAATATTCTCAGAGAAAGAGCGACACTCTTTCTCCAAGTTGTCTATTTTTACAAATCCCTCATAAAGGAAGGGGTAGTCGACCCTTCTTCTGCCCATAACTCTATTCATAATAGTTTTAAGAATGCAAGAAGGGTCACTCAATCCTTCTTGTGTTCTCCATTCTGGATATAGGTGAATTGATATATGGGTGTTCACAATTATCTACTAATCGAAGTGGCGGATCCCTACTATTTACAGCAGAAGTTGAAAGTCGAGAATTCTAAGACTGGCCTTCGTATATTAGATTTGTTTACAGTAGTCTCGTAAATGACGGGTCGACTGAACTCTTGTTGTGGTAAGAATTTTGCCAGTGTTCATTGTTATGGATATAAATGAATTGACGGTCTAGCCTTCATAGGTTGAATAATTTTACATTTTTTAGTGGAAGTATCAGAGAAAGAGTGGTCGCTCTTTCTCTTTCTCTAAGTTGTCTATTTTTACAAATCCCTCATAAAGGAAGGGGCTTTCGACCCTTCTTTTTCCCATAACCATTCATAAAAGTTCTAGGATGCAAGAAGGCTCGGTCGATCCTTCTTGTGGTAAGTATTCTACCAGTGCTCACCATTTTGGATATAAATGAATTGACGGTCTAGCTTTCGTAGGTTGAATAAGTTTACATTGCTTTGCACAATTTACTTGCAAATGGAAATATTCTCAAAGAAAGAGCGGCCGCTCTTTCTCCAAGTTGTCTATTTTTACAAATCCTTCATAACGGAAAGGGCAGCCAACCCTTCTTTTTCCTGTAACTCTATTCATAATAGTTCTAGGATGCAAGAAGGGTGGGTTGATCCTTCTTGTGTTAGCCAATATAGATATAGATGAATTGCTGAGCTCACCGTTTTGGATATAAATCAATTGACGGTATAGCCTTCGTAGGTTGAATAAGTTTACATTGCTTTGCACAATTTGCTTGCAAATGGAAATATTCTCAAAGAAAGAGCGGCACTCTTTCTCCAAGTTGTCTATTTTTACAAATCCCTCATAACGGAAGGGGCGGCCTGAGCCAACCCTTCTTCTCTATTCATAATAGTTCTAGGATGCAAGAAGGGTTGGTTGATCCTTCCTATGTTGGCCAATCTAGATTTAGATGAATTGCTGAATAAGGTTGTTAAAAATTATCCACTAAACGAATGGGCGGATCACAAATATTTACAGCGGGAGCTGGAATTCTAGAATTCTCAGCCTGGCCTTCGTAGATTAAATATGTTTACACTTCCTTCGTAGTGCTCACCGTTTTGGATATAAATGAATTGACAGTCTAGCCTACATTGGTTGAATTGGCGGTTTACCTTCGAACAATTTTCTAGTAAGTGGAAATATTCTCAGAGAAAGAGTGGATTTGTCTTCTTTCTCCAAGTTGTCTTTTATCCCGATTGCGGATGGCGGAAACATTAAATTGCTTAAGTTTAAATTCTCACATCCCCAATTCCGCAACCAAATTAATAATTTCCCTTTCAAAATTAATAGATTTTCCTGTGTTGCAGAAAACATAGATTTTCTCCCCGCAATCATCTCACAATGAAGATTACGGATTTCTTGGTCATTTGGATTTGATATTTTTTTATTCCGCAACCCGCAATTGCAATTGATCTCTTTTCCATGCTGTGTCTATAACACAAGAGGTCACTGAAGTCTCTCAGGAAATGTTGATTTGCTTGATAGCATTGTGATTGATGATCCCACTCCAGAGGTCCATTGATGATCTCTTTGTTATTTTCAGTTAATAATTTTGTGTGCTTTTGTGATTTGCAGAAAGCACAAAATTGGGATATCAATAGAAAATTCATTGATTTTTTTGCGCTTTTGTGATTTGCGAAAAGCACAAATTTTCTCCAAATTTTGTGCTTTCTGCAACCCACAATCCGCAATGCGGAAGCTTGGTTAGTTGGATTTGAAAGTTTTTTCTTTCCACAACCCATCATCCTGATGTGGACGAGTTGTTGGGAAGTTTGCCCTTTGTATCTATTTGGTAATTATTATTTAAGTGGGGGAGAAAATCACAGAAAGAGGACTGGAGATACTCTGATTCATTAAGAGATTGTAATTTTTTGCAGCCTTGAAGAAATACAGTTATTTTTGTCTTGATATCCATTTTGTTAATTTATCAAATTTGTTTGATTTATGTTGAAATACACTGATTTAGTTTGCAATCACAATTAATACATTGTTCTATAGTTTAGATGTGTCTTGACTTATGATCTATGTTTTCATGTTTTAAATGAATTTGTTTATTTAAATCATTTATCTATTTCTACAAATGATCAACATATGTTATTAAATTAATGCCAAATTTCCAATTAGCATTTTATAACAGGATAATCTTGAATGTGCTTCAATCCTTAAGCTACAATCATATTGTTTGCACCAGTTTTTCCCTAGACGATTTGAGGGGTTCAGGTCCATAAAACGAGGGGTAAGGCCTTGGTTGTCGAATCAGAATACCCAAGGGATGTCTAATGGGATCTCTGGATATGAATTTGTAGCGAATAAAATAATCAAAGATCCTAAGATTTAACATTGCTGATGGGGGAGAATTTTTTTTTTTGTAAAGATGCAGATTTATATTAAGCTAATAAAAATACAGTAGAGATTATAGTCAATGGTGGTCTTATCCAGAGGTGCTAGCCATAGATATCAACAAAGTTTTGGCGATTCAAAATCAAACTATACAAAAAAACCATACCCAATGGCCCATTGTAGGGAAACTAGGGTGAATATCAGTAGTAGTCATGGCCATAGAGACAAAAAAAAAACTATCAGTCATAGGCAGAACCAAAACAGAAAAAAAATTAAGAGAGAGACATCAGAAGAACCTCCTCAACCAGTTGCATAAGGGCCTTTTGCATCCAAAGGTGTCTCCTCCATAATTGGGAAGTTGTAGTAATATGTGTCCTTCCAAACACTTGCAGGTGTTGGAGCAGCATTCCAAGGTGTCGAAGCAGCAATCCCAGGTTTCGACGTAGCTCTCACGGGAGGCAGAGTAGTTTTCACAGAAGGACAAGTGCCCTGATTAGGGAGCTTGACCGGCAAGGGCGTCATCTTCCGGGGCATGAAAGAAATGAAACCAGTCGGCTCACTACGTGTACGATGTTCTAGGATTGGGCCCAAGGTGGAGGGGATGGGGTCCCTACTGCGTGTCAAAACCAACATGCTACCCCCTAGGTTGGACTTATCCATGCCAAGACAGTGGACAGAGTTCCAAGGGTGGCTTCAGGTCTAATAGCAGACGTGGTGGCACCAGGTGTATTGTTCCAAGGACGACTATCGCGGCTGAAGGGATGAGTGGCGGCATAGGAGTCCCAACTGAGCGTGTGTTCCAAGGTGGCGAGGGAAGCTGCCATGTTTGGCAGAGTAGCCCATAGAGTTTGGGTGGAATGGCGAGAATAGGTCCAATTAGTCTGCATGTCTTCCATAAGCTGCCCTAAAATGTTCTTACAATCCAATAGGGGTCCCAGGTTTGCTCCTGATTCCTGTTAGCCATAATGTCCGCAATTATCCTAGCCTCCTAATTATCAATCAGTAAATGGACTGGAGTTGAGACTTTAGCACCCTTTGGCCTGCCCATGGGAGCCAATGAGAAGATGTTACAGGTGCAGGTAACTAAGAGCATGAGGAAAATTGGAGCACGAGGAGCCTGGAGCAGAACCAGGTGAGTGCAAATGCGCAGCGCAGAGGGCCATGACAAAACATAGTAGCGTGAACTTGGCAGCCTGATCTTCACATGTCGGAGATCCATGTGAATTGTTTCCAGGAAGGGTGAGGCGACATCAGGAGAAGGGGAATTAAAGAGCCAAACTACTTGACGTCGCATGGCTAACCTCATGGGAGTTAAACAGGGATAGAGATCCATGGCCCAGAGTAGATCCTACAGTTGGACGGTTTGAAAAACCTATTTGCTCCAAAACATGTAAGGATGATATGTTCCTCTTAAAACACAACACAACAATCAGCGTTTATGCATTGAACCTTATGCGCTGCCCGCTTTGCTAACCCCTAGACTATTTACATTGGAATTCATCAGGCATAATATTTTCCAACCATTGAAGATATGATTCCAGACATAGGGCTTCAAACCAAGGCTGTTATAAACTATGACCCCCACCATATCATCTCAGACAGAAGGAAAGAAATCAATAGAAAGGGTTTTGAACATTTTGAGCTTGCAGGTCTTGCTGAGGCTACAAATTGGTTAGAATATCATGGCAAAGAGAAGATGGAGGTAAATGTACAGGATGACTCCATCTCCATGGTACCAAAACCCACTTCTCCACTACCTACCTCCTCCATCGTGGTCCCAGTGGTTGAAGAAACTATACCCCTTGCCAGTGGCTCTGGGGAAACCAACAAGTTGGAAAATATTGATGTCATGGATATAGATGATGAGACAGAAAGAGCTCCGAAAAGGCAGATAGTGCAAAAACCTGAGCAGCAGATTGTACAGGTGTCAATGGGTCAAGGAAAAAAGAAACAGGTTAAGATTAAACCTGAGCAGCAGATTGTACATGTGTCAATGGGTCAAGGAAAAAAGAAACGGGTTTAGATTAAGCTGCCTACTTTCGAGGTCAAAGAATATGTATTCAGCCAAACATCCACTAAACCTGCTGCACCCAGCAAGAGTAGAGCAAAGCTACTAGGTGAGTACAAAGAGATCCCAAAAGCAGCCTCATATGATTCTAAGCTATATGAAGAGGTGAGGCAGATTTCAAATAAACATGTGTCTTTGGTAGCTAGCAGGAGCTATGCCCAGAACACCTTGAAATTGGCCTCGACTACCAAAACCAAAGCCACTAAAATGAAAGTGAACTTGGAATATATTCTTGTTCCTGATATGATAAACTTGCACAAGGAGATTGGGGAGGTTATCTATGCAAAACTGCTAAAAGATTCCCTAGAACTGTCAAAATTGAAATTCAGAACAAAGCCCACAAGACACAAATAAAAAAGCTGCAAAATGCATTGTTGGCTACTAAAAGCCAAGAAGACAAGAAGGGTAGTATAAAAAATATGTTGGATGACAAAGACAGCATCATTCAGTCACTAAAAAAGAATCTAAAGATCCCCTCCATCCAGCTGGTAGAAGCTTCTGAATTGGCAGAGATGGATGAGAAGAGAGAAATGCTACAAGAGGAACCAACAGACTGCAAAGCTAGGTTGTTGAAGTTTGAAGAGAAGGAGAAGTTGTGGCTGACTGATATATCTCTCATGGTGGAAAGTGAAAAGAAGTGGAGAGCTAAGTCTGAAGACCTTGAAAGGTAAACGCAAGAGAAGAGAAAAGAGTTGGAAAACATGTCAAGCCTAAAAGACTGAGAAGTGGAAAGGTTGCAAAGTAGAACACAAAGCTGAGGAGGAAAGTCTCAAATGAAGAGGAGGAGGGAAAGGCTTGGGAGGTAAATACCTAGGGCTACAAGTGAAATATGATGAATTAATAAAGCAGCTTACACGTGATACCTCCCTGATGGAAGCAAAGCAAGGGATAACAATATTGCAGAGGGTCGCATAGAAATTGAGGCCATATCTTGATTTCATTCTAGACAAAGAGGCTGTAATAAAGTTAGCCAGGAAAAGCATAACAACAATCAAGGAAAATTTGAACAAGAAGCCCATGAAGTGTGCAGAAAAGGCCATAGAATTTCTGAATAGGCTGAAAAAGGATCAAGTGAAAACAACTAGCATAAAGGATAGAGTGTCTACTATTATTTGGGGAAGGTGGTGAATAAGTATCACCAGATGAACACAATTCAGGAAAGGATAGATATTTTAGCACATCAAGTAAAACTCTACAAAGAAATGTTTGATCCATTATTCAAGAAGGGACTTCCTCTCTTTTGGGAGGAGGATTGCACCATGAGTCATTGTAATTTTTTGCATAATTAATGAAATTCAGTCGGTTTCTCTTGGCCATCTTTTTTGGATTTCCTTAATTTCTTAATTAATTAATGCATCGATCTGTAGGTTGGATTTCTATGAATATACGATTCATGTGTTATTATGTCTTAAATGAATTTCTTTGTTTAACTCATTTTATCTATTAATTTTATGCAACTGAATTTCTTCGTTTAACTCATTTTATCTATTAATTTTCTGCAATTGATAAACAACCACACACTTATATTGATGCTAAGTGGAAAAGCGCTCTTACAATGCCAGTTGCTTGGATATGTGTTGGATAAAGATAAGATATGTAGCACGGGAACCGCTCCCGGATTTTAAGAAACTCATTCCCAAAGTTCCGACGTTCTAGGGAACTTGGGAACTTGTAGGAAACTTTCCAAATCTGATGGGAACCATTCCAGATGGTTGGGAACTTATTGGGAACTTCTGCCCTCTAAAATTGGGAACTTTGGGACTTTTTCTTGCACGTTCCCTTCACCGGACACTTACACGCATTCATGATTGCCATGTGGGTTGTTAACGACATTCCTATTGCCTCGCACCCATACATATACATGGTTGACTCAAAAATAATTCTATAGAAAACTAAGCTGCAGTAAAAGTCTATTTCGTGATACCTTGTTGAGTTGGTGCACTAATCTCTATCTACCACCCATTCTAGAGTATTCACTTGTCCCTATGTTGAATTGCAATTACTGTAAACAATGATAAATGAAAATCTATTTTGACTTTTTTATATTAAATAAAAGAAAGTAAATTTTTATATTTTACTATTTACTTTATGAATAAAAAATAAACTTTTAATTAATTGAAAATAGTTTTAAATCTTACTTTAAAACTAAATTCATATATTACATTTAAATAACAATTATATTGATTTTTATTTTATAATAATTTAAATTTAATTATTTATACACCTTTGCAGATACCCTAGCATAGAATGTATTTATATTCTAATACATTTTAATCATAGTTGGCACGAAACTGAAAACTTTATACATATAGCCACAACTATAGGGACTATAAATTCTAAAAGGCTCCACTTTAGAAAGAGTCTCCCTTGTATAATCAACTATAAGGAAGACTCTTTGGTTTTGGTTACAACTATTATATAAGGGACTGGACAGATCGTATCCACACGTGCCAACGACCGTGAAGGATGGGCGAAGGTGGTTTTCCTTACCGCCCTTCCAACTTGCGAAATCATGTGGTGCTACCACGTGGAGAGCGATTTCAGATTCTGCAACCACCCATCCCTTTGTCCTAGCGCGCATGTTGGGGATGCAGAATTGATGTGGGACCCTTGATCTTTCGCCGCCCGATTGATCTTTTCCTCCATTTAAAATGGTTTGTATGTTGAAGGAGGTGATCTTTTCCTCCATTTAAAATGGTTTGTACGTTGGTGGAGGTGATCTTTTCTGCCATTTAAAATGGTTTGTATGTTGGCATGGAGGTGATCTTTTCCACTGTTTAAAATGGTTTGTACGGCGCTAAAGGTAAATGATGGACTGTATCACTCGTGTGAATAATCTCATCACGTTTATGATGGATTGTGTTTATGTGTCATGACGTACATATGATATCCCGCCACACTATGATAATTAATGTCACGAACGTTTTTGCATTGATACTGTGTGATGATATCCCGCCACAGAACATTGAAACTTAAAGTTCAAACTCTCTGTGGTTGCGAGTTTGGAGCTTTATTTCCTCTAGGGACCGAGGTTTGCTTTTGCTGAGGTGGAACCAAGAAGAGTGTTGGGTGGGTAGAGAAGTAAGATTGATTTGAAGAATCGACTACTAGTTTTTCAATTGGTAGGTATTTATACTATTCAAACCATAAATCTAAATCTGTAACACAACATGCTTATTCAGCCTCCAGGCTAAAAATCCATATCTTCCATGGTTGTAAAAAATCAATGCAATGATAGTTTCAAGTTCATAGTAATTTAAAGTTGTTGAACGTTTTAGATTCTTAAGATTTCCTTCCACCCTTGTTTGTCTTCTTCAGATTTCCAGAATTTATTTCCTTCAATTCTGGGTAGTTATCTTCTTACAGTCCATTAATATGAATTCACATCATTATATTTTCAAAATTATGCGTTCCAAGATTGCCGCCAGCTTGCATGTGTTTTCTGTCTAGTGGTGTAGCATATTATTTTCATATATTCCATATTGTTTTCTGCAAATCCTCTAGCATTTGGCTAGGTTTGTTGGAAAAAGATAACAACAAATGAACTCGGAAAATTGAAACATGTTTTTTCTTTTTAATATCATTTTGCAGTTAATATTCACTATAGAAAAGTCCCATGTATTGGGTAGTTGGACGTGGTTTATGACTCAAATTTTTGGATGCAATGAGAACACATTTGAGTCTTACATACGATACCAAGGCATTTAGTTGAAGAGATAAAGCTGATAAAAATGTTCTTAAAATTAAGTGAATTTTATCAGAAAATTCATGAAAATTGGTGAATACCCTTGTTTGTCTTAGTTTGCAGGTTCATAAGGAAGAAAAGAAAACAGACCATTAATATTGGGCATTGGGCATAAAGGAATACAATATCAATTTGTTGATGCCCCGAAAATCGCAACATCAATAAGAAATGGATTCTCCCCGATAAGCAAGCCCAATTAGATCGCTCATCGTTTGGTGTGGGGAATCCATTCGGTTAACGGTTCCGGCTACCATAAGATTTAAAGATTCTTGTTCTTTACACCGGTTGCGACCCGATCCAACATTTATATGTTTTAATTTTAAAGATGATATGCAAGTTCCCTAAGCTAAATGGAAGTAACTAATCTAAATTAACCTAAAACAGTATAAGCAAATCTAATCTATCCTTGCAAGGAGCAAACTGTAAATATGAGCAATATGCTGAAAGAAACATCTAAGGATCACACAGATAGCCATTAAATCATAAAGATGCAATATCAGCAGAAGATAACAGATATTAAAGATAGATTTAATTCACTGAATACATTCCATTACTCATTTAAGAGAGACATCATTGTACAGAAAAGAGAAAGATCATCCATTACATAGAAATAATTCATAACAGCAAAGAAAGATCTCACTGTGGTATGTGAATGACACAAGAGTAGTCCAACAAGCATTCGATACACATTTCCAGAAAAAAAAAAAAACGTCCTCTCCAGGATTTCATTAGGTAAAATTCCCTTTCTTGAAGCAAGTAGCAAAGTAATTCGTACAAGCTAGAAAATTTCTTTCACCTGCAAAAAGTCCTCTATTCCTCTTCTATTCTTCTATTTATAAATTTACAAATTGCTAATTGAGATGACAAGTGTGCCCTAAACTCTAGAACCTTCTAATTTGTCCTTTAGTGCACAATTACAAAACCCACAGATTCGTGGAGAGCCTCCCATATAAGACAAAAAATAGATCCAGCTGTCTTTTAAAGCATTTATACAATAAAGGAAATTCAGCTTTTCTCACACTGAGACAAACAAGAATTCTGATGGTTTATCTATTTTATTTGGCTTCCTTTTGCTGGCTCGCTGACTCATCCCCACCAACTAGCTCGCTTGTGGATGCTTGGCCATCTACACTTTGGATATGGGTGGCCCATCAACTGAGCTTTTTCAAGATAATTTTGCTCTGAACAGATATTGTTGCCTTTGCTGCAATCTCATGCTTGTGCAGATCTGATTTGACTTGTGCTGCTCCTACTGCTGCTTCTTTGAGGTATTGCTTCCAGAAAGTAGATATGCACAGCGAGCTGGCCAATGAACTGATGGATCTGTGAAAGAAAATATGACAGAGTTGGTTTTAACTAGATAGCCTTCAAGTATTAGCAAAACAGTTATAAAAAATTCAGAATATGCCACTTTCATAATATGGAAGCTGTTTTAACAAAATAATCAACTAATTCACAATTGCAGCTACCATTTCACAGTTGAAAATCATTAGAAATACTAGACGCAAATGCCAACAAGCTATACAAGCCACTGTGGTTTCATTATTCCAAGACAGACTGATGGAGGAATAAGGAACTGGAGCATTTAATGGTGTCATGTCATTCACAAAAATGCGCAAGTACCTAAAATGTTTTCTGCGCCTGGAGAGACCATTGAGTTCGCACAAATAATGGAGGTAAATAACACATGGGTAGTTTTACTGGGTTCTTCTTTCACGGTTGTTGGCCTCTATAAGTAGAATAAGGAGCTATTCATAATGTTCCTACTACTTGTTGATGTATATGTAACTTCAGAATGTATTTCACATATATGTATAGTGTATTCCTATAGAGATGTTATTATTACTCTATACGGAAGTGTCATCATTTATATTGTAAGTGTCGTAACTTATACTTGATGGGTTATTAGACCACCTTGTTGGGGTCGGCCCTGTACAAGTCATGTGGGTCAAAGGGTTATTAGACCACCCTATTGGGGGTCGGCCATGTGGGTCAAAGGCTTATTAGACCACCCTAGTGGGGGTCGACTCAGTCAGCATTATGTTAAGTGGTTAAGTTGAGGCCAACCTAGTTGAGTAAAGGTCAAGTCAAGTTAGTGTATAAATAGAGAGTGTGTCTCTCTCATTTTACACATTCTATTTCTCTCACTCATACTTGGGAGAGTGGCACACTTGTGGAGGAGGAGGCTCTGCTGCTAGGAGAAGACTATCTCTTGTATTCTGGTTGTATCATTGCTCTATCTATCTCTGAGGAAGTTATTGGGGTTTTTCACCTTTATGGTTTTCCCCAAGTAAACTCTGTGTCTCTTGTGTGCTTGCATTATTGTGTCCATGATTGATATGATGTAGATTTGTTGTACATGTTGTTCTCTCAGTTAAGATCCTAGATCATATTGAAGTAAATTCTGAAAATTTAACATGGTATCAGAGCTAGCCTAAAAGAAGGCATGATATGGCATGTATGACACTTGTTGCACTTATGATGCTAGGGCTTGATATAGAAAAAACAAGTCATTGTAGCACTTTCGCTATAAATCCGTTTTGGAGAATTTTTCGGATCTGAAACGTTGACATGTCGAAGATAAGAGCCCCATGTACCTTGTGTCCAAAGGACAACCTCTAATTCGTTGTACTTTGTGATTTATGATCTGTACAATATAGGGTCTCTGCCTCTTCCAGATCTAAGTCAAAATCAGGTGACCTTGGTAAAAAGGTCATAACTTGGGATAGGAAGCTCCAAATGAAATTTAGTAAAAAGTGACAGGTAGTATATAGAATGTACCATCTCAGGAAAATTTGTTAGAGGCCGAAGTTGAACCAGTGACACGTGGCATGTCGTACAAGTTCTCTCTCCTGTATTATCCCATAAACAGGTCACGTTGCGATACTTCGCATAACTCTCTCTCAGAGAATCCAATTGAGGTAAGACCTGTCGAGATGGAAAGAGAGCAGGTTGGGCTATCTCACGAAAATTTTTCAGACCCTATGGATCGAAAAGTTCAGAGTTACACCAGAAACAATGAGGTACATATTTCTGTGAAAACATAATTATTTTTTAGTACCTTCATTCATGGCTTCCGGAATTTAGGGCTTCGGAGAAAGTTGGAATTTCTCTAATCGGAGACCAAGGCTGCATTCTACTCATCAAAATCGAAATTTAGAGACCAAGATCAGATTTTTTGGTTGGGCAGAAGGCCAGGCTTGATCAAACCCCAGTTCGGGACTTTGATCGGAAAGATGGAAAATTAGGGCTTTTGCAAAACTTGGAATTTTGGAAATCTGTGACCACGGATGGAAGCTCCTCATAAAAATCGAAGCTTAGAGCTTTGAATCAAATCTTTTGGTTGGGTGAAGCTCCGGGAAACTCAAACCCCAATTCAGGGTCCTCCCTAGTGAATCCATAAATCTAAAAGGTAATTTCGAGGGGTGAAACTTTGCAGTTTTCAAATTCTGAATATACCAACTTGATCAGCTCATCAAGGCGCATATTTCTATCCTTTCGGAAGTTTGAAATTCAAAGTTTGAATTTTTGGGGTTTCTTTGACAAACCCTAATCTAGCTCCAGGTCCAATTCTTGCAAATCAAGTGGATTGGGTTAATCCTAGAAGAAGATGGATTGGTCACCTGCATAAGTGAAGAAGATCCTGTCTCAGAGGGAGATGAGGCTAAGGCCTTCCATAAGAAGATTACAAGCAATCTTGACAGGTATGGCTTACAGGTATTTTCATGGTTAAGTTTATCATATGTTTGTCTTCATATCATTACGGTACAATCTTGATTAATTACTGGACTTGTCGTATCACCTTAATAGAAGATATTCAATGATTAAGGTTTTGACACTTATGATTGTACTAATGCATTGTGATGTTGTATGAGGTTTATTTTGTTTGCTAACACAAAAGGTACACCAAGAAAGTCAAATCATGTTCTACTTCAAGAACATAAGCTCATGGTGACATGAAGACAAAGATTCGTCCATTGTCATGGATCACAAAGAAGATATACTTTCGAGGTATGTATAACTTGGTTCTACTATGGTTAACTTATGAGACATGCAGGTTACTAGCACAAGTCACTGAAGAGAACCAAAAGACATTATGCGGATATGTTAGACATAACTAGCTATCATGCTAATCTAGGTGTTTTTTCCTATATCAAGCTAGAATCCTACCTTGTGTTAGGATCTTATACTGTTGTGTTGTTGATAATGATTATTCATGAAGTCATAGGTTTGAATAATCATGGTTGTATGCATATTATGTTTCTTACCATAATTGATGATATGACTAACCAGAAGAATCATGAAGGTATAGGTTTGAATAATCACGGGTTTTATGCATATTATATCTCTTATCTTGATTGATGATTCAACTAACCAGAAGAGTCCTATGATCAAATAAGAATGTGTATGAGTAAAAGAAGACTTCCCTGAAACCTTGAATACTAATGTTTATTATCTGTGAATGATCATGAATATACATGTTTAAGATTATTTTGTTTTGATAGTGTTAAGATTATACTAATAAATGTGTGATTATGTATGAGACCTCAAGGATAACACAATGATGATACTAATAAGCATGCATAATGATTAAGGATGGATGTAAGTTCAAGGATAGGTAATCTAGGAAGCAAAGATCAAGAGGGAGCACACTCCAGTTGTTCCTGCAAGAAAGCAAAGGAGCACACTTTAGTAGTTTCTGCAAGGATGCAGATATTCAGAGGGAGTTGACCACTTCTCACAATCCACATAAGAATGGAATTGCAGAAAAGAAACAAAGACTGAGAGGGAGTCAACCCAACAAACAAACAAAGATAAGTATTTGAATTGTCATTACTTGCATATTTTATTGTTTAAATAATACTGTTCAATAATGTATATACTGATGTTCCTAGAATTAGGTTGTGTATTATGCATATTAGAATAGTTGCATTGATGAACAGTATACTACTAATATGCATGGGTAAGTGGCCTATGGCACTATACAACATTCCATTGCTACTTATCTAGAATGAAACCTCTTTGCTGACATGTTGGGAGTTGTGCACACTCTTAACAATGTTCTAGTAGAGATTGGAAGGCATCTAGAAAGTTACAGGATATGGATAAATGTTGTATTGAAGCATTGGCTAAGATAATTACATGACTGTATGACATATTTCTTTATGTGTAAGAATTTGTTCTGAAAACTATGAGATGTTCTCTAATCATGCAATTTAACTTGTTGTGTAGGAAAGATCGTATGCCATCACCTACAAAAGAAGAACTACAACATTTGTTCAACAACAAAATGATCTATTGAAGATATTGAAGTTCCCAGGATATGGGAAGAATGCCATGATCCATCGATCATGAAGAATGATTTTTGGGATGTAGTCCCAAGACCTGAAGGGAAGTTTGTTATGACTTCCATATGGATCTATCAAGATCAAGCATGCTGCAAATGGTAGCATAGAGAAATATAAAAGTGATGAAATAGAAGATACACCAGATGGATTTCAAGACAGCTTTCTTGAATGGTGTAGTTGAAGAAGAAGTGTATGTGAAGTAGCCACTTGGTTCTGAGACACATGACAGGGAGTCATATATGTGCAGAACTTGGGTATGATGCACCACTTTCTAGGTATGGAGGTGTGGCAGAGTGCAGATGGAATCTTCCTTGGACAAGGGAAGTATGTAGTAGAGATCCCGAAAGAGGTTCAGGATGATGGACTGTGAGGCTATGGCATCGAACCTGAAGCTTCTGTGTGATGCTTCATCCGAACCGGTTGATGTCACTATGTATCGTCAGATGATTGGGTCCTTGATGTACCTGACGAACATGAGACCAGATATTTGCTTTGTGGTGAACACATTCAGCCAGTTCCTGACAGATCCGAGGAGTGTTCACCTGGTTGCTGTTGTAAAGCATATTCTGAGGTACCTGAAGGGTATAGTTGATTATGGGCTCAAATATGATGCGAATCAAAATTTTAACCTGCAGGGTTATGTTGATTCAGATTGGGCAGGCAGTGTTGCAGATAGGAAGAGCACTTTTAGGTGTTGCCTCAGTATGGGATCAGGTGTGATATCTTGGTTTAGCAGGAAGCAGTCCTACGTAGCACTGAGTATAGCCAAAGCAGAGCATGTTGCGATGGATGAGTAGGTTGCAGATGTATTGACCAAGCCGTTGGCCAGAGTGCACTTTTGAGTACTTGAGAGAGAGGCTTGGTGCACTTCAGCTCAAGGTTCCTTCCAAAGGGAAGTGACGAGTCCGGAAGATGCAAATGCACATGAGCTTTTCTGACATGGTTGATGTGCTCTCCCTTGGTCATGATGTAAGTGCTGAGCCATTTTTTCACATGGTGGTAGATGTGTTCTCCCATGGTGAAAACGTAAGGCTTGGAGCCTTCCCCAAATGGCGGTAGATGTGTTCTCCCATGTCGGTGGTGTAAGTGTTGGATGATGTGCATCTGGGCTGTTCTTCGTGGACGATGAGATGATCTGAAGAGGACGATGCTATGATGATAAGGAGGATCATGGATGATGAGCATCATGATGATGCTCCAGTTACTGCTCTGTGTATGCATCATGTTGGATGTTGGATATGATCAATTGGATCATTTATATGTATATGTATGTACGCATCATGTTGGATGCTGGATATGATCAGTTGGATCACTTGTATGTATTTTTGTATATGCATCATGTTGGATGCTTGGACCATGTATCTGTATATGTATCAGGTGGGTACATTGTATGATCAGGTGGATCATGTATGGTGATATGTATCATGTATTTGTATTTGTATCAGGTGGATACACTGTATGATCAAGTGGATCATGTATGATGATATGTATTAGGTAGATACTTGGTATGCATCATGTAGATGCATTGTATGATCAGGATGATCATGGATGATGAGCTTCAGGATGTTGCTCTAGATGACATGCAGCAGGATGTTGCAGTGATAATGACCAGGATGATCATGTGTACATCAGGATGATGTATGGTGAGTATCAGGTTGATACTTTGTGGCTGTGGAACAGGTTGTGCAGATAAGCATGTAATTTGTGCACTGGGAGATTTGCAGATAGTCTTTCTAGGTTTTTCCTATGGCATGTAATTTGTACCCTGGGATATCTGGCAAATGCTCTTTCGAGGTTTTGCTTGGGAGGACATATAATTTGTGCCCTGGGAGATCTGCAGATAGTCTTTCGAGGTTTTTCTTATGGCATGTAATTTGTGCCATGGGATATCTGGCAGATGCTCTTTCGAGGTTTTGTCCTATGGCATGTAATTTGCTCCTGGGAGATCTGGACAGGATGAAAAAGGCCTCAGATGCTTCAACTAGGTTTTTCCATGACCACATGTAATTTTCTCCTGGGAGATCTGGATAGGATAAAAAAGGCCTCAGATGCTTCAGCTAGGTTTTGTGGTGGACCACATGTAATTTGCTCCTGGGAGATCTGGATAGGGTGAAAAAGGCCTCAGATGCTTCAGCCAGGTTTTGTGGTGAGATCACATGTAATGTGCTCCTGGGAGATCCGACAGGTAGAGCTGTGTGCTCGTAATAGCCTGGGATGCTTCAGTCAGGTTTTGTGATGGGTCACATGTAATGCGCTCCTGGGAGATCCATCAGGTAGAGCTGTGTGCTCGTAATATCCTGGGATGTTGCAACCAGGTTTTGTGATGCACGTAATAACTCCTAAGGATTCCACAGTATGGCCAGTGGTGGGCCTACATCAAGTATGAAAAAGGACTAGCTCTGTAGAACTTCCTATGACAAGTAGATTCAGAGATTGATTGAGATAGCAGCAACAGTGACGATGACGATGATTTGAGGATGATGATTCGTTGATGATGATCCAGAGAAGAAGACTTGTGCTAGCATATCTGTGTCGAGAAATACCTTCCTAGTTAAGAGGGAGTGTTGATGTATATGTAACTTCAGAATGTATTTCACATATATGTATATTGTATTCCTATAGAGATGTTATTATTCCTCTATACGGAAGTGTCATCATTTATATTGTAAGTGTCGTAACTTATACTGGATGGGTTATTAGACCACCCTATTGGGGGTCAGCTATGTGGGTCAAAGGGTTATTAGACCACCCCAGTGGGGGTCGGCCCAGTCAGCATTATGTTAAGTGGTTAAGTTGAGGCCGACCTAGTTGAGTAAAGGTCAAGTCAAGTTAGTGTATAAATAGAGAGTGTGTCTCTCTCATTTTACACATTCTATTTCTCTCACTAACACTTGGGAGAGTGGCGCACTTGTGGAGGAGGAGGCTCTGCTGCTAGGAGAAGACTATCTCTTGTATTCTGGTTGTATCATTGCTCTATTTATCTCTGAGGAAGTTATTGGGGTTTTTCACCTTATGGTTTTCCCCAAGTAAACTCTGTGTCTCTTGTGTGCTTGCATTATTGTGTCCATGATTGATATTCTATAGATTTGTTGTACATGTTGTTCTCTCAGTTAAGATCCTAGATCAGATTGAAGTAAATTTTGAAAATTTAACACTGCTAGCCCAGGTCTTTGTCACATGCTTTAAGGTGGTTTTGGTCGAGCACTATGGGTTTTATGTGGCCTTGGCGCGAATGGATATCGTCGCTTGGCAGTGATTTTCCATGGGGTGTGCGTTGATGCAACTTCTTAACCGAAAACGAGCACATAGCTACGGGTTTGAGCTTGGAACAAAAACTCTGTGGCCATTAAGATACCACCGGGAAAACTCGGGTATGGCAAGATGCGTGAAAAACTTACTTAGGACGCCGAGTGCGTGACAGTGGGAAAAACTTCATGCGTGCATGGGAGGATAGGGCCATCCAAGCTCTAGTTTGCATATGGTGGTTCGCGTCTTCATTTCAAAATGAAGAAAAAATGCCCACTCTAAGCGCTTCAAGGTTCCTTACAGTAGAAAAATATAGTGATAACGAGCTATTAACGGGGCAAAAATTGACTCAAAACCTTAGAAAGTACGAGAGGAATGGGCAGAGCACCTACCTATCAGACTGGCAGGGTCCCTTGAGCGCTGGCATATTGAATGAGCAAGGGGCTCGAGACTTTCCGCAATTAAAATGGCACATGGCTCTATTGATGGCCTAACCAACTCTGTGGGTGCACACAAACCAAAAAAGATCTTCGCGCCAAGCGGCGAGCGTAAGGTTAAACTCTACGCTAAGGCGGCCACCATAACTTTAAGTTATGCGCTAAGTGGCGAGCGAAACTTTAAGTTATGTGCTAAGCGGCAAGCGAAACTTTAAGTTTTGCGCTAAGCAACGATCATGACGTTAAATCTTGCGCTGATAGAGCTGCGTCGATAGAGCTATGCCAGCATTAGACTTCAAGGGAAGACAAGGCGCATCTATGGAGGCGGGAGCTATATGGGTAAGCCTTGCGCCTTTGGCGCAAGTTTTAGTCACAAAATGTGTGCTAACGGGAACCGCGCCAACGAGTCATGGAAAAGAATTAAGGAATTTTTCATCGGTGCTCATCTAAGGATAGGTTTGGTGCCAATGGTGGTTGAGATATGGTTACAATTCGTGCTAAAAGGGCGGTCGACTTATATTTTAAAAAAATGTGTGCCAAATCGTAAAAGGCCTAAGATTTGCAAACGGGGCGGACGACTTATAGTCAACGTATGCGCCAAGCGGAAGACCCATGGTTAACAAATGCACCAAGCAGCAGACTTATAGTTAGCAATTGCGATTGCGCCAAAGGGCGGTTGAGTTATGCTCAACATTTGCGCTAAAGCGGATGAGTTAAGGATAAAAATTGCGCTGAAGAGAAAAGGTGACTTTGCCTTAGAAAAAATAATTGAGAAAACTTTTGGGAAGCAAGTGTTGAAATTTTTCCCAAGTTAGAGAGAAAAATAAATCTGAAAGACAAGGAAAACACTTGTTACAAAATGTGTAGAAGGAGGGGCCCCAAATATCTTTAAAATTTTGGGGAAGGATGTTGCAGCAACAACAAGTGGCGAATCGTTGGCGAACATAGATGTTTGAAAAACTCTCTCTCATCCATAGGAAATTTTAAAAGCTGCTCACCTTATGTGCAACAGTCGGCTTGAGCGTTCGAATTTCCACGAAGGAAGTGATCACTTCATCCATTGTTCATTAGGAAAGGGGAGCTTCGATAAAGACATCCTTAAAACTCTCCAAGGGCCAAAATATGGGGTTCATTTTTAGAAGATCCATGTTTCAGACGATCACTGTCATCGGACTCCGCAGGATTGTAACAACATCTCGTATACAATATTCTCTTGTTCCTCATTCCCATGATGCTTGCATCCTTTTGGATGTTCTTTAATTAGTGACTTTTGTCGTTTGAGTATTCCAGAAAAATTTCTTCAAGACATAGCCATTTGCTTGAGTTCTTCAATCCATTGATGTCCTTTTGTGTGAGCAGGATATTTTCTTGGTTTCTCGTGCTCACGGATGGAAAAGAACTCTGTTGGGCATTTTGGTGTGGCTGCTTAAATTAAAAGTCTTTATTGTTCTCAGCCATGCTTTAATGGAGGCGATATTTTCTGGAAAACAGACTCTTGATTATAAGCTATTTTGGCTTTAGATTTGCAGCATGAAGTCATTTTAATACCCTATGCCTTCGAGATGTGCTTCCTTTTCGTGGGTCTGACTACATTGATCTTCTTGAGACACTTATAAATGTGAGGGTGGATGGAGCCCGAAGATAGTGATAAAGATAATCATGAATTTCTACTATTAAATAGGGGTTAATGCGACCAACAGAATAGGATCTCTTCATTCTAGAAAACGATCAACAAATCCAAAATGCATAGATAAACTTTCTTTTGAGGGTACATTTCCAGGTTCATGAGTTGTGAGATTTCTTGAGAGATCTATCTTCACGAAAGGCCCAATTGCAGGGCTAGCGGGAAAAAAATATACAAAGGAAAGGGGAAAGGGAAAACTCAAATATTCAGAAAAGAGGACAACTTGGCTGAAACAAACAGAAAACAAGGGACTAAAGTAAAAAGTAAAAAGAAAAAGAACAAAGACTTTATTTATGTACAAAGTTTCTCTTACAGAACTTAAGCAAAATATTGTTTCAAAGCCATGCCATTGAGGGGAAGATTAACTTCCTCTCCCTGAAGGATTCTTAACTTATACGTTGATGGGCCAAGCTTTTCAGAAATTTGGTAAGGGACAACCCATAAGTGTTGGAATTTCGTGTGCATTCCCTTTCCTTCATGATGATGGTCCCATTTCAGAACTAAATCTCCTACTTCAAAACTTCTTTTACCAGACTTCCTTTTATCGAACCATCTTTTGACTATATCTTGGTGTTGGTGGAATCGGTTCTTGGCTTTCTACTGGGCTTCTTCAAGTTGAAGCAGGGTGTCAATCCTGGATTGTAAAACCTAACTACCAAACCCTCGGGAGGCTTGGTACAATTGCAAGGATGGAAGTAATATGTTGGGAAGGAGGATGGATTCCTTGCCATAGACAAGGGTGTAAGGGGAAACCCCTAATGCATTCTTTGGGGTCACCCTATCTTCCCATACGGCATTTGGGAGAGTTATTTGCCAGCTTCACTGATTTTCAATCACAGTCTTCTTGAGAATTCAGATGAGGTTTTTGTTCGAAGACTCAGCTAGTCCATTTACCTGGGGGTATTAATTAGCTGAATAATGCAATTTAATTCCCCTTTCATAAACAAATTCATTTATTTTAAAAGACGAGAAATAAGTGGCATTATCAAATACTATGGAAATTGGAACCCCAAACCTGGTTATCATGTTCTCTTTCAAGAAACTGATGACTACATCTTCATTGATCTTGTGCAATGGGGTAGCCTCTGTCCATCTGGTGAAATAGTCAGTGGCTGTCAAGATGTATCGATGTTGCAGAGAAGAATTTTGATTTATCTCTCTGATGAAATCTATACCCCACTGTTCGAAAGGTTCTGAGATGATAACCGGCTGTAAGGGTCCTGCTGCCTTAGGTAATTTTCCAGCACTCCTTTGGCATACATCACAATTCTGTGCATAAGTATGGGCATCCCGAAATAAAGTGGGCCAGTAATAGCCATCTCTTAGTATTTTGTGAGTTGTTATCTCCCCTGAATAATGTCCCCCAACAGGGCCATCGTGTAACTCCTTAACGACTTTACCTACATCCTCCTTCTCTAGGCTTTTGAGAAAAACTCCATCATAATTTTTTCTGAAAAGTATTCCGTCAATGATCTGATAAGATGCTGACTTTAAACAGAGGGCCCTTCTTTGTTTAGAACTCCAGAGTTCTGGTAGGTACCCTTGTTGCAAGTAATGCACTAAATCCCTATACCATGATTCAGGAGCTGTGAAAATGGGACATACTTCGACTGAATTCAGCTCGGCTTCATTCTTCCCATCTTGTTCTTCATCAATTGGATGTTCAGTAAGAAATTTACATAGGCCTTGTCCTTTGATGATGGTGGCCAGTTTAAATTCTAAGTCATATTCTTAAAGAGCTATAACCCAGTTTCCCCTTCTTTCTCCCAACTCCTTTTGAACAAAAAGGGATCTGACAGCTGGGTGGGGAACTATAACTTTAGTTCTGTTCTTAAGAATATATGGTTTGAACTATTTTACTGCTTTGAACATGGCATACGCCTGTTTGTCGACAACAGAATAGTTCAGTTCAGCACCTTGTAGACCAGTGCTCATAAACGAGATTGGGTATTCGTCTCCTAATTCTACCTTTTGTGTGAGTACAGCTACGAGAGAGTCATCTGAAGAAAAAATGTACAAGATAAAATCTTTGTCAAAATTTGGGCTTCTTAAGGAAGAAGCATTAGCTATGGCTGCTTTAATATCTCTGAATGCATCCTTTTCTAAGTCTGTCCATTTGAACCGTGTGCTATGCTTGACCATTTGCTGCAAAGGTTTAACAGTCTGAGCGAAATCGGGGACAAATCTTCGGACAAAATTGATAGTGCCCATAAATGACTACATGGATTTTTTGTTATGGGGCATGGGAATTTTATTGATAACTTGCACTCTCCCTTGATCTATTGAACTTCCCTTTTTAGAAATGATATGACCCAGCATTTTACCTTCAAGAACAACAAACACACTCTTCTTGGGGTTTAAAGAGATCCATATTTTCGGCAGCGATCGAAAATCTGTTTTAAGTGAACAACATGGTCTTCTCTTTTCTTTGAAAAAACTGTCACATCATTTAGATAGACAACAACACAATGACCGCCCAATCCTTGGAAGGCAATGTCCATTGCTCGTTGGAACGTGGCTACTGCGTTTATTAGGCCGAATGGCATTCTTTGGTATGTGAAAGTTCCCCACTTGGTGTAGAAAGTAGTTTTAAGACGGTCTTCTTCAGCTACTAATACTTGATTGTAACCAGAGAAACCATCAAGAAGGGAAAAGAGTTCTGATCCTGATACCATCTGGAGAATTTGTTCCATTTAAGGGACGGGATAGTTATCTTTATCTGAAGCTCTATTCAGATTTCTAAATTCAATACATAATCTTATCTCTCCTGACTTCTTTCTTACGGGAACTAGGTTAGCAACCCATTCGGAATGTTGGACCTTAAATATTATCTTAGCTTCAAGTAACTTCTTCAATTCCTTTTGAATCAGAGGTTCGAGAGTAGGGTGCATCCTCCTCAATTGCTGCTGAAATGGCTTGACGCCTACCTTCATTGGTATGATATGTTGAATAATGCGAGTGTCATATGTTTTCAGATCTTCATAATTCCATGCAAAAACATCCTTATATTGTCGAAAGAGCTTGATTAACTTATCTCTTTCTCTTGGTGAACAACATTTACCAAGGTTAACAAATTTTGGTTCAGCTTCAGTGCCTAGATTTACCAATTCCTGTTGCATCGATGAGCTATTGGTTTTAGTATTTGCTGGCCTTTTGAGCTTGCTCTACAGATCAAACCACATTTCAAGTGACCTCACCCCTTTGGGGATGAAATTTCCTTTAGTTGCATCTTTCTTTTGTAAAACAACATCATGCTCTTCTTCATCTATCACAGCTTCTTGGAACATGTCTTCATTTGTTAGAAAACTGATAATCTGATCGTCATCATCAAAAACTCTGAAATTTGTGATATTGTCTAGGATAGAAGGCCTGAAAACCAGTTCAATTGAACATTTGTTATTAGTCGGCACCAATATGGAAGCGGAAGTTGCTAATAAATCAGCCGCAGCATTTTGCAGTCTAGGAACAGATTTTATATTGAAAGCATCAAAATGCGTAATTAAATCCCATAACTCATCCTGATAACCTTTAAAATGAGGTGAAAGATAGTGAATGGTATCTCTTACCTGTCTTACAACTATTTCTGCATCACCAAAAACTTCCAGGTACTTAACATTCAAACTGATGGCTTTCTTCAATCCGTGGACTAAAGCTTCATATTCAACAGTGTTATTAGTACACTCAAATTCTAATCTACAGGACAAGAAGTACTTATTACTTTTGGGATCCACGAGAATACAACTAGCTCCGGATCCTTCCAGAGTCTTGGAACCATCAAAGTATAAAGTCCAAAAAACATTGTTTGATTTAACTAAGTTAGTATCTCTATGATCTAAGTCAGTGACTTTGCTAACTATGTTAGAATCGATATCATCAGTCTAATAAAAATGAAGGAGATTGGACTGTTTATCTGATTCATGGCTAAAACTTTCAGATTGATAATTACCGAGATCAATTTCTAAGAAATAATTCCCCAAAACTAAAAATGAGAAGGCTACAGCTTCGTTCTTCCCTTCTAGCTGAGTCACATTTTGTTTCATGTGTGGTTCCCTCAAAATTGTAATCTGATTCTTCCTATTCTGATATGGTAACCATAAATGGGACCAATCAGTTGCAAAGTAACCATTTAGTTTTATGGACCAGTCCCTGCTTATGATTAAACCATAGGCTTCAGGAATGTCAACTACCATTATATCAATGAACTGACATATTCTAGAATCTGCCAACAACCAAATGAGCACATCCTTCATTTCCCCAATAACTTTAACAGCAGTCCTATCTAACTGAATAATCTAAGCGGGAGATGGAATTGGTTGACCGTTAATCTTCTTACAGATCGACAGTGGCATGACATTTGAAGATGCTCTAGAATCCACCAGGCAATTGTGTACATTGTGATTGAAGATTTCAAATGTTAAAACAAAAGGAAATGTCAAGGATTTGGATTTCTTGCTGATACTGACTTCATTAATTTTAGGGTCTTCTTGAGTGTCTATTAATGGAGTGCTGAGATGGGATTGAAGAGCTTGCAACAACTTGTTTCGTTGTTGGGGAAAACTACACATATTGAATAATGAAACATTTGCTTTTACCTTATTTATATCTTCAATTATGTCATATCCCATATCACATTCTTTTACAACTTTCATTTGATTGTCTGTCTTGTTCAATGTGACCTGTGGTTGCTGGACTGTTGTGTCAATGTTTGGCTATTTGGCAGTTGTTGGGTTAGCTTTAGGTTGAGGCAGAATGACTGTAATGTGTCTTTTAGGTATCTCTTTGGAAACTTTAGGTTTGGGCGTAGTTGATCTTGGAACCGGATCTGCAATGGGACCTTTACTGCGAGTGTTAATGTTTACAGCAGAGACTGGGCTCTCCACGAGATCGTCTTCTATTAATTCAGTTAAAGGTACCCAATCCCATAATACCATGGTGGTATCTGGGGAGGGTTCCTCTACTTCAAGGGTTTTTTCCTCCAGAGGATCATCTTGATCTAGAATTTGTGAATCCGGCATTTGGTTCATTACTAAACTCATAGAATTAATCCATTGTGGGAAGCTCTTTTCGGAGTGTGGCTCTTGATGAAAGGTACATAAGTGTTCCATTCCTATTTCATTTAGATTTAAAATAGGGGAGTTGTTCATAGGTGGATGAGGCTGGTCATTGTCTTCTCTCTTCTTGTAGAATGGTTTGAAAGGCTTCCTAGATGTACTAGCTACCTTATCTTTCTCAAGATCTACAATTTTATTGGACAATTTCTACATCATTTTAACTATGTTTTCCATGTCCATCGATGACTCTTCTTTATTCCTAGTAAGTAGTAGAGGTTTTCTATTAGTTGCTGGCTTTGTTTATGCATCTAAGGCATGTTTAGAAATGATGTCTGCTTCTTCTTCCACCTTCCTAGCTTCTTCTAAATTTTCTATCAAGGTGGTCTTCTTAGTTCTTTTGATGAACATTGATATGGGGCCTTCAAGTGCTATTGTATAATATTCAACTAAATATTCTTCTACAAGTTTAGTTGCTTCGCTGAAATTATTCAAGAGCATAGTGAACCTTTGGTTGAAGTCTTGAACCTTTTCTTTCTTTTCCATTCTCATGGACAATAATTATTTCATGAGTGTAGCTACAGTTTTCTGATTCTCATACTTCTTTAAAAAAACATTTTCAAACTCTTCTCAATTGGAAATTGAGCTAGCTTGTAAGCTAAAATACCAAGAAGAAACTTTCGGTTCGAATGCGTATGGGAAAAGACTACAAACTACATCTTCATGCTGTACCTTTAAAAGATTAAAAGCTAAATAAAAACTCTTAAAATGATCTTCAGCAGATATGCCTTTACCTGGGTTATATTTAGGCAAGACTTTCTAAGGATTCTTAGGAAGATTGTGAAATGGTCCAGCTAAATTTAATGGTCCCCTGGCCCTCCATGCAGGTATAGACATGGCTCTATGTGGAGAATTGGGTGGAGAATCATGTGGATTATGAGGTGGAGAATTCTTTGGAGTGAAAAGATCTCCAAGATTTTTTCGATCATCAGAATTGACTTCTTTCAGAGGTTTTGTGATCTCTTCCAAAGATAAATCTACCAGCTCTTCAAAGTTCTGCACTAGAATTGAATCACAGGTATACTGTCTTTCTCTTTTAGGAGTTCTTCTTCTAGGGAGAAAATTTATTGCATTTAAACCACCGAGTTGTTTAACATAAGCTCGTGTGTGCCTTCTTAAGTCTTCTACCTCTATAAAAGGTAAAGCACATAGTGCTTCTTGTTGTTCAGAATCAGAATTGAGGTTTTCTTGATTTATCACTTCAAGATTTGGATTATCTAAAATTATTGTTTCAAGCGAGTTTCCAGTAATGTTTCTGCCAATGAAGGAATCTCCTTTATCAGCCATGCACTGGTGGCCCTCCTTCTAGCGCCAAAAACTGTTAATGCCCCAAAAATCGCAGCATCAATCAGAAAGGGATTCTCCCCGGTAAGCAAGCCCAATTAGATCGCTCACTGTTTGGTGTGGGGAATCCATCTGGTTAGCGGTTTCGGCTACCGTAAGATTTAAAGATTCTTGTTCTTTACACCGGTTGCAGCCCGATCCACCATTTATATGTTTTAATTTTAAATATGATATGCAAGTGCCCTAAGCTAATTGAAAGTAACTAATCTAAATTAACCTAAAACAGTATAAGCAAATCTAATCTATCCTTGCAAGGAGCAAACTGTAAATATGACCAATATACTGAAAGAAACATCTAAAGATCATACAAATAGCCATTAAATCATAAAGATGCAATATCAGCAGAACATAACAGATATTAAAGATAGCTTTAACTCACTGAATACATTCCATTGCTCATTTAAGAGAGACATCATTGTACAGAAAAGAGAAAGATCATCCATTACACAGAAATAATTCATAACAACAAAGAAAGATCTCATTGTAGTATGTGAATGAAACAAGAGTAGTCCAACAAGCATTCGATACACATTTCCAGACAAAAACATCCTCTCCAGGCTTTCATTAGGTTAAATTCCCTTTCTTGAAGCAAGTAGCAAAGTAATTCGTACAAGCTAGAAAATTTCTTTCACCTACAAAAAGTCCTTCGTTCCTCTTTTATTCTTCTATTTATAAATTTAAAAATTGCTGCTTGAGCTGACAAGTGTGCCCTAAACTCTAGAACCTTCTAATTTGTCCTTTAGTGCACAATTACAAAACCCATAGATTCATGGAGAGCCTCCCATATAAGACAAAAAATAGAGCCAGCTGTCTTTTAAAGCATTTATACAATAGAGGAAATTAAGCTTTTCTCACACTAAGACAAACAAGAATTCTGATGGTTTATCTATTTTATTTGGCTTCCTTTTGCTGGCTCACTGACTCATCCCCACCAACTGGATCGCTTGTGGATGCTTGGCCATCTACACTTTGGATATGGGTGGCCCATCAACTGAGCTTTTTCAAGATAATTTTGCTCTGAACAGATATTGTTGCCTTTGTTGCTACCTCATGCTTGCGCAGATCTGATTTGATTTGTGCTACTCCTGCTGTTGCTTCTTTGACCTGTTGCTTCCAGAAAGTAGATATGCACAGCGGGCTAGCCAATGAACTAATAGATCAATGAAAGAAAATATGACAGAGTTGGTTTTAACTAGATAGCCTTCAAGTATTAGCAAAATAGTTATAAAAAATTCAGAATATGCCACTTTCATAATATGGAAGTTGTTTTAACAAAATAATCAACTAATTCACAATTGCAGCTACCATTTCACAGTTGAAAATCATGAGAAATACTGGACGCAAATGCCAACAAGCTATACAAGCCACTGTGGTTTCATTATTCCAAGACAGACTGATGGAGGAGTAAGGAACTGGAGCATTTAATGGTGTCATGTCATTCACAGAAATGCACAAGTACCTAAAATGTTTTGTGCACCTAGAGAGACCATTGAGTTCGCGCAAATAATGCAGGTAAATAACACATGGGTAGTTTTACTGGGTTCTTCTTTCACGGCTACTGGCCTCTATAAGTAGAATGCGGAGCTATTCATAATGTTCCTAGTGATAGCCCGTCAGGTCTTTCTCACATGCTCTAAGGTGGTTTTGGCCGAGCACTATGGGTCTTATGTGGCCTTGGCGTGAATGGATATCGTCGCTTGGCAGCAATTTTCCATGGGGTGTGTGTCGATGCAGCTTCTTAACCGAAAACGAGTACATAGATATGGGTTTGAGCTTGGAACTAAAAATTTGTGGCCATTAAGATACCACTGGGAAAACTTAGCGATGGCAAGATGCGTGAAAAAATTACTTAGGATGCCGAGTGTGTGATAGTGGGAAAAACTTCATGCGCGCATGGGAGGATAGGGCCATCCCAGCTCTGGTTTTCATATGGTGGTTACACGTCTTCATGGTTTCAAAATGAAGAAAAAATGCCCACTCTAAGCACTTCAAGGTTCCTTACAGCGGAAAAATATAGTGATAACGAGCTATTAACAGGGAAAAAATTGACTCAAAACATCAAAAACTATGGGAGGAATGGGCAGAGCACCTACCTGTCAGACTGGCAGGGTCCCTTGAGGGCTGGCGTATTGAATGAGCATGGAGCTCGAGACTTTCCGCAATTAAAACATCACATTGCTGTATTGATGGCCCAACCAATTCCGTGGGCACACACAAACAAAAAAAGATCTTCGTGCCAAGCGACGAGCATAAGGTTAAACTCTGCGCTAAGGCGGCGACCATAACTTTAAGTTATGCACTAAGCGGCGAGCGAAACTTTAAGTTTTGTGCTAAGTGGCGATCATGACATTAAATCCTGCGCTGGTAGAGCTGCACCGATAGAGTTGTGCCAGCATTATCCTTTGAGGGAAGACGAGGTGCATCTATGGAGGCGGGAGCTATATGGGTAAGCCTTGCACCTTTGGCGCAAGTTTTAGTCACAAAATGTGCGCTAACGGGAACCGCGCCAACGAGTCATGGAAAAGACTTAAGGAATTTTGCGTTGATGCTCATCTAAGGATAGGTTTGGCGCCAATGGCTGTCGAGATATGGTTACAATTCACGCTAAAAAGGTGGCCGACTTATATTTAAGAAAAATGCACGCCAAATGGTAAAAGGCCTAAGATTTGCAAACGGGGCGGCCGACTTATAGTCAACGTATGCGCCAAGCGGAAGACCTATGGTTAACAAATGCGCCAAGCGGCAGACTTATAGTTAGCAATTGTGATTGCACCAAAGGGCGGCCAAGTTATGCTCAACATTTATGCTAAAGCAGATGAGTTAAGGCTAAAAATTGCGCTGAAGAGAAAAGGTGACTTTTCCTTAGAAAAAATAATTGAGAAAACGTTTGGGAAGCAAGTGTTGAAATTTTTCCAGGTTAGAGAGAAAAATAAATTTGAAAGACAAGGAAAACACTTGTTACAAAATGTGTAGAAGGAGGGGCCCCAAATATCTTTAAAATTTTTGGGAATGATGTTGCAGCAACAACACAATTTTAGCAGAAAATTGGTGAATACTTAGATGCGGTAAACCAAAGCATAAACATATGAATTTTGATTTAAGATTACTTTCATCCAAGCATGAAGAATAACACAATGGAAAAGATTTACTGGAAATAACAATTAACAGAGAAAGGAAGGAAATTTACAGACTATCATTAATGAATAATCAAAGCCACATGACACAATCTGAGCATTCCATATGTCACCCTGAAGACTAGATTTCGACATTTGAACGAAAAAATTTACAGAAGTTTTTCTACAAAGAGTTTGCTATCAAGTCGAAATTTTGTCAGAGAAAGCGAGGTTGCTCTTTCGTCAGGTTGTTCCATTTCGGGGTGTTGGAAGTAGATGCTGAGGAGAAATAGCATCTGCTCCTTCTTCCCGGGATAATTTTTTTGGAGTGGCTAAAGTAGATATCTGCACTCCAAACGCATATTTCATAGGAACATTGCTTCGCACATTTTACCGGAAAGTGGAAATATCCACAGAGAAAGATCGGTCGCTCTTTCTCCAAGTTCTATTTTTTACAATTCACAGAGAAAGATCGACCGCTCTTTCTCCAAGTTCTATTCTTACAATTACCTCATAAAAGAAGGGGCGGGCGATCTTTCTTCTTCCCAATATTCTTTTCGTTATAGCTTGAGACTACAAGAAGGGTCGGTCAATCCTTCTTCGTCTTCACAATTATGGATATCGTTCAATTTCTAGATAAAGGTTTTCACAATTATCTACTAAACGATCCTTCTTCTCAGAAAAAAGAAGTCGGGGCAAACAATCTTATATGTTATAACTTAGTCGTGCTCAGTATTATTCATAGGTTTAATCCAATTCCAATGTGGCATCGTCCTGGTGGTTGGAAGGTAAATTGGAATACCTGTCATCTTTATTTTCTCAGGGTTTGGAAAATTCTCTCTCCCATGTCAAACGCAGTGGCAATAAATTAGCTGAAGTGCTGGCCAACTTCGGTAGTGGGATTCACATGGAAACCAGTGCTAATATGTGGGAGGATCTGACGGACTTGGTTGTTCAGGACAGCTGCAGAGTTACCCAGGACAATGACATGATGATATTTCGTGTCGAACATGCGAGGTTACATTGGGCGGAAGCTGGCCAGGACACGTAACCCTCATTTCATGCTGTGGTTCATGCTGTTATTTAAAAGTTGGGATATAATTTGTCTTTTCATTTTATTAAGTGGATCCAGAGCAGTCTTCTCCAAGCCCAGTGGGAGTACTTCAGGTGGGGGAATGATGAAAGAAAATTTAAGAGCAGTGAGTGTTCGTAAGGGTGAGCGTCACCCGCTATACCTCCTTCAGTTAATAGGAGGTACCAGCCTAATCATGACAGTAGCTGGAAAACATGTTTATATGAAGGAGTAGGGTGGCATCCGGGATCGTCATCGCTATTGCTTTGCATGCATGCAAGCTATGATTGTTAGTTTGATTATGGAGCAAGACTCTGGTAGAAAGACGGAAGATCCGGTGGACACCAATTTCCAAGTGGAGGAAGATACTAATAGTAGTAAAAAATTTAGGAAGAGAAGTTGTGGGGAGTCCTCGGGGGAGCCGGGTGGTGGATTTTCTTGAGCATGTAAGCATGCTTTCCGAGAGGCTAATGATTTCATTCTTAACGTCCCTGGGGATATTCATAAGGATATCCATGATTATGAGCATCAATGGTGGCTGAGGTTGAATAGGGAGACTCTGATGGGGGAGCGCAAATAGTTGAAGAACTGGATTATGGATCCAAGCAATACAGTTGGGCATGTTAGTCTAGACAAGCGCATGGTAGCCCTTTACTGGATGATGAAGAACCTTGTTGGTTTAGCCATCCGCAACAGACAAACCCACGAAGAGGAAGCGAAGTTTCCACTTATGGTGCAGCGTAACCTGGAGGAGACTCGTGCATTGAACTGAAAGCTGGATTTTCTTTTCCAAGCAATGGAGTTGCGACCTCCTTCATATCCTTCTTCGTCTTCCAGCTTCCCCCATCCAGGAACCTCTCCTGATGCTCCTTACATTATCCATTGACGCTTGATCTGGAATCATTTTTCCAAACTGCAAGTCTTTTTATTAAGGGAGGGTCGGATTTCATGATAGATTGTCTTTTCCTAAATGTATATCTTACCTAATGCATGTAGTAGCATTTTGCTGTGCTTTTTTATTTAGGGCCTGCGTGCCTATGCTAAGAATATCTCCAGTTTAGCGACTTTTTGGATAGGTAGTGATTTTTGTTGTTCTAAAGCTTCTGAGGATAGGGATGGTCAGTTGAATGAAAGAATCTTATCTGTTTTGGTGATAATTGTCTACCGCAAGGTTAATGATGCTGGAGTCTATGGGTTAGTAGTTAGATGGTTTGTTTTGATGAACAAGTATGACTCTCGTATAGCTTGTTCCTTCTGTAACTCCTCTTTGATTTAATACAAAAACTTCTTACTTACAAAAAAAAGGAAGGGGCGGCTGACCCTTCTTCTATCCAGTATTGTATTCAAAATAGTTCTAGAATGCAAGAAGGGTCGGTCAATCCTTCTTTCTTTCACCATTCTGGATATCGGTGACTTGCTGGATATAGTTGTTCACAATTATCTCCTAAAGGAAGGGGCGTCCGATCCTTCTCTTTGGAAAATGGAAGTCGGGACAAACATTTTTATATGTTAGAACTTAGATGATGTCCGGGTTGACTCCCTATTATTTACAGCGGAAGTTGGAAGTCGGGAATTTTCGACATAGCCTTCGTAGATTAAATATATTTAAATTTATATCGTAAATGAAGGGTCGGCTGACCCTTGTTGTGCTTAGTATTCTTTCCTTGTTCACAATTTTTGAAATACATGTATTGACGGCCTAACATTCATAGATTAAATATATTTAAATTTATGTCATAAATGAAGGGTCGGCCGACCCTTGTTGTGCTCAGTATTCTTCCCTTGTTAACAATTTTGGAAATACATAAATTGACGGCCTAGCATTCGTAGGTTGAATATTTTTAATATTCCATCATAAATGAACGAACGGGAGAAGCATCTTCGACCCAGTATTCTTTTTCTAATCTTTCATGACTACAAGAAGGGTCTTTCAATCTATCTTGTGTTCACTTCTGCTACACGAAGGGGCAGCCGATCCTACCATTTGGAAAATTGCAAGTCTGGATAGACATTTTTTTATATATTATAATTTATGTTATATCTTTGTTTAAAATAAATATGATTGTTAATGTGCTCCTATTATTTTATATTTCATAAAATGCTTATGAAGTGGATTTTGGTTCTAAACAATGCGTCTTGTTATTTTAAATTTCAGATATTGTTTATGAAATGGATTTTGGTACTCAACAATGTGTGGACCTACTTTTGAATGGATTGAAAGTTGTTGAAGGAAACTCTTTTCCAGAAAGAAATTTTTTGCATAATATCATAATTAAGAATGGATGTATCATTGTAAATGTTACCAAGTATTTAAATGCAAGTCTTCCATTGCCGTATCAATCAAAAGGTGCAGATACATTGTCAAGGGCAGTTGGTGGTTATATTCAATGGCCTGTATCTGAGATCGTTAACTAGATTGGGTTTGCTCTTCGCGAGAATGAGGTGAATGATATACCAGCTTCTACTTCGACAAGTGTAGCATATATCATAACAACTGAGAATGAGTTCAATGATATACCAACTTCTACTTCGACGAGTGTAGCACATATCATAACAACTGAGAATAAATCTTCTTTTATTATGAGAAAAGTTAAGTTTTTACATAAGTGTTCAGAAAGAAAGGATTGCATTTCCATAGGTGTTGTAACAAATGTGAGTGGGAGTGATTTTGTTGGGGGAACATTTTTGGGTGACTTCAACTTTGGTATTCTGATGGATGAAGTGGTGTTTTCTTGTATGGCATGTTGTCCAGGGTTGAGCAGTGGAGCTTTTGTTGTATGGCCAATTAAGATAATCATCGATTTTAATACAGAAGCATTGCTTTCTTTTGCAAAAACTTTCAACAATAATAAATCTGAATATACTTTGAAAGTATTAAGCGAAAATCACAATGAAATGTTTTTGGGACAGACAGTTAATTTGATACATCAATGTTCTTTAAAGCCACAGTATGTTGCTTGGGGAATAGTGTCAAATGTTTTTTAGGGAGACATTGTACAATTCAAAGCACTAGATGCTGGTGAGTTTTGTATTTTAGTTCATAAAGTCTTCTGCAATTGCAAGGATTGTGGTGTATTTGAAGGATCCCTTATAAGATGGCCTGCAAACAATTTGCTTGACCTCGATAATGTTCCTTTGGATGTTATACTTAAAAAGAAAGCAGACAAAGAAATGGTCAACTTTTGGAATGTTTTTGAAGAATGTCCTTTATAGACGGTCCTTCCAGGTACTCCTCGTTGTGAATATACATATGCTAAAGGTAATCGAACAAGGCCATACAATTCCGTAAAGTGGCAAGTTGGAACTCAAATTTTCGAAAGAAATTCAAGATCGATAACTTACAGGCCTGCAATAAATTTGGGTGCATTCCTTTCAAACATTGGCACCGAACATTGTTGCTCAAATCTCTGTATATCAAAAATTCCACATGGATCGAAAGTTGAATGTGCGAAGAAATTTGATAGTATGAATGGAAATTAAAAAATACAGTTTGTTATGAATTCTGTGGGATCAAATGCTCCTATGGCCAAAGAAGGAGATGACAGAAAATGAATCTTGTTTACAATGAGATTAGACACAGTAGACATCTGTGAAAATGCATGGTAAAATTCCATCGGATAAAAAAAAGCACTTTCTTCAATTATAAAAGAATTTTCATGAATGGTGATGTGAGAGCTATGCACGGTAACAATGGCTTGGAAAAATCCAGGGCAAACACTACTGCACTGGTAGCTACTATTAATAAAATTGTAGTAGAGAATTCAGACAAATCTCCACATCTTACACGAATAATCAATAAATATGGAACAAGGACAACCTTGAAATTATTGTCCGGTAATATGTCCCATGGTTTACTGCGAAAAATGGCTAATGATGAAATCACATGAATCGGTTTGCCTCCAGTATCACAATCCTCCTTTAGCAAGGTGATGAGAGAATATTTTCCAGATCTTAATATTTCTAAATCAAACAACTTTGCAAGGTGTAATGAGTGCATTACAATACAGGATAGGCTTAATGGGACCACTGATCCAGCTAAGGTGGAAAATTTGCGAGTAAATCAGGATGCTCATAATAAATACGTCTCAAGTTGTCACCAGCTTTATTATGCTCACAGGTCGGCTTCCCAGCAAAATCCAAAGATTTATCTTAGTATTGTTCATGACAAAATGGATAAGTTAAAAACTTCCATTCCAAGGATGGGTAAGAAGGAAAAATATTTTAGTAATGTTATGAATCTTCCCATATCATTGACTGGAATGTTGACCCATGGGCACCAGACTAGGGGTTTTGGTCATTTCAGCCTCTCATTTTTAGAGATGGGATCGAATTTCACTGTGACATCCCTAGCTAAATGCTTGAAGTGTCTTGAAGAACCAGTGAGTGATACGTATGCTGATTTGCTCTACAAAGGCGGAACATCTAAGCACCAATTACATGATGCTCTATTGCAATCAGACTCATATGAAAAGTGTTCGATATACAGACAAGATGTAATGCAAGATGATGTAATGTGTGTTGATGGTACTAATCAATGCATGCCAAATAGAAAACTACCACACATATTGTTGTTGCAAATGGATAATTGTTCAGGCGATAACAAAAACCACTTTGTATTTGCATTTTTATCTCTTTTAATAGCAAGGAGAGTGTTCGAGAAAGTTGAAGTTGGATTCCTCCCGGTCGGAGACACCCATGAAGACATAGATGGAACTTTTGGCAGGTTATCAGCAAAGCTAATGCACAAGGATATATTTCTCTCCCAGAAATTATGGATACGTATAGGACATGTGAAGATCAAAATTCCTTTGTCCCTTATCTAATTGATGAACTTTACGATTTTAAGAGTTTTGCGATACCCCACCTTTTGGATGGAAATGCCAAGATTGTCGGTATCAAAAAATGCCATTTTTTTAAATTTCAGCTCATAGATGACATTCCAGTCATGCAATGGAAGGAATCACTTTGGGATGAAGATTGGTCATCTCCTCTTAAACTCTGGCGGTCATTTCCAGATGTTAGAGTGTTGGGCCCTGGAAATGCCCTTTTTAAACCATACCTATTTCATCATTTTGCCAAATTTTACTTTACTTTCGTAAACCATATACATGCCTTTTCCAAATCAATCATCAATCCTGACAAGGTATAAATCATTATTGTTTCATTTAATTATGCCTAATATTATTATGGTTACGAATCTTGACCCTTGGTTTATGCTAACATTTGTGAGTTCATTTAGTTAAAATATGAAACACAGGTGTATCAGCCACTTGGCGCCAGCGGTTACTCTTCCAAGTCCGATTTATCATACTCCAAGGGACAGCGCATCCTCCACGTCAGCTGTAACAGCCAAGCTATATTCCAATATCTTTCAGTTGTTTATGCTTTCTAGGATTTCCAGTAATTATCATTTAGAGTTCAAGCTTTAGATTCTGGTTGTTGTTGTATCTTCAATTGATTTAAAGTAGGCAGATTATGGTTAGGTAACAGTAGCTGTTGGATAGATCATTTTGGTAAAGATCAACTATTGTAGTTTGATAATTATAGGATTTAACTTCTTGCAAAAGCAATATGGTTTATTTATATTCTTAATTTTATAATTGTTGGGTGATTTATGTAGGAAGGTAGTTTCAATCAATTCCCTAGATGTGTGAATTAGCTTAGTCTGCTTTCTAGAGTGAGTTTGGCTGGATAGAATGGTAGGATCATTATCTACATTTAGTAAATCAACTGCTTGACATGTTTATGCACAAATTATGCTTATTACCATTGAAACAAAAGACCTCCCTGGGTTTGAAAATTTATATTGACCATCCTGTGTGTTAGCTTTCATTAACTGACATATAGGGTGACCAACATTTTGGTGTCGTTGCCGGGGATGGTAATAGATAGACAGAGTTAGTAGTTGGTTTCATTTGATTTTGTTTTAGTTCAATTATTTACAGCATGCATGAATACAAGAAAAACAAATCGGGAACCCCCTTTGAATACTAACATTGCAGGTGGAAGAGGTCGAGGTCCTAATGCAGGTCAAGGAAGACACACATACATTGATGAGATAATTGTTAGGGATTATTCTTGCACTAGACCACCATGGAACTCTATAGGCAGAGGAAATTATGTTCCTCCCAATCTTGAACATTCAGCTTCCACAGTGGAGAATACAACAGGACCTTCAACTCCTGTTGCAGAAAGTAAACCTCCTGAAGATAAGGGAAGCGTTGTAGGTGCACCAGATAGAGAGGATATCTATCATATCGACGGAACTAGAGTTAATAAAGAGGTGTGGTTGGAGACTCACCGAATAATAGAGGAAGAGAGAAGGAGAGAAGAAGAAAGGAGAAGAGAGGAAGAAGCTAAAGTAGAGGAAGAACGCATAAAGGAAGCTATTGAATTTTGGACTAGAACCATGGCTGGTAGAGAACAAGAGGGCGAGAACGAGCATGGGAATAACCGAAAAGAAGAAGGAGAAAATAATTATCCTGGTAATACCATGGCTACATTAGAATTCCCTATCCTCTAGATACCTGGAGCAGCTCCTATGACAAACATCTCACCATTAGTTCTCCCAAATTTTCATGGTAAGTCCTATGAGGATCCTGATGAGTTTTTTTTTGAGTTTGATATCCTCTGTCACAGTTATGATTATACCTCTAGTGCTCAAAAGCTGAAGTTATTCCCAGCCACCTTGAAGGGAAATTCTCTGCGCTGGTTCATGAGTCTGGGTTGTGAGACCATTACTACTTGGGACCAAATGAAAAACAACTTCCTTTCTAAGTATCAAGAATATTGCAGAACTAGGGATAGAAAAGAGGAGTTGTTTAAAATGGTTCAGAAGGATGAAGAAATTTTGGAAGACTTTGTGGAAAGATTGATGTACAATTTACAAAGATCTGGTCATGTTGAGATTGGCAAGGATGTGCTCAAGATCATCTTACTAAGAGGAATTAGAGAAGACTGCCTTGATATGTTAAATCTGTTGGGAAAAGGGGATATCTCGAAGGAACATTTCGAAAATATTATTGAATTATGTCAAAGGTACTCCAGGGGATCCTCTAGAACTAGCAAACGAGACAAAGATCGAGACCAGGATGTCTTCACTAGGACTCAGAATTCATCTAGTGGAGGGGCCACTCGAGCAGAAATAGGCAACTTACTGGAGAATTTTAAAATAGACATGATGAGATCCATTTCCTCATAGTTAGATGCCATGAGAGAAAATCAGAAGCAAGTGGTAGAAGATCTTACACTTGGTGTATTCTGTCCTAGATGTAGGGAAAAGCACCCACTAAAGGAATGCCCATTGGAAAAAACAGAGGTATGTAGGATATGTGAACTCGAGCATGATACTAAGGAATGTCCTTCCTTACCTAAGGTCAAAGCAGTCCTGCAAGCATCTATTCCAAATGCCTGTAGGATATGTGAACTCGAGCATGATATTAAGGAATGTCCTTCCTTACCTAAGGTCAAAGCAGTCCTGCAGGCATCTATTCCAGATGTGGAGCCAACATACTTCATGGCACAGAAGAAACCATGGCAGCCTCGAAACCAAGGTATGAATGGAATGAACAATATGCATAATATGAATACACAATTCCCTTCACAATATTCTAAAAACCAGTGGCATCCATCTCAGAACCCAATGCAAAATCCTAATTCATGGACACCATGGTCACAGCAGTCAAACCATCCTCCTTGGAATTCCAACTGGAGAAATTCTTACCAAGGAAATAACTGTCCCCATCACCAAACTCAGTATCAACAGTACCCTCCTCAACAGTATCAGCATCAGCAGTATCAGCACCAACAGTACCAGCAACCACAGATCCCTTTCCAAAATAATGTCGCACCTATGAATGCACCACTTCGACCACAGCTACCTACAAAACCTAACCCGAACCCAAACAATAAAGTAGTTCATCAATTTGAGACTGCCAACATGCCTGTGTATTCCATCACTCAGATTCACTGCAATGATATACAATTACGATCAAGGAGGGTGGTGGAACCTATTATCATTGAGGATGTTTCATCCCTAGTGATTGAAACTGGAGTAAATCAACACTATGAGAACATGGTTAATTCAGCAAGCCCCATCATTGAGGATGCTGATACTCCTACTGAAACAGTATCTGAAACTTAGAAAGAAACACACAATGTGTCACAGCTTACACAGTTGAATAAAGAACCACCATACCCTGAATGATTGGCCCTGCATAAAATAGTGGAAAAGCCCCGATTTGATCTCATGTGAGAACTGAAAAATTTGTATGTTAAAATTCCACTGTTACAGTCCCTTCATGATGTGCTCATTTATGCCAAGATTGTGAAATATTTATGTACTACTAGGGGTTTTGGTCATTTCAGCCTCTCATTTTTAGAGATGGGATCGAATTTCACTGTGACATCCCTAGCTAAATGCTTGAAGTGTCTTGAAGAACCACTAGGTGATAAGTATGGTGATTTTCTCTACAAAGGCAGAACAACTAAGCACCAATTTCATGGTGCTCTATTGCAATCAGACTCATATGAAAAGTGTTCGATATACAGACAAGATGTAATGCAAGATGATGTAATGTGTGTTGATGGTACTAATCAATCCATTCCAAATAGAAAACTACCATGCATATTGTTGTTGCAAATGGATAATTGTTCAAGCGATAACAAAAATTGCTTTGTATTTGCATTTTTATCTCTTTTAACAGCAAGGAGAGTGTTCGAGAAAGTTGAAGTTGGATTCCTCCCGGTCGGACACACCCATGAAGACATAGATGGAACTTTTGGCAAGTTATCAACAAAGCTAATGCGCAAGGATATATTTCTCTCCCAGAAATTATGGATACGTATAGGACATGTGAAGATCAAAATTCCTTTGTCCCTTATCTAATTGATGAACTTGACGATTTTAAGAGTTTTGTAATACCCCACCTTTTGGATGGAAATGCCAAGATTGTCGGTATCAAAAAATGCCAATTTTTTAAATTTTAGCTCATAAATGACATTCCAATCATGCAATGGAAGGCATCACTTCGGGATGAAGATTGGTCATCTCTTCTTAAACTCTAGCGGTTATTTCCAGATGGTAGAGTGTTGGGCCCTGGAAATGCCCCTTTTTAACCATATCTATTTCATCATTTTACCAAATTTTACTTTACTTTCGTAAACCATATACATGCCTTTTCCAAATCAATCAACAATCTTGACAAGGTATAAATCATTATTGTTTCATTTAATTATGCCTAATATTGTTATGGTTACGAATCCTGACCCTTGGTTTATGCTAACATTTGTGAGTTCATTTAGTCAAAATCTGAAACATAGGTGTATCAGCCACTTGGCTCCAGCCATTACTCTTCTAGGTCCGATTTATCATACTCCAAGGGACAGCGCATCCTCCACGTCAGCTGTAACAACCAAGCTCTATTCTAATATCTTTCAGTTGTTTATGCTTTCTAGGATTTCCAGTAATGATCAGTTAGAGTTCAAGCTTTAGATTCTGGTTGTTGTTGTATCTTCAATTGATTTAAAGTAGGAAGATTATGGTTGGGTAACAGTAGCTGCTGGATAGATCATTTTGGTAAAGATAAACTATTGTAGTTTGATAATTATAGGATTTAACTTCTTGCAAAAGCAATCTGGTTTATTTCTATTCTTAATTTAATAACTGTTGGGTGAATTCTGTAGGAAGGTAGTTTCAATCAATTCCCTAGATGTGTGAATTAGCTTAGTCTGCTTTCTGGATTGAGTCTGGCTGGATAGATTGGTAGGATCATTATCTACATTTAGTAAATCAACTGCTTGACATGTTTATGCACAAATTATGCTTATTACCATTGAAACAAAAGACCTCTCTGGGTTTGACAATTTTTACTGATCATCCTATGTGTTAGCTTTCATTAACTGACATATAGGGTGACCAACATAAAGGAGACTTTCTGGTGGGATAGCCTAGGTTATTAAATCTGCAATCAAAAAGTCCTTCGGACATTGACGAAATAAAACAAGGTCTAGAAACATATATTTCATTCTAGAATGGAGGGATTGAGAAGGGAGGTGAACAATTTTGGCATCCCAAGCTAAATTATTGGGAGGCTGTACTTGAAGCCTTGGACAGTCCCTTCGAGAGTGTTGATCAGTCATCAACTAACTTTTGGCCATAGACAATCCATGATATTCATAGTGAACCTACAAGATATGAACATGAAATTATGGATGCCTATTTGAAGGAAAATGTTCCTGCTTTACAGGATTGCTATGTTGGACCACTATGCAACAAACCTAGAGATGAATTCATTCCAAGAGTGGATGTTGTAAAGGGCCAAATGGTCATTGTGCAATCACCAGAACCAGATTGTGCAATCTGGTTGGGTAAGGCAATTGGTGATGTTTATCAGGAGTCAGATGCTAGTACTGTTGGGTCTTACAAAGTAGAGGTGCAATGGTGGAAGCCAACAAGACTATCAAAGTATCTGAAGGTCTTGTAAAGAAAATCCTTAGATAGACAGCAACAATGGGTTGTAGGTGTAGAAAAAAATATGAAGATCGATTTAAATAGCATCATATGGGCATGGTCACCAAGGCAAGGACAGGCAGGAGAAATAATTAGAATAAATGAGAAGGGCCTTGCAGCAGTCAAGGCACAAGGAGCAAACATGGGGAATAGTGTTCAGAATCATGGATGTTCTCAAGGGTTGATAGTAGACAAAATTGGTTTCTAAATTTCCCTATGTGGCAGTTTTAAGCAACAAAATTGTTGTGTTTCTAAATTTCCACTTGGTCAACAAAAAGTTGTAATTTTTCATTTTCATCAATAAAAGTTTTATAAAAGGAAAGATACAACTTATAGCCATTGGGATTGATAATGGATGGTTATTTGTTACAAAATTGAATTTGTGATAAGTGTAGTCATTTGCACACTAACTGTCGTTAAGTGTTGTAATTAACACCTTAATTACTAGTTAATTGTGCTTAAGAATAATTAGCCTTTAGAAGTGGTTTATCCGTTGCACTTAATATCAAGTAATTATCCTCAGAGTAACTACTGAAATACTAAAATATGATCCAATATACTCAAACTGCCAAATTCAGCGATGCTCATAGGAGAAAATATTCTATACGAGCCAATATTATAATTAAACTATATTTCTAATACTCAATGTACCAAATCAAATATGCCACATGTCACAATAAGATCGTTCCACGTTTCACCCTGGGATACTAGATATCAACATTTAAACAACAAAATTTATAAACGTCTTGCTTCAAAGACTATGCTGGCAAGTGGAAGTATTCTCAGAGAAAGAGCAATTGCTCTTTCCCAAAGGTGTTCTATTGTTACGATTCCCTCGTAAATGAAGGGTCGGCCAACCCTTTTTATTCCAAATATTCTTTTCATAATAGTTTGACACTGCAAGAAGGCTCGGTCAATCCTTCTTGTGTTCTCTATTATGGATATAGCCAAATTGTTGGATAAAGGTTTTCACAATTAACTACAAAAAGAAGGGACAACCGATCCTTCTTCTCGGAAAACGAAAGTTGGGAGAAACCATTTTTATATGTTAAAACTTTCAAGGTGTTCTATTTTTAAAATTTCCTTGTAATAGAAAGGTCGGTCGACCCTTCATATCCATAATATTATTTTCATAATAGTTTGACACTGCAAGAAGGGCCGCTTGACCCTTCTTATTCCAAATATTCTTTTCATAATAGTTCGCCACTGCAAGAAGGGTCGGTCGATCCTTCTTGTGTTCTCCATTATGGATATGGCCGAATTTTTGGATAAAGGTTTTCACAAATAACTACAAAAAGAAGGGGCAACGGATCCTTCTTGTCGAGAAACGAAAGTCGGGAGAAACCATTTTTATATGTTAAAACTTCCAAGGTGTTCTATTTTTAAAATTGCCTCGTAATTGAGAGTTCGGCCGACCCTTCTTATTCCCAATATTATTTTCATAATAGTTGGAGACTACAAGAAGGGTCACTCGACCCTTCTTATTCCAAATATTCTTTTCATAATAGTTCGCCACTGAAGTTTAGCTTTCCGGTTAAGCTTGTCGGTGTTAGCACTAGCGTTGTCCTGGATGAAACTGGGAGGTTCAATTTCTAAAAAGAATGGAGAATCATCTGGGTAGGTATTCACGGCCTCAAGGGTGAAATGATCAAAATGCCAAACCCAAAACTTTGCAAGGAGAATTAAATTGCAGAGGTCCGCCTCTAGTTACATATCTGCACAAATAAACGGTTTAGATCTTCGGTGGTGAATATCTACAGTCACGAGCAGGATTCACGAAAAAAAGATAAGGCACGTTTTAGATGGAGGGGGATGTTTATCCAACGAGCATATTAAGTAGTAGATCAACAGCCAATGGAGAAGATCAACGTTCGGGAACTACATCTCCGGTACGACATGTGCGGAGCAAACAAATATTCGGATCCGCGAACTTTTGGTAGAGGCCCACGGTTTTGGACGGTGCAAATCTGAGGAGGTCGATGTTTTGTTTGCAGATATAACTTGCACAAAATATCAACGCAAGCCAAATCCATGAATTTGTTAAAAGTCACACCGTTTCACGGCCAGGATTCATGCAAGATCCAGATCAATGGTGGGCGAATTCCCATGGTTTTAATTGGCAAAAAAGGCGACATGTGATGGGATTCGAGGCCACCAGGGATCATAAAGATAGAAACCAGCAGTGAACCATGGCCCAAAACGGATCAAGAAACTAGACGGCCAGGGAAGCTTCCACGCCGCAGGAGATTCAGGGGTGATAGAAAAGGATAAATAATATAAAAAACTTGCCTGCATGGAGAGTTGGATTCCATCTGTCCTATTTTGCATTCGAAAGCAACAGGAGCAAGCTGTGAAGAGACATGCAGGTCAACCAAGGGCCCAAACCAACCTTAAAAAAACAGGCAGGTTCTCTGCTCTACAGTAAACTATTAAATGGCTGAATTGAGTGATAGAGATCAAACGATTGAGATTTGAAAAAGGGAAATGATTAGAAGGCAAACGTAAAGAAGTTATGAAGATGTAGGGAGGATAAAGAAAATAAGTTATATATAGCAGAAAAACATGCAAAATTTGGCATTCCTCTTTGTATTGTCAACGTTGGAATATTTTGGACGAGTGGGCGTTGCAGACAACAACAGAACAGAACAAAGCACTTGATTTCCAGTGATAGGTAGGGCCTTGAAACTCAATCTAATAATATTTTAAGTTTGTTTATAAAGGAGAAAGATGGGGATAGTTCAGAATGGAGACATTGATAAAGCCAGAGATGCTCTAGAGGATAGAGACAGGGATATTTTCAACACCTCAATTAGCTTATCAGTAGAAGAGATAAAAATTCAAATTGAAAGGCTTGCAGGATGAAGGTTTAGATGTACATAGAGTCAACCAGTCATCCCTTTTGTCATTTTTCCCTGACCAATTTGTCCCATTCCCAGAATTTGTGTCCCGGTGTGCGTCCTATTATTCGTACGTTGAGAGAGCAGTCATGAATGTCCCAAAAACTAAAATAGTTTGTTGAATTGAACCCTCTGTCATAAAAGATTCCCCAGAAGTTCCCACGTCCCAATTGCTTGAACCAGAAAGTTTTTCTCAAACATCAATTTTAGACCTATATCGCCAATTTTCCCCTGAGAGTAGACAGATATTTTTATCCTCTTGCCTTAAACCAGACTTGGAAATTGCTGATAATCCTTACCCCATAGATGTCAGTCTTTTTAATGAGAACACTCAGCTTGTTCTTTCCCTTTTGGCTTATTTCTTAGGTTTTGACACAGATGCATGGGTGACTGAATTTGAGTTAGGTTTGCTATTTAGAATGAGCATTAATGAACTTGAAGGTGAAAATAGTCAGACACCCCGTCCCAAGTTTGGGGAATTTTTAGCTAAAAGCATTCATTCACAGATGATGAAATTTCATAGTATGAGGCAGTTCAGGTTTCAGTCGCACTGATGAAGATAGTTTTGTTCGCCAGTCGGGAAGAATTACATTTTCCCAGAATAATTTTTAAAAGTCCTGTAGAAGACAACATGTTTAATTATATGAATTATATGTTATCACAGATATACATCATGATTTTTGGAGAGAAATTACCCAGAGTATTACCCGAGATGAAGACACTCATGCAATTGAGTTTAGATTTGGCGACGAAGATTGGTTTTTATCAGAAGACCACACTGTATTCAGATTGTATGGTTTAAACACCAGCCGTATATTCTACCAGCATTTTTTACTTTAATATCTTTTTCCCTTGAATTCCTGAGATAGAAGTTTATTGTGGAAGATAACCATTTCTTATTTTTCAAAAAATCCACTGATATCAAAATTCGTTTGCAATAGGTCTATTTATTGTAAAGAATAAGTATGCTATTTTTCACATAGAGAGATCGTTGGAAGAAATGGATTTCAAAAAGGAATTGGATATTAATTATGATCCCCTCCATGTCATATCGAAAAGGAGGCAAGCACATCATACGAAAGCTTTCGATCACCAGGAGGTAGAAGGGATGTCAAAAAAAGTAAACTGCTTGTAATACAAAATTGCAGAAAAAGAAAATACAATTCCACAAGGAGAAGAGTTGGTTTCGACAAATTGTACAAGAGAAATATAAATTACAACCAGAGCCCTAAGTATTGGAGAAGAAAAAAATTCCAAGATCCAATTGATCTTGAAGAGGAAGAACAAGAAAAAGCGAAAAGGATTAAGTGTGATGAACCACAGGATCTGATTCCATTTGCAGATGATGAAGGAAAAGAAAAAGGTGAATGTGTAGTGCCAGAAGTTCAGATACAGGACTTTGCTTTTCAAGAGGCCCAGGAAGCAGGAAATGTTGATAAATTCCATACTAGAGCAGATATATATAGCAAGTACAGCCAAGACAAGCAGGCTTCGTCTCAACATACTTTTCAATTATTTGCTAAAAAGTCATATATGCTCTTACACAGGCAGAGAGGGGAAGTTATATATGTTGATTTCTTAGAAGCGCTTTTGGAAGTTGAGAAGTTGAGAAACATTGCAGATAAATTAAACAATCAATTGAAACAAGAGAAAATAGAAAATAAAGCCCGACAACAACAAATCAAAAAGATACAAATTGGTTTGGTTGAAAATGAAGGGAATGCAGGAAAAAAGTTGTTAAAAGAAAAAGAGGATATAATTCAAGGATTGAGAAAGAAATTAAAAATCCTAGAAACCCAACTTATACAAGGACCTGAGTTGACCATGTTATAGCAGGAAAAAGACGATTTTTCCAAGGAAGTGAGGGATAGCACAGCCAAATCACTGAAACTCACTGAAAACGAAGCTAGCTGGTAGAAGGAAAAAATGAGCCTAAGAAATCAAATTAATGATTTGAAAAATAAATTATCAAATTTGAGTCAGTAGCAAACAAGTATAAGTCAGATTGAAGATGGAAATGATGTTGATAGTCTTCTACAGGCTATGTCCCAAGTAAGTTTAAAAGATGTTGAAATTAAGGAGTTAAGAGAAGAGGCTCAGAGGTTGAAAGAAGAAAATGAGAAGAAAGATGAAGAAACGAAATCTTGGCAAGAAAACGGTAGTATTGCATCTCTCTCGAATACTTGTATAGCAAACAAATAATTGTTTATCACACTTCCGTAAAAAGAAACCATTTCCAACAAATGAAAAAATAATCGTTTTATTGCAGCCAATGCGTGAGCACACATATCATCATGCACAATAAAAAGAGAGAAACTATTCCTAAATTTCCAAGTGCACCATAACTGGGGATGGCCAGACAGTTGGTTTGGGAATCCCACTTGGACGGGTTAGCTCCTAACATCATAGTTAGTGGAAGAAAATGCATTCAACCAATGAAATATACTTTGAAAATGATAAGCAAACACTCAAATTAGACGTGTGTATAATAATGACTACAAAATTTCTTTCTTACCGAGAAAAACCTTTTGCGGATATGTAGTCTTTCAATGATTTCAAGCTACCTAGTATCTCCACAAATTTCTCTGCAAGAAAATGGTGCATTAGATCCATTATATGAGAACATTTCTTCATAGCTATAAGATTCTAGCAGTTCACAGTTAAAGCCTCTATTTCAGCAGCCATTACACATATTAAGTGTGCAATTTTGGGAGAGGAAATAATGGGCTTCCGCAGTCCATAACAATAGATTAGCTCAAGCTTTTGAAGAAGAGGGAAATGAGAAATAAAGCGATCTAAAGAGTCATCTGTCAAAGCGAGCTAACATCACCCCATTGACTCTTAGACCATTTTCATGAATTGAAACAAGAGTAAGAAGAAGCTAATAGCATGGTCTGGTACTAAAACAACATTCGACGACTACTGCAAGTGTTAACGACAACAACAACACATGTTGTCTTAGAGATGAAAGCCAAGAACATAATGACAAGTCCATGTATTGGGACTTCAACAGTGCTAATCTCCCTATGTACCCTCCTCGTTGCAGGAACATAATGGAAAATCCATACATACCCAGGGATTTTCAAGGGAGCCGACTTCGATATGCTCATATATCATGAGCAGAACTAGGGAGCGATCATAAGACTCAAGGCGAACAAACTGAAAATTTCCATGGCGAACAAACTGACAAATTCCATTTCAGTTTGTTGTGAGTGACCACTGTGTTGATGGATTAGCCTATATATAGTGAGTGGCCACTATGTTGATGGATTAGCCTATATATAGTGAGTGGCCACTGTGTTAATGGAATGAATGGGATGGGAGTCTGGGACAGATGGGGAATGGTAATTATGATAGTATGGCACGATCATGGTGGTAAAATATATCATCTGTAACGAATATAGATTTTGCTGGAGTAATCATACATGTATCACTCCAATCAATTCCTTGAAAATCCAACGACCGACATGCCTGCTGCCAGCTCATTAAATGGCCTACCGCAAGCTAAATAATATTCGATGTAAATGATGGATTGTATCCCTCGTGTGAATAATCTCATCATGCTTTCAGTGCACATAATGTTTATGTCTTGTCACCAAAAATGTCTCTCGATGGGGTCAATGGTAATTATCACAGTATGGCGGGATCATAGATATCATCTGTAGTGACTACATATTTTGCTGGAGTAATCGTACACTTATTACTCTAATCTATTCCTTGAAAATTCTACGGCCAACATGCCTGGTACCATTAATATCCTTAATAATCATTTAAAAAATCTTTGAAATAATTTAAAAATTATATATTCCACGTGTCACAATATAAGCGTTCCACGTGTCACCAAATTTATAGAAGTTTTGCTTCAAAGACTTTGTTGGCAAGTAGAAATACTCTCAGAGAAAGAGTGGTCGCTTTTTCTCTAAGGCGTTTTATTTTTACCATTCCCTTGTATATGAAAGGTCAGCCAACCCTTCTTATTCCCAATATTCTTTTCATAATAGTTTGACACTGCAAGAAGGATCGGTCGATCCTTCTTGAGTTCTCCATTATGGATATAGTTGAATTTATCAATAAAGGTTTTCACAAATAACTGTCAAAAGAAGGAGAGACCGATCCTTCTTATCGAAAAACAAGGATTGAAAACAAAATTACTCAGAAACCATTTTTATATGTTATAACTTACAAGGTGTTGTAGAAATTTCTCCCTACGGATAGGTAGAAACTCTCTTAGGATAAAGCAGGATATACTGACTCTATACTAAGACAAAAAGGAAACAAATGCTACCTTGAATCCCTAGATCTAACAAACATCTCAAGATTAAAATGCTAGAAAGGGTAGAAGAAGTTTGACTGACCTTCTATCCAAACGCTTGTCTTTGTAGTTGCTCCAATCTCCAAGCCCTCACGAATGAACCTATCAAAATGGAACCAAGACACAAGAATGCACTATTCTCTAGCAACCTGAAACATGAGTTAGAATCTAAATCTATGAAAGATACAAATCATATCATTAAAACAAAATTAACACAAATGATTTGGGAAAACAAGACAAGTTATTCCATTACCAACTTGAAGTCATGTACAATAGTTGCTTGATGTCCAAGCCAACTTCCAGCTCCAAGTGCTTCCTCAAGCTATCTCTGCAGAAGTATGAAGATCATAGGTTTGATGCCCCAAAAGTCCTCCCCTTGGCTCATGGAAATCTTCTCTCTTATAGCACATGGGAAGGCTAACCAACAAGAGAGAAGTGTGGATCTATGGAGGGTTTAGTGGATCAGGCCAGCTAAACAAAGAAGGAGTTAGGATCGAACCAAAGGTAGTAATCCCAACAAAATCTCCTCGAAGGTCGAAATCCCAAAATCCAAGGCAAAAAGGCTAATTTCAGACTACCGCTCCCCTATAACTGAGCATAACGCGGTAGTACCGCGCCCCAGAGAAGGAGCAACGCGCGGTAGTGCTAACTACCGCGCCCTTGTAGATGTGCAAGGAGCGACAGTGCTCACAAACAGGGCTAAGTTGGGCTGGTAGATGGCAGAAAAAGGTTTTGCTTTCAGTATTCAGTCAATGGTTTTCACTCTGGATGTTCAGATGATCTTTAAGGGAAACTGTCGTTTAGGTCGCTAGTACAAGGATGCGACACTAATCCATAATGTGTAATATTGAGGTATAACAGATGCCCCCTAAAGTGTGAGGTCAGAAGAGACTGATGGCCGAAAGACTTTACAAATATGGTTCGGAAATAGCATCGAGGAGAGCAACAAGGAGCTGAAAAATAGAAACAAAAATGTCAGATATACCACCGAGGCGGGCATTCCCATGCTCGAAAACAAATGACTCAAAGCATGGCTGCCGACCAATACATTGCAGATCCATGAGTACTGAGATGATATAGACTGTAGAAAAATCATGGCTACTATAAACAAGCGTAGATCCATGAGACAGTAATGACACAGCCACGACCAATACAAAAGTGGATCTGTGTGACAATACAGAAAAATCTCCATTGCAACCTGGACGTAATCAAAATACAAAAGGGTATCCAGGGTCTTCTACTCGATCGCAAATGATACGAATCTAGCCATGTGATTACAAGGTGTTGAAGTCGAACATGGTAGAAACCATTTGATTACCAGTCAATGATGTGAACCGTTAACAAATGCGAGGGAAATCACCAATAATGACAATGATCCCCAAGGTATCTATAGTACATCCCAACGAAATGCGAATAAAGGAGTTGATGTCGAGCATCCGAGAGATCATTCAATCAGAGGTCATTGATGAAAACCTACTGTTGAATACGAGGAAACCTGCCATTGAGGCATGCAGGTACCAAGGTACTAGTGGTTGACTCCTAAGCCTAATTCCTGGATAGTGATTTGGTGTCGACAGGAATAGACTCGTCGAAGGTGGGCCATAATGATTCCCACATCATCGACACGAAATCGGAACGAAAGATAGTATGGACCGATGAAACAATAGAATATGTACTGACACAAAGGGAAGGTTTGACATAAAGTAGAGGTGGACTCAAGGTAATAACCCTTTGAACATATAATGGCACGAAACAGAGCTTGGCAGCAGGGATTACTTGAACAGACAGAACCACAGGAAGTGTGAACTCATAGCAATAATGAGGACGCATGATCATAATGATGACACTATCAGCAAGACTGACTACCCAAAACAGACAAGATGAGGATGCATGCCATGTTCAAAGGTGATGACTCACAAGCTGCCAACAAGGTAAACTTGACTCATCTTCCCATTTTCCCCCGACATGATGGACGAGTACCTCTTTGTTTTTTAACGAGCTTGAGGAGGATAACAGATGCTCGATATAGCTCATCTCATAGATGAGTCCAATCTCACATGTTTTTCGAACCTGAGAAAGGAGGGGTTCGGTCCCAAAAGGGTCCTTCGATGTTTGATTTTACGAGTCCAAGGAAGGAAAACTCGGCTGTCATTTCATGTTTAGAGAGTCTGAAAAGAACTAAAGAAGACTCCAACGGTCCTTTTTCGTAAGGTTAGCCTCATCGCCCGAAAAAGGGTAAAACAACGCGGGAGAGGACTCTTCCAGTCATGATTGGCTGGAGTATTCCTTTTTCGTAAATAGTGCCCCCTAGTCCGAAAAAGGGGTAAACTACCACTAGGGAGACGATCATTCAAATCCTTTTACAAGCGTGAACGAATCAATTTCGCTTGGCAATCTTTTCAATTTTAGGGAGTCTGAAAAGAGCTTAACTATGGACTCCATGTACAACTTTGTCATGGTTGATGACCGAGTACGACAAAGGAAAAGTAAACTCGGCACAGTTCCTTTTCCGTAAATAGTCTAGCGAGGCCGGATAAAGTGATAAACCTATACTCGTTAGACACACCTTTTTACTCCAATTATTTAACGAGCACGATAATGGTATCAAAAGCACTCGGAATCTTTTTCATGTTTGGATCCAGAGCACGAAAAAGAAAAAAGTAAGCTCAAACCACTTTTCATGTTTTTAACCAGAGCACGAAAAAAGTGATAAGTAAGCTCAAACACCATCTTACTGTTTTTAACGAGCTCGAAGATAGGTTGGAAGAATGCTCATAATGTCTGCTTCATTTTTTAACGAGCTTGTAACAGAAAGTGAACTATGCTCAGGATAATTTTCATGGTTTAATGAGCTCGAAACCTAAAAAGGAAAGTATGCTCGAAAATGTTCCCAATGGTGAACTTCTTCCCATCATGAAATCCAAAGGTTGGTTCATGCCCCCAGCATGATTGCTAGAAGTAAGTGACTTAGCTCCAACGTGATGTGGAGAGGTGATCGAGTTGACTTCAACGTAACTTCCAAACGTTGAAGACATGCCCCTAAGCTTCATTTTATTCGCCTAAGGTATAGGCAAGTGAAAAGAAGGTTCATTTACTAAGTCTACGAGGAGACTCGACTCAAAGGGAAAGGATATGTTTCATTTTTTAACGAGCTTGACATAGGAGTAGAACTTTGCTCAAAATACTGGTTTCATTTTTTAATGAGCTTGAAGCCAAAGGTAAACTCTGCTCACGATTAAGGCCCATTGATGGGTTCCCTCCCAACATGATGATTAGAGGTTGGTAAATGCCCCCAGCATGATTGCTAAAGGCTAAACATGCCCCCCAAGCTTCGTTTCGTCTGACTACTCTTCTTCCTTACCCAAAAATCCTGGCTACTAATCCAAATGTGTTCACCAGGGGGGGTAGGGAGAACCAGGACCAAGTGACCCAGGCAGATGAAATGAAGGTTCAAATCCTAACTCTAGCGATAGACTCGAACAAATGGAAAGGAGATCTATTTCATTTTTACACAAGCTTGAAAAATAGATAATCACAATGCTTCAAAGGGTCCTTTTTATTTTTTAATGAGCTTAAAACAGAAAGAAATTATGCTCGAAGGTAGTTTCATTTTTACGCAAGCTTGAAACTGAACGTAAACTATGCTTGGGATTTGGTTTCGTTTTTACACAAGCTTAAAACCAAAAGTAAACTGTGCTTGAGGGTAGTTTCATTTTTACGCAAGCTTGAAACCGAACGTAAACTATGCTCGTGGGAATCTATTTCATTTTTTAACGAGCTTGGCATAGAAAGGGAACTATGCTCATAATGATGGTTGGTTTCATTTTTACACAAGCTTAAAACCAAAAGTAAACTATGCTTGCAATGATGGTTTCATTTTTTAACGAGCTTGACACCGGAATAGAACTTTGCTCCAACGTACCCCCCCCCTAGGGGGAAGAAACCACTAAAACATGTGGAACATTTAGGGAAGTCTGGTGACTAGGAGTCATGCGATGAGTGGGCGTCACAAAGGAAAGCTGATCGATGGTCACAATATTCCCATGATGGGGAAAATACATCACTCGAAAGAGTGAGGACACTACAGCCTTCATGGCATGGACGTAATCACGTCCAAGGAGTAGATTAAAATCTAAGGGACCTTGGATGACCATGACATCAATACAGACGGTTTTCCCTCCCAAAGTGATAGGTAACTGAGGAAGGGATCCTAAAGGTCCAGTAGGCCTTCTATTGAAAGCCAGTATCTGGTCAGTGACAGGCACAAGCCGAGGAGAACCTAAGGCTTGCCAAGCAGTTGAGGATAGAATACTAACAGAAGATCCTTCATCAACTATCGTACAAAAAATTTCTTTATCGGAAACTCCTACAGATATTTGAAAAGGAACACTCGAAGGAAGACGATATTCTGTTAGACCATTCCAATCAAAGGAAATAACCTCAGTACTTGGAGGGGGACTCGCGGAAGTGGACAGGGTTTCCCCTTGCCGAGGACATTCTGAACCGATAAGGAAAACATCAGTGGTTTCCAATTCACTCTCTCTTGGAAGATAAGAATGAGACGAAGGTTGTGTCAAGGTGACTGCTTCAGTCTGGACTTTCTCCAATGGAAGAGTGGGATCGAGTGGGGATGACAGCGACTCAATCACTTCACTCTCGGAAGGGAGAGTGGGATCAATTGCAGATGAAACTGAATTGATCACTTGGTCAACCAGCAGGGGGTCGAGGGACAGTTTACCATGGTCTGTTGGAGGTACCAGTTGAGAACTAGTAATATCTTCCAACCACCGCGAGGCTTCATCCATGCTCGGACAAAGGAAAGTACGGTGCATACCCTTGCATATCAAACAGGGATATAGGACTTTACCCTTACGACCCTTCACCAAGGGGTCACTGGTTGAGGGGGTGCTATCGACATGATGGTCAGAGGTCGACGATACGATTGGTTTGGGGTTTTTAGACCACACTTCTGACACACGGGAAAGATCAGGACAATCCTTGAGAAGGTGATCACCCTTACAAAGTTTGCAAGGGAACTTGGGCTTACGGGGTGTTTTCGTAGAATGAGTGCCATTAGGGGCAACTGGTTTACGCTTGGTCTCTTCTTTATCCTTCTTCTTCTTAATTTTCCTTTTCTTCTTCTTCTTATCCACCTGATTACTAACACTATTGCTTTGGTCAGGCGAGGAAGAAGGAACGGAAGAAGATTCATCCGACGAAGAAGGGGAAGGATTAGTTTGGGATTGACTCTCTCGTGGTGGAGAGTTAACATTCGAAACATTGGGCGCAATTGGAATTACCGGATTGAATAACCATACCGTTAATCCTATGGTTAATCCAGGAAGATTTAACGTGGCAATAAAGGGAGGACCAATATCTCCAACTGGAGGAAAAGTAAAAGGTACCCCTTGAAAAGGGGTCTCCAGATTGGTAGTCCCAGAAGGAGCATGGGCGCATGGAGGTGGATTCTCCATGGAACAAAACTAAGTGATGTAGACAAAGTTTTGTTAAAAAGAACTCAAAAACCCTCAGGCAACCGAGCGTGCGAAAGGGGAGCTAGGAAAAGACAAGGCTCACAGGCCAAAAGAGCAAGCTCAAAAAACTATACTGAGGCCGCTGCCAAAGTAAGCGAGCTGTACAACAAAACGGCCAGAATGCCAACAAGCAGCCCTACAAAGAAAAAGACCCTCTACAAGATAGCAAGCAAAACCTCCTAACTAAGAGCTGGAGACCTCAACAAATTGTATCCTTCGCAAGGTGATGAAATCCAAGTCGAACAATACAACATGAGAGACCGATATAAGAAGGATATCCCTCTACCGAAAGGGATCCTGGGTAAAAGAGCCCTAGTAGAATAGATACTAAGCTACCTCGTTCATGACACATCGGAAAAGGTTTTGGGCACTTCAGCCTTCCGAAGAAGACAACGATCGATGTTGCCTTAGGGCTAAGTGGAGTGCGGTATTCCACAGAGTCCATCCGGTTCTCAATCTCGCGGCCGTTTAACCCCTGAAAGTTGGAAACAGTCAGGAGGCCCCTCCACAAACTAGCTGTGACCGTGTCAATAAGTACTAGAGGATTTTAGTTCCCTAAAGACAACGACTATGTCTCAGATGAAAATGACAAGGGAGAATTATTTTGATGCCTATCCCCGGTGTCCTACCTAACTACCAAATTCTTTTGATTTCCTCAAGTGAGGTTAAAGTTGGTTTAATTAGGGTGATTAATTTTAGTGGTTGTCTTACTCAATCGGGTAGTGGACGTGAAACTCGATGGTGTTACGACGACTCAAACCATGCAAATGAAGATGAATCGAAATGAGCCTTTCTCTTCGATGAACACTAGCTAAAGTAAGGAAGAATTCTTTCCGTTCCCAATATGCACAACCCAATGCACATGCAATTTTATTTCTTTTCAAAATGATAGAAAGAAGTAAAATATGCACCCAAAACTAACCCAAAGCAATAAAAAATTTCTTTATATGAACATCAAACGTAATGGTTCTAATCCATTTCCTATCTTTTCACACTTGAAAAAGACACATCCAAGCTACGGAAAGAAAGATTCTACAAATGCTTCCAATCAAATGCAAGACAAAGAGAAGAACCTAATAATATCGTCTAACTCAAATGCACATAAATATGAAACAAGCATTCCTTCTTCTCATGAATGTAAGACCAAGAATGTCAAATGATTAAATTAAAGCAAGAAGAATATCTATGTGTTTCAATTTCATGAATATGGTAAAAGAATGACAAAATCAAGCTTCTTTTTGAACTAAAGTGGAGGCAAGGAATCAATCTTTTCAAACAATCATTAGATAGGATGCAAAGGAAATAAGATGCCAAGCAATCCAATCATGCCAAAACACACCAAACCAAAAATGATCTCAAAACCTTAATATGGGTCAAAACGACTAAAGGATGCACGATTCATGGCCCCCCATTTCGCTTAAAAATGCAAGCAAAACACTAGTATTGATTCAAAGGGCCAACATGGATCCAAATCTCGAAAAGACCCAAAAATAACCAAACAAACCAAATAAACACACTTTCCAGGAACTACCGCGGACCTGCAGGCCACTTGGGAGCGGTACTGACAGACTACCGCGCTGTAGACAGCGCTTAAGGGGCGGTACTGCAAGACTACCGCGCTCTGGACAGCAGTAAATACGCGGTACTACAAGACTACCGCGCTCTGGACAGCAGTAAAGACGCGGTACTACCGCTCTGTAGGCAGTTACGGGGGCGCGGCACTGTGTGAACAGGGAAAGAGGCGGAAATTTGAGAAAAGATCTTGACTTTTCAAGGGTTCGCCAACCCAGAGGACTTACTGACCTGTAACAGGAGTCTAATACAGAGAGCAGGGAAGTGAATAATGGTGAAAGAACCCAATTCTTACAATCAATAAGCGAAACTGAAAGCAAACTTCACAAGCAAAGAAAATGGACTCAATTCCCCAGCGGAGTCGCCAGTTTTTGTTGTAGAAATTTCTCCCTACGGATAGGTAGAAACTCTCTTAGGATAAAGCAGGATATACTGACTCTATACTAAGACAAAAAGGAAACAAATGCTACCTTGAATCCCTAGATCTAACAAACATCTCAAGATTAAAATGCTAGAAAGGGTAGAAGAAGTTTGACTGACCTTCTATCCAAACGCTTGTCTTTGTAGTTGCTCCAATCTCCAAGCCCTCACGAATGAACCTATCAAAATGGAACCAAGACACAAGAATGCACTATTCTCTAGCAACCTGAAACATGAGTTAGAATCTAAATCTATGAAAGATACAAATCATATCATTAAAACAAAATTAACACAAATGATTTGGGAAAACAAGACAAGTTATTCCATTACCAACTTGAAGTCATGTACAATAGTTGCTTGATGTCCAAGCCAACTTCCAGCTCCAAGTGCTTCCTCAAGCTATCTCTGCAGAAGTATGAAGATCATAGGTTTGATGCCCCAAAAGTCCTCCCCTTGGCTCATGGAAAGCTTCTCTCTTATAGCACATGGGAAGGCTAACCAACAAGAGAGAAGTGTGGATCTATGGAGGGTTTAGTGGATCAGGCCAGCTAAACAAAGAAGGAGTTAGGATCGAACCAAAGGTAGTAATCCCAACAAAATCTCCTCGAAGGTCGAAATCCCAAAATCCAAGGCAAAAAGGCTAATTTCAGACTACCGCGCCCCTATAACTGAGCATAACGCGGTAGTACCGCGCCCCAGAGAAGGAGCAACGCGCGGTAGTGCTAACTACCGCGCCCTTGTAGATGTGCAAGGAGCGGCAGTGCTCACAAACAGGGCTAAGTTGGGCTGGTAGATGGCAGGAAAAGGTTTTGCTTTCAGTATTCAGTCAATGGTTTTCACTCTGGATGTTCAGATGATCTTTAAGGGAAACTGTCGTTTAGGTCGCTAGTACAAGGATGCGACACTAATGCATAATGTGTAATATTGAGGTATAACACAAGGTGATCTATTTTTACAATTCCCTCATAATTGAATTGTCGGTCGGCCCATCTTATTCCCAATATTATTTTTATAATAGTTCGACACTACGAAAAGGTCGAGCGGCCCTTCTTATTCCCAATATTATTTTCATAATAGTTCGACACTGCAAGAAGGGTCGGTCGATCCTTCTTGTATTCTCCCTTTTATGATATTTCATTCTATTTAAAAATAAATAAATAATGCTTTGATTTAAAAAGACAAAAAGAAAGAATGTTTCTATTTAAAATAAAACAAAAAGAAAGAATGTTTCTATTAAAAAAACGAAATAAGAATGATTCTATTTAAAAAAATAGAATAGTTTTCGTATAACGCTACTATAATTATACTAATGTAAATGTGTAAAGTTACTTATTGAAAATTACTTGAAAAAGTAAACTTCAGTTCGACAAGCATTATGGACCACCAAGGAGCAAGAGGAGAATATAACCTATGGTCATCACAGAGTCTCTCGTGCTCATAAGAGGTTTGGTGGATTAAACAATTGAAACTATGGTTGGTCCCGTGTCTGACTTCTTCTCTCAGTTCAATGGCGGGCCTTGCTGACAGAATGATGTTCCTAAGGTCCAGTGTGGAAGACTTCAAAAAATGCCTACTAAAGGTTTATGAGGAAGTCTTCTTGGGCATCAAAGCGCATAGAGAATTAGATGAGCACATGCGGTATATCTCTCAGCAATTAACCTGTTACGACTCCAGAATTGATGATTTGGAACGCAATCAGATTGAACTTATGGAGACAGTGCATTTTATAAAAGATGAAATTTTGAATATGGCTAGGATGTCGCAGTGCAGCCACTGCCAGGAATCCCCCTCTGTGGACATGAGAATTGTTGAGTCTACCTCAGTTCAGTGGTAGAATTTTTTGTAGAAGAGATCCCTACTTGGATTAGTTTTTACATCAATTTTGGAATTTTTTTTGCATCAGCTTGTTAAATTTACAGAGGCATACTGGGAAAGCTATTCATGCTCCCAGGCTCTCCTTTTTGTAATGAATGGCTATGCACAGCCTTCTGAATAAATCCATCTATATGCTTCAATCTAATTATGGAGAAGTATTTTATAGAGAAATATGGTCAAATGATGAATATATTTTTCTGAATATAACTCATTTTATTTTACATATTAAGAACAAAAACATTTTACATATTAAGAACAAAAGTATTTTATATATAAAGAACAAACATTTACAACCGAAAAATCATCGATTATTGGAAAACACTTACAACCGAAAACCGGAATGGTCAAATAATGGAAAAATACTAAGGCTAGGCTGTCATTTCATGTATAACCAGAACGGAAAATAATGGAAAAATACTAAGCACAAGAAAGGTCGGCCGACCCTTCGTTTAGTAGATAATTGAGAACACCGGTATCCAGCAATTCACCTGTATCCAAAATGGTTAACACAAGAAGGATCGGACGACCATTCTTGAAGTCTATAACTAGTATGGAAATAATATTGGACAAATCGCATGAATGGGGGACCATCGAAGAAGAGAACTGGAGACACTCTGTACTTGGAGACTAGTAATGTTTTACAATCTTTAAATAATTTTAGTTAGTTTCTATTTTACTTTCTTTTGTTATGTGTATCAAGTTTCCTTGATTCATTTTGGTTTTTCATACATACATCTAATAACTCTGTTTTGTATTTTTAAATCATAAAACATAAAAATCTGTGTGCTTGATTTATCATTCATATGATTTTTATGCAGGTTATGCATCAGTCAATTTCTTTACTTGATTCATATAGTTTCACATTCTGCAATAACAACGCAGTCATTATCGTCATAATTTAATTTGTTAATTAGCTCATCATTGAAAGGACAGTCACATTCTTTTTAATCCTTTGAATAAAATAACACAGGAATCTTTACTCTTGAAAATATGCATCAACCCTGCTTGAGAATATTTATTCAAAATTGAAGGGCTCAATACAAAATGAGTATCTCTTCACGGGTTCCAACACTTACTACATTACCAAAAATAAACATCTAATCCTTTGAATAAAATAACACCGAAATATTTATACATTGTGAAACCTATCGAGGTAAAACCCTAATTGCTTCATAACTAAAAATAGAAAATAATAAACTAACTATTACATTCCATTTTGGTCAAAATTTATACAATTTCCAAAATTTCTCAGAATATAACATTTGATGTCTTTCTATTGGTTGTAGCTGGTGACAGGGTTTCTTTCTCGAACAGTAATCTTCAAGTGTGCAAGGTGTACTTCATTTTCCCATATCTCTCCACTGTCTTCCATTGCTCTATAGAAGGTACCTCATAACTAGTCATCTCCTCGACCAGAACTCTCATCTCTATGTGCTCTGCAATGGAAGTTGGAGGAATCTTTTCATTTATCATGGCCAGCTGGTTTAGAATTTCAAAATCAAGGGAGAGTTTCTTCAGTAGAATTTTCCCTGTTAGAACATGAGTTAAACCTTGAAATTGCTCATGGTTTCTCCCGATGTTATATAATAAATCCTTATAATTGTCCTAGGAAATTAACTCATTATTTTCATCCCAAAAAGAAGGCGGTCCCTTTTGTATTACCTTCTCAAATCCCTTTTTGGACGCTTCAACCTGTTCCTTCATCTGTTCTGCACTAGCCTGAACATTCTCAATGTGAGAATGTTTTCTAAGGACTCTCCTAGCCCAAGTTATGATTGTTACCCTATTTTCGATAGCCATTTCTTTCAGATCACCTTTTGTCGGAGTATTTAAGAAACTTATGGTACCCTGGGCTGTATCTTTCGGTATCTTATCTAAAACTTCTCTCATTGCTTTACAACTTTGTAAGCTATCATTTGCTATGCCTTCCTTTGTCTTCAAAAAATCTAAATAAGGCCTCAATTTTGCAGCCTCATCGATGATTGAATCCCAAATCAAATGCTTTGCACCTTGCAGTGCTAGTTGTCCTGTCACTTGGCCTATCATCCTCTGATTTCTGCCTACCAAATCTTTATTGTTTTTTGTTAACTCTTTTATTTCATTTTCCTTTCTCTGATTTTCCTCTTCTAGTCTTTGTTTTTCTTCTTTTAGTTTTATGATGTCCACCTCTTTCAAGCTAACTTGGGACATAGCATGAACTATATCATCTGTGCTTACTTTTTTGTTACCTTGATTTGTTCCTTGCTTCTCTTGTGCTGTATTTTCCAATTTGGCCTTTATATCTTCAATTCCAATCTTAAGACTCAATCTATATTTCTCCCAACTTTCCTCTTTTTCCTCAAACCCGAGCAATTTAGTAAGACAGTCATCCAATTCTCGAGATAAAGTTTCTTTTTCTTGTTCCAACACAGTTAATTCAGAGGCTTGAATTATCCATGTTGCTGGAATTCTAACCTTTTGTTGAAGTAATTGGATATTCTTTTCTTTCTCATCTAAAAGATTTTTAATTACCTCCCTTCTATTTGGTTCGTCATTGCTCTTCACTAGGTCATCTTGCAATCTTTTTATTTGCAGCTGATGAGCTTTGTTCTCTGTTTTCTCTTATCTCAACTGGATTTGCAGCCTATTCACTGTTTTCTGTAATTTTTCCACTGTTAAAGTAGCTTTCATCATATCATCATAAATCACCTCTCCAGTCTGTCTGTGTAGGTGAATTTTATCAGGGACTTTTATCTTCTGCAATTCAATTTCATTTCTGTGACCTTATCATCAGACGATACGGCCAAATTCAAAGTATTTTTGTTTGGATCTCTGCTAGTCATCAGAGTAATTTCTGAATCAACAACATTCCTTACTTCTGGAAACAACTTATGCATTGCTTCTACTGCTGTTTGTCTGTCTTTTCCATATTTTATACATATTTCATCTCTTGAATGAAATTTGCTAGAATCACCTGCATCTCTTTCCTCATCAAATTCGTATTCATGTACTTGAATACCTGGACCTTCGTATTTTTCTTTCTTCATTCCCATTTATTTGTCAGATGCAACTACTTCATCTTGCTGGATTGATTTTAATCTCTTGGCTTCTCTTTCTTCCTCCACCCACATATCAGTACTTTCATAAAAACTTCTTTTACTTGTTGCTTCAACCTTTCCTGGGATAGGTACCATCTCACGTACCAACTCAGCTGAAACTTTATCCAAGGTAGAAGGATTAGCGTGTGAACTTCCCGAAACTTCCGTGTCTAATTCATATTGAAGTAAATTGTCCATCTTCGCCAATCCTTCAACCTCTTGGTGATCAAAGGATTTATTATTGTTCTCTTCCCTTCTATCAGAAATAACATGACAAGGATCATAATTAATAGATTTCACTTTCCTAAAACTCAGTGCTTCTAAATGTTTTTGTAGAAAAGGGAGAGTATTATTGTTCTTGCTGATAAAAGGACCAATTTTTAAAGGGAACTTTATATCTGTAGCTTTCTTGAAAAGTAGAAAATGGTCATTTTCTACTGTCAATTTTTGTCTGATAAACTCCAAAGAAAAAAATCTCGGAGTCAAAAAGGCTGGTAGAATATAGGGCTCCCTAACAAATCCATAAAGTCTGATTATTGTGTCTTGCTTCCCTAAAAACCAGTCTCCAATTGCTTTTTTGGGGCTTAATTGCATCAGGGTCTTCATCTCTAATAATACTCTAGGAAAATTTTCTCCAAACGTCAATATGTATACTTCTGATAAAATAAAACTCATAAAATTAAACATATTGTCTTCCAAGGTTTTTGATAACACAGACTGTGGGAATTGTAAATCTTTTCGACTACTAAACAGGAGCATTTTCAGCAGGTGTGTCTGGAATCTGAAATATCTCGAAGTGTGGAAATTCACTAACTGAGAGTGGATGTTCCGAGCCAAGAATTCATCAAATTTAAGGTAGGGTACTTGACTGTAATCCATTTCTAGTTTATCAATGCTTAATCTAAAAAGAAAACTTAACTGGACCTCTGTGACCATGGAATCATCATCAAACTCTAAAAACTGTGAAATGAGTGACAAAACTAACTGTGAATTTTCATCAAAGAAATTAATGTCAAGTGGATAGGGGGTGTTATCAATGGCAAGGCCAGGTTTCAGAAAACTGGTCATAAAGGTTTGTTTGGTCTCAGGGGATGACTCTCTGTACTGGCTAACTAGGGCTTCTTCGGCAAAATCTTCCTGGTCGCGGGAGGAAAACAGGGGTACTCCTACAGCTTTCCTAATGGTAGACACATTTACACCACAAAGAATTTTCTTTCGTGATGAATTCATAATGACTCTTCGACTCTGAGAATAATTTATTGCACACCACGAAACGAATTCCGAAAACCCTGAAGGTTGTTCGGGACAGAAATGGATAAAATGAGACTTATAAACATTGTGCACATCCAAATTTTATTTATATAAACCCTCCAACTTGCTTTTGATTTATGAAACTGAGAATTTAACCATTATGGGGTCACGAATGTCACTATCTTTGTCCACTAGGGTTTCTCCTATCCTCATAGTTTCAACGTTCTGATAGACGGTTTGACTACTTCCTTCCATTATGTAAACAATTCTAATTAATTTCACGAGTTAGGAAGACCTACCTGGCACGGACAGGTTGAATAAACTATGCTCTGTCGCTTTCGAGCAGCACAGACATGTTCCAATCCTCCGCCGTTAGCAGCACAAAAGTCAAATTTTGACGTGCCCTTCTCTTTTATACACCACCGAAGGTGGTTCCACAATGCGGGATGGTGGTTTTCCTTACCGCTTTCTTTGATTGCGGAATTATGTGGACACAACACGCGTACAGCGGTATGGTATTTCACAACTGCTCAGACCTCCATTACGTCGTGCATGTTGGTGGCGTAGAAAGATTATGGACCGTCAATCTAACCGCCCTTTATCGAATAGTCATTGATCTAACTGCACTTTTATCATTCTCCCATGAGGTATGGCAGGCATTTTCCCAAGGCCACCTGAACCATTTTTCCAACACTTGGTCATTTCCAAGAATTTCTCCAACTTGGTTAATCCTGAAACCCTATTTTGGCAGACTTATAACTTTCTCCTCAGAAATGATTAAGGAAAACTGAGACCATGAATAGATAGCCACTTCAATAAGCTATAGCATGATATGATAGTGCATGCATTTTTCTCAAACCATGAATTATGGCAAGCATTCTCTCAGACCCGTTTTTTGTACGTTTCATAAAACATGTCAGATTGAGACATTGATTTAATGATAGCACCAGAATACCATCATGTGTCTTTCTAGCCTCATCACACATTCCATGTCATCATACATGCCACGTCATCACTTCCTATGGTGTCAATTCTCTTTTTGAGGTTCACATGTGTGAGATTTTGGCCTGCCAAAATAGAGATCAATTCATGTATAACTAGAATGATCAAGGCTTCAAAAACACAAATCACAAGAAGGGTCGGCCGACCCTTCGCTTAGTAGATAATTGTGAACACGAATATCCAGTAATTCACCTGTATTCAGACTGGTGAACACAAGAAGGATCGGATGACCATTCTTGCAGTCTAGAACCAGTATGAATATAATATTGGGTAGAAGAAGGGTCGACCGCCCCTTCATTTATGAGGGAGTTGTCCAAATATTCAACCTATGAAGTATAGGCTATCAATTTATCTATATCATGAATAGTGAAGACTAAAAAAATATTAACCACAAGAAGGGTCGGGCGATCCTTCATTTAAAAGAGAAATGAAAAAATATTAAATCTAATAAGGTTGGCATGACAATTCCCCACAACCGACTTCCGCAGTATATGGTAGGGATCAGGACATTTCCTAAGTTACAACACCTAAACAATATTTCTCAGGATTTCCGACTGCCGACAAGAAGGATCAGCCACCCCTTCTTTTAGTAGATAATTGTGAACACCAATATCCGACAATTCACCTGTATCCAGAATGGTGAACACAGGAAGGATTGAACCACCCTTCTTGCAATCTAGAACTATTATGAAAATAACAGTGGGAAGAAGAAGGGTCGGTTGACCCTTCATTCATTTATCTCGAGCCTCATTTGAAATGGGGTGTCGGTTCCTGAAATACAACTTCAAATGACCGTCATATAATGCAGACACCGATTCATTTAATAATTTGTATATTTTTTACTACTTCAAATGACCGTCATAATTATCATATCAGAACAGTGCAAAAACCAATTTCAAAAGTGGCAATATCAAAAGAAAAGGTATGGTTTTGGAACCTGGATTTGGCAATTTTTGAAATAGATTTGGTAGTAAAATCCACACAGTAGGTAATTTTCAAAGATGAAAAATAATAAAATGAAACAGAAACAAAATCAACATATTTATTAATTCCGTCAGCTTAATTCTGGGTCGTAAGATTAAGACAAGTCGACGGCTGAGATCTAATCTGGGTAATGCGGAAGGCGAGTTGCGGGGGTTTAATTGTTATGAAATATATAAAACATTCTCACAATCCGCAATTGCAGGTTGTGGGACTACAACTCGAAATAAAGACAAACCAAAGTTTCTGCAATCTGCAATCTGAATTGCGTGTTGAGGAAACGCATGTCGCAAATCCATTACTCAAACAATTCCCACAATCCGCATTCATGTATAAATATATAGCCACTTCAACAATCTATATCATGATATGATGGTCCGTGCATTTTCCTGAAACCATGCATTATGGCAGGCATTCTCTCAGAGTAGTTTTGACTACTTTTTCCATACTTTGTCAATTTCCAAAGTTTCACAAACTTGCCATACTTTTCCAGAATGATGTCAAATAGCACCAAAACACCATCATGTGTCTTTCTAGCCTCATCTGACATTCCATGTCATCATAGATGCCATGTCATCACTTCCTATCGTGTGAGATTTTGGCCTGCCAAAATAGAGATCAATTCATGTATAACGAGAATGGCCAAGACTAGAAAAATATAAATCAAAAGAAGGGCCAGCCGCCCCTTTGTTTAGCAAATAATTGTGAACACCAATATCCAAAAATTCACCTGTATACAGACTGGTGAACACAAGAAAGATCGCACGACCCTTCTAGCAGTCTAGACTAGTATGAAAATAATAGTGGGCAGAAGAAGGGTCGGCCTCCCCTTCATTTATGAGGGGATTATGCAAATATACAACCTATGAAGTATAGGCTGTCAATTCATGTATATCTTGAATGGTGAAGACTGCAAAAATATTAAGCACGAGAAGGGTCGGCCGACCCTTAATTCAAGCTGGAAAAAATGGGGAAAACAACCCTGGTAAAAACTCGCAGTAAAATCCACACAGTAGGTAATTTTCGAAGATAAAAAATAATAAAAAGAAACAAAAACAAAATCCACATATTTATTAATTCCGTAGGGTTAAATCTGGGCTGTAACATTAAGATAAGCGGACAGTTGAGATCTAATCTAGGGAAGGCTTCAACGAGTTGCGAGGGCTTAATGGTTTGGAAATATATACAAAGTTCCTGCAATCCGCAATTGTGGGTTGCGGAACTACGACTCGAAATAAAAATAAATAAATAAAAACAAAGTTTCCGCAATCCGCAATCTGCCTTGCGGGTTGCAGAAACACATGTCGCAAATTCATTATTCAAACAGTTCCTACAATCCGCAATCATGTATAACTAGATAGCCACTTCAACAAGCTATAGCATGATATGATGGTGCATAAATTTTTCTGAACCCATGAATTATGGTGGGCATTCTATCAGCGCACTTTTGACTACTTTTTCCATACTTTGTCAATTTCCAAAGTTTCACAAATATGCCATACTTTTTGAGAATGATGTCAGATTGCAACACTGACTAAATGATACACCAGAACACCATCATGTGTCTTTCTAGCCTCATTACACATTCCATGTCATCATAGATTCCATGTCATCATTCATGCCATGTCATCATACATGCCATGTAATCACTTCTTATGGCGTCGGTTCTCTCTTTGAGGCTCACACGTGTGAGATTTTGGCCTTCCAAAATAGAGATCAAATCATGTATAACCAGAATGGTTAAGACTGGAAAAATATAAATCACAAGAAGGGTCGGCCGACCTTTCTGGCAGTCTAGAACTAGTATGAAAATAATATTGGGCACACGAAGGGTCGGCCGCTGGTTGGCCGCCCCTTCATTTAAAAGAGAAATGAAAAAAAATTAATCTACGAAGGTTGGGACAACATTTCCCCACTAACGACTTACGCAGTATATGGTAGGGATGGGAACATTTCCTATGTTATAACATGTAAACAATATTCATCCTGACTTTCGACTGACAACAAGAAGGATTGGCTGGCCCTTCATTTAGTAGATAATTCTGAACACCAATATCTGACAATTCACCTGTATCTAGAATGGTGAACACAAGAAGGATTGAACCACCCTTCTTGCAATCTAGAACTATTATGAAAATAATAGTGGGAAGAAGAAGGGTCGGCTGCCCCTTCATTCATTTATCTTGAGCTTCATTCAAAAATGGGGTGTTGGTTAATGACATTCAACTTCAAATGACCGTCATATTATACAGACACCAATATCAAAAGAAAAAGTATGGTTTTGGAACCTGGATTTTGGGTCTTTTCGAAATGGATTTGGCATTTTCGGGACCGGTTTGGTCACTTTTGGAACTGGATTTGGCGCTTTTGGAACCGGTTTTGGCTCTTTAGGAACAGGTATTGTCACTTTTGGAACCTTGATTTGGCACTTTTGGAATTGGATATGGCAATTTTGGAATCGGTTTTGGCAATTTTGGAACCGATTTTGGCACTTTCGGAATTGGATTTGGCAATTTTGGAATCAGTTTTGGCACTTTCGAAACTGGTTTTGGCAATTTTGGAACTTGGATTTGGCACTTTTGGAACCAGTTTTGGCACTTTTGGAACCGGATTTTGCTTGATTTTGGAGATTAGAAAGGTTGTTTTTGACCCGTCTTCAAAGTGACTTCGACTAGAATAAGTCCAAGTTTAATGAAATTGGCATTGAGAGCGAGAAGAATCTAAAGGCCAAAGCTGAATATTTGGAGAATAAGTTGCAAGAGAAAGGTAAGGAGTTGCAGAGTATGATCACCTCTTCCTCCATTGAATATGGAGATTTCTCCATTGTTCAAGAAATGGCATAGGTAAGTCTGAAGGATTTAGATCTAGAAAAGTTGCAGAAGCAGAACATAGATATGGAAAGCAGAGTTTTGAGAAGAAGAGTAGGAGAGGAAGACTTGGGAAGCTAAGTACCTAGATTTACAGGTTAAATATGATGAATTAATGAAGCAGGATAAATGTCAAAAATCACTGCAGGAAGCAAAGCAAGTAATCTGCGATGATGTTATAGCTGAAGCAAACAAATTAAGACCCTACCTTTATTTTATTTTGGACAAGGAAGTTGTCATCAAATTGGCCAAGAAGAGTGTAACAATAATGAAAGAAAAGATGAATAAGAAGCCCATTGAATGTGCTACAAATGCCATAGATTTCTTGAATGGGTTAACTGAGGATGAAGTGAAAGCAGCAGGCATAAAAGACAGATTATCTACCATTATTTGGGACAAGAAGGTGGAAAGTAAACATCAGCAGTTACGTGCAATTCAGGATAGGATAGACATTATTGCACACCAATTGAAGATCTTTATGGATATGCTTGATCCATTATTCAAGAAGGGACTCCCACTCTTTTGGGAAGAAGATGGTACCATGCTAACTCAAAAAGAGTATCAAGGCAGGTTGATAGAATGTAGGTTGGATCATGTAGACTTTGCTGCCATGATCTAATCACTATTAGGTAAAACAGTTGTGAACAAGCTGGCAAAGGAGTTTGAGTTGGTCCTGATGGTCAAAGAAGCATGTGCAGACCTACAGAACTATTCATAGAGATATCATGTGGAGCTAAGTGTATTTATAAAGGAGGTGGCCACTATAGATTTTCCAATTGTCGACCAATGAAAGACTGTGGAGAGATATGGGAAAGCCAAGATAACACTACATGCATAAACATTTTGAAGATCGTGGAGATTTTGCAGCCTAAAGAATTGGTTACTTAGGATTTGGTTTATTTACTAGGGTATATTACTAGTCAATAAATATTCCTTAACACATGTAACAGGCAGTTAAGCCTACTTGTCAGCTCTTGTTATTTCTGTTGTAACTGATTTTCAAGGATGATGGACCTATTTGTATAGATGTCATCAATGCTGTAACAACTTTCTGTTAGGGTGACTCGAGCCTGAGGGATGAGGATATCTATATATTCACATGTAATAGAGAGAAAAAAGGGTTGGAACCCATGAGAACTTAAGTTTTGTGTTTGAGATCCATCTTTAATAAAATTACGAAGCCGAGGGTGGCATTTTGCAGAGATTCCTGTGTTATTTACTTTACAGTCTATATCTTCTTTCCTCATGTGAATGTGTTCCTTGTTATCTATTCCATTTTGTTACCTTTTTCATGTCTGAAATAAGTGTTTGATATTGCAGAATTCATACATGTATGCTCTGTCTATTGGTTTCAGATATGCACAAAATCTTTCTACTAAAGTTAGCATTGGATTCATCCTTGTTAGATTCCCATGTTAATGTACTATTCTTCATTTCTTCTTTATCACCGGACAACAACATTTTGACTATAAATTAGTAACTACCTTGCCTTTTTTATAAATTTCCATGCCATAGCACTGTAATTTGATATATTTGTTATTTTGACTCCATTTCCCAATGAATGCTTACCTTGTTTCAACCAAACAACAAATCAGATTTTAATTCTTTTTCATATATCTACCCTTGCTAAACAATCGGTGAGAGATCCCTCTCTGCAAAGAAAGAAGTCAGTTCTCTTTCCTAAAGCTTGGTTTTGTGGTTACCTTGAAATTACCTTTTTACAAACGGAGGTACATTTTGAGTGATAACATAATTGGCGTCGTTGTCAAGGAGCGAAAGTTGTATTTTCCCTGGAAGAAACAACAAAGAGTTCCATATTTCAAGGAGAGAAGGATTTTTGTGGGAAAAAAAAGATTCTAACATAATCAGAAGGTTCTACATTTTCCCTGGCTACTCCATGTTGATTCCCAAAGAAGGTTTCAGAAGACATCCTGGCCTCTAGAAGGAAACATACAAGAGGTAATCCTAATTCTGAAATTTTACAAAGTGTAGAGAACCCAGAAAGTTTGTTTCGACATCGCAGTGGAAAAGAAAAAGCTAGCACTTCTAGTACTTAAACGTTTTTATCTCAAAAAGAGTTTTATGGTTTTCAAAATTTGGAGTTAGAATTAAGTGTTGGAAAGTATTTACGAAAATCAAAATCAAAGTCAGACCTAAAGCAAACAGAAATCTCTCTAAATAGGTTTGGGTCATACTTGCTAGATACCTTGTGGAATAACTTGCAAAACAATGTAAAAGTTGAAGAAAGTAACCCTCACTTTCAAACCCCTCAGCCTTATACTACAAACCTTGCTAATAATCCTCCTAAAAATACTCCTAAGAACCCTCCTGTAGTACAGAATCCACCTAGACCAATGGCAGTTAGGTTTGCACCCTTAGCTTTGCCAGCTGCTTTGCATGATCTCCCTCAGAATTACTCATAGAGAATTTATCTATATGATGGAGATGGGAATTTCATAGAAAGACAGCATATGGATAGATTTAAAGATTTCATTGACCTGGAAGAAGTAGATCATGATGATGTGAAAATGAGTTTGTTTTCTCAGAGTTTGTCAGGAGAGGCAAAGAAATGGTTTAAGGATTTACCAGCAGCATCTATCCTTACCTTTGAATCTTTTCAAACCCTGTTTTTGGATAGGTGGGAGGCAAAAAATAGCCCCTTACAAATATTATCTCAATATGACCATTTAAAGAAAGGGTATGTTGAGTTTGTACATGAGTTTTCTAGCATATTTATGAAGGTATACAACTCCATTCCAGTTGATATTAAACCCTTGGTAGGTGCTTCTAAACTTCATTATGCAGATTCTTTTGATGGGGATTTTTCATGTATGTTGAGAGAAAGGAAGTCAGCTACCTTGTCAGTTATGTTGACGGATGCTTTAGAAGTGGAGGCAAACTTAATGGCTTCAGGAAAATTGAAAAATAGAGTAGAGACAGATAAGAGAAGACCAAAAAACCAACCATCCACTTTTGTTTCTTCCTCTGCAAGTGATGTTAAATCTGAAATGATGATGAAGACTATGGAGAAGTTGATGGATAGGTTAGCCCTAGATAACAGACCACCCAATATAGATCAACCTGAAACTCAAATAAGGAATACAAATTTTAGGAGACCGTTTCTTTAAAGAAACCAAAGAAATCATGAATCTCAGCATATAAGACCACCATTCCCAAAAAATTTGGTTGATGAGGAAGGGCAAGAAGATCCAATGGATAACCAGATTCATCACTTTAAAGACATTGATTCTGAAATATACCTAACTGAAAAAGAACATAATCTATTTTCCCGGGAAAATGACGGTCCTGTTTAAGAGCTGTATTCAGAACAATATCAGAGAGGATATCATAATGCCATTGATGATTTTCAGAGAAAGTTAAAACTGAGAAATCGTGATGTAATAACAAATAAAGGAAATCCCAATCCAAACCAGCTTTCCAACACCCCACAAAATTCGGAAAAACAAAAAGAAAAGAAGAAGGATGCTATTATATAGAAAAATCCATAAAATAAAGAGCATCAGTCAAAAGAAACTAAACAATCAGTACCAATTGGCGTAGATAAACCAATTTCATCCTTCAGTTTGAAGTCAGAGTTATCAAAGGTCAAAATTTATATCCCCTTTAATGAGTTTTCGAGGAACAATGAATACAGAGAAGGAATTACTAAAATGGTCAAGAGTCAAGGTGATCATCAACCAAATATTTTAGAAGTAACAGATGACTCTCCCGCTATTGTCTTTGGACCTAAAATTGAAGATACATATGATGAAGAAGTTCCCCCATTTTATCTAAGTCTGAATACCCATGATATGATTTTGCACAATGTCGTGCTAGATTCTGGGGCATCTCATAATCTAATGCCAAAGACAGTAGTGGAGAGTTTAGGATTGGAGGTTACTAGGCCTTATAAAGACCTGTATTCTTTTGATTCTAGAAAGGTCAGGTGTCTGGGATTTATAAAAGATATGGTGGTAACGCTTGCACAACTTCCAACCAAAAGCGTTGTGATGGATGTTGTAGCAGCTGATCTTCCTGCAAATTTTTGTATGTTGTTATCAAAATCTTGGGCATCAAAATTAAAAGGAACTATGCAAATGGATTTGTCATATGCCACTATACCTTTGTTTGGAGGTGACAGAAGGTTATATAGAGAGAAGAGGTTAGCATATGTAGTCAGCACTAAGGATAAACCTGAAAACCATCATATTTATGTTGTTGATACTGATTTGGGATCTTCTATATTTTTCAATGATGGACCACACACTGATCCTTAAGTTCTTGTACAGATTGAAGTTAAGGAAGAAAAGGAATTTGCAAAAAGACAAGAATATTTGGAAAAGAAACAAAATGAAGAAGGATTGTGGACTATGTACTTTGATGTGTCTCTAAGTAAAAATGGGGCTGGGGCAGGTGTTTGGATTATATCTCTAGGCAGAGAATTTAAAGCTCTATCTTATAAATTGACTTTTGAGTGTACTAATAATGTGGCTGAATATGAGGCTTTGATGTCGGGTTCGCAGGCTTTGAAAGATATGGGGGGGGGGAGAATAGAAGTATTTGGGGACTCAGAACTTGTGGTAAATCAGGTGAATGATAGTTACCAAACCAAACATCCCAGAATGAGATTGAGATTATATAGGAATGAGGTTTGGGACATGTTTGGAAATTAATTTTCAGAGCACAAAATCAGGGTGGTTCCCAGAATGGACAATCAGGTAGCAGATTCTTTGGCTACAACTGCTAGTGGTTTCAGGGATCCTATTTATTCCCAAAAAAAGGTATGAAGTTGAAATTATAAATAGACCCTCAATACCAAACAACTCCAAATATTGGCAAGTTTTCGGTGATGATCTGCAAATAAAGATATTTTTGGAAATGTCTGATGAATTTGTGAATGCTCAGATTGATACATAGAACCAAAATTTAGAGAGCTTCCAAGATGATGAATCAACTGAAGATTAAAAGGCTGAAAACAAAGAATGGTATAATGTGTTAGGAGGAAAAGAAATAATTCAGTTGAAGAGCAATTTTATTCCAAGAGGATTGATCCCCCTGGAGAAGTTGTTTGATCAGAATGATGTTTCTAAGGGTCCTAAAGTTAAACCTGTTGATGACGTCGTTGAAGATCAGAACTTAGGTACTGAAGAAGCACCACGAATTGTAAAGTTGTCCAAGAAATTACCTGCAAAAGAGAAAGAAGAATATGTCAATTTGATGAAGAAATACACAGATGTATTTTCCTGAAGCTATGAAGACCTGAAAGAGTATGATACCTCTATCATACAACATACCATTCCAATCAAACCTGGAGAAAAGCCTTTTAGGAAGAAGTTGAGAAGAGTAAACCCCAAGTTGTTTCCTGTGATAGAAAAAGAAATCAATAAATTATTCAATGCTAATATTATTGTAACTTTGAGGTTTTCAAAATGGGTGGCTAACTTGGTGCCTGTTAGAAAGAAAAACGGTGAGATTAGACTTTGTATTGATTTCAAAAATCTCAACAGAGCTTCTTTGAAAGACAATTACCCATTACCAAAGATGGAGCACATTCTGCAAAGGGTGGTAGGGTCTAAAAAGATTTCAACTATGGATGGGTTCTCAGGCTATGACCAGATTAAATTACTCCTAGAAGACCAAGAGAAGACTAATTTTACTACACCATGGGGTACATTCATGTATGCCAAAATGCCCTTTGGGATGATGAATGCAAGAGCTACATTTCGGCGTGCTATGGACATCACTTTTGCAGAAGACTCAAGGATAAATTTGTAGTTGTTTACATGGATGATATCACTGTTTATTCCAGGTCCGACAGGGAACATATCAAGCACTTGGATAAATTCTTTGTAAAGTGCAGAAAATATGGTATTTCACTAAATCCCAGAAAATCTAATTTTGCACTAGAAGAAGCAAAATTTCTTGGACATATTATTTCGAAGGATGGTATTAAGATTGACCCAAAGAGGGTTAGTGCAATTTTGAAGTTTGAGGAGCCCATGAGAAAGAAGGAAGTGCAATCATTTATTGGACAAGTAGGTTTTTTTAGGAGATTCATTCCCATCATTGATAAAATATTGAGAAATATTACTAACATACTAAAGAAGGACAGTCAAATAAAATGGACAGAGGGTGCTAGAGAATCATTCAAAGGTATTAAAAGGGCCATCACTGAAGCTCTAATTTTGGCAAGTCTAGATTTCACTAGAGATTCCCTATTATTCTCTTATGCATCTGAGCATACTATAGCTGGAGTCCTATTGCAAAAAAATAATCAAAATGTTGAGCAGCCTATAGAATTTTTCAGTAAGGTATTTAGAGATGGAGAGTTGAAGTATGATATCATGGAAAAGTAGGCCTATACCTTGGTAAAATCTTTGAAAGATTTCAGAGTGTACATCCTTCATTCACACATTGTTGCATGTGTTACAACTAATGCAGTGAAGAGAATTCTTACCCAACTAGATCCAGAAGGGAAGAGAGGAAAGTGGATTGTTGTATTATTGGAATATGATCTTGAAATCAAGCCTACTAAGTTGATTAAAGGAGAAGACTTGCCAAAATGATGACATATGCTAATTGTGAATCTTTACAACTCAACTTCCTGACCAGTCATTCAAACCAACTTGACATAGGGATACAGGTAATGCCTTATTTCTCTTCATCACCATGGTACACTGATATTGTATATGCATTGCAAAACCTACAAGCCCCTACAGGATTGAGTAAAACAAGAGATAGATCTGTGAAACTAAAGGCTTCAAAGTTCTACATTATGAATCAATCATTGTACTGGAAAGACCCTGGTGGTATATTGTTAAATTGCCTATTGGAAAATGAAGCTCAACAAACGATGAAGGAATTCCATAAAGGAGATTGTGGGGGACACCACTCATGGAAGGTAACAACAAATACAATTATGAGAGCTGGTTTTTATTGGCCTACTATGTTTTCTGATGTTTATAAAGATACTACTACTTGTCATCAGTGTCAGATTTTTTATGGTAAAAAGAAATTGGTTTAACTTCCTCTTAACCCAATTTTAGTAGAGGCACCCTTACAGCAGTGGGGGTTATATTTCATTGGGGAAATCAACCCAAATTATGTAGGTCAACACAGATGGATTCTGACAACAACTGATTATTTCAAAAAATGGATTGAAGCTATACCCATGAGGAGAGCCACTGATGTTGTAATCATGGATTTTTTAGAGAATAAAATTTTGGACAGGTTTGGATGTCCCAGGAGGATTGTGACAGATAATGCAGTTGCTTTTAAATCTAAGAAGATGATAAGTTTATGCCATAAATATCACATCAAATTGAACCATTCTACTGCCTACTATCCACAACGGAATGGATTGGCTCAATCTTCTAACAAAATCCTGGTAAGAGAACAAAAGAGATTGGCATACAAAGCTGAAATATGCTCTCTGGGCTAAAAGGATTAGGACAAAAAGGGCAATTGGAATGTCACCATTCCAGTTAGTATGTGGAGCTGAAGTTGTTTTTCCAACATCTTTAGGGGTACCAGTCATGAAATTGTTGCAGGGACATGAAGATGAACCAAATCATATGAAGAGAAGGATAAATCAGATAATAGAACTGAATGAGATGAGGGATAAAGCCTATGACAAAGTGCAAGTACATTAGGAGAAAATGAAAAATACTTTTGATAGGAAGGTTAAGGAAGAACAATTCCAGATTGATGATTTGGTCTTAAAGTGGGATGCTCCTAGGGAAGACAAGCATGGGAATTTTTATCATATGTGGGTAGGTCCATACATCATTGCAACATATAGAGGTGCAAACTCATTCATTTTGGAGCATTGGGATGGGTCTCAGCTGGGAGCTGGTCCAGTAAATGGAAGATTTCTGAAACATTACTTGTCCTGAGGATGATAGGTAACTTTTGTACCATAGGTGCATATATTTCTTTGCATTTAAGTTAGTACATATGGTGAACCAAGAGATTGGAAGCCCGAGGAGAAGGCTCTGAGATTTGGAGGGGTAGCCATTTCCTTTATTTTTGTTTTATGTACAGAAAAGGAAAAAACAATGGTCTGAATTTTTTGAGAACAACCCAATGGATTAAGCACTTAGTTTGTGGGGTTATTTGCTACCTCACATGAAAGATAGCATCCCCAATTGGAGCCAGTTGTTAGCACTAGTTTCGGATTAAATAGTTGGAGGGGGTTAGACCCTCGCAGATAATATGTAAGGTCTCAGATTCCTAAGTTGTAAGACCCAGAAGAATGAAAATAAGATCTCTGAGTGTTTATTAATAGGTGGGAAATGGAAATGATTGAAAATATTAAGTTTTAACATTGCAAATGAGGGGTAAAGTGTGAAAATATTCCCAAAGTTATATGCAGTCATGAATGGAGGGAGCAGATCCATGGCAGCAGAGATCGACGGCTACAAGCAACTTCGCAAAGGAAAGATGCATGGTTTGGGTGGGGGAAGAGCTTGGTTAACCCACAAGTGGATCGATGGTCAGATTGACGGGTAGAAAAGGATCTACGGTCATCAAGTGGTTCGTCGATTAGACATGCGCGGAGAAATGAACTTTTTAAATTTCCGAAGTGATAGTAGGCTCCACATGTTTTGACGGCGTAGATCTGGCGAAGATGAGCATCAACAGCGGGCATTTTGTTCGCAAATTCAACATGCGCGGGTAAACTAACTTTTTGGATTTGCGTATCTTGGTAGGGGTCGTACATTTGGATGGCTGAGATGCATGTTAGACCCAAATACACAATCGGCATTAGGTTCGCAGATTGAAGGTGTGAGAAGGTAGCATTCTGAAGGAGGAAGACTGCGGAAGAATGTGCAGTTAAACAGGGAAAGAGATCAACGGTACATGATCAATCGTCCAAATGGACGGATCAAATAATTCCTTTATCGCAAGAGGTGAAAGAATGATATGAAAGGATAAATAATATAAAAATAATTATGCACGGGATCTAGGTATTGTTTGGCCTGTGCATTGGAAAGAGAAAGCCGACGACTGTACAGAAAGCAACCACCTCAGTCATGAGTCTTGCACTAGCTGTTAGTAAACCAGGTAGGCCTCTTGTCCTCACCTAAAACTATTTAAATGGCTGAGCTTGGAGAAGTAGAGCCCTTGGGTTTTGAACACCAGAAGATAGAGGAACTGTTAGAAGATAAGGATGCTAAGATTTATGACACAATACTGCTAAATGGACCTATTGAAGCAGTAAACGATAGATTGGAACTAATTAGGAACTAGGGTATAGATGTGCATAAGGTATATAGGTCATTTTTCCAGTTTGTCTCGGTTGAGCAAACCCTAAGCTTCCTTTAATTCATCGATTGGTGTGCTAGTAATTACTCCTCCTCTGAGAGGGTGATTATGGATGTGTCTGGTTCGAAGATCTTGTGTCCTGTCAGCCCTGTCGTTGTAAGAAAATCCCTATCAATTCTTGATGAATTCAGTCTGAAGTCTAAATATTACAAGAATCCGTAATTCAATATTTTAGACAGTCTACAATTGAGTTAAATCAAAGTTTCTTTAGAGTTTTCCTAAAGCCTAGTGTCTCATTGCAGGACCATCCTTTCCCAGCTGAAGTCGATCTTTTTACTGAGGATTCTAAGTGTGTCATTGTTAGTTTTTCATCATTTAATTCAATATGATCTAGGACCTTAACTGAGATAATAACATGTACAGCATATCAAAAATAAGAGACAAGAGACACAAAGCATTTCACTAGGGAAACCATAAAGGAGAAAACCCCACAACTTCTTCAGAGATAGAATAAGCACCAATACAAAGATCACAAAGATGAAACCCCGAAAGATAGATGTATCCAGCAGCTACTCCTCCTCCACTTGTGCGCACTCCTCTCTCTCAACTATGCGAGTTGGATGTGTGAGTGAATGAGAAAATATAGTGGTTCAACCACTCTATTTATACTTTAACTCGACCTCCCTTTTACCCTAATTAGGCCGACCCCTTAGGGGATTCTAATAACCCTTCCACTTGACTCATACTAGGACGACCCCTCTAAGGAGGTCTAATAACCCATCAAAGACATAACTCCGAGGTCTAATGCCCCGTCATACATGGGAGGATGGACCTAAATGACTTTACATGACCTCAGTACCATAATTACTTCTCCGACCAGAGGAATAAACATCTCCATTAGAGGTACAACAATAAAATACAAATACAATATAAAATATACAAGTGAATACATTCCAAAGTTACAAATACATCAACACTCCCTCTTAACTAGGAAGGTATTCTCTTGACATAGGCATCAATACATATAGGAACAAGTCTTCAATACCGGAGTTGGACCATCAATATCAGATCACTGGAGCATCATCGTCACTGCTGATGTACTCGTCATCATGATCACTGGTGCTATCTGTCAATTCTACTCATCATAGGAAGTTATACAGAGCCATCCCTTTTTCATGTTGGACGTAAGCCTAGTCTTCATGTAGGTCTTCAACATTTCTACGAGAGGGCTATCCGGTGGAATCTCATGACTAATTATGTGCATCTACAAAACCTGAAAAGAGTATCTCAGGACTGATTACGTGCCAAGCACAACCTACAAGATATCCTAGGGCTGATTACATGTGAACAAGCAAAACCTCAAAAGGGAATCCTAGGACTGATTACGTGCCAAGCACAACCTACAATATCTCCCAGGGTTGATTATATGCTAACAAGAAAAACCTTGAAAGAGCGTCCCAGGACTGATTACGTGCCAAGAAAAACCCGCAATATCTCCCAGCGTTGATTATATGCTAACAAGCAAAACCTCGAAAGAGCATCCTAGGACTGATTACGTGCCAAGCACAACCTGTAAGATCTCCCAGGGCTAATTACATGCTATTGCACAACCTGCAAGATACCCATGGTCGGAGAGAATCATCTGGATTCTCATGATCATATGGATCATAGTCATACGAGCATCATACAGCTGCTCATGATCATACGGATCATCATTATACGGAGCATCATACAGATACTCATGATCATATGGATCATCATCATATAGAGCATCATACGGATGCTCATGATCATACAAATCATCATCATACAAATTTTCATGATCATACGGATCATCATCATATACAACATCATACTAATGTTCATGAAGGAGCATCGTTCGAATGCTCATCACGCGACACTTATATCCACACCCATGGGCAGGACCTGCCTGACACCATGCTTGGAAGGGCTCCTGCATCTGTGTCTCATCACTTCCTCCTGGAAGTATCTTTGATCTGAAGAACACCAAGCCTCTCTCTGAAGTACTCGAACTTCACCCTCGCTAGTGGCTTAGTCAACAAATCTTCTATCTGCTCGTCTGTCGCAACATACAGGAGCTTCACTAATCCTCTCTACACCATATCCCTGATATAGTGATACTTGATATCGATATGCTTCGACTTGTCATGGAACACCGGGTTCTCAAACAACTTCACACAACTCTGGTTGTCACAAAAGATACAAGTAGCATCCAACTAGAGATCAAATAAATCTAACAGTAGCTTCCTTATCCATACTACCTCACAACTGGACGAACAAGCTACGACATACTCTGCTTCAGATGTACTTAGTGCTATGCAGTACTGCTTCCTTCTAAACCAAGATATCATCCCTAATCCCATACTAAAGTAGCACCCCGAAGTGCTCTTCCTATCTGCAGCACTGCCTGTCCAATCTAAATAAACATAACCCTCTAGGTTAACCTTTTCATTCGCATCATACTTGCGCCCATAATCAACCGTACCCTTCAGGTACCTCAGAATATGATTTTCTGCAATCAAGTGAACATGTCTAGGATCCGTCAGGAACTGGCTCAATGTGTTCACAACAAAGCAAATATATGGTCTCGTCTTCATCAGGTACATCAAAGACCCAATCATCTGATGATACATCATGGAATCAACCGAGTCTGATGAAGCATCATTCAATAGCTTCAGGTTCGATTCCATAGGTGTGGCCATGGCCTAGAATTTCATCATCCCAAACCTCTTCAGGATCTCTACTGCATACTTCCCTTGTCCAAGGAAGATTCCATCCGCACTCTGCCACACCTCCATGCCTAGAAAATAATGCATCATTCCCAAGTCCTTCAAACTGGGCAGCAAGATTCCTCTTCATATCTTCGTATCAGCAATCAATCCATCCTCACCTTTCACAAGCATGTCATCTACATATAATAGGAGTATCACTAGATTTCCTTCCTCAACCTTGTAGTAAAGGTTGGAATCCACTTTACTCTTGGTAAAGCCCAAACTAGTCAGGAAGTTGTCTTGACATCCATCTGGTGTATCTTCCACTTCATTGTTGCAGTCAGGGAAAGTACTAATCTGATGGACGTGTATCTGGCTACAGGTGCAAATGTTTTTTCATAATCTATCCCTTCTTTCTGGGAGAAGCCACAAGCCACAAACCTTGCTACCATATGCATCATGCTTGATATTGTAGATCCACTTGGAAGTCACAACATACTTCCCTTCTGGTCTCGAGACCACATCCCAGAAATCATTCTTTATGATTGACTGGTACTCCTCGATCATGGCATCCTTCCATTACTGTATCCCTAATCCTGGGATTTTCAGATTCTTCAATATCTTCAATAGGTATTTTTCTTGAACTTCGTCGCTAGAACAAATGTCGTAGTCCTTCTTTTGTAGGTGATTGTACACAATCTTTCCTACAAGTCAAATTCAATTGCATGATTAGAAACATCTCATAATTTTCAGAACAAATTCTTATGCATAAAGACATAGGTCACACAGTCATGCAATTATCTTAGCCAATGCTTTAATACAACATTTATCCATATCCTGTAACTTTCTAGATGCCTTCCATATCTACCAAAACATTGTTAAGAGTGTGCACTACTCCCAACATTTTAGCAAATAGGTTTCAATCTAGATAAGTAGCAATGGAGTGTTGCACAGTACCATAGGCCACTTACCCATGACTATATTAATAGTATCTTGTTCATTAATGCAACTTTTCTAAAATGCATAATATACATCCTAAATCTAGTAACATAAGTATGTACATGACTAAACAACACCATTTAAGTAATCATATATACAAAAAATGACAATTCAAATACTTATCTTTGTTTGGTTGTTGGGTGGACTCCCTCTCAATCTTTGCTTCCTTGCAAGATCTACTAGAGTCTCTGATAGTGTGCACCTTAACCAATGCTGAAAATGGATGAGAGGTTCTTTCATAGATTATTTGTTTTCTGGAGTCCAACTCTACAATAGCTTCTTCTACTCCTTTCATGTAAAACTTCATTACAATACATATTCTTCATCACTTGAAGGATATTCATTGTCTTCCCTGATTCTCTTCCTTGGAGGTTCATCATCCTCTAGAGTGTGAGCATGATGTCTTCTCTTGTTGTTCTTCTTCTTGTGGGAGCTGCTTTTATTCCTGGGACAATCTCTCGAATAGTGTCCCTTCTCATCACAAGTATAACATCGAATGTGAGAAAGATCTCTCATGGATCCTACAAAGTTCTCCCTTTGATTCTAGTGGTGGTATTTACCCTTCTTATGATGAGGATGCTCCCTCTTGTGGTTATTATTCCTGGTGTGTGCTATGAGAGCCTGGTCTTCATTATCCATCTTTTCTTCTCGAGCTACAATTCGAGCTTCTTCTTGTCAGAATTCCTCCCACAACCTACTGAATGTGATGATCTTCTTCCTAGCACAAATTCCTTGAATGAAGGAATCCCCTGACCTAGGAAGACCATTCAAGGTGGTCATCACAATTTCACCATTCTCTATATCTTCTCCCACAGCTTTAAGTTGTTATTTTATCTGAGAGACCCTTGTAAAGTAGGACTGCATGGTCTCTGCATTTTGTATCTTGACATTCTTCAATTGATTCCTCAAAGTCATCTTCTGTTTTATGTTATTTCCTTCAAACAGCTTGGTCAAGGAATGAAACATCTCCTTAGGTGTCTTTAGAGAAGACACATGAGGTATGAGATGGTATTTGATAGAATCTGCAATGATTCTCTTGGCCTTGACCAAGTTCTTCTTATGAAGGACTTAGCCTCATCTCCCTCTGGAACTGGAACCTCTTCACTTATGTAGGTGTCCAATTCATTCTCTTCTAGGATTAACCCAATCCTATACTTCCATGCTCAGAATTTATCAGCCCCTTCAAGCTTATCCTCAAGCTTGACGTGGTGAGACATCTTTTAAAGAGTATTTCAAATGGAAATATAAAATTTTTAGGTCTTACCACTTTGATTTGTTGAAACTGGATCTGGAGCTGGCTAGGGTTTGACAGAGAAACCCTAAATATCCAAACTTGGAATTTCAAACTTCTGTCTGGACAGGGAGATGCAATTGACTGAGGCGAGCAAGCTAGTGTGCTTAGATTTTCAAAACTTCAAAAATTGTCCCTTCAAAAATGACCTACGAATTTCGGATCTACAACTTCTATCAAATTCTGGTTTTCTGGTTTTATGGTTTTTCTGGTCCAAAAGTCAAATTAGGGTTTGACTTTCCCAGAGATTCACCCAACCAAAAAACTTGATCTTGGTCTCTAAATTTCGATTTTGCTGAGGAGAGTAATCCTATGCTGAGAGCACTCCAAAATTCCACTTCTGTCAAAAGGCCTAATTTCCCGCAGCAGTGACAAGCCAAAATGAAAATGCTCAGAATCCAATTCTGTTTTGACAGAAAGATATGCCATATTGTTTCTGGTGCATATCTGAAATTTTGGATCCTTGGTGTATGCAACTTCGTCCTGTGCTATACTGACCTGTCATCTTTCCAACCCCACAGATCTGAGCTTCAATGGATTCTCCATGAGAGATATATGCTAAGTGTCGCAACATGACATGTTTATGGAATGAAACATCATAGCAAACTTGTACAGAGTTACACGTGTTGTTGTTTCAACTTCGGCCTCTGAAACTCAGACCTATGAAACTATAGTCTGTTCCCTAACTGTCTCTTTTCCTGGAATTCTATTTGGAGCTTCCTATCCCGAGATATGACCTTTGTTCCTAGGTCACCTGTTTAGGGCTACATTCTGGAACAGGCGGAAACCCTAACATGTACAGATCATATCTCACAAAGTACAATGAATCTGAGGCTGAAAGTTTTACACATGGTACATACGTGTCTGATATTCAACCTGTAAAAAATTCAAATCCTGAACCTTCGCAAAAACATATTTATAGCGATGTTATACCTCCATTTTCCACAGTGTCGCATCTCTACCACAAAAAGAGCTGACGACACTTCCCCTACTGCTTTAAACCACTCAGAAGAGAAAAATGATGAGTGAACCTTGAAGGAAAACTTACCCTGACAAGTTTTCACCCAGCTGAGACTTTATTTACCCTAAGTACCACGTTTTGCTCTGTCTTAGACATGCGGTAGTCCACACTACCGCGCTATGCTTTGTCCCTGCCGCGTGGTACTACCGCGTTATGCTCAGATTGTTGGGCGCGGTACTCTTTTTATAGCCCTTTTTCCATGGCTTATGGGATTTTGGATTTTCGAGAGATATTGGAGGATTGGGATCCCTGATTCGATCATAACCCATTTTCTGTGATTAGAAACCTTGATCCACTAAGTTCTCCCAAGATCCACCCATCTCTCTTGTTGGTTAACTCTACCATACACTATAAAAGAGAGGCATTCCATGGGAAAGGGGGAGGACTCTTAAAAGTACCAAACTTATGATATTGCAGCCTTGTGGAGATAGCTAGAGGAGGAAACACTTGGATCTGGAGGATTGGCTTGGACATCAAGCAACCTTTGTAAGCATTCTTCAAGTTTGTAATAAAGATAACTTGTCTTGTTTTTCCCATTTCATGTGTATTGCATAAGTTATTGACATGGAATGTATCTAATCTAGATTTCAATCTAATCTTTACTTCAAGGTATTTGGAAGCTTGTATGCTTGTTCTTTGTTTGATTCTAACAGGTTCTACATTGGAGCTTTGGATCAAGAGCTAGAAGCGGGACAAACGTCAGATTGAAAGGTGAGTCATATCTTTCATTGTTTCTGAATGCATGTAATCTTGTGGTGAAAGTTAGTTCAGGAATTTCAAGGTAGCATTTGTTTTGTTTTTTTCTTACCTTAGAGTCAGTTAGGAATCTGCTTTAAGTTAAGAGAATTTTGACTTATCCGTAGGGAAAAATTCTACCAACAAGCGAAAGTGCCACAATGACTAGTTTTTACTATACCAAGCCCTAGCTTCCAATTTGTTGCAAGTGCAACAAGTGTCGTAAATGCCATACAATGCCTTCTTTCGGGATAGCTCTGATACCATGTTAGTTTTTCATAATTTAATTCAATATGATCTAGGATCTTAACTAAGAGAATAACATGTACAGCATATCAAACACAAGAGACAAGAGACACAAAGCATTTCACTGGGGAAACCATAAAGGAGAAAACCCCACAACTTCCTCAGAGATAGAATAAGCACCAATACAAAGATCACAAAGATGAAACCCCAAAATATAGATGTCTCCAGCATCTACTCCTCCTCCACTTGTGTGCACTCCTCTCTCTCAACTATGTGAGTTGGATGTGTGAGTGAATGAGCAAATAGAGTGGTGCAACCACTCTATTTATACTTTAACTTGACCTTCCTTTTACCCTAACTGGGACGACCCCTTAGGGGATTCTAATAACCATTCCACTTGACTCATACTAGGATGAACCCTCTAAGGAGGTCTAATAACCCATCAAAGACACAACTTCAGGGTCTAATTCCCCGTCATACATGGGAGGATGGACCTCAATGACTTTACATGACCTAAGTACCATAATGACTTCTCCAACTGGAGGAATAAACATCTCCGTCAGAGGTACAACAATAAAATACAAATACAATATAAAATATACAAGTGAATATATTCTAAAGTTATAAATACATCAACAGTCATAACCATGCTAAGCCAATTCTTAAGATTAGACATAGATATGTATGTCACTGAACCCTTTATGAGTCTATTGTTTGTCCTTAGCACCTGGCCATTAGAGTCTGGAGAGTTTGACCAGTCAGTCCAGTGTGCTTGCCTTAAGTTTGATGAGTCCCTAGTGCAGAATATCCATTCTCAGCTAGTGAACTTCCATAGCACCAGAAGTTTCAGATTTCAATCGTATTTGCTGAGGATGTTCTTGTCATTTAATGAAGAGAATTTCCAGCTTCCTGAGATGATGCTCACAAAGGAAATGAACACAAATTACAACAAATTCATGAACAACCTCATGTCAAAGGTTTACAATGCTTTTTATTAGGAAATACTGCCCATGGTGTTAATAGAGATGAAGGAGATGTTGCGACCTTCTCCTGAGAAGAAAATTGGAGATTGGTTTCTCTTGAAACATGGCACAGTTATCAGAGTATATGGGTTTTCTCATTTGCCTTATGTACTACCAAAATTTCTAACTCCTAGAGTGTTTTCTCTAGAATTGATAAGGAAAAGGTTAAGGGTAGCGACTGAACATTTTCTAGATCATAAGAAAGCTTCAGACCTTACATTCCCATGGGCTATTGTCCCATTCATCCTTAAGAATAAGGCTTCCATTTCATCCATTGAGTGTGTAATAAGAAAAATGGAGTTTCAAACAAAGGCTGCCATCAACTATGATCTCCATCACATCATCTCCAACAGAAGGAAAGGCAGTAACAGAAAGGGCATTGTGCTTTTTGATCTTGCAGGTATGGCCGAGACTGCTAACTTGTTCGAATATCCCAGCAAGGCCAAATGGATGTAGATATACAAGATGATTCCACCTCCCTTGTACGAAAAGACACATCACCACAACCTAGCACCTCCAGCTTGGTCCCAACAGTTGGAGCAATTATACCCCTTGCCAATTGTTCTGATAAATCCAACACAATGGAAGTCGTTGATGCCATGGATGTAGAATATGAGGGCACAGAAAGAGCCCCAAAGAGGCAAGAGGTGGAGGAGACAGGGCAGGAGATGGTGCAGGTGAAAACTAGTCGAGTAAAGAAGAAACAAATAAAGGCCAATGTACCTTCCTTCAAAATCAAGGAGTATGTATTTGATAAGGCAGCTACTGAGCCTGCTGCACAAAGAAAAAGTAGATCAGAGCTGTTGGATGAATATAAAGGGGATAAAGATGCAGTTCCAAAAGAATCAAAGTTGTATGTTGAAGTTAGACAGATCTCCAACAAAAATGTGTCATTGGTCACTGTCAAGAGCCGTGCTCAGAACACTTTGAATTTGGCCCTAGAACCCAAAGATTAGGCCACTGAGGTGAAAATGAACCTGGAGGACATTCCCATTCCTGACATGATCCATATACATAAAGAGACTGGAGATGTTATCTATGCTAAGTTGTTGAAATCTGCATTAGAACTGTCCAAATTACAATCCAGTAAGGATAATATTGGGAATCAGCTCAAACAGGAAAAATGTGGAGAATAAAGCCAACCAGGCACAAATCAAAAAGTTGTAGACAACATTGTTGGCTACTGAAGGCCAAACAGACAAAATGGAAAGCATACAAAATCTGCTAAATGAGAAGTATAATACTATTAAAACACTAAAGAAGAAACTAAACATTCCTTCCACCCAGTTGATAGAAGCATCTGAGCTGCCAGAGCTGGAGAAGAAAAGAGAAGAGCTGAAAAGTGAATTAATAGATTGTAAAGCCAATTTGTCAAAGTTTGAAGAGAAATAAAAGTCGTGGAAAATGGATATGTCCCTTATAGTGGAGAGTGAGAAGAATCTAAAGGCCAAAGCTGAAGATTTGGAGAAGAAGTTGCAAGAGAAAGGTAAGGAGTTGGAGAGTATGATCACCTCTTCCTCCATTGAATCTAGAGATTTCTCCATTGTTCAAGTAATGGAACAGGTAAGTCTGAAGGATTTAGAGCTAGAAACGTTGCAGAAGCAGAACAAAGATCTGGAAAGCAGAGTTTCAGAAGAAGAACATGAGAGGAAGAATTGGGAAGCTAAGTACTTAGAGTTATAGGTTAAATATGATGAATTAATGAACCAGGATACAGGTCAAACATCACTGCAAGAACAAAATCAAGTAATCTGGGATGATGTTATAGGTGAAGCAAACAAATTAAGACCCTACCTTGATTTTATTTTCGACAAGGAAGCTATCATCAAATTGGCCAAGCAGAGTGTAACAGCAGTGAAAGAAAAGCTGAACAAGAAGCCCATTGAATGTGTTGCAAATGCCATAGAGTTTTTGAATGGGTTAACTGAGGATGAAGTGAAAGCAACAGGCATAAAAGACAGATTATCTACCATTATTTGGTCCAAGAAGGTGGAAAGTAAACATCAACAATTAGGTGCAATTCAGGACAGGATAGACATTATGGCACACCAATTGAAGCTCTTTAAGGATATGTTTGATCCATTATTCAAGAAGGGACTCCCACTCTTTTGGGAAGAAGATGGTACCATGCTGACTCAAAAAGAGTATCAAGACAGGTTGATGGAATGCAGGTTGGATCATGCAGACTTTACTGACATGAGCCAATCAATGTCAGGTAAAATAGTTGTGAACAAGCTGGCAAAGGAGTTTGAGTTGGTCCTGATGGTCAAAGAATCATGTGCACACCTACAGAACTATTCATACATAGATCATGTGGAGCTGTGTGTATTGCTAAAGGAGGTGGCCACTACATATTTTCCAGCTGCCGACCAATGGAAGACTGTGGAGAAATATGGGAAAGCCAAGCTAACGCTGCATGCGTAAATATTTTGAATATCGTGGAGATTTTGTAGCCTGAAGAATTAGTTACTTAGGCTTTGTTTTATTTACTAGGGTCTATTACTAGTCAGTAAATATTCATTGACACATGTAAAAGGAAGTTAAGCCTACTTGTCAGCTCTTGTTGTTTCTATTGTAACTGATTTTCAAGGATGATCGACCTGTCTGTATAGGTGTCATCGATGTTGTAACAAATTTCTGTTAGGTTGAATCGAGCCTGAGGGCTAAGGATATCTATATATTCACATGTAATAGAGAGAAAAAAGGGTTGGAACTCGTGACAACTTGATTTTTTTGTTTGAGATCCATCTTTAATAAAATTACGGAGCCGAGGCTGGCATTTTGCAGAGATTCCTGTGTTATTTACTTTATAGTTTGTATCTTCTTTCCTCATGTGAATGTGTTTCTTGTTATCTATTCCATTTTGTTATCTTTTTCATGTCTGAAATAAGTGTATGATAGTGCAGAATTCATACATGTATTCTCTGTCTATTGGTTTCAGATATTCATAAAAACTTTCTACTAAAGTTAGCATTGGATTCATCCTTGTTGGATTCCCATGTTAATGGACTGTTCTTCATTTCTTCTTTATCACCAGACAACAACATTTTGATTGTAACTGAGTAACTACCTTTCCTTTGTTATAAATTTCCATGCCATAGCACTGTAATTTGATATATTTGCTATTTTGACTCCATTGCCCAATGAATGTTTACCTTGTTTCAACCAAACAACAAATCAGATTTTAATTCTTATTCATATATCTCGCCTTGCTAAACAATCGGTGAGAGATCCCTCTCTGGAAAGAAAGAAGTCAGCTCTCTTTCCTAAAGCTTGGTTTTGTGGTTACCTTGAAATGTCCTTTTTACAATGTGAGGTACATTTTGAGTGATAACACTAGTCAAACTTGCGCTGTTGATGGATTGTTAAGATAATTCATGGGATCTTCAAGAATTCATTTTCCACGTGATATTCATTCCACTTAGGTATAAAATATTTTTTCTTATTCTTGTTTTTATTCAAACATTTGTATTTCATTGAATGTAATTATTTGTCCTCTATCCATGTACATGGGTGAAAGAGAGAGAATTACATTTTCCTCTCCATGGTTATGCAGTTGCAGGAATGAAAATTTAAGCACATTAAAGTTTACAAAATGAGCAAAAGGTATACAAAACAAAGCAGTTGTGGATGAGGAAACTGAGGATGATGTGAACATTTTGTGTGAACATATATGCCAACTAAAGGTATTTTATGTTCATGATTATTTGGTCATTATACATGATATTTGACGTGTTTGAGTTGTTTGAGCACAAAACATGGATGAAATTGGCTCAACATGCCCAAGCCCGACACCTGAAGGAATGATGATGGTACCCATGATACTTCCAGATGGACATGTTGGATACATATTGTAAGTCTCACCATCAATTGGGTTTCGTTCACCTCCACATCATCGACACGTGAAAGGTATACTCCTTTCATTTTGTTCTATTTTGATATTCAAAATTTATACTTGGTGAAGGTTACACTCTTAAGTTATTGGATTGTTGGTTATTTTTAAAGGGCCTGTTTATTCACCAACTAACTGTCCCCTAGTATCACCCTTAGTAAACTTGAGTCCCCCAGCAGTCTCACCATCAATCATGTTTCCTTCCCCTCCAAATCATCGACATGTGAAAGGTATACTTCCTTTATTTTCACGTATATTTGAGATGTATTTTGAGTATAATAGTAGCAAAATTTACTAAGAATGACCTGCTTATTGCATTGTTAGGACCCTCTTCTTCTCCTGCAAACATTTCCCATTCGGAATCACCTCAGATGACACGGAGGATACCTTTGGCACCACCGCCATTGCTATTTCCTCCCCCCTCCACCTACTAAAGGTATGGAAAGTACATAATATATTTTTTTATTCTTTGAACATTCATTCTGTTATCACGAGTTGAATTTCTCTATAAATTTTATAATTTTATTTGCAAATAAATTTACTCCATGCATATAAGACCAGTCTGCTTATATTTCACCTTATTTCTGTGTATAAAGAATCAAGATACATTATGTGTGACTAACTTGATGCACTCTTTGTACAGATTGTGGTTCAATAGCTTGCACTCAACTATTGACTTCTACTCCTCCTGGTGCACCATGTGGTTGTGTATATCCAGTGCAAGTGGAGCTTGATCTTGGGGTGGCACTTTATGCTTTTTTCCCATTGGTTTCAGTGTTGGCTACATAGATAACAACATGAACTTTCTTGAAACAAAGCCAAGTAAGGATAATGGGAGCTAATGCAGATTCCCAAGATCAAGAAAAGACAATTGTGATTCTTGATTTGGTACCATTCAGAGAAAAATTGGACAATACAACTGCATTCTTGATTTTTGAGATATTTTGGAAAAAGAAGATTATCATTAACATGACCCTTTTTGGTGACTATTGGGTAATCTTTGTTTCTTACCTAACCTTATGTGACCCTTCTCCATAATTTGGTAAGATGGTGTTAACTGTTGGAAGTTTTATTCTCATATCAATCCATAAGGAATTCTATTTAAGGGTTCTAGCTCAATGGTAGAGCACCTGCCTTATAGGTAGGAGGTTGGTGGTTCAATTCCTTTGTGCCCTATATATGTTCTGAAACCACTAAAAAGAGATAAATGACTAAAAAAATGACCAAAATTTGCATATAAACGGTCCCACCAGTACAACATGAGACATAAGTGACAAAAAAATGACCAAAATATGCATATAAATGACAACTTTTGAGTTGGCGAACGCTAGTAGAAAATTAGCGGTCATTTATCACGTGACAAAAAATGTGGTCATTAATTGTGACATTTAATGACCAAATATATGGCCAAATATATGACCACAAGATAAGCTATAAATGACCAAGCTAAATATGACCACTTTTTTGGTCGTGTGATAAATGACCGCTAATTTGCTACCAGTGGTCACCAACTCAAAAGTGGTCATTTATATGCGGATTTTGGTCATTTATCTCTCATTTTGTACTATTGGTATTTTCTTTAGACTTAATAGGAGTGGAATTATTCTAAGACTCCAAAATAGACATTCCAATTTCCATGGAGAGACCTCTTTGAGCTTGATAGGAGCCATTTCCGAAGAAAAAAACAAATTATTCCTCTCCAAGGATTCTTCCAAATTTGAGGAAAAACCAAGACAATTTCTCTTTGCATGACCTTTATTCATACACGAAAGACATCAGAAAGGAATTTTCCAATAGTCAAGTCAGTGACTGAAGGACTACTCAACCCAGTTGATCCCAATTTCTTCTAGAAGCCCCAAATCCAGATCTAATTCAACCAACTCCCAAGCTAGTCATTTATCTTCCCAAAGAAGAGAACTATCATCAAAGAATATGGAGATCCCCACCATATTATTTATCTCCTCAAATACATTATTTGACCGTAACTCAATACGAAAACCTAGAAGTCTCATCAACACATGCCACTTCTAGAACTTTTCTTTAAAAGGATTAATACAATCATGTCATTTTTTAAGCATCAAAGAACTTCTGCCAATGATCCATTTTGTGGATAAAACCTTCTCCAAGTCCTCCTCCCCCAAAAAATGAAAACATAACCAACTATTCATTAGAATGTTTAGCTTAGGACAATATCCAAGCAAAGGATTCCAATTAGACTTCACCCACTCCAACATATCTCCCTGCCTCATATTTGCATAGCTCATCTTCCCTACTAAAGCATGCGTTGCTAGGATTTGAAATCTATCTAGATTAGTATCCTTACCCAACGTCAAAAATACCTTCTCATTCCAAGCTTAGTGAGTCTTTAATGTGCCTTTACCTTTGATGACACCCATAGAAGGAACCACACCATCATACTCTTTCTGGACTCCTCCAGAAGTCGCCTTCACCTAGGGCTCCAACTACTCACAAAAAAATGACAGAGGACGAGAAAACCTTAAACTCTTCTCCATCCCCAACATACCCACCTCATGACATGGAGGAGTAAGTGATGGCCTAGAGGATCCCGCCAAGGCAATAATATCTGACCCTGGTTCAAACTATACCATCCCTTCTACAAAAATCTTGTTAGTACTCCACACATGCTGAAAAAAATAATAAATTCCTCATCTATTTTTAAAATGTTAGCTCTACCCCACCCCAAATATTCAACAACCCAGATCACCACCTCCCCATAATTCATCGCATCCATTAGAGTTGTCTATACCGAAATTATAGAGAAAACAACCACCAATAGCTAACAAGGACTCCATCTTGGCATAGAGAAAAAGTAGAAATGCAATATACAAGTTAATATTAACATAATATCATGCACCTTTTGTAATTTATTAATTTCCATTTAATTAAAAAAATCAATTTACATATTTTTAACTTGAAAGCTATATCTTCATAAAAAATACATAATAAAAATTCGCAAGACATACATAATTTTTATGTATTAGATATATAAAATTGTTTGATAAAACCTTGTTGTTACAATGGGTAGTTCTTGTCTCTCTCTATTTTGTATCAATCAACTATCTTATCATCCGGTGCACCAATAGATTTTTTGTAGGAAGAATTATAGGAGCGGGTCAGCTTAATCGATGACTTACGCCTTACCATGGCATTACCTGGCCTTGTGAAGGCTTAGTGTAATGAAGAACGCAACTTGCATTAAATGGAAACTATGTTACCCACAAATATAATAATAGATTTATGAACCAACAAATCAGGATATAAGGACATTAAATACAGTATGACTATCTATCTATTTATTCTACAACCAAATATGTGTTTTATCCAATCTATTCAATCTTCCAACAAAGAGATATATAATTTATGAAATATGGTGTTACTACTTATTATGTTACTAAATATGGTTTTTATCCAATGGTTCAAGCTATGAATACTACTTCTAACTATAATAGGGAGATTAAAATAAGGAAGAGAAACTTAATGGTGGGTGTAATATGTGAATGGTATTCCTGGGAACGTTGAGGAGGTTTAATGCATGATCAATGATGAATATGGGGCCAATAGAGAGGGAGGTAATAATAAAGCGCAAGGGCGTTCAAAGGGGTAAATCAAGAGTTAATAAGGCGCAAGGGCGTTCAAAGGGGTAAATCAAGAGTTAATAAGGCCCTGGGGCTAAAGATAGCAGAAGCTAATCAGGGCCTTGCGAAAAGCACTCTCTGTAGCCCCATATATTCTTTTGACCTTTAGCCACATGGAGATTCGTTATATCTCTCGTGGCGAGGTTATAGCTTGACCCTTTTATGTACCTGCCTCTTTCAATGTGAAAGTATTATAGTCAGTCAGGAAAATCATAAGGAGGAATGAACTACTTGTCTGATGCGGACAAAGAAGGATGGCGAGCACTGACTAGAGGGAGGGCGATAACTCTTTTTGGTTTATCCTGAATAAGATGTTACATTTCTTAAATTCGATGCCCAACTTGTTCTTACGATTGACAGAGCCTTGGCCCAGGATTATCCCAAGGATTATTTCCCTTATTTAATATCCTTATGCCCTTGTTTCATGAGGCAATGTTAATTTGGTTAAAGAGGTCATCCCACAATAGCAGGCCCTCAGTGCGTTTATTAGGGGAATTTTTATTCTATCAGATAAAAATATTAAGGGAAATTTAAAAATTGATGATGGGTAAAATCCCATCATGTTCATGTGTTTGATGATGGGTAAAATCCCATCATGTTCCTGTGTTTGATGATGGGTAAAATCCTATGTTTATTTTGTGTGTTCATGCTCTTTCTGTGAAGTGGCTACCTAAACCTAGATCTTTCAGTTTATAAGTAACTGATGGATTTTCGGAAAGATGGCCATAAAGATTGGTTCTTACTCATGTATGATCAGGATTTCCTGGAACCCTAACTAAGGTCAACTATGGACCAACCCCCAAAAGATTAGCTATTATGAAAACCCCCCAATATGCTCGGTAAGGTTATCTTTGAACCACGACGTCTAATTAGGTTGTCCTAGAACCCCTCACTGTGATCGATCAGTTTTAACCCCCATGTATGATGATTGGTCAGGCTTGCTTTTCCCCTTCAATATTTGGCTTTATTGTATTTTAACCTACTGGGGAGGGTTGTTTAGTTCAATAGTTAATAACTCTCTTGGATGCGTGGGGCTTCGCGTGCTATACCAACAACTTTAGGTGCGAGTGCGAGGTCTCATTACAGGAAGGATTAATAGCACGCGTGATGATCCTTTAAGTTAATTTACTCTATCTCTAAAGTGATACATCTTCTTTCCTGCCAGTAAAATAAATCTATCCAGGCAATATAGCAATATAAAGGTTTAGGTTTAATCATTAGCCCTAATGCTTAGGGTTAAGAGTTCATCCAAGTTAAATGATTTCATTAGCATCCAAGGGGAGATAGACCACCATTGATCTGGAGGAAGGTTACGATCTAGGGTTTGTTAAGGGTGTATGTGTTACGTAGGTGTTACAAAGGTTTTACGGAGGGAAATTGCTCCATGAAAATGAATGATAATTTAATAAAATTGTAGTAGTTTAGGAAGTTAATTGCTTCGATAAAAATTCTAGTGATCAAAAATGATTTCATTAGCAGTAAAGAGATAACAACCAGCCATTATCCCACCCAATACTAATAGCTAGGTAAGGTTTCTCCTTCCACTACTAGTGATTGATTACCCCCATTTATTTCTCACTAATATCCCTCACACATAAAACAATATGCTTAATCCTCCTCTTATAAACCTCTTATTCTTGATTCTTAATGGAAACTCTCCTTGCACTCCACTCTACCTTCTCTTTGAGGTACACCTGCTTCTTCCAAATCCATCTTCTCTAGGACCCTCTTCATTTATAACCGATAGAGACCAATAATTTTGAGTCGCTAATCTGGATAAACAACCCCAAATATGGGGGAGTATTTTCAATTCCTTCATAGTTGTTTTAGAAATTGAACGTTCTAAATACCTTTTGGACAAATCATATACCTTTTTATTCCATAATTCCTTTTGGTAGATAGAAAATTAATTGGATAATTCCTTATAAGTGTATTTTGTATCACAACCTTTCCTACCTTGTAGAGAAGTCTTTCATCATTTTTACCAGATCCAACCTATGCTAAAGCCTCCCTATATAAGGTGGATTTATCTGTTAAGTAGACGCCTGAGAGGACTCTTGAGTGTGTTCATGGGCTTCTAGGTTTTCGTGTGGTTCTTACTCTAATGATTCAGTTATTAGGTGGAAGATGGGATGCCACTACCTTACCTGAATGAAGGATTGAGCTTGAGGTGGATACTGCTGCTATTGTGGAACTTTATTTTGTATTAGCCAAGTTGGTTGGTTTGGAGCATACCAGGTTGGAGGAGGAGCATGCATTTGAGTGTTATAAACATAATTTAAATATAGAGGATGTGCATACGGCATACTCTGTTTAAATTGTCTTGGTGGACCTTGCCTCTTTTGATTGATGAAGCAAAATTTCTATATATGCTCCTCGTATCCTTGGTATTCATCCTTAAACCTAGGTAGTGTCTGATGAGTTTACTCATAGATCCCACAAACTTATAATTGTTTAATAGACACTCATTTATAGCATGCTTCTTGGTGCACTTGGGGTAGAAAATAGCTATATATATTTATTTAAGCCTCCTCTTGCTTTATTTTTATTTGCATAGTATCCATTTGCATGACTAGGGAGTTAAAAATGTAAATCTTCATGTCTTCAAGTTGGTTTTCAATTTTATATTTGGTCAAACTAGCTACTGCTATCCTGGACGATTGTGTTGTAATTTCTCTACAACCTCTACCGTTATTGTTGGCGTATCTTTAGTAATTCATTGAGGTCCCCTTAATATAATCATAATATGGTTTGAAGATATCCCCATTTGCAATTAAATTAAATGTTTCCAGGCATTCCTCTCGGGCACCTCTGAGGAGTACTAACTTGAGGGATTCAACATCCAATCTACCATTGGTGGACCTCTTGTAGCTAAATTAAAACTTTATACATAATCCTCTAATGATTCATCTTCCCTTTGAGTCATTATGAAGATATCATCCCTAGTGTCTCTAGATCTTTAGTGATATCTATATTTTGAATGAAGGCTTGCTTCATTTGTTCCCAAGCACTAATGTTGTTCTCATCCAAGCTTATGAACCAGCGCAATGTTGCTTCCTTAAGGGTAGATGGAAAGAGTCTTAGCTTTTGAGCATCTGCCTTATAGTCAAATGTTATACAAAAAACCTAAAATGAAAAGAGGAATTTATCTGGGTCTTCTGTGATAAGCCCATGAAAATGAGGGAGAGCATAATAATTTATGTTTTGCATCCTTGCTTCCTCTTTTGTCTCTAGAATGGGGAATTTTAAAAACATAAGGTTTATATTATCCTCCTTTAGCCATGATATTAAAAGATGGTGGCTCCTCTTAAAGTTCAGTCCTTTTCTTAGGATGGGACAGATTTGTGAATACCCTTGCAGCAAAGAATCCTCTCTGTCCTTCTTTATAATTTATAGTAAATTATTCAATGATTTGTTGTATATCAGCTGGAATTTATGCAGTAGATTGTTCTTGATATCCTTAAAAAATTCCTTGCTCTGCTCGAGGGCTATAAATCACTAAATATTCCCAATGTCTTCTAGACTCCGCTTTAATTTGATTTTTTGGTATAAAGTGCTCTAGTTTATCTCTATGTCGATGGATACAACCTAATGATGATTCTTAAAAGCTTGAAACACTACATAGAAGAATTATAAAGTGACTTATACCCTTAAAATGCTTATATAATATGTATTTAATTATTATATATATATATATATATATATATATATATATATAAATATATATAATAAGTTTTTTTTAATTAATGAAAACATAAAATTAAGATTAAAAAAAATATAGAGTTTCTATATAAAAGAAATTATATTAAGATTATGCACTTCTTCAATTTAACGTTAAGTTGTTTAAAACCTGTGTAGATTGAGAAGGCACGCATTTCAAACATATGCAAATACCAAACTAAAACCGTCTGAATCAGTCTTTTACGTTTTGTTGACGTGAAGGATGAAAGGAAAATGAAAACATAGCCCAATTCTTAAACCCTATTGAAAATATAAATTTCCATGGATGAATTCAATAAAGGTTTAAAAGGAAAAAAAAACAGGTTAGATGTTTCTCTACATAGGTCGCGGCAAATCAGCACAAGATGGAATAGCTAAATGCCTAATGTTTCACGTTTCAACTTTTCTCTTGCTTGGTTGCTTCAATGTCATGCGCTTAAACATTTTGTGAATGCAATCCATGAGAGTATTAGACTATATAAATCTCCTCATTCTCGAGGTAGGGAGTGGCTTATGAACAAAGTGAAATAGAAAATTATGTAAAACAAGGGGACTCTATTGGAATATCTCACAAGTACATTTTCCACATTTATTAGTGTCACAAATTTTGCGTAGATTTGAATGATATTGATATTGGTTTCAATAACTTTAAATGAATTTTAGGTATGAATGTTACAATAAATTCTTTTTACAAAGAATCTCGGATATTCCAAGTAGTGGCCAAGCAACCATGTGAAATAGATTAGAGATAAAAAAAGATAAAACAAAGTGGGCATGGTTGTGATGGGTTGGAAACCAAAGAGATTAGTTCTATTCTAGCCAATTTTGAAACTCATCGTCAACTATATAACAACAATAATGGAGTCCTTTACCAATGGAAAACAATGGGTTCTTATCAATCTGTCCCTGGAAATTGTTGTTAGCAAAATATTCAATAGTTGTGGTAAAATTGTAGCATGAACTTTAAAGCTAGACCTTTGTTGGTATGTTTTCTCTCTTGAAATGTGACATAAAATGACAATATGGGTGACCATTATTGGATATGGATTCTAGAGGGTTTATTTCATTGCAGTCACTCCACACATTACCATCTCATAGGTTCCTTCCCATAGCGAACCAAATCTATCATCACCTTTCACACCTTATTATTGCACGTAAACCTTGACCCAAACCCTCACATAGACACTCAATTTCCCTTGACCTCCATATATTATAACATGTGCCACATGTAACTTGTTAAAGTGTTCCCAAATCTATGTAGCATTGTCCTTAAAGGATCAATGTCATAATTTCTTATCCTCGGGCTCTTCCCCATCCCATTGATTATGAAAGGACCCCTAGGATAATTATAGAAATTCTCAAAGTCCTTCTTGAAATTGGGTGTCCTAAGTTTCAATCCCTTTCCCTAGAGAATCACCTTCAAGATATTGTAGGAATAATATAACTATTCAAACAAGAGAATGCCCTTAGGGCCCAAGTTCATTATGATTTTCTTTAGCGCCTTCATTGCAAAATCTATGATATGATTGCTTAGAGAAATCCAATAATCACATCCTCGTTTTCCCTTCGTTGAATGAAAGAAAACTATTCTTGGTTCAAGCAGATGTGGGTTTGAATTATGTGGACAATCTTGAATTTTGTAGATTGTTGGGCTTGTTGGTCAACATAATTTCCCTATCTCGAACCTTGAAAAGATAATTGGTCAATGTGATGGATCTATCAATCTTGACATATCAGCTATATGAAATGTTGTCAAATTTCACTATCATTGCAAATGAATTATTACGAACTCTAATAAAATCCTTGTCATCATTTATGGCAATCAAAGTTCCCTTTTAACCCATCCTTGCAACATTGTAGAATTTGAAGTTTTATCTCTCACATCTTGTGATGGTTTATAATGTTGGCTACTGGAGATGGAGATGGGGAAAAATGTGAAAGGTTGATGATGAGTATATCAATATTAGAAGGCATAATGCAATGCTTTTCAAATAGATTGTATAGAATTTGATTGTAGCATTCATCTCATTTGGTTCTTCCCACTGCTCGCATTACATAATGATTTTGATCAACGTTAATTAATAAATAGACTTGTTTGATTTTGGTCAATCTTTATTAAGAAACAATAGGCTTGACTAGGGAAAATTTTAAGGATCCATAATTTTGTCAAAGTGTGGAAAACTTGGCGAATCTTACTAATTCTTAAATTTGCAACCATAAAACGTTTGGGAAATTTTAAAAATATATCCAAATTTATAAGGACTTTATATAGTTTTTAGACAATTTTGGCTATTTTTAGAGTAAAAAAAACTATCCCATAGAATTTGGGTGAAACATCTTTGAAAATAAAAAACAAATTGGCGAATTGTTTTTTGGAAAAGAAGGTTGAAAAGTAGCTCATAGGCTAAATTCCGCACCTAAAAGTTTCCTTAATCTTGACACTACATAGTACCATAATTAAACATTATATGATAAAAGATACTTGATATAGAAGAGGAATGATACCAAGTAGATGTGACGTCTAATGTTCAAGCTATATGGTATGATCATACCACAGTAAGTGATGTTGCATGCTACTAATCTCAAACATAAATCATGACCACAATGAAGTTATCAAGAATTGATTAGACAATCAAACATAAAATCATAACCTAGATCTAGACAACCTATAATGCAAACATCAAAGCATGCAACAATATAGCATCCTTTGTCTCTAATGTTAGGTATGCTTATGATAGAGGCATATATAGATTGAAATTCACATTGATTTACATCAACCTCTCTCTTAAATCTACCCTGGGAGGATCCATAAATGATATTGTTTCACACTCTGGAAGTGTCAAGAATCTTGTAAAAAAAACAAAGGGAAGGCACACACATTCACATATAGAAAATAGTAACCAAGAGCATCGATGAAACTACTTTGTTATATAAAATGAGGAAAAAAATAAATCTTTGTTATATAAAATGAGGAAAAAAATAAATATTTGTTATATAAAATGAGGAAATAAATAAATCTTAGAAAATCATATGGATCTATGTCACAACGAACACATTATTGCTTTACCATGCAATAAAAATCATTTTGTTCTTTTGATAGTTTTATTCAATCATAAAGTCAAAGTCATAAACAACATCTTTTCACTGCTTCTTAGAAAACATTCTAGTGAAATCATCATAAGTTTGGACTAAGACTACCAAGATTTTCTATGGTAATATGATGTAGCTTATTATCAATCTTGAATGTTATAAAATGATGGATTCTCTTTAGAGGCACTTTCAGTTAGAACGCAATGCTTTCTTCTACTAGATTTGCATGCCTTATAATGAAATATTCACATAGATCTATGTACATCATGTTGGAATATTCAATGATATTGAGAGGGGGGGTGAATCAGTATCATGTGCATATTTATAAATTATTCACTTTTAAAAACATTCACCAATTCCAATTTAACACCACATCAATAAAACAAACTGCGCACAAATATTTGAGGAAAATTTTTGCATATATATGTATAAAATATGAATTTACAAAGAAATATGGGAGACACTAATCTCCACTGATGTGAGCACTAAATCACTCAAACACCCCTCTGATTGGGACACCAAACCCACTAGAAAGCACCAACGTGCAGACTATGGGATTTAACCTGTGAGGACACCAACCCTCTTTTCAAGCACCAACTTGTTGAACCAGGCTCCGACCTGTGTGGACACCAATCCTCTGTGCAAGAACCAACTCGCAATGTTTAAGAACCAACATGAGTATTGACACCAATCTCCTTTCCTCACCTCGTCCAAATTCCCTGAGGTGTAGATAGTACAAATTCCTAACTCCAGGTCTACATGCAGAAAGATTTGCATTCCGCTTTACTGACTACGTGCTCTTCCACCAGTTAACCTCAGACTATTGTTTTTCTTACACTGTATTCCACCACTGATCCACTCTACAACGTAGATTTCATGCACACATATATCCACATGCTTCTTGCACCTTTTCAAAAATGCTCAAATATGCATGTCTTCTCCTTGTGTTTCTGCATTTCTTGTTGCCTCACGCACTTCGTCAAATTATGTTTCTTTGGATTCCCCTGAGCACTTCATATGATTGAAGCTTGACAATTCAGAATATTACTCCATATATTCTTCCAATATTTATTTTTCACTCATCAACTCACTTCTTATTTATACTCAACTTGTTCAAACAATGCGTCCACAAGTTGGGGCTTCTCTAAACGAGAACATTCCTTCTTCCTTTCTTTTTAGACAAGCTTACCCAAGCATATACTACTTGTCTTAACCTGCGCAAATGAGTTACCATGACTTTGTTGGTATGTGCACACTATTTCATTGGATTTGCAGGACTTGCGCACTTGGGAACCATCACTTGGTGGGATTAAAGACTTGCACAGATAGTTTTATGTATTTCTTCAAACCGGCACATAGACACTAAGTCCTCTTTGACATCAATGACAAACAAAGTTCAACAATAAACCCCTTTGGCATTGATGCCAGCACCTTATGAAGTTTTTCTCCTCCTAATCATGAATTCCTTTATTCTGCTTGCACACAATACAGTGCTCTCCCTATGTTCATTCCAGTTTGATCCTTTGCTCTACTATAGAACCTTTGATCAGTACTTCTCTATTGTTTTTCATTTCTTCACTTACCTAGTTAACACAATGTACATATAGCTAATAAAAGCCTTGATATACTTGGTTAACATAAGACTAGACATTTTTTATGCAATAAACACCCTAAGCCAATACATGGTTGAGCCAAGGAAGACACATTGGTTTGCAACTAAACATGTATCAAGGTACATGCACGGTACAATTGGACACGGCTTGATATATGTCTCAAATGGTGAATTGAAGCTGCAAGGTTATGTAGATTCTAACTGGTCGAGAAGTGTAGTGGATAGAAATAGAACCTCAGGGTGTTTCTTTACCTTGGGATTAGCCATGATATCTTGGTTTAGCAGGAAATAGACTTCTGTTGCACTTAGTACAGCAGAAGAAGAGTACTATGCAGCTAATGTCGCAAGTCGTGAAGTAGTGTGGCTTCGAAATCTTCTTGCAGGATTATTTGATTTGATCTAGAAATGACCATAATACACTATGACAATCAAAGTTGTGTCAATATTTCATAAAATCCAATGTTTAATGACAAGTCGAAGCATATTGAGATCAAATACGACTTTATCTGATACATGGTGTAGAAGGGAGCAGTGACGCTCTAGTACATATCCATGACCGAGCAAATAGATGCCATTCTCACCAAGCCTCTATCCAGGGCACAGTTTGTGTACTTTAGGGACAATCTTCGTGTGATGGAGAATGCCTCTCAAAGTGAGAGGGAGTGTTGATAGATGAGCCACACCATGATGAGTGACAGACACTCATATGGGATGAATGGCCTAGACATCGTGATGGTTCGAAAAATGACCGACATAAATTCATATGAGATGAATGGCCCAGACACCATGATGGTTCGAAAAATGAGAGACAAACATTCACAAGAGGTGAATGGATGAGACATCATGATGATTCAATAGAAAAGTGGTAGACATTCACGAGAGATGAATGGCCTAGATACCGATATGGTAGTGCAGATGTAGTTGTAGTACAGACATAGTACAGATGCAGTTGTAGTATAGACATAGTACAGATGCAGTTGCAATATAGACATAGTAATATGCAATTGCAGTATAGATTCATTTGTAGTATAGACACAGTATAGATGTGGTACAAATGCAGATGCGGTACAGGTACCATATAGATGTAGATGCAATACAGATGTAGTACTGATGATGGACATTCTCACAAAGTATGTGGCTTGGCATGATTCAAAATGTCTCCCTCGCTAAGAGGTACTATTGATGTTTCTCCATGGTTCCAGCATCAAGCAAAAATTCTACAAATCATTTCCCCAGAGTGGTCATGTGTATTGACCATTGGTTGGTAGAGAATGACCTCATTGTAGCCCTAATTATTCATGTACATATTGACTATGTGTATTGAGGCTCAGATGCTTATCCTTTGTCTAGTCATGTGGATTGACTAAAGTGAAGGAAGGCTTGTGGTCACATTGCATACTCTATGTGGGAGTACTCCATAATGGGAGTGATCTATTATAATAGAGTGAGTTGACTTGCCTATGTTATAGGGGATATTATCTCCTTGTGTAATAGACAAAGTCTAATCTAATGTTGCATTTGACATTTTCTCTAAAAAGTGTCTGAGACTTCTTAAAGTATGGTGAAATCAACATTAGAGCTCTATGTGTCAATTTGATCTACATGTGAGGAGATGAACATCAACGGGGATAAATTTTCTATGATGAATAAATATCCAAGAAGTCAAGACAAACCATTGAATAATTCCCATATAGCATTGAAGAAGTTATAGACTAAAATGTAGACAAGAAGACAAGTTCTATGCTCCATTTTCTTTCTACTGGTTGGAGGGCCAATCCAATATATGCTTTTCCAACTTCTCCAATTAATTCAAGTATGTTGGGGACAAGTCATAACTATGCATTTTCAATTCCTCCTTGGTTGCAAGGATCAAAATGGCATCAGGAAAATGAAGGCTACTCAACCCATTCAAATCATGCAAATGCAGGCAATTCAACCTACTTAGTTGAATCAAATGCAGGGAAACCTACAAGATTTGGAAAAGAATATTTTCATCCTACTCATGCATGGATATGTTTTATTCTTATGCGTAACCACATCTAATGTGGATTTTGTTAAATTGATAATTATTTGTTGTAGCTAGACCCAGGCCATAAGGGATTTGGCACCTACTAAATAAATCCTAGATCCTAGTCTTCTCTAAAACTTGAGGCTTTTTTTTCTCGATATTATTAATATAAAAGAAATTTTGGTCACCCTTAATTGGTTCTAAAATAGAAAGTGCAACCCATGGTACACATTAATTATGGTAATCAAATAGGTAGTGTTACCCAAAATGCCAAGCCTGATTTGTTTTCAAGTTTATAAACATGGTATGTTTACTAGTTATATCACTAGCATGACAATATATGGAAAGTGAGAAAAGACAATATCGGATTGTTTGGACACGTGTAATTTGAACCATATCTTTCCTAGCAAGTCTAAATCAACCTACATATACATTATCCCACCAATCACCAACAATTTCACAATTGTCTTCACTAGTCTCTTTCCTAGAAAACAAGGCAATGCCATTACTCTCCTACATGTATATGCAATAGCATTGTTAGTCTTTTGCAATAGCATCTAGAGGTGTTTGGATTAAATGAATAACCAAATCTTGAGAAGGTGATCTATAAATCTAAGTGACTAAAATAGTAATGTAACTGTGCTTTTTGGATGACTTCTAGATAGGGAGGGATTGATGTAATCTAGTCAAGCCATCTCCTAAATATCTATATACACACCTAGAATTGAAATGCCTATAATATGACTGTAAATCCTTTAAAATTTGAAAGGAAACCTAGAGAATATGCAAGAACATGAATATATGATGTGGATTATGAATACAAATATAGAGGCAAATACAATTACAAAAACAAATTACACTTACAAACACAAACAATTATGTCCTAGTTTGTAAATTACAAAGACACATCACAGAGGTAGATTACAACTACAAATACAAAGACAAATTACATTTACAATTAAATCCCACATATTATTAAATGTTATAGCAGATAAAATACAGAGGCATATTACAACTACAATTATAACTACAACTACAACTCCAACTACAAACACAACTACTATTACAACTATAACTACAACTACAACTACAACTGCAATTTCATTGAATCTCAAAATTTATACACAATATAGCATGATTATTATCATTTACCTTTCGATTCCTAATAGATTCAGGTTTAAGATGGATCTATGCTGGTTTTAATTTTCTTTTATTTTATGAGTTGCCATTAATTTTTTATTACCTTTTATTTTTGGAAACGTTGCGTTACATAATGTGAAAAACATGACAAAATTGACAAAATATCCCCCATACTGGGTCATAATCACCTTGCTACTCTCGGTGCAATGATACAACAAATATGGAGGATAATATGTCACAAAACAACCAGGCCCCAATATGGCCAAATATGGCCAAATATGTCCAATGGTGATATGCCAATTCAAATAGTTAAAGCAATAACATAACCAAATTACAATCATAGTGAAACAATTCAAATAGATAAACCTCTAAAGCCCTAAAAAAACCCTAATTACAAGCACGACAAGGGTCAAACAAAGCCCAAATATGCGCATTGAATCCTTCTACCCATTAGTAGGGTCACTACAAACATGGAGGATGCTTTGTTACAAAACAACTAGGCCCCAATATGGCCAAATATGCACAATAGTGCCATGCCAATTTGAACAATTAAATCCATATCGTATACAAATTACAAGCACATTGAATCAATACAAATAGAGAAGCCTCTAAAGCCATGAAAATAACTAATTACAAGCATGAAAGGGTCAAACAAATCCCAAATATGAGCATTGAATCCCGCTAACCCCTTCATTAGGGTCACTACAAACGTGGAGGATACTTTTTCACAAAACAACCAGGCTCCAATATGGCAAAAAATTCCCAACAATGCCATGCAAATTTGAATAGTTAAATCCTTACCATAACCAAATTACAAGAATAATGAATAAATTTTAATAGAGAAACCTCTAAAGCCTCAAAAAAACCAATGTACAAGCACGGCAAGGGTAAAAAAAGCCCAAATATGCACATTGAAGCCCACTAACCCAGTCATTAGGGTCACCACAAACATGGGGTACAATCTGTCATAAAACAACTAGGTCCAAATATGCCCAACGGTTACATGCTAATTCGAACAGTTAAAGAATTAACATAACCAAATTACAAGAATAGTGAAACAACTTGAATAGAGAAACCTCTAAAGCCCTGAAAAAACCAAATTACAAGAATGAAAAGGGTCTAGCAAAGCCTAAATATGTGCATTGAATCCCACCAACCCCTTCATTAAGATCACTACAAACATGGGGGATAATATTTCATAAAACAACTGGCCTCAAATATGGCCAAATTTCCCCAGCAGTTCCATTCCAATTCAAACAGTTCAAGCCATAGCATAACCAAATTACAAGCATAGTGAAAACAATTTGAATAGAGAAACCATTAAAGCCCTGATAAATCCAAATTACAAGCACAAAGGTCAAGCAAAGCCCCAATTCTTTCAAAACTAAGTAGCATTACGTAAAAATCATACAAAATTCCAACCAGAATTGATGTGTTGATAAACATAGATGATCATCACCCAGTAGATATCATAGAATAATTCACATTCATAAAAAATTCACTCATATTTCCAACCAGTAGTTGATGTGTTGATAAACATAGAGGCTCAACAGCTGGTAGGATAGGAATCCTACCAGGAAAATGCAGCAACCTCCACACAGGATGCTTCTCCCCCGAACACGAAGTTAGCTTCACAATTGGGCTCCAAAAGCAAGAACCGGATGATCTCCATGACCGAGCTTGACCTACAAGATAGCACTTCATAGTAAGAACCCCTCACAACAAAAAAAAATGAAAACTGTCATTAACCCACACAATTTAGCTCCTTACTTGGTCCAAGGCTTCTCAATGACTGGGGGAAATTTGAACACGAATAACACGAGTTGAAGATGAATCTCCGCACTAGGAAAACAACCACATGAACTGCAACATACCAACCTTCGGGCCTATCTCCCACACCATGTGCTAGGTAGCACCACACACTAGGAAATGACGAATGATGTTTCATTACCATGCAAACAGGAAAAGGGACTAGTCTGCACCACTTGCGGGGGGTAGCAGATGCCCACCCATTGCACTCGGAGCAAATAACACTAACCCTAAACACCCTCCAAAACCCTCACATAAACCATTGTTGAAAAGACATGAACAACTGTCGGAGTAAGATCCCAACCACCGGAATGTGGTAAGCTTTCCAACGATGCCCTCTCATATGCCTTATTGGTATCTAGGTGGACGCCACAATAGCGTCAGGGAGGGAGCACCACTACTGGTGTTCCTCCCCTATCACAAACAAAGAAAAGGTGTTTGTCACTTACGATCTCAAATCAAGTTGCTATTTGATTGTTCCACTCAACATTTTTCCCTTTATCTTTATCTTTTCAATACTTTCCAATTAGTTACCCACTAATAGTAGAGTTATGAGTCCCCATTTTGATCACTAAACGAGTCATGAGAAATTTCTTCTTCCTTTAACTTATTATTTTATTTATTTATTTTGACAATGAACTTAAATAAAAATTCTAAAAATTGAATAATGGATGTGACAAGTTTTTAACAATTTCCTAGCATCCAATTCCAAGTTTTATATTCAGTGAATTTAATATGGAAGGAAAATCAATTTTTGAAAATGACAAGAAACTATGCTTACCATTTTTCTCTAGTTTTGACAATTTGAGCATCTCACCACCAACGACACATCCCATGTTAATTAGACATAACATCTTTTAAAGTGACAAGAAACTACCATTTTTCTCTAGCTTTGACATGTTGAGCATCTCACCACCAACCACACATCCCGTGTTGATTAGACATAACATGTATACAAGTTGTGTAGTAAAGTATCGTTCTTCTAAAAAACTATTGCTTGGTTGATTATGGATAATAGTTGATATGGATAGACAAAAAGAATTATTGCAACTTTTCAAAACTAACAGGATGTGAAGTGAAGTCTCTTTTGTCTAAAAAGATGATTCATGGTTGCTTGGAATAAAAAGTTCTTCTCATTTTCAAAATATTAATGATAATGATATAATGGAGCACAATTGGCATGGATGGACATAAAGGGATTATTATAGCATTTGAAAAGAACTCATATGCATAGTGAAGTCTCTTTCTTCTAAAAGGATAATTTAGAACAAATAAATTTCTTCTTGTTTTCAAGATATTATGGAGAAGAGTTGACATGAATGGAAATAAAAAAATTACTGCAACTTTTCAAAAGATGGACCAACTATGTACTTTTAATAATTTTATCACAATGTACTAAAAGTTATGCTCGTGTTTTTTGTGTGGTAAAACTAAATTTTATATTCCTGGAACCAACAAATACATTTAAACCAACATTGGTTAGCCCCATGGGAAACCCGATCATAAGTAAAACAAAAATTTTCCACTATTATCATAAAAGTCTTAACAGAGTCATTCATCTTGCTAACAATTCTTATAGGCCTAATAACATAACTAAGATAACGGGGGAAAACAATTAAAACAACAACCATGACCATCAAGTTGATTCCTCATCAAATATGTTAGCAAGAGGCACCTCACAAGCATGAGGTTTGACTTTAGGAATGAAATCCTTTCCTATAATTACACAAATCAAGTAATTCAACTTTGTGTTCATCTCATCCATTTACAGGAGAAACTCATTCCTTTCCTCTTTGGTGTCCATAAGAACCTTTCTGAGCAGGGATTTGGTAGTCCAATGAAGCAGCAGGGTCTTGGAGTACTTTGTTTGTAGCATCCTTGTACATCCAACATTGTCGACCCAAGGTTGCATTTTCTCCTTGATCATCTATGGATCCATTACCTTATGCTCCTTTTTTATTATTTGGTTAAACATGACTAAATTTGTAGAGGATTTATCTAAAGGCATGATATTTGGAAACATACTAGACGATATGTTTAGCAGGAGATGAAAAGTTATCTAATAAACATCCATGGAAATACATAATGTTTTCCATAAACATTCTCACACTTAAAACAATTTCATCATGATAATGATGTTTTGGTGCATGTGTCATTGTTAATAAGATGCACTAAAGAAGCCTTATCACTATATTTGTGAGCTAAATACATTTAATGAAGAAAATTTGAATTTCCTGGTTGTAATTTTAATTTGAAAATTAAATAAGAAAAGGAAAGTACTTGAATCTAAACAAATCCACAAGTTCTAAACTTCAAACTACTTGACTTCCAAACTCTCGATAGTACATGTTTTATAAATTTTGGGAGAGAGATAATAACTATTGGTTAAATAACTAGGATTTTTATTAGTTGGATCCCATGCCTTCAACTATTTGCATCTTATGTTCAAATTCACATAATATAAATTACATTTTGACACATCACATTCTTTTTTTTCCCGCGAAAAAAAAGCATATTGATATTCACTTTTGAATCAAATAGTACATGATCTCAGTATTAATACTGTACTAGCAACTTCCTCTCATGAAGAGAGTATTTCTGTAAGAAAAAATATACATCATAAGCCAAAAAATAGACATATCAATGTCCTTGGAAAATATCATCAGATCAGTCTAGAAAATATAAGCTACCCGAGTCAGTCATCTGATTTTCACATAATTCCTCCCAAAATAAGTAATCATCAGCACCTACCAAAGCCTGCTTTGACAGAAGATCAGCCTGTGAATTATGTTCTCTATATATATGTTCAATGGTAACCAATCCCAAGTTTTGAAGTTCTTTATTCACTCTATCACACCAGCCAGACAGATTCAGAACATTGAGGTCATACTCCCCCCTAGCCCATTTAATGGTAACTCGTGAGTCACCAAAAATCTTCACATTCACCAACCCAAAAATATTGGCCACTCTTGCAACACAACATAAGGCCAGAAGTTATGCCTTCATACTAGTGCCCAACCCACACTTCATCTTGAAAGTGTAATAATGATTATGGTTGATAAAAATTACACCACCTGCACCACATACCCCCATATTGGCAGCTCCATCGAAAAAAAGTACAGGATTATTAACCTCCAGTTCAAACTTTCCAATGATTCTTCGAGTCTGAGGTTTCTCCACCTTCTGATAATTCAAATAATTACTTAAAACAGTGTTGTAAGATTTTTCCAAATATGGTCTGGAGTCCTCAAATATGGCCTTGTTTCTAATACCCCAAATCACCCAACAAATGAAAATAGGAAAAGTTTTATGAACTTTACAGTTTATCATCCAATGTTGCAGCGAAGTAGCAATGTTTGAGCCTCCCCATCTAGTAGAAATATCAAAGATTTGATAAATTTTCTCCCACAGTTTCAATGTAAATGAACAATCCATAAACAAATGTAAAGAAGTCTCAGCATAATTTCTGCACAAAATACACTGACTGGGGCCTATCCAACCCATGGAGGAAATATTTTCCCAAGTCTTCAACCTGTCCTGTAATACAAACCAAAAGAAACATTTCATTTTAAGTGGCATATGCCACTACCAGAGTTTCCCATACCACCAGTGACTAGGAAAGATACATCTTCTTTTAATAATATAGTTGTAAGCAGTTCTAGCAGTCACAATACTAGTAGCTTTGTTCCCACCCCAGAAAATCTTATCAACTTCAAAGTTTGTTCGGATACCTACCTTATTAAGACACTGAGTATATTGCTGCAATTCCAGATCTAGTGAAGGAGATAACTGAAGATCGACATCAGTACCCCAATAGCCCATCCTTCTATAGTTCGTAATGGTATTCAGTGTATAATATCCTGCATTTTTTAGCACATTTAAAAGATTAGTAGATAATCTGTAGGAATCCTTCAATCCCAAGATGGGATCCATGCCAATTGCAACCTCTTCCCCTGTGCCGACTTTCTAGCAAATTTCCAATGCCAACCATTTATAAACTTTCATGAATCCGTTCCATATCGGTGAGACCCCCCTCAGCTTCTTGTTTGGAGTCCTCAACCAATGAGAAATCTCAGTCTTAATATATTTCTGATGCATTATTTTCGACCAAAGTGTATTACCAAAAAATGCACGCCAAAAGCTCTTCAAATGCAGAGCCTCACTGAACATAGACAAATCCTTAATGCCCCAACCTCCAGCATCAACTGGTAGTGATATTTTCTCCCAACCAATCATCACAAGACTAGATTTGTTTAATCCTCCTGTCCACAAGAAATTGAACATGAGTCTTCGCAGTGAATTAATCACAGAACACGGGATAGGCAATAGCGAGAACCAATACACAGGTGTACCCATCAATACCGACTTAACCAAAGTAAGTTTTCCTCCAATTGACAGCAAACGGTATGTCCAGTTTGATATCCTGTTTTCAAACTTTTTAAGCAGCCACTCCCAGTCTTTAATCAAGTATCCATTAGGCTTAAGGTGAAAACCAAGGTAGGTAAATCCCTTTGCAATATTACCAAATTTATATGGCATCAAGGATTGAATGCCCAGAATACGATCTTCTTCAATAAGATTCCCAAACAAGCAAGATTTCTTCAGACTAACACACATACCAGAAGCTTTGCAAAATAAAGAGATAATATCTCTATAACACCGCCATTCCATCAGTGAATCCATACCAACAATCAATACATCATCCACAAACATGACATGTGTTATATAAAAGTCCTTAGTAATTTTAATGTCGATAATCTTACCTTCAGATTTTGCCTAAATAATCATCCTACTTAGTCCTTCAATTACCAGCAGAAACAATAGTGGAAACAGTGAGCACCCTTGACGAATACCTCTGGAGCAGCTAAAGAATGAGGTAGGGGAACCATTCACTAACACAGTAATGTTCATAGTATCAACACAAGTCATAATCCATCTAATGGCCAATGCTGGAACACCAATATATATCAGGATTAAATGAAGGAAATCCCAATTTACTCTATCACATGCCTTTTCCAAATCCATTTTGAGTAGAATGGCTTTCTTTTTCCTACATTTGACAGAATGTAATAATTCTTGTTTAATTCCCACAGCATCATGTATTTGTTTGTCCTATAAAAACCCAAATTGTTCACTTGAAAAATGCTTAGAGAGAACCGGTTTCAACCTTCCAGCAATGATCTTAGAAACAATCTTGTATGCCAAATAGCACAGTGCAATAGGCCTGAAATCACCGAATGTCTTTGGATCATTCACTTTTGAAATCAGTGTGATGAATGTTTAGTTTAAAGCACCAGACATATAACCCTCCTTCCGAGTAAACTCTACCATCCTGACAATATCATCCCCCATGATGTCAAAGAAATGCAAAAATAATTCCACAGTCCAGCCATCCAGCCCGGGACTTTTTTCCTTAGTAAAGAGTTTAAGTGTACTTTCCACCTCTTCCAACGTAACTTCCTTGCAAAGATCTTCTGCATCATCAGAGTCAAAAAATCGAGGATAATGTTTAATCACCTAAAGTTGTGAAGCAAGATCACAGTTTTGATCCACCTTATATATATTCCTGAAATGTCTCAATGATAAATCTTGTAGATTCTGCTGTCTCGAGACTTCAATACCTTCCTCATCAGAAAGCTTCCAAATAGTATTATTGTTTCTTCTAGTTAAAGCAGAAGTGTGAAAAAACCTAGTATTATTATCCCCAAAATTTACCCAAAGAGCTCTGCTCTTCATGCGCCATTCCTTTTCCTCTCTTAAATAAATATCCACTTTCTCCTCCTCCAATTTGTTGAGTAATACAAATTGCTTATTATACAATGGCCTTTCCAAATTATATGTGTACATTTTTTGTAATTGTTCTTCTACCTTCACAAGCTGTTGCCTATCCATTTGTTTCCTCAAATGAATCCAACTAGTGATCTTTTGCTTAAACTTCTTCAATTTAAGGAAAAACCTGTCAACTGGATTAAGTTCAGGATTGGTAACTAATTCCAACCAGCTCTCTCTAGCAAATTGCACAAATTCATCTTGAATCAACCATGAACTATCAAATTTAAAAGGATAATTCAGCTGAAGCCCACAATCTTCTAGCTGAAATAAAACGGGCCAATGATCAGAGATCTTGTTTTTCCCAACCCAAGTTCTATATCTGCCACATGAAAGCAACAGTGACTCATGAACCAAAAATTTATCCAATCTCTTGTGGATTCCTTCCTGGCCGCATCTTCCATTTGTCCAGGTAGGAGTGTACTCCCCTGTAACAACATCGATCAAGTCATTATTTATAATAAATTCATTGAAGAAGTCAGCCAATACATCCATTTTATCTTTAGTGCCCCAAATATCCTATGAAAATCTGGTAAAATTAAGATCACCCGCCATGATGACATTCTCCATCCTCAGTATCCTAGAAGATTGCAAACCAATCTAGAAAGACTCCCGATTTTTATAGTGTGCATAACAGTTTAAAATTGAGAGAGGCAAATTATTTATCTTACACAGGCCCTCCATCAGTAAACCCCACTAGGTTCGATAGACATAAAAGGAAAAACACCTAGGGTCCCAGGCAGCCAGTAACCTACCAGACAACCCATCCGAACTAATGGCAGAAATTTCCCACCTAGGGAGGATACCAGCAATTTTTGAAATGGCAAGATTGTCTACACACATGGTTTCTTGCAGAAGTAAAATATTCAGGCGAGTAGTAAAAATAAGGTTGGAGAGGACCCTAGCTCGCACAGCCAACCCCAACCCTCTAACATTGAGAGTACAAATGGACATTAGGTAACCAAATAATTAAGGGAAATTGCTCCAAGGCCCCCAACATCAGTAGCAATAGTACCATAAATCCCCAAACCTTCTCCTCTAGTAGTGTTACCATCTAATGAACTACCCAACTCATTTTCTTCCACATCCGACAATAAATGTTCAGAAATAGAAACAGACTGTAATGTTGAATTATCACTCACCCCCAGTTCATTTTGACCTTTCCTTCTTGGCTTCCGGAGTGTTACATTCTGAAAGTGAGCATTTGTATTGGACAGAACCCTAGGATTAGAAGAAGGGTTTTTTGAGTATATAGGGATGGGTGAAAGGATAGCCGAACTATGCGAGGTCCTATAACCGGCCTGCCCTAAAATATGAGTATCATGCCCAATATATGGCCCACACTTTGAAATACCCTTACCCCGCTCATCCAACATGGGGGACACAAATGTCGGAGAAATGTTACCAGAGCACAAACGCTTACCCTGATCCAACTTCTCAGAAGACTCAATAATCAAGTTAAAATTTTCATCAAAAAAAATTACTAGTTAAAAACTTTTGTTTAATGTTGTCTTGGTAATTGTTCTTAGTGAGAAGAACAACTTGAGTTTCTTTGAAATTTTGAAAAAAGAACAACAAAATTGTATGTCAACGTCATTTAAGAAAATTCTTAATTGATTAAGTGAATCATTTAGTAATGAAGAGTGCATTGTTACTTAGGATATACACTATGAAGATGGCATATTTTCTCTATGTATACAAGATATTTATTATACTCGTATTAAGCTCAATTCAATACAAATCAATGAAGAAGAGGCATATTCCTTGGCATATGGTGATTTGTAAGTATAATATTTTATACTAATTAGAGTTTAAAAAGCGAAGTTAGATAAAGGTGGTATGGGAATCTTTCCTAAATAACCTAATGCTTATTCATCCAATTGAGAGACGTCTAAATATTTTTTTAGAAGTCTCAATATCGATTCGATTGGCTAACGTTACCTTGAAGTATTACCAAAAACCCCCTCGAGGGTGTCTGAACCAAATATATTTAGAGATGTCTATATTGATTAGATTAACTAGTCTCACTTTGAAGTAGTATAGTTACCAAACTCTGTAATAATTTCGGTGAGTTTGTCATAAATTAGTCACTTTTGAAAAGAAAATTCGTTGGGCAGAGATAGAAGTGGGGATTCGTCGAATGCTCGTTTGGCATCTTTTCACTTAGGCTCCATGTGTGGAGATTAGGTGAGCGCTCCTCGAGCCCAAGTTTGATGATGTAACCTAGGATGAGGTTTCCCTTCCGCGCACATTATGCTCACATTCGTCAGACATTAGTCAGACGCCCTCCAACTCCGTGTAGGATAAAAGACAACCAAAACACCAAAACGCCCCACTTTTCTAGTGATTTTGGGATAAAAATCAGTTAAATTTCTAGAGGCATATAATGGGTAAGCATTTCCTACTATCTTTATTCATTTGAATTCATGTTAGTTGTTTGGTAGTTTTGTATATGACAAACTTAGGTAATATTGGTAGGTACATGACAATTTAGGTAGGCCTCTTCTCACTAGTCTGAATATGAATATTCAGGGATGAGGTGTAGCTGGTGGATAAGGTTGTGCAAAGGGTTTTGAAGGATAAGGTCGTGCAAAGGGTTTTGAAAGAAATGAGAAAATCATCATTGTATGTGTCCAAGTATAAAATCGGTTTGCAAGACAAACTTGAAGACTTTGAAAGGAAATTCCGCTCCCAGTTGGGGGAGGTGGGCGACCGAAGGCCAAGGTTGTGGGGACTTTAGGTTTAGGTGGAATTCGGAAATCGACACTATCCAGCTGTGTTTCCATAAATGAGACAGCGGCAACCGTTTCTATGAAAAAACGGCTCAAAAACGGAGACCTGACCAAAACGTAGTAAAAACGGTCGTTTCCCGTTTTTGAAAACCTAGACCGGTTTCTTAGTAAACGATGGTCATTTCTTTGATCGTTTGTTGAATTTTTCTTTGACAGTTTTCAGTTGATCAGTATAATTTATTATGGTTAGATATTTTGGACAGAATTATGGTAGCTTGCATCGTTCCATTACCTTATTTTAATCTCGATACTCGATAGGCTTGATGGAATTAATTCAGTGAAGCCTCCACATATCTTTCTAGATCGAAACCTGTTTTTCTCGTGTTTGTTATAACCATATAGTGCCTTTAAAATTATTCGGCATATATCCTCGATCTGCTGGTGCATATTTATAATTATGTTGCCATTCAATGATCTCGTAAAGATGAAACTGAGTTGAATGCAAGACGATCTCCTGATCTTTAGTCTTTTAAAGAATGTATTGAAGACATATCAACATGCTCTAGAGTTCCTGCAGCTGATCCTATAGCTGTCTCTGAGCTCCAACTAAATCATTCTGCAAAGTAAATATGCATGTTTTTAATTGCACACTTAAGCTTCTCATTTTATTCTTGTAGAATCTCGCTCATGTTCTGGACGGTCATCATTTGAGCCCAGTTGTGCATTTTAACTTTTACACATGTATATGGGTTAAGAACATAATTTGGCAAGGATCATTATTGACAAAATCAATAGGTTAATTTCTTAAAAGTGAATCAACCCCATTATACAAGGAAAGGTAATTACCTCAATATGAAATAGATAACTGTTAAAGGTAATTACCTCAATATGAAATAGATAACTGTTAAGAGTTAGGTGTTCGTGTAATATTTTGGATTTTTAGGTTTTTTTTTTTCTCTCTCTCCTCCTTTTTTATATATGCGAAACTTCCAAACTACGTTTCTCGTACAGGTTCTCGTTTCTTGTTCCACTACCGTTACTCATTTCTGGTAACATAGCTATCCAGATAATTTTTTAATAGTAAGAAATAAAATTTCAGTGTCTCCTCTTTTTTATTTGATCTTAGGGAAAATGATTCCAAAAGTTCAATAAAATATTTACAGATTCATCTCGTTAATGACCTTAATAGGAGAATATACCTCAATTCATAGTTGGGAACAAGGTATTGGGGAACTTGAAAATAATCTCAAATCTTTCCACGCTCTCGATGTAGATGATCTCTATAAACTCAATGCGTTAATATTGCCAATTAAGCATGTCCTTGAACCCAAGAGTTTGATTGTAGTCACTTCTCACAACAAAAAGATCTTTAAAAGTGCAGGAATTAAGTCATCAATTTATCATATTTTTTCTGCTGGCATGCTTTCTCTCAGCATCATCCACTACCAGGATTTGAGGATCTTGCGGATCAGTTTGTAGAAGCCTGCGACGAATCGCCTCTGTCGTTGGAAGTGTTCGGTGCTATGCTCTGTGGAGAATATGAGAAATCCTAAAGAGAAACTAAATGGAATTCAAAAGCTATTTCATGAGGCTCAAAATTAGTTATGACTCGCTTGATGCAGAGGAGCAGCAAATATTTTTAGATATTGCTTGTTTCTCCAGAGGAGAAAATAAGGATAAGTGGATTAAAATATGGGGTTGGTCAGGATAGAAAGGTTCCGTGGAGAAATTTAGAAAACAAGTGTCTCGTTGAATTGGATAGTGACAATGAGATAAGAATGCATGATCACCTACGGGAAGAGAGATTTCCAAAGAAGGATCGATGCGCATCGTCTTTGGAGAGCCACGAAAAACAACGTTTATGATCCGCCCGAGCAATCAACAACATCTGTTAGTGCTTCAATCATCAAAACCTTTGTATCCATGGTCAAAAGAATATGCATGTGCTATGTTGTAATTATTTTCTATTTTTATGAAACAAACAAGTAATAGAAGTGCATGGAATTATAATGGAGACTACAAGTTTGGAGAGTCTTACAGATACCTAGAAGGAGCAAAGTTTTAGTGATAAGGTGTTCTGAATCAGTAAATTGCAACTTCTTGAAGCGAAAGCTGATTTTGTACAAGGTATATTGAGTAAGGTCCTATCACCAAATCTCAATCTCTTATGGCTCCGTTGTATCAACTATCCTTGTTCTTCCCTGGAATACTTGTCTATTTCAATGTGCCATTTAAGAGTTTTAGAAGTGAACAGCAGGGTATTTTTTAAGAATTATAAAAGTATACTTAAGAGTTTTAGAAGTGAGCAGCAAGGTATTTTTTAAGAATTGTAAAAGTATACTTAAGTATAGTATTCTAGGCGATTATTTTTTATTGAAAAAACTGAAGATGCGTTCTAACAAATCTCCAAGAGATCAATCTGGTAGGATGTATTAAGTATAGTATTCGAGGGGATTTTTTTTATTGAAAAAAATTGAAGATTCCTTCTAAAGAATCTCCAAAAATCTCCAAAAGATCAATCTACCAGGATGTACAAAATTGAAGATGCTTCCAAATTTCTTGGGATATTTATTAAAAATAAGGTTGGAGAGGACCCTAGCTCGCACAGCCGACCCCAACCCTCTGACATTGAGAGTACAAATGGACATTAGGTAACCAAATAAATAGGGGAAATTGCTCCAAGGCCCCCAACATCAATAGCAATAGTACCAAAAATCCCCAAACCTTCTCCTCTAGTAGTGTTACCATCTAATGAACTACCCAACTCATTTTCTTCCACAGCCGACAATAAATGTTCTAAAATAGAAACAGACTGTAAGGTTGAATTATCACTCACCCCCAGTTCCTTCCAACCTTTCCTTCTTGGCTTCCGGAGTGTAACATTCTGAAAGCGAGCATTTGTACTGGACAGAACCCTAGGATTAGAAGAAGGGTTTTTTTAGTATATAGGGTGTTGAGATATTGTAACTTCAAAGAATATTATATTTGTACTTTATTATTCCGGAGATGTTTCATTCCTCCGTGAAGATCTTATTGTATATCCGGAGATGTTTATTCCTCCGTCGGAATGTGGTAACTTGGGTTATTAGACTTCCGTAGTGGGGGTCGGCCCTATGTGTGTTATGTGGGTCAAAGGATTATTAGACCACCCTAGAGGGGTCGTCCCAGTCAGTTGTAGTTGGGTATTTAACCCATTGGTTAAATACGATCCTACATGTCTTGTGTAAAAGACAAGTCGGAGTAGTGTATAAATAGAGGAGGTGTATTCCTCATTCCACACACTCACTCACTTGAGAGTAGCGCACTTGTGGAGGAGAGGTCTGCTATGATGGAGGAGGAGATCATGTATTTGGTTTGCATCTTTGTATATTGCTGGTCATCTATATTGAGGAAGCTTTACTAGGTTTTCTACCCCATGAGGGTTTCACAGGATAAATCTGTGTCTCTTGTGTTTATGCTATGCTTGTTGTTTCTTCAGTGATCCTATATATGCTATTATTGTGAAATGGAATGTAATGATGCTATTTTCTGTCTTAGCATATTAAATCTTAACATGGTATCAAAGCTAACCTGAAGGAAGGCAATGTATGGCACTTACGACAATTTGAAGGTTAGGGTTTTATATAGAAAAAACTAGTCATCATGGAACTTTCGCTATAAATCCATTTTTGCGATGTTTCAGGGTCTAAAAAGTTTACAGGTCGAAGATAACATCCTCAGGTACCTTGTGTCCAAAGGGCACCCTCAGATTCATTGTACTTTATGAGTTATGATTAGTACAAGTTAGGGTTTTTCCTCTTCCAGATCTCAGTCAAAATGAGGTAACCTTGGAAAAAAGGTCATAACTTGGGCTAGGAAGCTCCAAATGAAATTTCGTAAAAAGAGACAAGTAGTACATAGACTGTAATATCTCAAGAAACTTTTTCAAAGGCCGAAGGTGAACCAATGACACGTGGCACGCCGTACAAGTTCACTCTCCTGTTTTATCCCATAAGCAGGTCACGTTGCGACACTTGGCATAAATCTCTCTCAGAGAGTCCACTTGAGGTCAGACCTGTCAGTATAGAAAGATAACAGGGTGAGCTATCTCAGGAAAAAATTTCAGAGGCCGAAGTTCAAACAATGACACGTGGCATGCCGTACAAGTGCGCTCTCCTGTTTTATCCCATAAACAGGTCACGTTGCGACACTTGGCATAACTCTCTCTTAGAAAATCCAATTGAGGTCAGACCTGTCAGGATGGAAAGATGACAGGTCAGGCTACTGCAGAAAACGTTTTTAGACCCTGTGGAGCAAAAATTTCAGAGTTATAGAAGAAAAAATCAGGTGCATATTTCTGTCAAAACAGAATTATTTTTGGAGCACCTTTATTCATGGCTTCCGGAATTTAGGGTTTTGGAGAAAGTTAGAATTTTTGGAATCGGAGTCCACGGCTGAATGCTACTCAGGAAAATCAAAATTTAGAGACCAAGATCAAATTTTTTGGTTGGGTAGAAGACCGGGCTTGATCAAACCCTAGTTCGGGATTTTGATCAGAAAGATGGAAAATTAGGGCTTCAGCAAAAGTTGGAATTTTTGAAGTCTATAACCACGGCTGGAAGCTCCTCAGAAAAATAAGAGTTTAGAGCCTTGGATCGAACCTTTTGATTGGACAGAAGGGTGGGCTTCATCAAACCCTAGTTCGGGTTCCTGTCCAGAAGATCCAAAAGTTTCGAAGGCAATTTTGAGGGGTCAAATTTTGGAGATTTCAAAAGTGAAGTATGCTAGTTTGATCAGCTCAGCAAGACACATCCTTCCATCCATTCGGAAGCATGAAAGTCAAAGATTGAATTTTTAGGGTTTCTCTAGCAAGCCCTAATCAAGCTCCAAATCAAGTTTCAGGGGGAGTTGAGGCTAAGGCCTTACATAAGAAGACTACAAGAAGTCTCGACAGGTATGACTTAAGGAGGTTCAGGTATGTCTTGAAATCTGATTCTTGATTAAGTTCATAATGTGTTTGTCTTCATGTTATTTATTAGTACAATCTTGATTAATGTTAGAATTGTCTTATCACCCTAGTAACAGTATGAATGCATGTGAATGATCGAAGACATTCATTGATTAGGGCTATATGATTGTACTAATGCATTATGGTTTTGTATGAGGTTGATGTCGTTTGCTAACAAGATACAGGTACATCACAAAAGACAAATCAAGCTCCTTAAAACATGACAACATGAAGACAAAGACTCATCCATAATCTTTGTTCTACTTACGAGGTATGTATGACTTTGTTATATTATGCTTAACCTATGAGACATGCAGGTTCTAGATCAGGATCTCTAAATCATTGAAGAGATTGTTTAGGTATGTTGTACATAACTAAGCAGGTATACTAATCCAGGTATGTTTTCCTATGACAAGTTAGAATCTTACCTTAGGATCCCTTATATAAGTATACTTGGTATGATTGGTTATGCTTATTCATAAAGTTAGTAATCAAGCGTTTATGCATATTATGTCTCTTATCTTGATGATCTAATTAACCAGAAGAGTACTATGATCAAACAAGAATATGCAGAAGTAAAAGAAGACTTCCTTGAAACCTTGAATATTATCTATAATCATGACTATACATTTTCAAAGATTATTTAGAACTAGAATGTTTTGATAATATTGAGAATATACTAATGAATGTATGTCTGTGTATGAGATCATGAGGATGATACTAGTGCACACTTGAGCATGCATAGTGGTACAGAACGAATAGAAGTTCAAAAGACATATAGAAGATCAAGCGGGAGGCAACCACACAAACATAAAAGATAAGTATTTGAGTTGTTATTTGAAATAGTAAATGATATTGCTTGTATGCATATTTGTATTTCTAGAATATATCATGATGAGTGTAAACATTCATAGAGCATTGAACAGTATACTACTAATATGCATATGATTGGTAAGTTGGACAAACATTCCATTGTTGCTTGTCTAGAATGAAACCTCTTTGCTGACATGCTGAGAGTTGTGCACACTCTCAATAGTATGTTCTGGTAGAGATGGAAGGCATCTAGATAGCCACTGTATGCATACAGGATATGGGAAAGTGTTGTGCCAAAGTATTGGTCAAAATAGTTACATAACTATGTAAATGATATCTGTATGCATAATAGGTTATCATGTCTATATGATTTGATGATTATGAAGTATTACTAATCATGTACTTAATTTTGATTTGTAGGAAAGATCATGATGAATGATGAACACTGAACAAGCGATGGATGTTCAAACAAAAGGATTTACAAATCAAACACACTATAGAAGGCTTGTGGCTAGAAAATTCTCTTAGAAAGAGGAAGAGAATCATGATAAGATGTTTGCTCCAAGTGGCTAGATAAGACCATTCTCTTAATGGTGTAATTAAAGAAGAAGTGTGAATCAGGTTCTGTATGGGTACCTAGGATCGATAATCAATTGATGAGCTTAATGATCACCATGGGTGATGAGGATCTCAACCTTTGCTACAAGGTTGAATATTGTTTCTATACACAGACGATATGGTGCAGAAAGGAACCAAAAGTTCAAATTTGTAACAATGTACTAACCAAACCTCTACCGATCCGATGTACTAACCAAACCTCTACCTCAAGTAAATTTTTCTAATACAAACTTAATATAGTTCAGAAGGACCCTCCTCAAAAGGGGGATTGATGTAATAACTCATGATGAGATTTCCTGCATCGACAGTGAGGTCGATGATGAGGATACCTATATTAGTGATGCTGACAGAGAGGTTGGTGGATGGTCCTTAGACAGGGTCTAAGGTGACAAGAGGATTGCATCATCCTTGAACATATATTCTAAAAGAGGCCGTAGACATGATGTCTCCGAAAATGAAGTCCTTAGTGGACATATAGGATTGCATCATCCTAAAGAGAGCCGTAGACGTATGTCTTCGAGAATGAAGTCCTTGGTGGACTTGAGGGGATTGGATCATCCCTGGAATTTAGTCCTAAAGAGATCCATAGACGTATGTCTTCGAGAATGAAGTCCTTGGTGGACTTGAGGGGATTGGATCATCCCTGGACTTCAGTCCTAAAGAAGAGCCATAGACTTATGTCTTCGAGAATGAAGTCCTTGGTGGACTTGAGGGGATTGGATCATCCCTGGACTTTAGTCCTAAAGAGAGCCGTAGACGTATGTATTCGAGAATGAAGTCCTTGGTGGACTTGAGGGGATTGGATCATCCCTGGACTTCAGTCCTAAAGAAGAGCCATAGATTTATGTCTTCGAGAATGAAGTTCTTGGTGAACATGTAAGAGATTGGATCATCCCTGGACTTCAGTCCTAAAGAAGAGCCGTAGACGTATGTCTTCGAGAATGAAGTTTTTGGTGAACATGTGAGGGGATTGGATCATCCCTGGACTTCAGTCCTAAAGAAGAGCCGTAGACATATGTCTTCGAGAATCAAGTTTTTGGTGAACATGTGAGGGGATTGGATCATATCTGGACTTCAGTCCTAAAGAAGAGTTGTAGACGTATGTCTTCGAGAATGAAGTTTTTGGTGAACATGTGAGGGGATTGGATCATCCCTGGACTTCAGTCCTAAAGAAGAGCCGTAGACGTATGTCTTCGAGAATGAAGTCCTTGGTGGATGGTTGAGGATTGAGTCATCCTTGGACATGGTCCTAAATGTACGGTTGAGGATTAAGTCATCCTTGGACGTGGTCCTAAATGTACGGTTGAGGATTGAGTCATCCTTGGACGTGGTCCTAAATGTACGGTTGAGGATTGAGTCATCCTTGGACGTGGTCTTAAATGTACGGTTGAGGATTGAGTCATCCTTGGACGTGGTCCTAAATGTACGGTTGAGGATTGAGTCATCCTTGGACGTGGTCCTAAATGTACGGTTGTGGATTAAATCATCCTTGGACAGTAAATCCAATAATTTCGAAAGGAAGGATAGTCCTAAATGAATTGAGTGGATTAAATCATCCTTGGACAATAAATCCAGTAATTCTGAAAGGAAGGATAGTCCTAAATGAATTGAGTGGATTAAATCATCCTTGGACAGTAAATCCAGTAATTCCGAAAGGAAGGATAGTCCTAAATGAATTGAGTGGATTAAATCATCCTTGGACAGTAAATCCAGTAATTCCGAAAGGAAGGATAGTCCTAAATGAATTGAGTGGATTAAATCATCCTTGGACAGTAAATCCAGTAATTCCGAAAGGAAGGATAGTCCTAAATGAATTGAATGGATTAAATCATCCTTGGACAGTAAATCCAGTAATTCTGAAAGGAAGGATAGTCCTAAATGAGATTGAGTGGACTAATCATCCTGTAAATAGATTGGGATTGCCTCGTCCCTAGACATGGTGAGATGTCTTAAAGTGATAAGGACTAATCATCCTGTAAATAGATTGGGATTGCCTCGTCCCTAGACATGGTGAGATGTCTTAAAGTGATAAGGACTAATCATCCTGTAAATAGATTGGGATTGCCTCGTCCCTAGACATGGCGAGATGTCTTAAAGTGATAAGGACTAATCATCATGTAAATAGATTGGGATTACCTCGTCCCTAGACATGGTGAGATGTCTTAAAGTGATAAGGACTAATCATCCTATAAATAGATTGGGATTGCCTCGTCCCTAGACATGGTGAGATGTCTTAAAGTGATAAGGACTAATCATGCTATAAATAGATTGGGATTGCCTCGTCCCTAGACATGGTGAGATGTCTTAAAGTGATAAGGACTAATCATCCTATAAATAGATTGGGATTGCCTCATCCCTAGACATGGTGAGGTGTCTTAAAGTGATAAGGATTGATCATCCTGTAAGTTGATCTGGATTGCATCATCCATAGACATGAGAGTTGTCTTAAACCGAGAGGGACTGATCATCCCATAAGCGGATCAGGATTGTATCATCCTTGGACCTATGTCCTAAAGTGAGAGGGATTGATCATCCCGTAATTGGATCTTGTGTGTTGCAGGGTACGCTGCTATTGTGTATACTTGTATTGATGAGAATACTTGTATTGATGATATGTATACTTGTATTGATGAGGATACTTGTATTGATGATATGTATACTTGTATTGATGAGGATACTTGTATTGATGATGTGTATACTTGTATTGATGAGGATACTTGTATTGATGATGTGTATACTTGTGTTGATGAGGATACCTGTATTGATGATGTGTATACTTGTATTAATGAGGATACTTGTATTAATGATATTTATACTTGTATTGATGATGTTGTTGATCGTGATGATCGTGATGACGATGTTGTTGATCGTGATGATCTATATTACGATGTTGTTGATCATGATGATCTAGATGACGATGCTGCTGATCGTGATGATCTAGATGACGATGTTGCTGATCGTGTGATGACGATGTTGATGATCATGTGATGACGATGCTGATGATCGTGTGATGACGATGTTGATGATCGTGTGATGACGATGCTGATGATCGTGTGATGACGATGCTGATGATCATGTGATGACGGTGCTGATGATCGTGTGATGACGATGCTGATGATCGTGTGATGACGATGCTGATGATCGTGATGTTGATGACGATGCTGATGATCATGTGATAACGATGATGATGATCGTGAGATGATGATGCTGATGATCGTGAGGATCTAGATGTTGATGTTGCTGTAGTTGTTCGAGTGCTACAGAAGATAAAGACTCAGTACTGAAGATGTTGATGTTCCAGTATTGAAGATGTTCCAGTAACTGCTTGAGTTACTGATGATGTTGAGAAAGCTTCCAATGATTTATAGATGTATCATGTATGATGTTGATGACTCCTTGCTTGTGCAGATGTTGTTATAATATCCTTCTCGTTAAGGGGGAGTGTTGAGATATTGTAACTTCAAAGAATATTATATTTGTACTTTATTATTCCAGAGATGTTTCATTCCTCCGTGAAGATCTTATTGTATATCCGGAGATGTTTATTCCTCCATCGGAATGTGGTAACTTGGGTTATTAGACTTCCCTAGTGGGGGTCGGCCCTATGTGTGTTATGTGGGTCAAAAGGTTATTAGACCACCCTAGAGGGGTCAGCCCAGTAAGTTGTAGTGGGGTATTTAACCCATTGGTTAAATACGAGCCTACATGTCTTGTGTAAAAGACAAGTCGGAGTAGTGTATAAATAGAGGAGGTGTATTCCTCATTCCACACACTCACTCACTTGAGAGTAGCGCACTTGTGGAGGAGAGGTCTGCTATGATGGAGGAAGAGATCATGTATTTGGTTTGCATCTTTGTATATTGCTGGTCATCTATATTGAGGAAGCTTTACTGGGTTTTCTACCCCATGAGGGTTTCCCAGGATAAATCTGTGTCTCTTGTGTTTATGCTATGCTTGATGTTTCTTCAGTGATCCTATATATGCTATTATTATGAAATGGAATGTAATGATGTTATTTTCTGTCTTAGCATATTAAATCTTAACATAGGGATGGGTGAAAGGCTAGCCGAACTGTGAGAGGTCCTATAACCGGCCTCCCCTAAAATATGAGTATCATCCCCAGTATATGGCCCAGAATCTGAAATACCCTTACCCCGCTCATCCAACATGGGGGACACAAATGTCGGAGAAATGTTACCAGAGGACAAACCCTTACCCTTCTCCAACTTCTCAGAAGACTCAATAATCAAGTTAAAATTTTCATCAAAAACAATTACTAGTTAAAAAATTTTGTTTAATGTTGTCTTGGTAATTGTTCTTAGTGAGAAGAACAACTTGAGTTTCTTTGAAATTTTGAAAACAGAACAACAAAATTGTATGTCAACGTCATTTAAGAAAATTCTTAATTGATTAAGTGAATCATTTAGTAACGAAGAGTGCATTGTTACTTAGGATATACACTATGAAGATGGCATATTTTCTCTATGTATACAAGATATTTATTATACTCGTATTAAGCTCAATTCAATACAAATCAATGAAGAAGAGGCATATTCCTTGGCATATGGTGATTTGTAAGTATAATAGTTTATACTAATTAGAGTTTAAAAAGCGAAGTTAGATAAAGGTGGTATGGGGATCTTTCCTAAATAACCTGATGCTTATTCATCCAATTGAGGGACGTCTAAATATTTTTTTAGAGTCTCAATAGCGATTCGATTGGCTAACATCACCTTGAAGTATTACCGAAAACCCCCTCGGGGGTGTCTGAACCAAATATATTTAAAGATGTCTATATTAATTAGATTAACTAGTCTCACTTTGAAGTAGTATAGTTACCAAACTCTGTAATAATTTCGGTGAGTTTGTCATAAATTAGTCACTTTTGAAAATAAAATTCGTTGGGAAGAGATAGAAGTGGGGATTCGTGGAACACTCGATTGGCATCTTTTCACTTAGGCTCCATGTGTGGAGATAAGGTGAGCGCGCCTCGAGCCCAAGTTTGATGTTGTAACCTGGGATGAGGTTTCCCTTCCGCGCACATGATGCTCACATTCATCAGACATTAGTCAGACGCCCTCCAACTCCGCATAGGATAAAAGACAACCAAAACGCCAAAACGCCCCACTTTTATGGTGATTTTGGGATAAAAATCAGTTAAATTTCTTGCTAGAAAATTGTTGTTTTCACAATTTTGTAATTTTTGCAATCGGGATTGTCACTTCTAGACTAATTGACCAATTTTAAAACTACCCAAATGGTCAAAATTGCGATATGAGTTGGGGGTGTTTTAATTAGCTCTTATACAGCTCCCTCAAACTCATTATAGCTGCACTCAGTTTTGAAGCGATTCTGTCATCATTATAGTAAAGCCCACTTGAAGTGTGCTCGAAGTGAGCTTTTTTGAAGTGATTCTTTCATCATTACAGTAAAGCCCGCTTGAAGTGCGCTCAGAGCGGTATTTTTAACATCATGTGCAGACTCGCAGACATGGATCAAGTTTGAAGGGTGGGGTCCCATTTCACTTTGAAGGGCTATGAGATATTGAACCCTTCAATGCTGCCATGTAAAAAGAATTCATTCTTTTCATTTGAAAATGCACTAGTACATCAAAATTTGAATGTTTACTTACGTAGTAAAGTCGAGAGGCTTTATTTTGAGTGGATATAGCAGCACCGAACGTTATATATGTCATATAACACAACCATATTTTTCCTCGATCTAGCAGCTCGGTCTCTAGGACACTATGCCACCTTTTCCATCTTAGCAGTTTCCCAAATTGATCTTGCCTCTTAAAATTTTAACTAGTATAATAATACAGTTAACTTGCTAACCCCATTCCAATCCAACTTTCATCCTCACAGCCAAAATTAATACTATTTTACTCTTTCATGATCTACTTGAACATGAGGAATTTATTACTGAAACATAACTTAGGAGACACATAGAAAATCCACTTTCCAGATGTTTAGTGTGAATTGCCATAACTAAATTTATATATCCTTTTTTCTGCATCAGCTACAGTTAGCTTGCTAGCCCAATTCCAATCCAACTGTTAACCAATATAATAATATTTAATACCTCTTAAAATAGGTTCCTAGGCTGCTTCAAACACTACAAGCTCGATGAAGAATTGGGTTCTTCAACTCTTCTAAAAGCAATGTGATGCTTATTCTTGGAAAAGTTCAATCTTTGTAAATCACTAGCATTCTTCAAACTAATATAAATTCTAGCCTACTTAACAATGGAAAAGACGATAATGTAAGAAAAAAAAAGGAAGAAATTGTTTCATAAGCCAAAAACATTGGATGTTGAGTTTGGTCTGTATCTGTTACTAAATTAGTGAACAACAGAGATGTATGCAGAAAGGCAGTAAAAAAGGTAAAAAAGGTGAAGGGAAAGAATCTGAATGGTAACTTTTTTTTACTTTGTTGAATTGTGGACCATAATTCACTTTCACGCACCTCTATCAAACAACTGCATTTCCATTTATAATCCTCCTTCACGCAAGTATATTAGAGAGAACAATTCAACAAAGAAGTTGGATTGGATTGAAAACTAATAGCAAGTTTCTTTGTCACTCTAATTGTGTACCCTACGGCAGAATTGAATGCCAATGACAACAATATATGTTTTAATTTTTCATTCAACACTATGAATGCCACATGCACATGGGATAGAATAAGTTTAAGCACTCCTTACATGTTACATGCTATTTTATGGTTTGAGCAAAGAGAACTATCTGACTCCGGGAAACTTTTGTTCTCGAAAGATGATTAAGGACCCTGGATGCTTCTTCTCTATAGCCCTCCCCCTTTTTCTCGTTATACATACTAAATCTATGGTAATGATGGAGTAGAGGATGGGTTGTAACTTGTGAAGCATAAGTAAAATGTAGGTAGACCAAGTAGAGAGGACATGCATAGATGGTTGAAGTTCTTGTGTTATTCCAGACCAGTCAATAAGGGAAACAAATCAAAAGGTAAAGTAGCACTATCGTTCTAAAAATCAAGATTACAAAAACATTTTTGTCCCAGTTCGTAAAGTCGAATGCGGATTGTAAGTGTAGTAGCATCAGTGGTCTTCATATTAATAAATACCAAGAATCTTAAACCATGTACTAGAGGAAGGTGCCGATTCGACGATTGAGCAATTGGGGAAAATAGCTCATGTAATACAGTTTTAGATACAAACTCTAGATTCTTGATCTAACTCATAACTAGATGCATGGAGGTTGGCAGAGTGGGGACTTCCCCAAATCCCTAGGATTTTTGGTAAAGATGGGGGGTGCACTGCGCAAACCTGTTTCCCATAGGGATGCAACCATGGCCAGTGGAAGCTGAACGAGGAAGAACTCGGTTTAAGAGTGAAAACAATGGGCTTCTTTGTTTCCTCCATTTAAGGAAAGTTAAAGGGAAGCTAAATTCTCAAGAGCTTCGATCAGGCGACAATGGAAAATAGGGCAAGGAAAGGAGCACATGGAAACATATGTGTATACACAGGACATATGAAGAAAGAATCAATTGTTATTGTTGCTATAGTTGGGAATTGATAAATGTCATTCTAAACAGCCTTTGACAGAGATTTGTGACAGACCTACTCTCGGGACCAGGATTTAAATTTGAAGCCTTCAAGGCCCATTTGAAGTAACACAATTTCGGTCAAATAATAATATTGTGTTTGAACTTTGAAGTTACAGAATTTTAATCAAATAACAAAATTTTTAAATAATTGATGGGATCATGAATGGATAAAATGATGTACATACGTGTAAATTCATAGGATGTCGGCAATCTAGTCAGCCTTGAAGTTGAGCTCCTCAAAGAAAATGAATTTCTTTATATATGTTTATGGCAAGATGACATTGGTAGCTTCGCTCCGCAAACTCTCCTGGAGGACTAGAGGAGATAGGATAGGTGGAACTTGGAAGAAGCTCGAACACAGTGGAGTAGGGGTTTAAGAAAAAGCTTGTTTGTATTCCTGTAATATTATATATTGATGGTCGGAGCCATGGAAGCATGGAATTCGAGCATTGAGTTGATACAACAAAGAAAACACAATGTGGCACTCGGGAGCCACAAGATTGACTTGATACAACAAAGAAAACACAGGGTGTGAGGCTGGGAACCATAGACGGTAGTATTAACTTGATACAACGAAGAAAACACAAGGCTGTGGGTAGGGTCCACGGGTAGGAGTAGCAGCCTCCAACATTACAAGAATTTTCTAGATTGTGGATTTTGTCTGAAATGCCAAATTTAGGGTACATTAACATAATATATTATACATTGAATACTCAATTAACTCATTGAGTCAAAATTCATGAATTGGTATGTGATAACAGGTAACTTGGTAAGCCCACTTCCAACAGCATGTGTGAGCCACCAACCAGGTTTAATAAATTTTTTGCTTCCATTAAATGTGTTAAACACGTAAGCACTCACTGCAAACCCGAGAACTTGGAAGCGTTCAAGCCATGGGATGCTCAGTGTAAGCCCGTCCGCATAAGTTGGTGAATGATATTATTAGAGGCCCAATGGTCCATGATCCATGGATGATCAAACATATGGATATTGGAGAGTAACCGAGTCCCACTCCCAAGTCACCTAGCTAGTAGCCACATTCCCAATTTCCTACTAAAAACTGTCGATGGATTAAATTTGAAGCTACCCTTCTATTGCAATTTTAAATAGTAGTGGTTAATTTAATTATTGAAGGGCTTACCATGAAATTAAATTTTTTTTGCATGGTAAAATTTGAAGTGTCCTTCTATGATGTGTAAAATGGCCTCTTGAAGCACCTTGAAGGCTTCAAATTTGTGCAGAGGCATACTTTTAAACACGTGAACCCAAAGACCAATTTCATGGTGTGTGTCGGTTGTTTATGGAAACGCAACACTAAACAACATTGCTCAACGTCTAATTAGTACGGAGTGCTGAAGTAACCACATCACATCACATGACAATTGTGTTATTTTAACACATGTCAAGTGGTATTTTTACTTTCCAATAAAAAAAGGCCTAACATCACATCCACCCATCTTTTTTCAAAGCCAAACCCAGAAGCTTCTCTTCACTTTCTCTGTTTCAAACTTGGTTTCCATTAATCGATCTGCCTGCTATCTATTCATCTGAATTCCAATGGCACAACCTACATCCTCCCAGCGTGACAGATTTGCTTATGTTGCTTCTTCTAATTCCTCCGCTTCTACGTCGAATTCTTATGCCCCTACGATGTGTTTATCAATCATCCGGGCCTGATCTGAAAAACACATTTGTCGGCCATCTCCACCATAGACTTAAATCTAGGGGATTGCAAGTCTTTCTTGGCAAGCCTCAATTGCAAACTTGACAGAAGTTTCCTTGTCAAATAAAAGATGTTATTAAGTTGCATTTGTCCATATCTCGACTTTCTCTTAAAACTATGCGAAATCGGAGTGTTGCCAGGAAGAGTGTTACAATTCTTCCAGTATTTTCCATTGTTAAGCCTTCTCAGCTTCGATGCACAGACAAAGGAGCATATGCTAAATCCCTGCGAGAATAAGAAGAGAAGCAGCGCTACAATTTGCAAACTATTCGGAACTGGAAAATGGCTCTTTCTGATGTTGCAGATATAATCGAGCTAGACGCATATAATAGGTAAGCATTTCCTACTATCTCTATTCGTTTGAATTCATGTTAGTTGTTTGGTAGTTTGGTATATGACAAACTTAGGTAAGATTGGTAGGTACATGACAATTTAGGTAGGCCTGTTCTCACTGGTCTGAATATGAATATTCAGCGATGAGGTGGAGCTGGTGGATAAGGTTGTGCAAAGGGTTTTGAAGGATAAGTTCATGCAAAGGGTTTTGAAAGAAATGAGAAAACCATCACTGTATGTGGCCAAGTATAAAATCGATTTGCAAGACAAACTTGAAGACTTTGAAAGGAAATTCCTCTCCCAGCTGGGGGAGGTGGGCGCTGGAAGGCCAAGGTTTTGGGGACTTTAGGTTTAGGTAGAATTCGGAAATCGACACTATCCAGTTGTGTTGCCAGAAACGAGACGGAGGCAACAGTTTCTGTTAAAAAACGGCTCAGAAATGGAGATGTGACCAAAACGCAGTAAAAAACGATCGTTTCCTTTTTTTGAAGACCTAGACCGGTTTCTTAGTAAATGATGGTCGTTTCTTTGACCGTTTCTTGAATATTTCTTTGACCGTTTTCAATTGATCAGTATAATTTATTACGGTTAAATATTTTGGACAGAATTCTGGTAGCTTGCATTGTTCCATTACCTTATTTTAATCTCGATACTTGATAGGCTTGATGGAATTAATTCAGTGAAGCCTCCACATATCTTTCTAGATCGAAACATGTTGTTCTCGTGTTTGTTATAACCATATAGTGCCTTTAAAATTATTCGGCATATATCCTCGATCTGCTAGTGCATATTTATAATTCCATTTCCATTCAATGATCTCCTAAAGACGAAACTGAGTTGAATGCAAGACGATCTCTTGATCTTTAGTCTTTTAAAGAATGTATTGTAGATGGATCACCATGCTCTAGAGTTCCTGCAGTTGATCCTATAGTTGTCTCTGAGCTCCAACTAAATCATTCTGCAAAGTAAATATGCATGTTTTTAATTGCACACTTAAGCTTCTCATTTTATTCTTGTAGAATCTCGCTCATGTTCTGGAGGGTCTTTATTTGAGCCGACTTGTGCATTTTAACTTTTACACATGTATATGGGTTAAGAACATAATTTGGCAAGGATCATTATTGACAAAATCAATAGGTTAATTTCTTAAAAGTGAATCAACCCCATTATACAAGGAAAGGTAATTACCTCAATATGAAATAGATAACTCTTAAAGGTAATTACCTCAATATGAAATAGATAACTATTAAGAGTTAGGTGTTCTTGTAATATTTTGGAGTTTTAGTTTTTTGTTTGTTTTTCTCTCTCCTTGTTTTTTATATATGCAAAACTTCAAAACTCTGTTTCTCATACTGGTTCTTGTTTCTCGTTCCATTACCGTTACTCGTTTCTGGTAACATAGTTGTCCAGATAATTTTTTAACCGTAAGAAATAAAATTTCAGTGTCTCCTCTTTTTTATTTGATCTTAGGGAAAATGATTCCAAAAGTTCAATAAAATATTTACAAATTCATCTTGTTAATGACCTTAATAGGAGAAGATATCTCAATTCATAGTTGGGAACAAGGTATTGGGGAACTTGAAAAGAATCTCAAATCTTGCCACGCTCTCGATGTAGATGATCTCTGTAAACTCAATGCGTTAATATTGCCAATTAAGCATGTCCTTGAACCCAAGAGTTTGATTGTAGTCACTTCTCACGACAAAGAGATCTTTAAAAGTGCAGGAATTAAGTCATCAATTTATCATATTTTCTGCTGGCATGCTTTCTCTCAGCATCATCCACTACCAGGTTTTGAGGATCTTGCGGATCAGTTTGTAGAAGCCTGGGACGAATTGCCTATGTCGTTGGAAGTGTTCGGTGCTATGCTCTGTGGAGAATATGAGAAATCCTAAAGAGAAACTAAATGGAATTCAAAAGCTACCTCGTGAGGCTCAAAATTAGTTATGACTCACTTAATGCAGAGGAGCAGCAAATATTTTTAGATATTGCTTGTTTCTCCAGAGGAGAAAATAAGGATAAGTGGATTAAAATATGGGGTTGGTAAGGGTAGAAAGGTTCCGTGGGAAAATTTAGAAAACAAGTGTCTCGTTGAAGGGGATAGTGACACTGAGATAAGAATGCATGATCACCTGCGGGAAGAGAGATTTCCAAGGAAGGATCAATGCGCATCGTCTTTGGAGAGCCACGAAAAACAACGTTTATGATTCGCCAGAGCAATCAACAACATCTGTTAGTGCTTCAATCATCAAAACCTTTGTATCCATGGTCAAAAGAATATGCACGTGCTATGTTGTAATTATTTTCTATTTTTATGAAACAAACAAGTAATAGAAGTGCGTGGAATTATAATGGAGACGGCAAGTTTGGAGAGTCTTACAGATAGGAGCGAAGTTTCAGTGATAAGGTGTTCCGAATCAGTAAATTGCAACTTCTTGAAGCGAAAGGTGATTTTGTACAAGGCATATTGAGTAAGGTGGTGTCTCCAAATCTCAATCTCTTATGGCTACGTTGTATCGACTGTCCTTGTTCTTCCCTGGAATACTTGTCTATTTCAATGTGCCATTTAAGAGTGTTAGAAGTGAGCAGCAAGGTATTTTTTAAGAATTATAAAAGTATACTTAAGAGTTTTAGAAGTGAGCAGCAGGGTATTTTGTAAGAATTATAAAAGTATACTTAAGTATAGTAGTCTAGGCCATTATTTTTTATTGAAAAAAATGAAGATGCGTTGTAACTAATTTCCAAGAGATCAATCTGGTAGGATGTATTAAGTATAGTATTCTAAGGGATTATTTTTTATTGAAAAAAATTTAAGATTCCTTCTAACGAATCTCCAAAAAATCTCCAAAATATCAATCTACCAGGATGTAAAAAATTAAAGATGCTTCCAAATTTCTTGGGATATTTATTAAAAATAAGGTTGGAGAGGACCCTAGCTCGCAAAACCGACCCCAACCCTCTGACATTGAGAGTACAAATGGACATTAGGTAACCAAATAAATAGGGGAAATTGCTCCAGGGCCCCAACATCAATAGCAGTAGTACAAGAAATCCCCAAACCTTCTCCTCTAGTAGTGTTACCATCTAATGAACTACCCAACTCATTTTCTTCCACAACCAACAATAAATGTTCTGAAATAGAAACAGACTATAACGCTGAGTTATCACTCACCCATAGTTCCTTCCGACCTTTCCTTCTTGGCTTCCGGAGTGTAACATTATGAAAGCGAGCATTTGTTCTGGACATAACCCTAGGATTAGAAGAAGGGTTTTTTGAGTATATAGGGATGGGTGAAAGGATAGCCGAACTGTGCGAGGTCCTACAACCGGCCTCCCCTAAAATATAAGTATCATCCCCAGTATATGGCCCGGACTCTAAAATACCCTTACCCCGCTCATCCAACATGGGGGACACAAATGTCGGAGAAATGTTACCAGAGGGCAAACCCTTACCCTTCTCCAACTTCTCAGAAGACTCAATAATCAAATTAAAATTTTCATCAAAAACAATTACTAGTTAAAAACTTTTGTTTAATGTTGTCTTGGTAATTGTTCTTAGTGAGAAGAACAACTTGAGTTTCTTTGAAATTTTGAAAAGACAACAACAAAATTGTATGTCAACGTCATTTAAGAAAATTCTTAATTGATTAAGTGAATCATTTAGTAACGAAGAGTGCATTGTTACTTAGGATATACACTATGAAGATGGCATATTTTCTCTATGTATACAAGATATTTATTATACTCGTATTAAGCTCAATTCAATACAAATCAATGAAGAAGAGGCATATTCCTGGCATATGGTGATTTGTAAGTATAATAGTTTATACTAATTAGAGTTTAAAAAGCGAAGTTAGATAAAGGTGGTATGGGGATCTTTCCTAAATAACTTGATGCTTATTCATCCAATTGAGAGACGTCTAAATATTTCTTTAGAAGTCTCAATATCGATTCGATTGGCTAACGTCGCCTTGAAGTATTACCGAAAACCCCCTCGGGGGTGTCTGAACCAAATATATTTAGAGATGTCTATATTAATTAGATTAACTAGTCTCACTTTGAAGTAGTATAGTTACCAAACTCTGTAATAATTTCGGTGAGTTTGTCATAAATTAGTCACTTTTGAAAAGAAAATTCGTTGGGCAGAGATAGAAGTGGGGATTCGTGGAACGCTCGTTTGGCATCTTTTCACATAGGCTCCATGTGTGGAGATTAGGTGAGCATGCCTCGAGCCCAAGTTTGATGATGTAACCTGGGATGAGGTTGCCCTTCCGCGCACATGATTCTCACAGTTGTTAGACATTAGTCAGACGCCCTCCAACTCCGTGTAGGATAAAAGACAACCAAAACGCCAAAACGCCCCACTTTTCCGGTGATTTTGGGATAAAAATCAGTTAAATTTCTTGCTAGAAAATTGTTATTTTCACAATCTTGTAATTTCTGCAATCGGGATTGTCACTTCTAGACTAATTGCCCAATTTTAAAACTACCCAAATGGTCGAAATTGCGATATGAGTCGGGGGTGTTTTAATTAGCCCTTATACAGCTCCCTCAAACTCGTTATAGCTGCACTCAATTTTGAAGCGATTCTGTCATCATTATAGTAAAGCCCGCTTGAAGTGTGCTCGGAGTGGGATTTTTTGAAGCAATTCTTTCATCATTACAGTAAAGCCCGCTTGAAGTGCGCTCAGAGCAAGATTTTTAACATCATGTGAAGACTCGTAGACATCGATCAAATTTGAAGTGTGGGGTCCCATTTCGCTTTGAAGGGCTATGAGATATTGAACCCTTCAATGCTGCCATGTAAAAAGAAGTCATTCTTTTCATTTGAAAATGTACTACCACATCAAAATTTCAATGTTTACTTACGTAGTAAAGTCAAGAGGCTTTATTTTGCAGTGGATATAGCAGCACCGAACGTTACATATGTCATATAACACAACCATATTTCGCCTCGATCTAGCGGCTCGGTCTCTAGGCCACTATGCCACCTTTTCCATCTTAGCAGTTTCCCAAATTGATCTTGCCTCTTAAAATTTTAACTAGTATAATAATACAGTTAACTTGCTAACCCCATTCCAATCCAGCTTTCATCCTCACAGCCAAAATTAATACTATTTTACTCTTTCATGATCTACTTGAACATGAGGAATTTATTAGTGAAACATAACTTAGGAGAAACATAGAAAATCCACTTTCCGGATGTTTAGTGTGAATTGCCATAACTAAATTTATAGATCTTTTTTTCTGCATCAGCTACAGTTAGCTTGCTAGCCCAATTCCAATCCAACTTTTAACCAATATAATAATATTTAATACCTCTTAAAGTGGGTTCCTAGGCTGCTTCAAACACTACAAGCTCGATGAAGAATTGGGTTCTTCAAATCTTCTAAAAGCAACGTGATGCTTATTCTTGGAAAAGTTCAATCTTTGTAAATCACTAGCATTCTTCAAACTAATATAAATTCTAGCCTACATAAAATCTAGCCTACTTAACAATGGGAAAAATGATAATGTAAGAAAGAAAAAGGAAGAAATTGTTTCATAAGCCAAAAACATTGGATGTTGAGTTTGGTCTATATATGTTACTAAATTAGTGAACAATAGAGATGTATGCAGAAAGGAATTTAAAAAGGTGAAGGGAAAGAATCTGAATGGTAACTTTTTTTACTTTGTTGAATTGTGGACCATAATTCACTTTCACAAACCTCTATCAAACAACTGCGTTTCCATTTATAATCCTCCTTCACGCAAGTATATTAGAGAGAACAATTCAACAAAGAAGTTGGATTGGATTGAAAACTAATAGCAAGTTTCTTTGTCACTCTAATTGTGTACTGTACGGCAGAATTGAATGCCAATGACAACAATATATGTTTTAATTTTTCATTCAACACTATGAATGCCACACACATGTGGGATAGAATAAGTTTAAGCACTCCTTACATGTTACATGCTATTTTATGGTTTGAGCAAAGAGAACTATCTGACTCGAGGAAACTTTTGTTCTCAATAGCTGATTACGGACCCTGGATACTTCTTCTCTATAGCCCTCCCCCTAGATCTCATTATACATACTAAATCTATGGTATGATGGAGTAGAGGATGGGTTGTAACTTGTGAAGCATAAGTAAAACGTAGGTAGACCAAGTAGAGAGGAGATGCATAGATGGTTGAAGTTCTTGTGTTATTCCAGACCAATCAATAAGGGCAACAAATCAAAAGGTAAAGTAGCACTGTCATTCTAAAAATCAAGATTACAAAAACATTTTTGTCCCAGTTTGTAAAGTCGAATGCGGATTGTAAGTGTAGTAGCAGCAGTGGTCTTCATATTAATAAATACGAAGAATCTTAAACCGTGTACTAGAGGAAGGTGTCGATTCGACGATTGAGCAATTGGGGAAAATAGCTCATGTAATACAGTTTTAGATACAAACTCTAGATTGTTGATCTAACTTAATAACTAGATGCATAAAGGTTGGCAGAGTGGGAACTTCCCCAAATCCCCAGGATTTTTGGTAAAGATGGGGGGGTGCACTGCGCAAACCTGTTTCCCGTAGGGATGCAACCGTGGCCAGTGGAAGCTGAACGGGGAAGAACTCGGTTTCAGAGTGAAAACAATGGTCTTCTTTATCCCCTCCATTTCAGGAAAGTTAAAGGGAAGCTAAATTCTCAAGAGCTTCGATCAAGCAACAATGGAAAACAGGGCAAGGAATGGAGCACATGGAATCATATGCGTATACAAAAGACATATGAAGAAAGAATCAATTGTTATTGTCGCTACAGTTGGGAATTGATAAATGTCATTCTAAACAACCTTTGACGAAGATTTGTGACAAACCCACTCTCGGGTCCAGGCTTTAAATTTGAAGCCTTCAAGGCCCATTTGAAGTAACACAATTTCGGTCAAATAATAATATTGTGTTTGAACTTTGAAGTTACAGAATTTTAATCAAATAACAAAATTTTTAAATAATTGATGGGATCATGAATGGATAAAATGATGTACATATGTGTAAATTCATACGATGTCGGCAATCTAGTCAGCCTTGAAGTTGAGCTCCTCAAAGAAAATGAATTTCTTTATATATGTTTATGGCAGGATGAGATTGGTAGCTTCGCTCCGCAAACTCTCTTGGAGGACTGGAGGAGATAGGATAGGTGTAACTTGGATGCAGCTTGAACACAGTGGAGTAGGGGTTTAAGAAAAAGCTTGTTTCTATTCCTATAATATTATATATTGATGGTCGGAGCCATGGAAGCATGGAATTCGAGCATTGACTCTATACAACAAAGAAAACACAATGTGGCACTCGGGAGCCGCAGGATTGACTTGATACAACAAAGAAAACACAGGGTGTGAGGCTGGGAACCGTAGATGGTAGGATTAACTTGATACAACGAAGAAAATACAGGGCTGTGGGTAGGGTCCACGGGCAGGAGCAGCAGCCTCCAACATTACAAGAAGTTTCTGGATTGTGGATTTTGTCTGAAATGCCAAATTCAGGGTACATTAACATAATATATTATACATTGAATACTCAATTAACTCACTAAGTCAAAATTCATGAATTGGTATGTGATCACTGGTAACTTTGTAATCCCACTTCCAACAACATGTATGAGCCACCAACCAGGTTTAATAAATTTGTTGCTTCCATTAAATGTGTTAAACACGTAAGCACTCGCTGCAAACACGAGAACTTAGAAGCGTTCAAGCCATGGGATGCTCAATGTAAGCCCGTCCGCATAAGTTGGTGAATGATATTATTAGAGGCCCAATTGTCCAGGATCCATGGATGATCAAACATATGGATATTGGAGAGTAACCGAGTCCCACTCCCAAGTCACCTAGCTAGTAGCCACATTCCCAATTTCCCACTAAAAATTGTCGATGGATGAAATTTGAAGCTACCCTTCTATTGCAATTTTAAATAGTAGTGGTTAATTTAATTATTGAAGGGCTTACCATGAAATTAAATTTTTTTTGCATGGAAAAATTTGAAGTGGCCTTCTATGACGTGTAAAATGGCCTCTTGAAACACCTTGAAGGATTCAAATTTGCGCAGAGGCATACTTTTAAACGCGTGAACCCAAAGACCGATTTCATGGTGTGTGTCGGTTGTTTATGGAAACGCAACACTAAACAACATTGCTCAACGTCTAATTAGTACGGAGTGCTAAAGTAACCACATCACATCACATGACAACTATGTTATTTTAACACATGTCAGGTGGTATTTTTGCTTTCCAATAAAAAAAGGCCTAACGTCACATCCACCCATCTTTTTTCAAAGCCAAACCCAGAAGCTTCTCTTCACTTTCTCTATTTCAAACTTGGTTTCCATTAATCAATCTGTCTGCTATCTATTCATCCAAATTCCAATGGCACAACCTAAATCCTCCCAATGTGACAGATTTTCTTAAGTTGCTTCTTCTAATTCCTCCGCTTCTGCGTTGACTTCTTATGCCCCGACGATGTGTTTATCAATCATCCGGACTTGATGTGAAAAACACATTTGTCGGCCACCTCCACCATAGGCTTAAATCTAGGGGATTGCAAGTCTTTCTTGGCAGGCCTCAATTGCAAACTTGACAGAACTTTCCTTGTCAAATAAAAGATGTTATTAAGTCACGTCTGTCCATATCTCAATTTTCTCTGAAAACTATGCGAAATCAGAGTGGTGCCAGGAAGAGTGGTACAATTCTTCCAGTATTTTCCAATGTTAAGCCTTCTTAGCTCCAATGCACAGACAAAGGAGCATATGCTAAAGCCCTGTGAGAATAAGAAGAGAAGCAACGCTACAATTTGCAAACTATTCGAGACTGGAAAATGGCTCTTTCTGATGTTGCAGATATAATCGAGCTAGAGGCATATAATGGGTAAGCATTTCCTACTATCTCTATTTGTTTGAATTCATGTTAGTTGTATGGTAGTTTGGTATATGACAAACTTAGGTAAGATTGGTAGGTACATGACAATTTAGGTAGGCCTGTTCTCACTGGTCTGAGTATGAATATTCAGGGATGAGGTGGAGCTGGTGGATAAGGTTGTGCAAAGGGTTTTGAAGGATAAGGTCGTGCAAAGGGTTTTGAAAGAAATGAGAAAACCATCACTATATGTGGCCAAGTATAAAATCTATTTGGAAGACAAACTTGAAGACTTTGAAAGGAAATTCCTCTCCCAGCTGGGGGAGGTGGGAGACCGAAGGCCAAGGTTGTGGGGACATTAGGTTTAGGTGGAATTTGAAAATCGACACTATCCAGTTGTGTTGCCAGAAACGAGACAGCAGCAACTGTTTCTGTGAAAAAACGGCTCAGAAATGGAGACATGATCAAAACGCAGTAAAAAATGGTTGTTTCCTGTTTTTGAAGACCTAGACCGGTTTCTTAGTAAACGATGGTCGTTTCTTTGACCGTTTCTTGAATTTTTCTTTGACCGTTTTCAGTTGATCAATATAATTTATTACGGTTATATATTTTGGACAGAATTCTGGTAGCTTGCATCGTTCCATTACCTTATTTTAATCTTGATACTCGATAGGCTTGATGGAATTAATTCAGTAAAGCCTCCACATATCTTTCCAGATCGAAACCTGTTGTTCTCGTGTTTGTTATAACCATATAGTGCCTTTAAAATTATTCGGCATATATCCTCGATCTGCTAGTGGATATTTATAATTACGTTGCCATTCAATGATCTCGTAAAGACGAAACTGAGTTGAATGCAAGACGATCTCTTGATCTTTAGTCTTTTAAAGAATGTATTGTAGATGGATCACCATGCTCTAGAGTTCCTACAGCTGATCCTATAGCTGTCTCTGAGCTCCAACTAAATCATTCTGCAAAGTAAATATGTATGTTTTTAATTGCACACTTAAGCTTCTCATTTTATTCTTGTAGAATCTTGCTCATGTTCTGGAGGGTCATCATTTGAGCCCACTTGTGCATTTTAACTTTGACACATGTATGTGGGTTAAGAACATAATTTGGCAAGGATCATTATTGACAAAATCAATAGGTTAATTTCTGAAAAGTGAATCAACCCCATTATACAAGGAAAGGTAATTACCTCAATATGAAATAGATAACTGTTAAAGGTAATTACCTCAATATGAAATAGATAACTGTTAATAGTTAGGTGTTCTTGTAATATTTTGGATTTTAAGGTTTTTTTTTGTTTTTCTCTCTCCTCATTTTTTATATATGCGAAACTTCCAAACTCTATTTCTCGTACAGTTCTCGTTTCTCGTTGCATTACCATTACTTGTTTCTAGTAACATAGCTATCCATATAATTTTTTAACAGTAAGAAATAAAATTTCAGTGTCTCCTCTTTTTTATTTGATCTTAGGGAAAATGATTCCAAAAGTTCAATAAAATATTTACAGATTCATCTCGTTAATGACCTTAATAGGAGAAGATATCTCAGTTCATAGTTGGGAACAAGGTATTGGGGAACTTGAAAAGAATCTCAAATCTTGCCATGCTCTCGATGTAGATGATCTCTGTAAACTCAATGCATTAATATTGCCAATTAAGCATGTCCTTGAACCCAAGAGTTTGATTGTAGTCACTTCTCACGGCAAAAAGATCTTTAAAAGTGCAGGAATTAAGTCATCAATTTATCATATATTCTGCTGGCATGCTTTGTCTCAACATCATCCACTACCAGGATTTGAGGATCTTGCGGATTAGTTTGTAGAAGCCTGCGACGAATTGCCTCTGTCGTTGGAAGTGTTCGGTGCTATGCTCTGTGGAGAATATGAGAAATCCTACTGGGAAGAGAAACTGAATGGAATTCAAAAGCTACCTCGTGAGGCTCAAAATTAGTTATGACTCACTTTATGTAGAGGAGTAGCAAATATTTTTAGATATTGCTTGTTTCTCCAGAGGAGAAAACAAGAATAAGTGGATTAAAATATGGGGTTGGTCAGGGTAGAAAGGTTCCGTGGGGAAATTTAGAAAACAAGTGTCTCGTTGAAGTGGATAGTGACAATGAGATAAGAACGCATGATCACCTGCGGGAAGAGAGATTGCCAAGGAAGGATCGATGCGCGTCATCTTTGGAGAGCCACGAAAAACAACGTTTATGATCCACTAGAGAAATCAACAACATCTGTTAGTGCTTCAATCATCAAAACCTTTGTATCCATGGTAAAAAGAATATGCACGTGCTATGTTGTAATTATTTTCTATTTTTATGAAACAAACAAGTAATAGAAGTGCATGGAATTATAATGGAGACGGCAAGTTTGGAGAGTCTTACAGATACCTAGAAGGAGCGAACTTTCAGTGATAAGGTGTTCTGAATTAGTAAATTGCAACTTCTTGAAGCGAAAGGTGATTTTGTACAAGGCATATTGAGTAAGGTGCTGTCACCAAATCTCAATCTCTTATGGCTCCGTTGTATTGACTGTCCTTGTTCTTCCCCGGAATACTTATCTATTTCAATGTGCCATTTAATATTTTTAGAAGTGAGCAGCAGGTTATTTTTTAAGAATTATAAAAGTATAGTTAAGAGTTTTAGAAGTGAGCAGCAGGGTATTTTTTAAGAATTATAAAAGTATACTTAAGTTTAGTATTCTAGGCGATTATTTTTATTGGAAAAAAATGAAGATGCATTCTAACGAATCTCCAAGAGATCAATCTGGCAGGATTTATTAAGTATAGTATTATAGGGGATTATTTTTTATTGAAAAAAAATGAAGATTCCTTCTAACGAATCTCCAAAAGATCAATCTAGCAGGATGTACAAAATTGAAGATGCTTCCAAATTTTTTGGGAAATTTAATAAATATCCAAGATATCAATCTGAAGGCTGTGAATGTTTGGAAGTGCTTCCAAATTCCATAGAAAATTTAATGAATCTCAAAAATATCAATCTGAAGCACTGTGAAAGTTTGAAGGTTCTTACAGATGCCTTCGAGACTTTAACGAATCTCCGAGAGAAATATCAATCTGGAGCATTGTGAAAGTTTGAAGGTTCTTACAAATGCCTTCGAGACTTTAACGAATCTCCGAGAGATCAATATGGAAAGCAGTAAAAAATTTAAAATGCGTCCAATTTTCTTGGGCAATTTAATAAATATACTAGGGGAATTTAATAAATATACAAGATATAAATATGAAGGGCTGTGAAATTTTAAAAGTGCTTCCAAATTCCATGGAGAATTTAACGAATCTCCAAAATATCAATTTGGAGGGCTGTGAAAGTTTGAAGGTGCTTCAATATCCCTTCGGGACTTTAACGAATCTCTGAAATATCAATATGGAAGGGTGTAAAAAAAATGAAGATGCTTCCAAATACTATTTGGAATTCAAGGGATCTCCAAGAGATCAACTTGGCACAATGTGAAATTTTGAAAATGTAAGCTTGACTCAGCCTACAGTAGCCACCGTCCAGCTGCAGCCACCCAGCCGTCCAATCGTGCAGCCACCGCCTTCAGCCATCCAGCCGCTCAGTTGCACTCTCCAGCAGCCAAAGGAATAGTACACACAGTGTAGTAAAACTGGCTATAAATATATCATCTCATAGCTGCAAGAGACAGACTTGTGAATGTAGTTTGTTCTGCATAATAAAATTATGAGCAGCAGCTCATTGATAGGTCTGACAAAAAGGATTTATGTGCTCATAAGAGACACACACCCAGAAAATGTAGATCTTAATGAACAGTAAAAAAAATAGTATTGACAGCAATTAAAAAATAATCACAGAGTTGCAGCTAATGATATCATGTACTGAAGAGAAAAATAATGCTCTGTTCAGAATGAAAAAGACAGCTCTGTCATCAATCTTATTTCAGAAAACATGAATGTAAAAACAGAGTATTCTATAACAAAATGTTGCTCACTCAGAAATGGTGGAATAGAATGTTGCCCACTCAGAAAATACAAAAATAGAATGTTTCCCACTCAGAAAATGGAACAGGGTCCTGGAACAGCAACAGTATTGACACAAAAAATAACTCTTCTCTCTTACGGATGGTCACACACTTCTTAAATAGGGAATAGATGGCCTAATGAAATCAAACAACATAGCTTAGAAGGAAAAACGTGGCAGTTGCTAACCAACAGATGGCAGATTCGGTTACACAGCTGGAGATGATGAGATAAATGAATGTCGAAAACTCAGGCATCATGTTTTTCAATCTCCCCCTTGATGTCAAGTTTGAGGATTCCCAACTGTGATCTGAGTTTCTCCAATAGATCCTTTGGAAGAGCCTTAGTAAAGATGTCTGCAAGCTAATCTTCAGATTTACAAAATTCAAAAGAGATAAATTCTTGTTGGACAAGCTCAATAATGAAGTGATGTTGAATGTCAATGTGTTTGCTCTTGCTGTGGAAAACTAGATTCTTTGTCATAGAGATTGTGCTTTGATTGTCACAATAAATTTTAATAGGTTTATGAATTTCCATGCCCAAATCTTCTAACAATCTTGCCATCCAAATGGCTTGTGTGCTTGTAGATGATGCTGCAATGTACTCCGCTTCGGTTGTAGAAAGAGCAACTGTAGGTTGCTTTTTGTTGCTCCAGGAAACAATATTTCCTCCAAAAAGAAAGGCATATCCTGAAGTGCTTTTGTGATCATCCAAGCTACCTGCCCAATCTGCATATGTGTATGCTACAGCATTGAAATCATTAGTAGCATTATAAAACAATCCAAAAAATTTGGTACCACTTACATATTTGAGTATTCTTTTAACTTCTTGTCAATGAGACTCATGAGGATGATTCATGAATCTAGCAACCAGACTCACATAAAACATAATGTCTGGTCTAGTAGTTGTCAGATACATTAAGCTGCCAATCATGAATCTATAAAGAGTGGCATTATAGAGAGAAGTTTCATCTTCTTTCATCAATTTGCTCCCAACAACAAAAGGAGTACTCACAGCTTTACAACTTTGCATGTTAAACCTCCTCAGTATGTCTTCAACATATTTGGTTTGACAAATGGATATACCTTCAGCTGTTTGTCTGATTTGCAAGCCCAAGAAATATTGCATTTCTCCCAAATCAGACATCTCAAATTCAGATTTTATTTCTTCTTTAAACTCCTTCACAAGTGATATTGAGGTGCCCATAAATATTAAATCATCTACATACAAGCAGAGTATAATAAAATCTGATCCAATGACCTTTATGTAGACTGCACTCTCAGAAGAACACTTAACAAAACCATGATCATGAAGGTATTTACCAATCCTAGAGTACCAAGCTCCCAGGGATTGTTTAAGACCATAAAGTGCCTTCTTAAGCTAATACACCTTATCTTCTTTACCTTCAATAATAAAACGTTGAGGTTGTTCAACATAGACTTCTTCCTTTAAATATCCATTTAAGAAAGCAGATTTAACATCCATTTGATAAACTGTTAATTTTAGCTGAGATGCCATAGAAAGAAAAGTTCTTACAGTTTCCATTCTTGCTACAGGAGAAAATGTCTCTTCATAGTCGATGCCTTCTTGTTTCACATACCCCTTTGCAACTAAACGTGCCTTGTATTTTGAAATGCTTTCATCCATATTAAATTTGAGCTTGTAAATCCACTTTACTCCAATGGAAGATTTTCCATGAGGGAGTTCAACTAACTCCGATGTGTCATTTTTCAGTATTTGAGATATGTCATCCGTCATTGCTTGCACCCATGGCTTAGCAGAACAAGCTTCTTTAAAATTTACATGCTCAACATTTGCAAAGGAAACAAGAGCAAATTGATCATTAGAATATCTTGATGTTTCATAAATGTCTTTCAAACTTCTGGTTTTTCTAGGAAAAATAGATGGAGATGTTGCTTGTGTATCATCCTCAGAACTTGTTGATGAACTAGATGAAGATACCGTTGATGGAGAACTACTTGTAGATGAACTTGGAATTGTCAATGTAGATAGATGCTTTGATTGACCATTATTGTCAAGGATTAAATTCTCAATATGTGGAGTAACCAATTTATCTTCACTTTCATCCTTAAAATAAACTCCCCCTTCATCAAATATCACATCTCTACTTACATAAAGCTTATCAATAAGAGGATCATAACACCTATAAGCCTTACTTTCATCTGAGCATCCAATAAAAATACATTTTACAGGCTTTCCATCAAGTTTTTGTCTTAGTTCAGAAGGGATATGAACATAACATACAGACCCAAAAATTTTCAAATGAGAAACAGTTGGCTTTCTACAAAACCAAGCTTCATAGGGAGTAGAGTTCTTTACCATTTTTTTAGGACTTCTATTGAGAATATATACTGCTAAATGCACTGCATCTACCCAATATATGTTTGGCAAAGACATTTGTTTTAACATACATCAAGCCATCTCTACAATTGTTTTGTTTATTCTTTCTGGTGTACCGTTTTGTTGAGGAGTATAAGCTGCAATTAACTCCTTCTTGATTCCATGAGAGCTGCAAAAATCTTTAAAATCATTGGAGGTGAGCTCTCCTCCTCTACCAGTTCTTAAAAATTTAAAATAGAACCCTGATTCTTTCTCAACACGTGCTTTAAAATTCTAAAAAAAACTAAAATCTTGAGACTTCTCACTTAGAAAATAAACCCAGGACATTCTTGAAAAATCATCGATAAAAAGAAGGAAATATTTGTTCTCTGCAAGGGACAAAGTTTGCATTGGGCCACGTATATCTGCATGTACTAAGGCCAAAGGCTCTACTACTCTAAATTGATGAGAATGAAATCTATCTCTATGTTGCTTCCCTATTACACAACCTTCACATAGCTTGTTATCAGGATTTGTGAAAGAGGATAAACCTCTTACTAAATTCTTCTTTTGCGGCATAGAAAGAGATCCAAAATTAAGGTGTCCTAACCTTTTGTGCCAAAGCCAAGACACATCAATAGAGGCCTTCAAACAAGTTACATTTGATTCCATTCTCAACAAAAACATCCTATTTTATGTCATAGGAACCTCAGCAACTAGGGCAGTATTGTTAAAAATCCTACAAAACCTTCCTTCAAAAATAGTCTTGTAATTTTTAGAATTTAGCTGCCCTATGCAAATCAAATTGTGCTTTAAACCTGGAACAAACAAAGTATCTTGTACATACATAACACCTCCATTCTTGACTTTTATGGCAAGAGTACCTTTACCCATTATATCAGTTTCATTAGCATTGCCAAAATTTACTTTTCCCTTCACACTCTCATCCAACTTTACAAACATACCTTTGTTTCCAGTCATGTGATTTGAACAACCACTATCTAAATACCATGTAAAATCATCTTGAGCTTCAAGGCAATTACTTGTTAAAAACAGAGTTTGAGAGGTTTCACCTTCTTCCTGACTGAAATTTGCTTGAGAGGTGTCTCTCTTCTTCTTAAAACAATAGCTTTCAAGGTGACCATCTTTATTACAGTAGCTGCAATGAAAAACGCCTCTGCCAGAGCTGCTACTTCTTCCTCTAATCCTGCCACGACCTCTACCTCCTCTAAAAACAGGAGTAGAAGATTTATCATTAACTTTCAATTTACTTTGTAAAGCTTGATCAGAAAGGTCCTCATTCTTCTTCAACCTGTCTTCATGAACTTGAAGACTACCAAATAAATCAGTAAAAGATAGCTGAGATAAATCCCTTGACTCTTCTATAGCAATAGTAACTGGATCAAACATTTTGGGAAGACTTCTCAGAACCTTTTCAACAATCTTCCTATCTTCAAGTGTTTCACCATGAGCATGAATAGCATTTACAACATTCTGAACCCTAGTGATAAAAGTTTCAACATTTTCACTTTCTTTCATAGATAGAGACTCAAAATCTCTTCTCAACATTTGAAGTTTAACAACCTTTACCTTGGCAGATCCTTTATAAGCTTTTTCCAAAGTTTCCCAAACATTATCGGAGTTTCCACATTCTGCAATTTTCGGAAACACGGAGATATCAACTCCTGTTTGAAGAATAAACAAAGCTTTAGCATCTCTCTTCTGGTTTTCCTTCAACTCTGTCTTTTCAATAGCTGATAATGCATTATAAGCAACTTGATCAGCCGGCTCTTTGTATCCTGCAGAAACAAGTAACCATAAATCTTCTGAGAGGAACAAAGTTCTCATCTTCACGCTCCAATACTCATAGTTTTCGCCACAGAAAAGAGGAATCTGGTACTGCACAGAATTATTATTTTGAGCGATTGTCTTCTTTCCCTTGAATCTACAAACAACCACGAACCCGCTCTGATACCAAATGATAGATCTGACAAAAAAGAATTATGTGGTCATAAGAGATACACACGCAGAAAATGTAGATCTTAATGAAAAGTAAAAAAAATAGTATTGACAGCAGTTACAAAATAATCACAGAGTTGTAGCTGCTGATATCATGCATATCATGCATTGTAGAAAAAAAATAATGCTATGTTCAGAATGAAAAAGACGGCTCTATCATCAATCTTATTTCAGAAAACATGAATGTAAAAACAGAGTATTCTATAACAAAATGCTGCTCACTCAGAAATGGCAGAATAGAATGTTGCCCACTCAGAAAAGAGAAAAACAGAATGCTGCCCACACAGAAAAAGGAACAGGGTCCTGGAACAGCAACAGTATTGACACAAAAAATAACTCTTCTTTCTTTCTTACGGATGGTCACACATTTCTTAAATAGAGAATAGATGGCCTAATGAAATTAAACAGCGCAGCTTAGAAGGAAAAACGTGGCAGCTGCTAACCAACAGATGGCAGAGTCAGCTACAGAGCTGGAGATGATGAGATAAATGAATGCCGAAAACTCAGGCATCATGTTTTTCACTCATCTAATTCTATCTACAAGCAAGTTTCAGTTTATCCTCTCTCATTTTCAGTTTATCCTCTCTCATTTTGTGTTTTCATCATGGTATCAAAGCTTTCACGGGAGTGCCCACGATCATGAGAGAGAAGTAAAAGTAATCGTATCCTCGTAGGAGTAGAGGATAGAGTAATGTTGTTACTATATGTTTAAGTTTGTAGAGTATGGTGTTATGTTAGGTCTGTAGCTTTAGCTGCAAGAAGTCTGTTAGTCTGCTGTGCGTAAAAGTCTTGTTTTGTAATAGCTAGATTGGTGCATATCCAGCCTTGCCATTACTCCCTCAATCGCTCATGTTGTTGCAGTTCTGTGATTGGAGCTGCTAGTGAAGGAGTTGTCTATTATTTATTATTTATGTGCGTGAAGAAGCCAGAAAGAGAATATTGTTTCCGTGAAGGAGAATATTTTGTTTCCGTGAAGGAGGAGACCACCGGTTGGGAGAATCGGAGCTTCCATTTGTTGAGATAGCCGCTATGTCAAAGACTTCTCACCACTGTTGAAAGAGAAAAATGAAAGAGTGTTGCTTTTGTTAGAAGAAGTGAAACTAGAGGATCCGCAGATCCGTTGAAGAAGAAGACGTTGTTGACTGGAGGAGCCACCCTCGCGTGAGCGGAGCAGTCAGTTGTCATTACCGAAGCCAAACCTACATCAAATGGTGTAGCTTCCAGCACATAGATGGAGCCGTTGTGTTCTGGTCACTGTGTTCGGATCGATTATGTGGAGAAAAAGTTTGCAAACGAAACTGCCTGCAGGCTGCTGGGATTCAAGCCCGAGTGTTTTGTGAGAGATCTCATGTGAAGGAGGTGCGCCTTGTTGCCATGGAGAACTGCTGTCGTAAGGAAGCTGTCTGCATATTGCTGAGGAAAAGTCTCCGTGAAAAGGGAAAAGAGAGCCAATTTAAGTGTAGTCATAAATGGAGTGTACGTACAAATGTGCAAACGACGGACGAGGCCAAGGAAATTCAAAGTTGAATTTGGAATTAATAAGCTTGAATTCATTTGGGTTCAAAAGGCTGATTGCTATTTTTTTTATGGAGGTAAAGTTACAAAGTTCAATGGCGAACTTGCTAGCAAGAAATGGACTCCATTTAGACCGATTTCTGTTGTAGAATCATGTGTATTATCTCTTAGTGACCTGCTTCACTGTCAACGAAGACGTGAATCCATTATTGGATAGATGATACACCCAACCGCTGAAAAGTGCTTGCAAAATCGATGGAAATCACTTGCTGTCCTGAAAACGTGTAAGAGGAGTTGCTGCAGCCTGCCAGGACCGTGCGAAGAAGAACATAAAGTTATGAGACTTCAATTATTGTGTTGTGCGATGCAGATGTACAACGTTGAAAAAATAGCTTGAAGTTGGTGTTTTGCATATCTTCTCTTTGTTGTTTTCGGTGCCCTAGCTTGAAACGCTGCGTGGAGCCGTGCAGGAAAAGTCTGTGAAAAACGAAAAGAATTACATCTACTCTTAAATTGAGTGTACAAAAAAATGTCCATGGTTGTTGTTTGTTAGTTGCATCATAAGTCAACGAAGGAGGCGCTCTGGCCACAATTACATCACTATTTTCATGAAGTATTTACGGTTTGAGCCATAGTGTCTATCACATGAAGAGTTGAAGCTTACATTGGTTGTGGTGTCGTGGCATTGGTCATGGTTTCACTTTTAAAAGAAACTGTTTAAATGGGTGATGGGACATTTAATAAAGCCATGGTGACCTTGTGATAATAAAATATATTAATGAAGTTCTCATGTCAAAATCATGAAAGTGTTATGAAAGTGTTAGTTGAGTCCAAAGCGATGAGTATTAAGTGAGTGTTTGAAAATACATTATTAAGGAAACCGATCTTCTAGATTTAGGGTCGACCGGAACCTCCTCATGTACGATTCTATTGAGCATAGTATCAAGGATGAAGTGTGTCCAACGTTCAAATTTGAACCCTTCTCAGCCCTTCCAAAGGGTTCTAGCCCTTCCTAGAAGTGTAAAGTTAAAATTGCTCTTCAAAAAAAAATTAAAATCCGAATTTTATCCTTCCAATAGGAAGGACATAATTTATATCAACATTTCAAAAGAAGGGCAACATTTGAAATTACCCATCCATATAAATTTCAATTTATATGTTGAAATTCCTATTCTATAAAATTCGACTCGTCATTTAAAATATTGGAAATATCATAAATTATAATCGTTCACTCACTCATGTCATGCACTCACTGCTTAGCTTTGCAAGGTGACGAGAGATGACTGACGACTACGATGTACTCACCACTGGGATTTGACTCTGAATCCCGACTCAATTCGGGTTGAGATCTAAAGTGTGACAATGTGTCAATGACTATGGCTGTAATAACAGAACCACTACTAGGCCCAAAACAAGGCTGAAACATTGTGCCTACTACCTATGTGAACCTGGATACCAATGTCCACTAGTTTTTCATCAAAATGAAATTGAAATTTCCCCTTTGATGAGTCCTCCTCTACAAGAATTCATTTATTGCATGAATGTCACAGACTCACGACAACTCTAAACAACACTCAATGGCATGCAACTACAAATAATGGCATGCAACTAGAACCACAAACCAAGCTGAGGTTGATTTATGCATTGATATAGAGAGGTGGCACTAGGAACACAATATGGAGAAACAATGAGTTAGAAAAAACATTTGGACCAAAGTACCACAATGGTTATTAATAAAATTTACAATAAAAAAATTGGCTCAGGAATTGTCTTCAATTTGATGGGTGGCATGATCATGATCATGTAATCTCCCTCCATCCTTCCAAAAATATGTAGTTTCTCACCACGTTTCTCTTCGACACTCGCCACCAAAATACGTATAAAAATTACATGTCTTTACATCCTCTTCCATTTAAATCCTCATCGCATAGTCATGACTAAGGATTATTATGCATGCACATCCTCACCTTATAATATCAATTGGTTCAAGGCGCAAAGACAACCATAAATTATGAAATGTGTCAAGACGCAAAGAGTAAGAGACAACTATAAGTAAGTCTTATATTAAATTTACCATATAAGTCTTTAATTTGCACTATCATCTGAGATTTGACACATTGGATTGTTGTGATCTTCTTGTAACTCCTTACCAATGTGACTGTAAGACTTCTTTGATGGCAAAGTCCATAATTTTAAGTCTTCTTCCTCATTATCATGCCTTTTGGTAAGACAATAAGGAGGGAAGTGGCCCACATTAGCATGGAAAACAGTTTCGACATAGAGCTAGATACATTAATTCTTTCATTAAATAACTTAAATTTCATGCCAGTGACTATGAATTCACCGAATTGTGGATTGGTAAAAAACACATCAAATTTTAGAGCCTCGAGCTCTTAATTACTCATGTATCTAGAATTTCTGCAAATCAAGCCATTAACAAACTTCTTTTGTTGTTCTGGTTCAATTTAAAAGGTAGATTGTCGAGACTCAAACATGTAGCGAGTTGAAAGGCTCTAGTTGACTTAGGATTGATTCCATTTCCCCTCCATCCCATACCTGTATGTTGTCGCGACAAGTGTTGAACAACAAAATTTGATGCCCAGGCCCTTATGATGCTAGTGTTGCTAACTTGGTTGGTATGGAGGATTATTTTTTAATGTTTTTTTGAGCTATGCATTGTTTTTTCTTATGCTCCTAGTGTCCATCATTCTTACATCTCTCAAGCTTGGATGGTTTCCCTCTCTCCAGTTTGAATTAAGGTTTTGGTTGGGTTTATATGTAGATTTTTGTTGTAGTTTTATTATAGCCTCATTTTGCTTAGTGGCTTCTCTTTGTACATAGTTAACGGTAAGTAATTTTCTCAGTAGTATGCATAACATCATGTAGATGCCCCAATATGGTTATTGCATAGTCTAAATAGTTTTTCTGTATAATGAAGTGTGGTCTAACCCAGAAAAATACAACAAAATAGTTGTTATTTTAATGAACTGTAAAATTAATGTTACATATATGTCAAATTAATGTGTTCAATTTTGGTTTTATTGAAAATATACCATTTTATCATCTAGATATTCAGGAGTGCTCAATTGTTTATGATTGTAAAGATTTGGATGGGAAATATTTGTGTTTTGCATTTTTTGGGGGGAAGGGTTTAGTTAATTTATACTTGTCAATTGAAGTACAATTATTTAAATTTCCCTTCATCTTTGAAGGACTCCAAGAACAAATGCCCTTCCAATAAAAATTAATACCCACCCTTCAAATTTGATCACTGAGTGTGTCCAGGTCACTATATCCGAGGAGGGGTCTCTGGATACTTCCTCTTCATCCACTTTTCTGCGTAGATATTTTTTATATTTTCCCCACCGATATTAATTCACATATTTGTACAAGAGTAAGGGGTCCTCTTAACAATCGATACTCTCAAGTCGGAGACATGATGATAGGGTGAGCGATGTTGATGGCATTTAGGAGGGGTTTTGCTAGGGTTTCTGGTGATTCTGCAGGAAACACTGATTTTGATGGTTGATCTGAAGAATGTGTGACCTTCGGCGACTTGGAGTCAAGCTGATTCGATGAATCAGCCTAGTACCAGCCAAGGCTAAAAAAAGTGGGAAGTAAGATTTCAGTCGGAGGTTACTATTCTTCATTTCTGCTAGATTTTTCGGTGTTTTCTGCTTAGAATCAGGTTTATATCTTTGTTGTCAGACCCTTGTGTTTTTGTTCTCCTCCTTCTTTATCTTTTTCCTATTTTTTGGGGGGTCCTACAGCTATTTTTGGGGGATTCTATTATTTTCGTTCTTACTGGCAGCTGTCTTTTTCCTGCTGCTGGTTACCGACAGCTGTGGTCCACTTACTCATCTCGGGCTTGTGGACTATTATGATGGCCCCTTGTCTTAATCATAACCCTACTCTGTTGGAATCCTCTTCTGGGCTGGGCGTTAGGGCTGATTGTTTTGCTGGGGATGGTTCTCTCCTTGGTAGCCAGCGTGGGTTGAAGGCAAAATAGAGAAGGCTACTGAAAACCTACAAAGCGAAGAAAGAGGTTTTCAGGTTTGACATTGATGCCGATTATAATCTGGATAGGATTCGAACCCTTGTGGAGAAAGCATTGGTCGGTAGGCTTGAATTTACTTCGGGCTCCAAACTTGAAATATCTGAGTGGGTTAGTAAATTTTGGGTTCCAATCACGGGTTTGGCTCCTCGCATCAACTTATTGTCAAACAGGTGGATACTCTTCACCTTCTCGAAGGCGCGCATCTGGATATGATTTTCTCTCGGTTCTGGGAGTTTAAGCGGGGTTCCTTGTTTATCAAGCACTAGCATTTGAACTTTGATCCCCTTAAAGAAGTACAAACTCTTCGTCATCTTTGGATGATTATTCCGGGTCTTCCTATTGAATTGTGGACGGAGGAGGTTATTATGGGGCTTGCAAATTCAGTTGGGAGGTTCATTCGCTTTGATAAACAAAATCTCTTCGGAATTGATCATCGGTATGCTAAAGTTATGGTAGAGATTGATTTGAAAGGTGGATTACCTGCTGAAATTGTGATTGCATGGGGTTCTAGGGTTTGGAACCAAACCCTATATTTCTTCAAGATTCTGTTCCGATGCTTTCAGTGCCGTAAATTAGGTCATGTTAGGGCTTCTTGCCCTTCTAGGCGTAGGCATTCTCAAGCTTTTTCTGCCTCGGAACACTCTTCTCCAAGGGATGGTCTTCAAAATTCTTCTTGCGAGCTTTCGGGTAAGTCTTTAAATGAAACCCCTCTAAATTATATAGATTTTTCTAAGGCAGAACTTGCTTTTATTGAATCTTCAGAACAATTGCTCTCAAATCGTATCTCTAAGGGGGAAGTTAAATTACGTCATGACATTGTCACGGGGCTTCCTGTTAATAACCTAGAGAATATTTCTTCTGGTCTGAAAGTAGGTCGTAAGCTCTTTGATGAATCGATGTCAATTTCTAATGAATTTGGAACTTTACTTTCTCGACATGATAATGTTGATTTGAATATCCCTAGCTCTGACTGGTTCCCTTCTTCAAATAATTTGGGGAATGCTTCCCATCCTTCTGATAATTTAGGGTCAGGTCCGGAAGCTTCTGTCATCTGTTTATCAGATTCTCCGCTGAACCCGGGTCGTGCTATTGAGGAGAACTTGGATGGATTTCGGGATAGGGTTTGTCCAGCTGATGGCTCAAAGTCTTTGGATTTAGGTATTCTCTCTAATAGAGACAACCATTTTTCAGAAAATGGTGAATATTTTCCCCCTTTACCTTCCTACACCAGAAATCCAGGTAGTGGGTCCTTAGCTTTTCCCATTCAGTCCCTGAATTTTCAAAATGTTACCATTAGACGGAACAGAAAGAAGAAAAATGTAGACATTCTCAGTAATGATTCATACACCCCCTTATCGAAGAGATTAGATGACGCAGGTAAGAAAGAGAAGGATGAATCCATGGGGCTTAGAGCTTTGTCCCCCGGTGAGAGAGTTCCTTGATGTCATTGCTTTCTTTGAATGTTCGAGGGTTAGGTAAGGCGTCTCGGGCACAGGCCTTATCTAATCTGCTCAACTCTACTGGGTCTGCTATTTTATTACTTCAGGAGACCATGTGTGAAGATAAGTTAGCTATTCATAAACTCTGCAAAATTCTTCCTAATTGGGAGGTGTCGGCTGTTAGTTCTTGTGGTTTGTCAGGGGGGCTTGTTGTTGCCCGGGATCCTACTATTTTTGAGTTTAAAGTTTTCTCTACTTCGTGGGGCATTCTTTTGAAGGGGCTTTTCCGAGGATCTCAGCATTTTCTTTCCATACTTAATTGCTATGCCCCTTACAGGGAAAGGCAGAACTTTTGGTTGTCTCTGCAGAGATCTGGTATTTTGAATTTAAACGATTTGATTATTGCGGGAGACTTAAAATTCACTTGTCATGCTGCAGAGATCTGGGGATCCTCTGCCAGAATGGATGAATTGGCAGAATTTTTCTCTCAGTTTCTTTTGGATTCTGATCTTGTGGATGTGCTTCCACACAAGCTGGTCCCCACCTGGTCTAATGGTCGTTTTGGCGGTGATGGTGTTCACAAGCGCATTGATAGATTTCTTGTCAAATTGGCTTTGTTGGACATCTTCCAGAAGCACCGGTCCTGGGTTCATGAATCCAAATTTTCTGATCATTGGCCCATCGTCCTACAACTAGAGGAGTTTAAACACTCTCATTGCTCGCCCTTCAAATTCAATGCATCTTGGCTCAGTGATGACTCCTTCTGTTCCATGGTTAGATCTTTTTGGTTGAATTGTGGTGTATATGATTCAAATCCGATGCTGAACTTCTGTCACAAACTGAAGGGTTTAAAAGAAAGTGCTACTAAATGGATCAGGGATAAGAAGAAAGCAGACAAGCTTGAACTATTTCTGTTAGAAAAGAAATTACAGGTAGCTATTGCGGCAAATGTTAATAATTCCCTCCCCTTTGCCTCTTTTGAAGTTATGAAACAACTCGAACAGAAAAAAGAAGAGTTACTGTTACAAGAAGAAAAAGAATGGCGACTTAAGAGTCATGCCATTTGGGTCTCCCATGGTGAAAAAAACACCAAGTTCTTTCACTCTTTTGCATCTGCTCGGCGAAGCTCGAAATTTATCTGGGAAATTTTGGATGCTAATGGAAACCAGCTTTCCGGTCTTGATAGTCTTAAATCTGAAGCTGTCTCTTTTTTTGGTAATATTTATTGTGACTCTGGTGATTGTTGTCTATCTGATCAGATTAATGTGGCTTCACTTTATCCTCAGTTCTTCAATGAACAGGAAGCTGATTGCCTCCAGGAAGAGGTCACGTTGGAAGAAATAGAACAGACTTTGAAAATATTTGCAAAAGATAAAAGGCTCGGGTCCGATGGGTGGCCAGTGGAGCTGTATTTACACTTCTTCGATTTGATGGGTGGTGAATTGCTTGAATTGGTAAATTTCTCCAGACTTAATGGGAGTATCCCAGGTGGCATAAATTCCACTTTTGTCACTCTTATCCCGAAGAAAGATAAGCCTTTAACTTATGGGGAATTCCATCCAATTGCTCTTTGTAATCTTCTTTATAAACTTATTGCTAAAATTATAGCCGACAAATTGAAGTCTGTGTTTTCCGAACACATTTCTGCTGAGCAATTTGGATTTTTAGCGGGTAGGCAGATACACGATGCAATTGGAATTTCACAAGAGCTGATGCACAGCATCAAGATCCACAAGAAGAAAGCGCTTCTGCTCAAGATGGACTTGGAGAAAGCATATGACAGGGTTAACTGGTCATTTCTCAGAATGATCCTCATCAGAATTGGGGTTCCCTCTTTGATTATTAAGTGGATAATGGCTTGTATTACCTCCATGAATATCTCAGTACTTGTCAATGGTAGTCCTTCTGAATTCTTCAGCTGCTCCAGGGGGATTAGACAGGGTTGTCCTTTATCTCCTCTCCTGTTTATTTTGATTATGGATGGCTTCAGCAGACTGGTTAACAATGCTATCTTGAGTGGTCAGATCAAAGGTTTAAAGATTGCAAAGGATTGTGTGATCTCTCACATATTATTTGCTAATGATGTTCTTGTGGTGGGTGCTGACTCTTTGGAAGAGTGGACTAATTATAAGCACATTATTCAGACTTTCTGCAGAGCTTCTGGTATGTTAGTCAGCTCAGCCAAGTCAAATTTTTATCATTATGCTCTAAATGATGATCAACTCAGAGGTATCCACATGATCCTGCCATATAATAGCTATCACATTGATCAAGGTTTTAAATATCTTGGCTATATCCTCAAGCCAAACAATTATCAAATTAAAGATTGGCTATGGCTTCTGAGAAAAGTTGAGGCTCGGATAGCGTAGTGGTCCTACAGGATCTTGTCTATCGGTGGTAAGCTAATTTTAGTAAAGTTTGTTCTCTCCAGTATACCGGTTTACTGGTTCTCCCTACTTGAAGTGCCAGCTTTTATCATTAAGACCATTAAAAGGTATTTTTTCAATTTTCTTTGGTCTGGGTCAACCAGTTGTGAAAAGATTCCCATGGTTGCTGCTGATTCACTTGCCAGGCCATTTCGATTTGGAGGTTGGGGCATCAAATACTTGGAGTCTTTTAATATTGCCCTTAGATTAAAAAGTGCTTGGAGGGGTATTATTGGAAAATCTCTTTGGTCTAGGATCATTCATAGCAAATACATTAAGTCGGATGTTTTCTGTTGGATTAGGAATCCAAAATTGTCAAGCTGGAATTTCTCTCCCATGTGGAGGGGGTTCATGAAAATTTTTCATTGGATTAAGAATGATATTATATGGCAGGTTGGTTCTGGTAGCCAGATCCGGGTTGGAATTGACCCGATTCTCGGTTTTGATCATGATTATTCCCTTCCTGACATCATCCCCCAGTACCTGCAAATTTTAGGGCTGTCCACTCTAAATAAAATTTGTTATCGCAGCACAGGGATTGTGACAAATAAGTATTGGTTTTCTGCTCATGACATTGGGCTTTCTGGCTACTTAGCTCGAGTCTGGGATGATTACATCATGAAGTTAAATTCTGCTGGTGTCTATTTGAACAACGATGCTGATAAACTTGTGTGGGGTGGCAATCCAACAACTGGAAATGTTACTGCTCATACTGCATACTCTAGAATTCTCCAGGAAAAGTTTATTTTCCCTCAGGATTGGTAGTACAAAAGGATTTGGCAATGGGATATGCCATTGAAGCTGAAATGTTTTATTTGGTTGCTGCTGCAAAATAAATTGAAGACATGGGATAACTTATGTAATCAGGGTTGGATTGGGCCCATCTTCTGCTATCTTTGTAAATCTGCTGCTGAATCTAGACAACATCTCTTTGTTCAATGCTCCTTTTCTCGCAAGATCTGGGACGTGGCGGCTCATAACTTAAACTTTACGCAGTGCTGGGAGGAATGGTGTGACGATAGTATGCTGGACTGTGGCTCCATTTACTTTCTTGACTGATCGGTTCTCGGCTTGTTTATGGCTTTTTGTTTTCTTTTGCTATCCTGCCAGGTGTATGTTATATGTATTGAGCTCTATGCTCACTTTCTGAGTTTGTTGGCATCTTTAGGTGTTCATGTTTGGCTTGACTTTCAGACATTCCTAGCTGGATCAGTTTATGATTCATTGTTATGAATCAGGAATCTTCATTGTACTATTTGATTCATCATGAATATCAATAGTAGTTTTTTTCGTTGGATTAAAAAAAGTGTGTTAAAAAGGTCACTCGTGTCATTAATAGTTGACATAAAAGTCAAGATGCTTGGTGAGAGATATAAGGAAGGTGTTGATGAAAGGTCATGGTCATAAGTTATGAAATGAAATCGTGAAAGTCCTTTGAAATCATTCACATTTTAGAGGTGAGAGTCATGGAAAGTTGTCATAAAAGGGCTAAAGTCAAAGTTAGTGAAAATCTTGTCAAGAAGAAGCCTTTGTAAAGTCATAGTGAAAGTCATAGTCAAAGTTCAAAATGATGATTAAGCTAAACTTAAGTTTGAGTCAAATTAATCTCTAGCAAAAAGGAAATTAGTGACAAGTTAAAGCAGGGTATTTTTTAAGGATTATAAAAGTATACGTAAGTATAGAATTCTAGGCGATTATTTTGGATTGAAAAAAACATATATATAGATTGGTAGGCGAATATTAAAAATGAAACATACGATTTACTAGTGAAACTTGTAAATTTTGGCGAATATTAGGCTAAAAAAACATATTTTATGTAAATATAGGCGATATTAGAGGCTAAAAATGACCAAATAACGAATTTATTTTTTGAAAAAAAGTCCAAAAAATAGCCAATTGGCTAAATTTCGCCCCTAAAAATTTCCCTGAGTTAAAGACACATGTTATGTGATGTAAAATCATGGCATTGGTGCGTCAATTAATTTTGCCAATTCATTGTTATAGGTTTCTTTCTTGGACATTGCGCAATCCAACAAGAAAACATATGCTATGCAACAATTGGTTAGTTGCATGAAAGATACAGAAAGCAAAGAAGAAGCTGTGAAAGATTGACTATGCAGAAGACAAAGGCTGATAGAAGAAAAAAGACTCCAGTTGCAAAGAAAAATGTATGCATAGTGCTGATATGTAAATGGGCTTATGTAATGGGCTTGAAGCATGTTTATTGTACCTGAGATGAAGTGTTGTAATGATGCAAGGGGTGCATAATCGGTTGTACCCGACACCCTAAAGTTTTTGGTCCAAGTTGTAAAACTTAGCCATAGGCAAGCTGAATTCCCCAGGTTGTTGTAAGACCTGTCCATGTTGTTCAAGCATACGTGTTGTGGTGCAGAATGCACAAAGTTATCCTCTTCTGCAGATAGAGGATGTGGCATCAAGTTGTGGAATTAACCACTGTGAGAGGTACGGGGGTGACAGGTGTATCCGTATGCTAGCTTGATGATAGATTGAAGAAGATGAATCTTCGATTGAAGGGGGAAGTGTGAGTTAATCTCAGAGTGTTCATATGTTCGGACCAAGTTATGTTTAAGAGAAATTTTAGCATGTTGATGAACCATGTAGGTGAAAAGCATTCCTAGAGAACTAGCGAGTATAGCGGATGGCACCCATGTATCTCGGTAGATGGATTGTTTTTTATATGGACATCAATGATCGATTTTATGCAGGTACAAAAGAAGAAGAAGAAGAAGCACGAAATTCGAGGATAGAACCCATAGTGAAGAAAGCCCAACCAAGTGTGTGCAATGAAAATTTGTTTCCCCATCACAAGGTTTGTGGTCATCCGAAACCACTTGTGCACAAGGTTCGTGGTCAACCAAAACCACTTGTTGTGACATATGAAAGTTCATGGTAAGCTAGAAACCACTAGTGTGATGCATGGTTCATGGTAAACCACTAGAGAATTGTAATGGTTAGGGGTAAGCCGCAAAATCCCAAGGTGATTTTTGATGAGGGAAAGTACATATAATGTTCAGCAGCACACTAAAGCTAAGTGAAGAAAACCAAATGTGGACATGACCCAGATAAGGACCAAGACAATAAAAAACAAGCCAAAGGAGCAAGCACATTGATGCAAGCTATCATTTCATTAGAGAGCTTATCAACAATGGTGAGATATATCTTGAATTTTGCAAGTCCGAAGATCAGTTAGCAGATATATTCACAAAGTCATTAGCAAATGAAAGATTTGAACATCTAAGAAATAGTTTGGGCATCATTAGAAAGTCAAGCGTAAGGGGGAGTGTTGAAAATGTAAGCTTGACTCAGCGGACAGCAGCCACCGTCCAGCCGCTCAGTTGCACCGTCCAGCAGCCAAAGGAATAGTACACACACTGTAGTAAAACTTGCTATAAATATATCATCTCATAGCTATAAGAGACAGACTTGTGAATGTAGTTTGTTCTGCATAATAAAATTCTGAGCCGCAGCTCATCTATTTCTATCTACAAGCAACTTTCAGTTTATCCTCTCTCATTTTGTGTTTTCATCATAGGGATTATTAGAATATTGAAATTATATCTTAAAACAATGTTTTTATTACTTCATTTCATAGTCACGTGAAATTATTTTTGGTAAAATCTAAATTTGAAAGTGTTTAAATTGTGTTTTTGAATTTATAAATAGATTTAGCACCCTCACCCATGGCACCCAAATTATGCAATTTCCATAGCTAAAACGTAGAATATTTAGACTACACCTTTATTAATTGGTTTCAAGATATTTATCAAATATATTAACTGATTTCAAATTTATTTTGTATGATCATATTTTCAATTATATTATTTTTATAATTAACTATTAATAAATTTAAATTCATTAATTTAATATTAATTTTTTAAATTTAATTTTTTTTTTTAAAATCATTTATAAAAATATCCTACCTTTCTTGAGTAAAAAATGATGGTTTACTAAAATGTTTAACTAATTATATTTTTATTTCTTAAAATGTTTAACTAAGTTATATTTTTATTTCTAAAAATTAATTCATATTAATAAACATGTTTGTTATTTTTCTCTTTTAACACTTTTTAACAAGAATCTTAAATTTATAGGGTATATTTTTATTTCTCAAAGTAAATTGAAAGTAAATTCACATTAATAAACATGTTTTTCATTTTGATCTTAACATTTTTTAACAAAATATTATATTTTTCTTTAAAAATATTTACATTAATAAACATGTCTTTTATTTAAAATCAAAAGGAGTCTGTGGAAAGAATTGTTCAATGAGGAATTATTATGTTTATCTCTCAATACTTTTCAATAAAATCTTTATCAAGATGGTGTAAAAAGTAAAATAGAAAAGCTTTATTAAAAATCTTTATCAAGATGGTGTAAAAAGTAAAATAGAAAAACTACTCCTTAGTATGATAAAGAGTGCAAGTTAAAATTGTCATTAGAAATGTTCATAATTCATAATTATTCCTTAAAATTTGACAAAAATTATAGATACAAAGCCTTCATTAAAAAGCAAAAAAATGTACTATATAAGTAAGCAAGAGAATTTTTTGCACCTTTCTGAGATAGATTTTAAGAAATTTTAAAGGAAAATTCAAAGTTGTAAAACTACAAAAAACAATATGATTTCCTTAAGGACATAAATTCCTAGTTTAGAAGTCTTTATGAATCCCATGTGGACAACATTCACATCCTTTCTATGCACAAAGACCCTTTTTCTTCAGAATACATAGAATTAAGGGAAAACTAAGGACCTCAAAGGATACCATGCAAAAATCTTTAAAATTAGTAGGCCTATCCTCATCCCTCACATCCACAAACTAATCAAACGAGGTTTCTCTAAGACCTTAACTCAAAGCCTCATTATTCCTATTTTTAAAAACAAAGTAGGGTCATTCATTGATTAGGCCACTTCTATCCAAGTTATATGGAATTATTCTAGAAAACAAAATTAGTGTATGGTTAGAAAGTCACGAAAAAAGAGCTAAAGGTCAAGCACAATCTTTTATGTTGCTATGTTGACTTTAGAAAAACAATTGACACATTGCCCAGAATTAACCTTTGAATATATTAGAAGAGATGAAATTTCATTTTGAGTTGAAAGCTACTGTGATAAGGTTGTACAAGAATGTTATTGACAATTTTATGAACATTAAGGTTTGGTTAGAAGAAATTAATTGTATTATAGGAGTCAAGCAAGGTTTTCCCATGTATCGTACCATTTTAGGCATATACATTGACAAGTTAGAGTGTTGTTTGGAAAAAATAGGTTGTGTCTGCATGACTCCATCTAGTATAGTTATCATCGTTCTTCTTTACATTGATGATATTGTTCTATGGTGAGTACTCCCTATGATCTTGAAAAGAAACTAAAAATTCTTAAGCATTTTCACTCTTGTCCTAGGTATGACTATTAATTCCGACCAAACAAATATTATGATAATCAAATCCAAAAAGACCACAATTTCATGTATGGAAATACCAGCTTGGAGGAAATGACTTTATACAAATATCTTAGAATTGATCTTCCACCAAAAGCTTAATTAGAACTCTAGCATTGAGAAAATGATAAATAGAAGGTGGAAAGCTTATTATGGGATTGAAAACAATTGTAAATCACCGAACCTTTGGCTTTGGGTTAAGAAGAAACTCCTCTTTGAGGTTGTTATCACTCACTGGTTATCTTATATGCACTACAAGGAAAACTCCCCATAGCAGAGGATTTTGTGGAGCCTCCATTAAATAAATTGTCTTGATCCCTTTATAGTGAAGGTGGATAACGAAAGTAGGCGGCAAAGGTTTTTACATATGTTTTGTCTCTATTGTTCTTATTATCTATCACCACACTAATGCACTTTAAGATTTATAAAAGCACCAGATCATTCAAATGAAAAAATGATTTTTTAATATATATATATATATATAATAAAGCAATTGATGCTCCTATTTTACATTTATATAAACTCATCGAGTTGTTTCAACAAAAAATACATGAAACTTTTGACTTTAATATATAGATATATATAGATATATATATATATATATATATATATATATATATAGAGAGAGAGAGAGAGAGAGAGAGAGAGAGAGAGAGAGAGAGAGAGACGTCAGATTCTCCTTAAAATATAATAAAGCAATTGATGCTCCTATTTTACATTTATATAAACTCATGGAGTTGTTTCAACAAAAAATACATGAAACTTTTGGCTTTAATATATATATATATATATATATAGAGAGAGAGAGAGAGAGAGAGACGTCAGATTCTCCTTAAGTATAACATGTCATCAATGCATTTTAGAAAAACACATGAGACATCTTTGAAATGATACGTTTTTAAAAAATATAATCTATCCATTTTTCGATGTGATTTATAACTATAAATGCACCAGTGCATCGACAAATTTACCTACGCCTTGATGCATTGGTAAATTTACATATGCATCACGTTAGGGCAGAATAAAAATATTTTCTAAACCAAAAAATAATTTCCTACAATTCAAATGAATTTTCAAGATTCACCAGTGCACTTTATAACTATAGACACATTGGTGCTTCTTTAAATTAACCTTTGCAACAGTGTGTAAGTAAATTTACCTTCACCCCAGTGCATTGATAAATTCAACTATGCACCAGAGCATCACTAAATTTACCAATGCACCCTGTTAGGGTAGAATAAAAAAATCACCAAACCCAAAAATTATTTTTTTATAATTCAACTATGCACCAGAGCATCACTAAATTTACCTATGCACCCTGTTAGGGTAGAATAAAAAAATCACCAAACCCAAAAATTATTTTTTTATAGTTCTTCAATGTTTCTCGACCCCTGCTTTAGGATCCCCTTGAACTGAACCTGAAACTTTAAAAACTTCATACAAACAAATTAGCCATTATAGTTATTGAAAAAAATAAAATAAAAGAGTGAATAACTTAACAAAAATAAGCAAACCTTAACCTGTCAACCCGATCCAGCTGGTCCATTGTTGTCTGCGTCTTCCGTAGGATCCCTCCAGCAAAGCTCGTTTAACCATAGGCGAAGCAACCGTTAGCTTCGCCACCCAACCATAGGCTCATGCTTTCAGTCGCATGGCCTCCCCCGAGCTTTGGGTCGTAGAGCTCACACAAGTATTTCAGAAATTCAGCTTGGGCTTCCCTTCCCACCAGGATTTCTAAGCCAAACCCTTAGATAGCAGCAAGTCTTTGAGGCATTCGAAAATTACGACAATCGTCCAAATTATGGGCCCCTTACCCATTCCTTAAGCCTTCCTTATAAAGGGAAATCTCCTGCGACACATGTCGCTTCATGCATAAATAAATATTTTTAATTATTTATTTAATTAAAACACTCACCCATCCAAGTGTCAGTTTCTCTGGGAAGTGCACCTACATCCCTAAGTTTGCTCTAGTTTGTCCCCCAAATAATTTAATCAAATCCTAGCTTTTAGTTGACTAGGTGTCTAATCTATTTTGCTCCTAAATAATAATTTCTATTATTTTAAATGCTTAACAAAATAACTATTCATGTGCAAATGTCTAAGCTATTGTTATGCATTTGCTAAGTAATAATCTAGAGTTATTCTCCTAAGTTTTTATGCAGTTTAATTTAACAATCAAACTCACTAGGATCACGGTGCCGCGTCGTTGGGCTCCTGGTTCCTTAATTTTTTTTATTCCCCGACATGGCACCACTCCGTCGGGTCCAATCATCCATGGTTTCCATTCCTTGGCATGGTACCACCTCGTTGGGTCCTTGCGTCCATTCTTTCCGTTCTCGACAGGGTACCGCATCGTTGGGCCCTTCTGCCACCATCTTTCCGTTTTGACTTGCGGGAACTCTTGTAGGGATTTTAGGAATCGTTACCATCCATCCTCCGTCTACATGCTATCTAGGGACTAATGCCGCTGAGGAGTGAGTCCGTTCTCACTGCGCGCCCCTCAACTCGTACGTGACCAGCTCCGTCGTGGCCCACCTCGTACGCCCTCACGCATTCCTCTTGAGCAAGCGGATCAATGCTTATCTGCTCATGCGTGGTATTCTTGTCGGAAGTCGACATCGTCGTCGCTTCCCCTGTGTGTGATTTACCCGTACTCTACGACCCTCCATGTTCCTTTGTGTGTCCGTTGGTGAACCGTCTCACTTGTTTCTACACACACTTCTCACAACAAATTATCAGTAGCACTGTTCTCAACAATCATCATCTGGTTTCTAACTCTAGCATTGTTAAACATTTATGATTTATTCAAACTGCTCATTCATCTTATCAAATATACCTTTCGTCGCCAAATACATAATCACCATACAGCTAGTCGTTAAGCATTATTCATGTGTACAATTTTCATATCAAAGTTAATCGTTAAACAACATGAAATCGTCCATTCACAATAACTACCCAAATGCACATATATCAATCAATCGTAATCATAAATATACTCAAAGTATAATCCTAGGGTTATTTTATTAATGTTTCAAACAGTCGGGTGACTCAGTAGGTGCCCTCAATGTCTACAGTAGTCTAGGGGCACTACATACACCCCTACTTATTTAGAACTTCGTCCCGAAGTTCAGAATAAAAATGGAAAGTTATGACACATCTCAGTTGCGTCCTCCCAAATCGTAGAGTTAGGAATGTAACTGTCCTACTGCACTTTGACTTGATCAAACAGGGCTAATCATTAAGCAAGATGTAATCAATCAATTGTCCCACTCCACATGTATAATTTAATTCCTTAATTCATTTATCAATTATTGTCGTCATTCCCATCTTCAGGTTTTCCTCAATCAGTTAAGACATAACAAGGCTCAAGAGACCATTATATCGAAGTTTTTCAGTCGGGTCACTCGACATGTGCCCTTAAGGTCCACAGTCATTCTAGGGGCATTACATACACCCCCTCCTAAATAGAACTTCGTCTCGAAGTTAATTTTTTTTTGTTCTTGTACTTTCGACGCTAGGCTTCTTCTTCTTTTTTTTTTTTTTTTTTTTTTTTTTTTTTTTTTAATATTCTCATCCCCATGTCATTGTATTCTAGTTTTCTCCAATAATCATGGCTATAAGCACAAGTGGTTAAATTCATTAGCTCCAATATCATCTAGTATGGTTACAATACACCCTCAGGAACTTAATCGTAACTTCGTATCATATCAATCCGATAATACATTCCATAATTGTCAGTTCCAACTAGATTTTCTATATCTCTTATTCATTCACGAAGGTCCATGATGTCCAAATTTTCAACAAGCTCCATTGCATCAAAAGCCACCCAATAATTTATAAACATAACAAATCCAAACAAGGATTCAAATCTATTTGGTTATCCTCCTGAGAAGGTAAACATCATAAAATATTCGGTAAGATATAATCACGATTTTTAACAAATCAGGAGAGACCCTCAAATTGTCCCAATCCAAATTCCATAAGACCACTTCCGAATCCCAAAATGTCGGTTCTCAATTCGATAGGATTCCTAGGGCCGGAACTTAACGATTTAGTCGAACATATTAAAATCTATCTGTTAGTCCTTTCATCAGTATCATCATTCGAGGTTAATGAGATTGTCACACCCTTACCTCATTTCATCATTCATGTCATCGTAAGACCACTTCGTTAGTTTCATCAATTCGTACAATGTGTGTTTTCTTAACCCCATCGAGTTTCATCTCGAGGGCTAGTTGTCGTTGAGGTCAGCTTGTCATACCGATCACATTGATATCTCATTTTCAAATTTTTAAGTTTGTTTCGCTCCCTCAACAATCTCTTAAAGTATCGTCAATCTCAGTATCGTAGTGTCTTTTTAGTCAAAATTTATCATTTTCCCGTCATTTAATAAGTTCACCAATATATTCGTCCAAATGTAAAGCTCGTCATTGTCGAATTCTTAACTTAAATCTAATCCTCCTAGTGTACACTCCTAAGTCACAATCCATTCAACTTCCCAAGTAACTGCCTTAGATGAAATTCCAAAGATGGATTAACAAGAAACTTTTTCAATCCTACCATATCCAAGCGAAGTGTGTAACAAGAGCACTACTTAGTTTTGTGTCTAAATCATCTCATCTCGTAGTCATTTATGAAATATAAACAAGGCTTAGTCTTTTCATCTAATTCCTAAATGAAATACAAAAGTATCTAGTCATGTCATATCATTTATCTTTTAGGGTATAAATTCAAGGGATCTTTCTATAGTATAACGATAGCCCATAAATCAACATCTATAGTTGACTTTAATAATTGCATTAGTAAGGAACTCTACTATAATTTAAATATAGCACAATTATTACCATACATTGTCTAATCCAAAAGTGCTCCATCTTTTCATATAATTCATGAATGTAATATCATACATAATTCCTACCATTCCTTAACATGAATGATGGGTTATAAATAAATAAGTATCCCTTCAACTTCACATTATACTCTATCCATAAAATGGCATTGTATCTTTTCATATGAGAATAATTTAAATTGTAGAAACATTCCTAATAAAATGATCTGGATTATCTCTTTTCCTTTCCTTTTACACATATATCCCTTCCCTTTTATACACATATCCATTTTCCTTTTAAATACATAACCCTTCAAACAAGAATAAACAAATTATAAAATTATTCATAATGCAATAACCTAACCTTTCTATATGTACATATATCCTTTCAAATAAGGGTAAATTCATAATTGACCAAGACCCGTCATCTACTCTACGAGCGCATTCACAATATTAATGTTTATCATTTTAATTTGGAATATAAATTTGAGAAGAATTTCTCTAAGACTAACTATACACATAATTTCAAAATTCAGAAGCAACATCACTCCAATGATACAATTAGAATTAGACCTCTCCTCTCTTGGTCACAACATACATAATTCTATTGAAACCTTCATAAGACCTTATATGCAATACATCTTCTCGTATGATATATTATAATAAGAGTCCTCTCTGCTTAAAAGAAACAATATACATAGTCCTAATGATTCGTTTGTAGATATTCCACTAACTGTATACATATATCTAAATATTATATATATATATATTTCTTCTAAAACAAGAGTATTCAAGTATATATCGAAAATGACATTAATGTAGGGACCCCATTTCAGGTCCCCAAAAAAAAAAAAAAAATTAAAGCGAATTGTTATATTCTCGACCTCTGAAAATATTATAGACATGTCTGTTTCTTTGAATTAAGTTGGAATCCTGTATATATCTATTCCTTTCACTATCTGTGCATTCTAGACGCAACCATCTCATTGAAATGAGTTAAAACCCTGCTTTTACCCGGAATGGTTCGGATCTATTTCGTTTTCATCACTTCACTGTCAGAAAAGCTCAGATCTGTTTCTTGAATATAATTTCTGTCGGCAATCCTTTTATCAATTTTTGTTACAGAGTAATGCGATCTAGTATGGATCCCAGATCGGTGAATTCCTTTAAATAGTTTAAACTTTTTTTTTTTATTTGCACTGTAGGTTGCACTCCTTATATATATATATACTGTACATTGATCACCGGAACTCATTTAAGTACCTTCATGCTTTGCGAATTTATGATGCTGCATCAATCATTGAATTTCCCTTGATAGAACATCTTTGTGTTCTCATATATCTACGATCTATATCCGACTCTTACTCCATTCGCTCCAATCTGTGTAATCGAGTTGAATGTAAATTTAATGAAATCTGTCTTTTACCCTCCAGTTCAGAAATGCATCCGTAACTATTCCCAACATATAACTAGATCTGAATTTCAATTTTACGTCTCAATTTCTGAGAATGGGATAGCCGTAAGACATGTGACTTATGTATCCCACTCAGATCTATAATCCTTGCTCAAATTAAATTTTAAATCTGAATTCCTAATTCCTAATTGTACTTAAACCTTTGAGTGATTTTCGTAGTTGAACCGAGAAACATCAGCGTTGACCTATGTTGTAACTAATTCTGGGATTATAAATCTAAACCGCTGTAGAACAGTAATACCCTCCTTTACACCAAAAACCGAAGCTACAATCTTGATCTCTGCCTTGATTAGTCACCTAATCGCCATCGAATCATTCGTTATCAACCATTGGACCTAACTAATCCATTAACTTAAATTTTTATTCCTTCTTGGAAACCTGGCAGCCAACTGTATCCTCTCAAGCGTTACCCTTATGCATATCCTTGAATTGGGCCATTGAAATTTCACTCATGTGAATTTCTGAACCGCTTTGACTGCAGTCGACCGAACTTCTCTTTTGATGCTTCACAAACAGCTGAATCCGATCTATTTTGGATAGGTGTAATCCTCGACCCGTCCTATCACCTTCAGAACTTCATGCTCTTCCTTAACTCTCGACTAGATCGGATCCGTGGGATCTAACTGACCGTATGGAAATTTGAAACAGTACCTAACTCCGAATTTATGATCATGGATGGACAGGTGTGGCTCTGTTCAGCGAGGGTATGCGATTCCCCAAGTTTAGATTGTTGCGTTACTTAAATGTTAATTTATTCATATGTGAACATGAGGCAGTTATGCTTCAATGAGCCTTATAACATATGTTACACTAGATCATTAAGTTAATGCAAAAGCTGGAAGTAGTGGACGAGAAAACACAGCTATTGTTTCTTACTTACCGAATCGTCAGAATCAAAGAACCAATTCCACTCACCACAGCGTTGGGCTTAGGATCCATCTCATTACAGATCCCCTAAACTTATGGACACTTGCTTTGTAAATTCACCCAGCGACCGTCGAACCATAATGAAGGCAATATTTCTTGCCTGCCTTGATTGGCAATATAACTCATTCGGCGATACGAACTCCCTACGCCACTCAGCGATGGGAAAAATAATTTTAACAAATACATCCTTTAACTTAAAAGGAATCTAAATGAACTGAAATTTTAAATAATAAACTTGTTCCTTAAGCAAACATACCATTCAGTTCCAATAGACGAATTCAGCATATTCACGGTTTAGATGCATGTGGTAATTAATATATGTATATATCCTTCAATTTAATAATTAAATGATAGGGAAAACTTAAACAATATCTGATTTCATCAGTTAGCAATTACAAATATGGAAGGGGAAATCTCAGGATGAATCGGCATCGAAATTACTGCCTCCAATCAACTCCGAGTCGATTGAACCGACAGGGATGAGCAAAAGGAGAACTAGAGGATCTGCAGAATTAAGCTGACTCAGTAGTGGTCCAGAAGAGACAGAAATTAAATGTTAAACTTCAGGATACTATGAATTTTAAAAAAAATAGAAAGCGCCCAGACTACAAATATCATGATACGTATTTGAGTATGAAAAAATTTGTTGGACATCCACTCCAAATATCATGGCTCGCAGATACCACGATAAAAATAAAAATACGCAGATTAATGAGATAATGCATGGCTCGGCGTGATATGAGTATTGAACACAGGACTGGGTCTTTACCGATTTCCATTTCTTTTCTCTAAGATTTGGATCTTAGATCTATGAATGCGGATGAATGGAACTACCTCCACGATGGCAAAGCTTTTTATACATCTCACCTTGTTTGAATTAAATCTCTATGTTAATTGAGATAGGCGAGAATTTTTAAAAAGTCAAAGTTATTGTCCGCAGATCAGGGATCACTATACGCGCATTCAAAGTATTCACGAAATTCAAGGTAGATTCACGGTTGTCTGCGTACAAGTTTATGCACCGGAAAAATCCAACCTGGGATTGGGCTGATCCAGATTTGGTTCAAACTAAACCCCAAATTCCAGAAATAAATGAAAAAAAAACACCACTTCTGTTCACCGAGATCTGGTACGATGGTGCTAAATTGATCATGTTGGATTTGAAATAAACCATGGCAGAAGTTAAAAAAAAGAAAACAAAGGCATTGTGAACTCTGTTCACAAAGATATTACGTTGTGCTACCTGGAGCATACCGGTTTCAAATCAACCTTAGCAGACATAAAAATTACAATAAAAACAATAGGACCTCTGACCACATAGAGCTCTCGCTAGTGCCATATGAGGCATATGAAAACCCAAAAGCTATTGCTGAATAAAACAAAGAAGTAGCAAACAACTTCAGGGTTTCAGCGCTCACGCGGTCCCATCCTATTCGGTATGTTACAGGTCGAGACCTTCGGTTTGAATGTTGGAGAGAGAGAGATTGCTCAACTATCTATATGAGCGCTTCATATTATAGTGTTATTGATGCAAATAAAGTTGATTTGTGTTCATTTTGGAATCACCAAACAACACAACTTTTTTCCATTTTTCCCATACATGACGACCATGTCTCCTCGGCACGAAAGACACTAGATAAATCAATCGTTATCCTTCAATTTAAACTTTCAATAGATTAAATAATGAATTTAGACTTTATATAGTTAAATTTGTAAACAAAAATCAAATTTTTTTGTTAGTGCTCCCACGAAACTCGGGTTGTACTACGACCATTGCATTTGTTTCATACACATGCATTGAATATTTCACATGCTAAACACAAGGCATTAGTGTTATCTCATTGCATTAGTGCCCTCATTAACACACTTTCATAGTGCATGAGGATTGTGCACCGTTAGTCGGTGCGCTTATGTTTCTCACAATTATTCAGCGCACTTATAATTAATTTTTTTATTAAAAACCAGAATAAAGCGGTGGTGTGCTTGACATATACACATGCACTAGTGTTTTTGATCTAAAATGGACCAGACAACTTCAGAAAAAAACATAGCCATGCACTTTATATATAAAAGGAATTGGTGTGTATGTATATCGTTATTCATTGCACTTATAATTTAATTTTTTATTAAAAAAATCAATAAAGCAGCCGATGCGCTTGATATATACACATGTACTAGTGCTATTGATCCAAAATGCACTCGACAACTTTTAAAAATACATAGCGATGTGCTTTCTATATAAAAGGCACTAGTGCATATGTGTATTTTCATGCGCATCTCTTTATAGAAACTAGTCCTTGGTGCATTACATAATGCATCTTTAGTGGGTGCGTTACATAGATGATCGTTGGTTGTGCTTTAGTTTTAATACATACACATTGTAGCTGGTGCTTTAGTTTTAATCTGTACATATCGTCTATCGTGCATTAGTTAAAACATGGCACAAACCAAGTTCGTATGAGGTGCATCACATAACACATCATTTCTCGATGTGTTATATAATGCATGGTTAGTTGGTGCATTACATAGAGCACTGTTGGTAGTGCACACTATAGTTGGTGATTTAGTTGTAATTTTTACAAAAACATTGTGGTCCATTTGTCATAAATTAAAAATGTGTATTGGTGATGGAAATGTTTATTAAGCAAAAAAAAAAAACTAATAAGTGTTTCATGTACTCTCTCTCTCTCTCTCTCTCTCTCTCTATAAAATTCATGATGAAATTTGAATGTAAATCAAGGACATGCACCAACACTGTGACCGATTGACTTGCATAAAATCGATTGAGTATGGCAAGCTAGAGGGAGGGAGAAGGATTTGTTTCCTCGTTGTATTGCAGTAGAGACTTGACAATTTTTATTTGAGGTTGGACTCCTCAAGTTTTATGATGTTACTTCACTTAGAGGGAAGATTGAGCTACTAACACAATTGATCCATCTTTGGGATAATGACATACATGCCTTTAGAGTTGGTCCCCATATTTGGTACTAGTCATCATGGGATTATCTATGGGGGTGGGTAGGACTTTCCCATTTTCTTGATCTATCACCTGGTGTTTTAGTCAATCCCCAATTGATGTATGTTCAACAACTTATCAATCCATATATTACTCACCCTAGTGAGTTGCAGTTGAGTGGGGGCTAGTTGAGGCTACACGCTTTTGGGTTAGATGAGCCCATGTGCTTGAGTTTATTTGTTAACATGATAGCAAAATGTCTCACTTATGGGTAGTGCATTAGCTATGCTATGTTGAATTTAATACATAGGCTTTAGACCACTATTGTAGCTTGTTGCAGGGGAGACATTTTTTCTCCTTCACATCAGAGTTATTTACTCATTTTTTGAGAGGTTTCCAATGAATTGGCCCACATTTGGGTCCACATTTGACCACATTCCAAATAGGTTGATGACTAATGTGTGCATGTGCATTTTGGGTGCAAGGGTTTCATAAGAAGGGAGTGCCCAATTTTATGTGTAGGGTGCTCGGTGGAGACATTTTGGAAACGTTACATAGTGATAATCGATATTTAGTCAACAATTCTATACAGTATCTGTATGCAGGGATGGACTAGTGAGGATGTGAAAACATCTAATTGATTCAAATTGAGCCACCAGTTATTGGAAGTAATATGATCATTATATTTTGATTAATGTAGTTGCACAATTTTTGTCTTATTTAATTCACATGTAATTGATTATAATATTTTGTTTAAATTGTCTAATTATTGTTGTCCACTATGTTGCAAATATTGGCATGTTGTTGTGGAAACAATTGCACAAGGGTGCATTGTTCTACTTGGTAAGGATCTAAGCTTTGTACATTGCAGCAAGGCCTCATTCCTTGGAGCCCCTTTGGGAGGTGTGAGATCTCTAAATGATCCTGCAAGTGGTTGTTAGTGAAACTTAAATAAAAGAAAGAAACTTAAACAAAATATAACAAAGGAAATGGGGTAAGAATGCAAACTCAAACAACCAAATGTATGCAAAACCACTTTGTATTGCTCAATGGTCAAGCATGTACAACACCTAGGAGGTGTAAGATTCAAGGGAAGCAAACAGTCTCCCTTAGGGAGGTCCTTCTTGTCCAAACTAAATGCTAAGTGGGTTGAGAGAACAATGGAGAGAAACTCTTGCCCCTTGGATGAAGGAGTAACGAGATCTTTGGAATGCTTTCAAAGGTGGGAAGAGGTGAGCTATGAAGGAGATCTAACACAAATCCAACATCATAACTTTGCTCTTTTTTCTCTCTACGAGATGCATGCCCATGGATTTATTTTATAGGCCAAGAGGTGGGCAAGCCTAACAACTAGCTCCAAATGTGAATGCAATCACCTCATGAAGTGGTTCCAAGTACACAAGGGGGGGTATTTAATGCCACAAGGAGTGTAAGGAGCCCAAATTCAAATTGTAGAGGTGATGGCCATTGATGAGCCTTCAATTGCATTGCTGGTGGGTGAGATTTGACAGTCGTATGGATATTGAATAAATTTATGCATGAGGGTCACACGGGCTTTGAACTGGTAACACGCGTTAAAGCGCCAATAAATGAGGGTTCAACCAAGCGACCTATCCATTTAACTGTTCTTGGGCACTTTTGGACTCATGTTTCCTTTTGGATTTGTTGAGGATGCATTTTGTGAGCTATATTTTATATGTCGATGACACCTTACTGCAAGAATTGCCAAAATGTCACATGTGTGGGAGATTTAGGCATTAATAGATGCCCCCTGATGTGTGAGGTTCGAAAGGGACTGTAGAGCCGATAATGCATCATTGTTTCTTGTGTTTCTCTCTTGTTCTATAGTGGACAAAGCATAGTTAGACGAGAGGTTCCTCCCATGGGGGAAGATTGTTGGTGACAGCCACTGAAGCTATAATAAAGAATGTTGTGGTATACAGATGAGGCAGGCATACCCATTCTTGTGAAAAAACTATCACGAAGATTACAATAAGAGAAGACCGAGGGGCCAAATCAAAGATACTATTGGGACAAGGATGAAGGCGGCTTCAATATTCCATGTGAGAGTAACTGAAACTGAACCGTTGCTGAGTATTGAAGAAGTGGAACTGGTGATGATCATGATGAGCCCATGGGGGTGGGCGACCAGAGTAGTGGTGAAGCAGTGCAATGAGGAACTTCATTGTACTAGGTGGACTGCTACCATGTTTTTGTAAATGTGAACATTGCTACCTTCAAAAGTACATTTCCCCTTGATGCAATAGAGGTATTGACGTTGAGCATAGGGGAAACCACTAAGTTAGGGAGCACTAGTGACTCTCCCTTCTTAGTTCGAGGTGATCCCTTATGGTGATTGAAAGGGACCCAAAGGTACAACTGCAACTATTGCAACTCTTAGAATATGGTAAGTTGATTTCAATGAGAGTTGAAACATATGAGAAGACAAGAGTCTCATCATAGGAACCAAGACCATAGTGTAACCAACTGTAGGATTGATAGGCCTGACACAAGACTAGCTGATAAGCATGGGGATCATAACTTCCTTTGATCCATCTAAACACAGGGCGGGCTAATGTGTGAGGAACCTGCAACAATTAATTAATGAAAATACACGAGATAGCAGAAATAATAGAACTCAGAATCGCTTTTATTGATCGCAGGCCACTTCGAGGGGGCAACCTCCTTTGAGCAAGCTCAATACAAATAACTTCACGATTGCTTCATTGGTCTCAACACAAACTTATATACTAAGTCCAGGTTCCAATACCATGGGTCAATACCACGTGTCAATACAAACCATGGTCCAATACAAACTATGGATCAACAATTACTGCAAGATGACTTACAAAGCATATGCCTCCAATAACAATAAGACAAACTATGGATCAACAAATACTACAGGACAACTTACAAGCATATGCATCCCACAACAATATACTAACAAAGTAAATAGAAGGGTTGACATGGGTTCCTAACATCCCCTCTCCCTTAGAAAAAGATTTGTCCTCAAAGCTTTAGATGTGGAAATGGATGCAAAATCTGAAGGAGTTGTTCCCCTATAGCATCCTCGGGTTGCATTCCGGGCCACTGACGCCTTTTGAGTTTCAGGGAGGGTTGCTTAGAAGGATGTAGACGAAGAAGAACCATATCAGCTATGTGAAAAGTGTGCTCAGAAGGGTGCCGATCGGCTTGTTGTTTCAGTCGAATTATTGCCATGTGAAGATTGTCTTGCAGAATAAGAAGAATCTAATCGTGGTTTCGAAGAACCGAGTCAATTGCCTGAACTGGGGAGCTGTTGAGGGTGTATGGAAGAAGAACTAGCAGTGCCTGTCCATAAACTGCTTCATATGGTGTCCTTTTAAATGTGGTATTGTACCACTGGATCACTTCTAGGAAATCCATAGAAATAGTTGTCAAATTTGTGTAGGGATGAGCAAGGGTTCGAGCAGTCCCGAAAGGAGTGTCGTTTCACCCTTGTTGACCTGGAAAGTATCATAGTCAGCTGCCATCTATTGAATTGTCATTTTCAATCCCTGCCAAAAGAAGTTACATTGTTCCTGGTCATACATTTTGAGGAACCCAGATTTCCCTAATGATGAGGAAGCATGGAGTTCATAGAATAGATAGCCTTGTTGAACAAATTGCAACCAATTTGGAACAAGCAGAGAAATAGATGTAAGAGAAACTGGGTCATCAAATGTGCGAGAAGGAGCATCTGCCACCATATTGATCGTACCCTTCTTGTAAGTGATCGCATAGGCATAACCCATGAGTTTGATAACCCATTTTAGGTGTGCCGGGGGGAGACCCATTGTTCCAGAAAATTTTCCAGACTCTGGAGATCAGTCTTGATGCAGAAATAATTCCCTAATAGGTATGGCTGCCACTTCTATACTGCATGCAAAATAGCCATCATTTCCTGCTGAGATGTAGATGTGGCTAAATTCTTACCGGAAAGGTCTCTTGAAGGCGACAAGCCCACTGGTACTGCAAGGACACCTGCATATCTATCCAAGGAAGTAGGGGAGACTGTTGATGGGTGCAACTGAATGGAATGGAGTTGAGCGATGACACCATGTGAATTTTTCTTAAGGATCTTTTCCAGGCAATGTGAACTGATGATGCAGAGAGATCCTTGTTGTAATCCCTTAAATTTGTGTTGTTTCCCATTGACTGAAAACTGCATCCAAAGTTCAACAAAATCCCATAAGATGGGGCCAAGTGTGCATAACCATTGAACGCCCAAAACCACATCACATCCACCTAGGGACAAGGAAAACATGTCAAAACGCAGGTTATAATCTTCCAGAGAGATACACACATTGTGACACTTCCCCTTGCAAGGTAAGGTGCCCCCATTGGAAACCATGACGTCAAAGTTGGAGCAAGGATGGACAAAACAATCAGCATGTTTGGCGATCCAAGGGTCAATGAAGTTATGAGTGCTACTGAAATCAATGAGTATTGTAAGAGGAAGCTTCTTGAAGTCACCCCTGACCCGCATTGTTTGGGGGGTGGTGACACTGGATAAAGCATGGAGAGATATCTCTGGTTGTGCATCCTGAGATGGGGGGTCAATAGGCGACTCCTGAATGTCGACCTGATCATCCATTGTATCTAGAGCTTCTTCGCCAATTTTAGATGCAGGCAGAGAATCCATATCCAAGAGATAGAGATTTTGTTGAACACATCTATGTCCTCGAGTGAATTTCTCATCAAAATTATAACAAAGCCCTTTTTCTCTACATGCCTACATCTCTGTTTTAGACAAAGGCTTGATAAGAGTTGGTCGAGGAGCTGGCGGGATGGGAGGTCGTTGAGAACCCATATTTCGAAAGGGAACAAAAGTGGGTTTGGAGCGTTGTTGGGCTGCAATCTTGTCTTCTGCCAACTTAGCCAACCCTAGGACTTCCATCATTGTGTTGGGACATAACATTTTAACCTCTGACCGGATTTCATCCTTAAGAACACTGATAAAACAACTCATGTAGAATTCATCAGACAATCCTTCTGTGTGATTGCCTAGTTTCCCAAATGCTGTCTGATACTCTCTCACAGTGCCACTTTGACGAAGTTTAGTGACTGCTCCGATGAAGTCATCAAAAGCACTAGGACCAAATCGTTGCAAAAGGAGTTGGCAAAAATCTGTCCATTTTGGCTCGTCATGAGCCTTGATGTACCGACGGTACCATTGAAGGGCTTCCTGTTCCAAATGAAAGGATGCAAGTGGAACTTTTTGGACATCAAAAGTATTATACAGATTGAAATACTGTTATGCACGATAGATCCATCCAATTGGATCAATACCATTGAAGCGAGGAAATTCAAGCTTCGGACCATGGAAATTGTTGGAAGAAGAGAACCCATTAGCTGCAGAAGATTCTTGCTATCGGTTATTGTTCATGGTTGTTGAAGATGAAGGCTGAGAAATTTTTCATCCAGATCTTGGAGTTTGGTTTGGATGGCTGCAAGTGCTTCCTCCATGGTTTTTTCTCCTGCGCGGGAGACAACCATAACTAGGAGTTTTTTTTTTTAGAATGGATAGAAAAACACAAACAAAAGCTCATTTAGTAAAGATAAATTTGGATTTGGGAAAACTCGGATGGGTAATTGGGGTTTGACTAGGTTTTGGATGCTTTCTGATGGACAGGGAAACAAAAAATGGGGATTTCAGAAGCGGGGTGAAAGAATGAAAAAAATTGTCAAAGAGAGACAAAGAAGCAGAAATAGGGAATGAACACGGAGGAAATATTTGGAGGTGAGTGGGTGAAAATTGAAGTTATTGCAAACCCTAAAAATAGAATAATGTGAGATTTCTGGCTTTGGGAAGTAGAATTTGGGATAGGGTCCTGAGGAATGAAATATGCAGAATGGGATTGCAGGGATGTCCGAGAAGTTTCAAAGGAAACAGAGTTAAAACAAGGGAGATATGGCAAAAAAATGGATTTTTTTTCTTTCAAAAATGGATCTGCAACGGTGCGGAAGGGATCAAAACAATTGGATGTGAAACGACGTAGAAGGGATCGACAACAAATGGATCTAAAAGGACTTCGAATGGATAAAAAACAACGGGATCTGAAATGGCGTTTAGAATAAATCTGAAATGGTTGGATCTGGAACGGCTTGGAATGGATATGAAACGGAACAGAAGTGATCGGCAACAGTTCAGCTGAAAATAGATATGGACCCCAAGTATGTTCGACTTCCTAATAGTTTAGGAGTTTCACTCGACCCCCAATGTTGTCTGACGACTTGCATATTGGGGTGGTACCCCTCACTCCACGGCTCAAGTAAAACTGATAACCGCTTTGCCACAAACGACAACTCTTGGTTTACCTCACGGGTGGGAACTAGTCAATCAGGTGGGGGTCATTGCCCTTTTTGCTGGCAGGTCCTCTCAATGGGCCAACTACTTTGGGGTTCCTATGGTACTCCTCACAATGAGTTTTAAGGCTTATGCCCAAGTACTTCCCATAATTAAGCGGATAGGGATTATTCCCAAATCCAAACATGCAACAGATGCGAAAAAAAAAATTGGCATAAATTCCACCCAAGGAGCCCAAGAAAGTGCTCTAATACTAGATGTGAGGAACCTGCAACAATTAATTAATGAAAATACATGAGATAGCAAAAATAACAGAACTCATAATCGCTTTTATTGATCGCAGGCCACTTCGAGGGGGCAACCTCCTTTGAGCAAGATCAATACAAATAACTTCACGGTCCCTTCATTGGTCTAAACACAAACTTATATACTAAGTCTAGGCACCAATACCATAGGTCAATACCATGTGTTAATACAAACCCTGGGCCAATACAAACTATAGATCAACAATTACTACGTGATGACTTACAAATCATATGTGTCCAACAACAATAAGACAAACTATGGATCAACAAATACTACAAGACGACTTACAAAGCATATGCGTCCAACAACAATATACTAACAAAGTAAATAGAAGGGTTGACATGGGTTCCTAACATAATGATAGCATTCCTTTAGGAGAACTACAGAATGAAACAAAGGGAGACAAACTACAAGTGAAGGGGCTTTGATGGAGACACAATACTGAGAGTAATGGTGACCGAAAAAATAGATAATGTTGTGGATATTGAGACTCAAATATAATCAATCAAAGGAGACCATGGGATTCTTCCAAAAGAATTAATAGTTCCCGTGGTTTTATGTGGATTGGGGAATTTATTTGTACCTAAAGAATAATTGGTGGGGTCTCCGCAGTTTTGTGTGTGTTACGGGACCAATTTGATTATGGGAGGAGTCCCCATGGTTTTGAGTGGGTTGGGGGACACTTTCCATGATGAGGTGGTAGTTGTTTTGTAGACGTGAAGACAGGTGCTCCATGAATCAATTCCATGCAAATTGTTCTTGTGGGAATAAATGAATAAAATTGGTTACTTCTAAGGGTGGGGGGCCCATTGGTGTCTTAGTGAGGGTGATGGTATGAAGAATATTTGCGATGGTAGAGTGCTCATGGATTGATGAGTGGTCGACTGTGGTTCTTGATTGTAACATGTGCCAAGGAATTTTATGGCACTGACTGCTAAAGGTGGGAGAGTAAATGTGAAGCTATACAATGATGAACTATGGGTTGATCATTTCAAAATTGATCAAATTTCTCGGGCTTTGTGGTGGGTTCGACATCATGGGTGTCAAATAATGACAAGGATGTAATGGTGCGTACACCCATGGGGGAACATGTTATGCACAGTGATGACATTGATGGCACATCATGAATGGGAATTAGGGCCCTATGGTTATCAACATGAATATTGGTAAATGAAATGTAAGCATAGGGAGAACATTTCCTATATGTCAGTTTTGCAATGATACATGTGATAGAATTCTGACACCTTTGCTGAGGGATGGACTCTTGAACTTATAGTGGAAAAACAAGGGGTCTCCTATGTGTCTTAGTCATAATCCTGCACATATGGTGCACATACCCAAGTGTATTAAAGAGCATGGTAAAGGTATTGACAATGTAGAAATAATAATCGAAAACATGGCGCACCTATGGGGTGCGGTGGATCAAGGGTAGAATCATTTAAGGTATAACCCATTGATGCGGTCGTTGAGGATAACACCTTATGGGTGGTTTAATACATATGCTCCTTTATGGATACATTGTTTAATGACATAAGGACATGTCCATTTAGATACAAATTTACCAAGTCCTGGTTTGTTGTCCTTTTTAGCGTTGAAGATAAGGACAAAGTATCCCTCACTAAAGGTGTGAGGTAGAACATGTTTGTCAAAGTGTGATTTGGAGAGAACCTTCATGGCCTCATTCTATTTAAGTGAGTCGTGACATTCTTTGTCGAGGTTTTCCAAAGTAAACAACCTTTTCTCAAGGGCGGGAGTATCAGGTAACAACTCTACAGTAGTTTGGAGGGTGGGGATTTGGCATTCTATGGGGAGCACAAATTCTACTCCATGGACAAGGTGGAAGGGGGTAAATCCTATAGAATTCTTGACTGAGGTGCGATAATCCCAAAGAGAGGGGAATAACATGTGATGCCAGTTAGATTTGAGAAATTTGTTCACAGCTTCAACTTGGTTGTTTTCCTAGGGGTAGTAGGATGTTGAGAATTTGTGTTTAAATCCTAACAACCGTGAAAGTTTCTCAAATGTCTCATTATGGAAATGGGTGTCGTTATTAGAGACCAATTGTTTGGGAACACCAAAGTGTGAAATGGTGTGGTTAAAGAAGAAGCATGCGGCAGTGATGCCTTTGCAATCAAATGTGGGCATGGCTTCGACCCACTTGGTAAAGTAGTCAATGGATACAATGATGTATTGGTGGCCTTGCACCAAAGTAGGGAAAAAATCCATAAAATCGATTTCCCATTTGAAAAATGGGCTAGCTGTGATTACTGGATGGAGAGGGGCAAGTGATGACTACGTTTTGTAGGAAAATACCTGACAAATCGTACAACTTTTGACTCGTAGACACAATCCTTGAATACTGAAGGCCAAAAGTAACCTGCGCGTAAGATTTTTTGGGCCATGGCCAGGCCTGAGAGGTGGCCTACACATGCTCCACTATGAAAGTCATTGAGAACTTGTTTAGGTTCCTCATGAGTTAAACAACAACGTAGGATGGTGTCTACGCTGCAATGGTACAAGACATCTCCTATGAGAATGTATCTTGGTTCTTAATGATGGATGCATCTGCGGTCATCACAATATAGGTGGGGGGGGGGATTCTTAGTACAGAGGTAAGTTAGGATATCGTTGTACTAGGTTTCATTGTTGGCGATGAGGAAGAGATGTTAGTTAGGTAAGTGGTCGTGAACAGGTTCTCCTAAGGCAGTGCGTGGGAGATCAATGATGAAATCGGCTAGGGATAATGATTTCTTGATTTTTGGGATCATGAACTCAAGTTCAAACTATTGTAAGATGACAATCCAATTTGAAAACTTACTATTGATAAGTCGATAACTAAGTATGTATTGCATGGGGTTTTAATTAGCACCCACCGTGGTTTTGCGAAGAAAAATGTAATGGCGTAGTTTTTGTACAGAAAGAATGATTGCTAACGTGAACTTGTCATAATGAGTGTAATTGAGTGTTGGTCCCACTAAGGTCTCATGGACGTAGTAAACGACGTGTTCATGGTGTCCTTCAACTGGTTGGACTGAAACATTCGCTATAGTGGAAGTTGATGCTGAGATATAAAGGGTAAAATCTCTATCAAAGTTTGGAGGTGAGATGAGGGGAGATGAAGTCAAGGATTTCTTCAAAGCATAAAAGGAGCTTTGGGCATGGTCATCCCATTTGAAGGGGATGTATTTCTGAAGGAGGTGCAAAAAACGTGTGCTTGAGTGGCGTAATCGGGGATGAACAACCAAAGGAAGCTTGCCTTTCCTTTGATGCTTTTAAACTGGCACCATGTTCATGGGGGTGGTAGTTCGAGGATAGCTTGGAATTTTGAGTGGTCAATATTGATGTCATCCTTGGACACAATGAATCCTATTAACCGATCTATGGTGACATAGAACACACACTTTAGGGGATTCAAACATATTTTGTATAGGTGACAACGTGTGAATGTGGTGCGGAGATCACAAAGTTGGTCACAGTGTTTTTTAGACTTGGCAGTAAGATCATCTAAAAAGGCTTGGATGATGTGAGCTAAGTTGTTAAAAATGTACGCCATAGCGCGCTGAAAAGTGGCACCAGTGTTCTTCAGACCGAAGGGCATAACTTTGTATGTGAAGGTACCCCAGGGTGTTGTAAATGTAGTTTTGTACTAATCTTGGGGGCGGATCCGTATTTGGTTATACCGAAGAACCCATCCATAAAGGACAACATTTCACTACCAACACATCAATCGATGATCTTGTTGATGAATGGGGTTGGAAAATTTTCCTTGGGGCATGCTAAGTTGATATCGTGGAAATATGTATGGACTCGAATGGTACCTTGCTTCTTGTTGACCAGGACTGAGTTAGATACCTAGGATGTGTAAGAAATGGGGAAGATGAATCCTTCTTGTAGGATTTTTTCAATCTTGGCCTTAGAGGGGGGGATAGGTCATTGTTTTTGTCTGACGAGAATAACATCAAGCCAAGTGTCAATATGATGTTTGAAAATTGAAGGGTCAAGGCAGGGCATTTCTTCGTATGACCATGTGAAGACATCACGAAACTATTTGAAGAGGGCGGTGAAATCGATGATTTCTTGTGGTGAACATGACGCACCAATGGATATGTTTTCGATGACCCTTGGGGTGACAGAGATATCAACCTAGATTGTAGGGGAGATATTGGCTATATTGTCATCTTCGAAAGCATCAAGGGCGGTTATGGGATTCTTGAACCAATCAATATGACTAGGAGGTAGAAAATCCTTTGATTCAATGGTATAGGGCTATTTACAATATTTTTGGTTCCTGAGTATGGAAAAATGATGACCTATGATGGAGGGAATCCCATGGGGGTTTGTTGGACTGCATGGATTCTATTATCTCTTCATCTATGGAGAATACATATTCCTCTATGTCTTCATCAGAGGAAAATGAATCTTCGGAGTTGGTATGAAGGGTAATTGAATCAAGATGAAGGATGTCCATATAACCAAGGGTACTTGGGTGGGAGGTAGGATATCCTCTAGGGGGGAGACTATGGGATCTAGGGTTTCCCAGGAGATTGGTGATGGGGGATCTGTATCACTAAGGTGGTGAGAAATGTTGGGTATACTGTGATCTTTGATGTTGTCTGTAAGGTCATTATCTTCTTCAATTACCTTTGGGAGGGTGGTTCCAAAAGGGGTAAGGTTATCCAATAATCGCTTTTGAGTTTCACGAAAGGTGCAAAAGGAGGCTACGAATGAATGATGAGACATCAACTTGCATGATCAACATGGGGGAGTGGTGTAGGTGTGGTTAAGAACTATGGTAGGAATTTGTGGGTGCCAAAGAGGTAATTGTTGGTTAGGTATGGAATCTTCCCATCGAGGGGAGGTTCTTATAGGGACCATAGTTTTCACAGTATTGATAAATGATGCTTCAGGTGATGAGGGGGGAGAGGCATCCTCCAACGGCTGGTTGAGGCAAAGGGTTTCCAACACGTTCTAAAATCGAGGGAGATCGGGACAATGGTGTGTATAATGCCCAAACAGTGAACAAATCGAACATGCATGATTCGTACGCAATGATTTGGACTTAGGTGTGGGTGATGATGATGGGTCCCCTTTTAGTGTCAATGGAGCATGGGTTACACTGACTAGGTTATTGAGCAAGTTTCAGAGTTATGGCAAGGTGGGGCACAGATTAGTCGCATGGACTTGTTTCCCGCAAAGAGCACATGGTGGAGTGACCTTCTGGTGGGAGTATTAGTTATTATTGGGGATTTTAACTATTGTTGGTTGATGCCCCCTTCTTTAGGTTGAGAGGACCCTGACGATTCGGGTGCAGGGTTTGGTAGGAGGGGGCCTTTCAAATTAGGTTGTTTTTTATTCACTCCCCCATTGGTGGTCTTCATGATGACCAGCTGTAATTTAGTTGTGGATGTTGTAGGCTCGACTGGTGGTACAGACGAAAAAAATGGCCTGGTAGGCATAACAACCAAAACATGGACAAACTCATAATGGGTGTAACAAACCCAATTTCCTCATTACCACTTCGGGAAAATGGGTTATAAAATTTTTCTGTTAACTTCACTCAAACATCCAAATATGTTAGTCCAACTGGTTATTTATTATATGATTAGAGCATATTTGCATTTAGAAATATGAGAGAGAAAAAGCATGACTCTAACATTATTATGGCATGAAATACTTAGCATCATAATTCAAGGACACAATTAATTTTTCATGAGTGTGATATTTTCGCTAACTGAAGTCCCTAACACAAGTTTATCCATAATCTAAATTTAACTCTTCAAGCATAATTCATACAATTCAAATGATTAATAGTTAATTACAAGAAAGTCATCTTATCATTGTAGAACAATCCTACTAACTTTCTTTTAGAGGATTTCTATTAATTATGACTATAATGTTATGAAGACACATTCTCATGTTAATGTTTTCACCTAGTGAACTCTTATGCACATTTATTTTAGATCATTAATACTCTTAACCAAATCCTACTTTCCTTTCACATGAGAGATAATAAGTGTTAAAGAAACCAGTTATTATCCTTATGGTCATTAAGGCTCCCCCCCTGCATATGAATGTTCTTTGCCTAATTAACATAATCCCACTTACAGACGAATAGTTACATTCTACTCATATCTATTCAAAGGGGTACTTGTCTTAATATCAGTTGACCAATTACTTATTTCATGCAACGTTATTAATACTCTAAAGTGAATATTTTGACAACATTATACTCTAATATTGTATTTACTATGATGACCAGTTAAACCATAATCATTATTCATTAAGTATTCTAAGTCCTACTATCATTATTCATAGAAAACTAAAGCAGATTTATTAATACATGTTACAAATTAATGTATTACTTGTATTTGATGCCAATCAAGAAGGTAAACACAAGGTAACATCATTATGAAGCCAATCTTTATCAATATGTTCGTTATATCAACACCCTAATATTACACTATAAATTAAGTGTAGTGAAGTCTCATATTTTACATATGTTTGGTCTAAAAGCTAATTGTTTGTTCCAAAGCATAATTAAGTAATCTATTCTAGTTAGAAATTAAAGCTCCAACTAACATAATTTGACTTATGACATTATACCAAATAGATGGTTACTAAGCATTACCATACACTGACACATAATTCCATTTAATATACCATTACTTAACTACCTATCATAAGTTTCACAAAAACTTTCACATCTATCACAATCAACATCATATATGGAACTCGACAATCAAAACACATACTAAGTCTTAACACAAGGTACATTAGCTTATTTAAATTGTTCAATGTCACAGACAGCTCATCTATACTATTTCCTACTCATGCTCATAATGATAATACCAAGTACATGGAAAATACTCATAAACTAGAACTTACATGAATTGATTCAATATAACTATACATGTATCTGCTTGCAATTCATAACTACAATTTAACATGAATAGATCACATTTCTGGAAAGAGTTAGCTTGGGGCGACTGAAAACTTGACTGCAATGTTCCACCCAACCATTGGTTCCCTGTCTGGCTTATGTTTCCCCATTGAGGGACGACCCCCGAGCTGGGAAAGAATACACTAGGGTAGAGTTATATGTATATGATCTTAAACTACCTCAAACATATGGCTTTCCCCTCATTGGCTTGTTCCAGGCTTAGTATAATAATGTTATGTCTTCAATCCAATAGTCAACCGTTTAAGGTTGAGACCTCCTAGCTTTTCCAAAAACATAGTATAATATATACTTATGTTCCAAGGACATCAATAACATTAATCCAAGGGGTCTTCCCTATTTTGGCTTCCTCTCATAGAGAGGATATATCTATATAATTAAATTTTAACAATGATCAATATCTCCACATTAAAGGAATGCACACTCTCTAATGGCATCAACAATATATATCTATATCTATATATATATGTATGTATGTTTCTCATTCAATACCAAAGGTCATACACCCTCTCTAAAGCCATAGACCTAATATATTTCCGTAATTAACTTTTAATGGCTATCAATATGTCAACAGCAAAGGACCATTGGGATTGGCCCTCTTCACTGAGAGGCCATCTTCTCAACATCCTACAAGTTATTCCTAGGTGTGAATTCAAATGGGCATGCGCCCTTGACATACCTCAAGCCCATGTTGACTGTTGCCAATCTAGTCTAGTATATAAATATAGCACAATATCATGACAGCGTCTTAGATAGGCTTCACACCCAGGTCGGTTATGTGTAACTATAACACAATATATATACATTTTAAATATTAGAGTTGTGACCTAGAAAAGCCTCACGCTCAAGTTGGATATGTTCGTTTATAACACTATATATATATAGTGTTATCTATGATGCAACCCTGATATATATATATATATATATATATATATATATATATATATATATATCAGGATTGCATCATAGATAAGCCTCAGGCTCAGGTTGGTTATGTTATGTTCTAACACAATATATATATTTCAAATAATAGGATTGTGCCCTAGATAAGCCTCATGCTCAGGTCAAATTATAACACAATAAAAATATAAATTTATTGTTTGTTAAGCTGAAGGGGTTGCGCCCTCGTGGCATTCCAAACAGTCTCCAAAGCTCATGCTTGAGTTGAGCATAAGCAAATAATAGAATATCAATTACAAATAAAGATAGGCTTGTGCCTTAAACTCACAGAGCTCGCTCTTGAGCTTTTATATATATATTACATAACTATATTCAAATATGAGCTTGCACCCCTCTACCAAGCTCACACATAAGACTACACATATATATATATATATATATATATCACCAACGTTACATACTTAGAAGATAGGTACTCTCTCTCCATCATGCAGAGATTTAACAAATACTACTGGATATATATATATATATATATATATATCACCAGCGTTACATACTTAGAAGATAGGTACTCTCTCTCCATCACTCAGAGATTTAACAAATACTACAGGATTACGAGAGAGCTACGTCTTCACTATTCTCTGGGAAAATTAGCTCTTTCACAAGAACGTACTGACAATGATATAACGAAAATATAGATGCTCGCAAACCTGGAGCTACGTCCTTCCCAGAGGTGCACTCCCTTTTCCAATCTAGCAGATAACGTATGTTTAGAATCACACCAAAATCAAGTACCAACAAGAAGTGGGCTACACCCTTCCAACCAGGCACTTGGAAAGCACACAAACAAGTAAATGCATATATAAAGTCTATCTCGAAGGAAAGAGGGGTTGTGTCTTCTCCATTTAGATTTCACACTTCCAATTTGAACCAATTTAAAAATTGCAAACAAAGTTTTGAACACAAAGCAGCAACTAAAACACCTAACGATGGAGTTGGTCTCGTGAATAGGCTCACGCGTAGGTTCACGCCCTCCATTCTTTGACAAGAAAGCATACTAAAAATAAATATGGCAGGAGCCACTAGGGGTTGTGCCCTCTAAAGGGTTTCTCTCTCATGATTTCCAGGAAGCAAAAATTAAATATAATAAAAGGGAGCAACGATTCAAATAAAAGAGTTACACCCTTTCCAAAGGGAACGCTGTACTCAATGCCTGGCCCATTAAATGTTAATATGTAGAGATTCAACTGAAAATAGGTGCGCCCTTTCCAAAGGGAACGTCGTTTCATTTTCCATTAATTAGCTAAGCAGTTGTTTTTCTTGCTATGTATCGGTATTAGTGTTGATTATATATAAAAATATAATTATAACATATTTTTATTTTAATACCTTATATAATTATAACATATTTTTATTTTAATACTTTATATATATGTTAAGACAATTTCTATCGTTCAATTTTCACCATAAGTGTATAAAATTACTTATGGTAATTATTAATGGCCTATCCTACCATAGTAAAATATTTAATCGTATTATCATTAATAAGCTAATAATGATACTTAGTTTCTTTTCGTTGAGGGCTTAACAATATAATCTCCTGGCATCCTTTTCCAAGACCAAGATATCAATGATATCTAGAATGTCTCTTTAATTTTACTTACTAAATCTTAATATTAGTTATTCTTATGCTAACCATTAGGCCATAGGAGTTTGTTACTGCCTTGCGGCAACTAGAAGTTTCTTCGGCGTCCATATCTAGGACTAACTGTTAACGACACTTATAAACTTAAGTGTTTTCTCAGTGAACATCACAATTCACTTTTCATCAAGTGCCCGTGGAACTAGGATTACACCTATCATCAAACTCATGGCTACCCAGCCATCTCGCCCTAATGGATTCAGGCCCCTCTTGTTTCATTGCGTCAATCCTTTCAATATCCTAAGTCTACAAATTCACTTTACAACTTAGGAAAGCATAACCATACTTACAAAGTTTTACCTACAGAGCTTTTGCCTTGAGTGCCTTGCCATGGACGGGTACACAGTTGCACTTTCTATTGCAAAACAATAGGGGTAAAAGAGGGATATTACATCCTCCCCCCTTAAGAATAACATTGTCCTCGGTGTTCGTACCCTTCCAAACTTTATCTTCAACTTTTAGTTGCCTTTATAAGCATAAATTTTCAGCTGTATTTGCTTTCTTCGACATCCCTTTTGGTGATCTTCGTAGTTTCTTGCCTTTCATACATGTACTTTTCACAAACAACACAAGTTGTTTCTATCATTTCATTATAAAACACATGCATATATATGATTTTCTTTTTCCAAAATCAATTAGAACACAAGTAATAATTTTTCCCTTGCAACATCATGTTGTTGCTTTTACATAGCAACTCTTTCAAAGTTCAATGTACACACAAAGCTTTGCTTTATAATATCTTGCACCTGCACACCTATCAATCATATATATATATATATATATATATATCATAATCTACGATAAATATTTTCAAAATTCGTTTCATGCCACCTAACTTTTCCATATAAATAAACCTCATTCATACTTCTTGTATGGTATTACTTATCCCCAAGTACCTTTAGTCATTCTCAACTTGCTTTTCCTCATAAAGCAATCATATCAATTCTCATAACATGAGTTGCGCATGAACATAACATAATATGTACATAATATAAGCATAACATGTGCATAACATATGCATAACTTAAGTATAACATGCGCATACATATGTGTAACGTAAGCATAACATGTTCATAACATATGCATAATATAAGCATAACATAATCATAACATGTGCATATCATAAGGATAGCATGTGCATACAATAAGCATAACCAGCTCTCGGTGCTCTAGAGCATACTAGCTGAACACCAAATAGGACTTGTCATTATAGGTACTACAAAGCATACTGGCTCAACACCAAATAAGTTTGATCAATCTAGGTGCTCCAGAGCATACCAGCTCAACACCAAATAAGACTTATCAAATTGTCCAATACCAGAAGAATCTTACCTTTTTGTCATGGACTTCGTCACAATTTCAGGTTGTTTTCTATCTTTATTACTAATGCATAGTAGCCACAAGTTTTTTTTTATGCGCTCTATGTAGAGTCCCATAATTTCTTTCCCCTTGTTTATCCCACAATCCTTCTTGGATTCATCCATATTCTTTCATGGAAAACTAAGTTCTCATGGACCTACAATGCAACCCTCCAGTGTACTAGGGACCATTACCCCCTATAATGTCCACCCTCTGCAACTTTCTTTTGGTAAAGGATCTTTATTCAAATTTAGGTCCTCTTGTTAGAGAAATGTTTTTATTATTCAATTTATTCTTTCTTTTCATTAATTGGTTAATTCTCAAAATTAAGATTTATGTTTAGTGTAGGGAAATTTTCTCAAAATTTCCAAGAGCCTTACAATCCAAGGGGTCCCTCGTGATTATCTCAAAGGTTTCATAACTTCTTTACTTGAATAGTCTTTGTCTGTATTAAGTTCATTGTTCTTATTGCAAGTTTTCATAAGTTCACATTATTTTCTTTTGTTATGGTCTTATTGGAGCTGCCATATCCCATTACCTACAAAAACCTCAAGGCACTGTTAGCCATAATGACATTTAATTACTACTTTCCGGAAAGAAACATTGAGTAAACAAGATGTCATAATCATCACATCACTAATTGTACCTGATGTTCCAGAGCCTACTAGCTCAACATCAATTACCTTTCAATTACCCTTGGTTGAGTTATTATTGTGACTTGAATCAATTTGCATTATCTTCTTAGATTTCCTTCAAAATTATTTCATAATGAATGTTGTCATGGTCACCTAGTCTATAATTTGAGAAAAAAATAATTCCATGTATGCTATAAATGCACATATTCATTATGTGTCCCCATCTTCCACATGCAAAAAATTAATTTTGTTCTCGTAAAATTTGTTTGTTTGAGTTATTTTGAGCTAGAGTTTTGAAAACATTATGACTATGTTGATCACCAAATCCTTGGTTTCTCAATGTGAACCTTAGTCTTAAAAATGTTTGTTGATTCCTTGGATTGGTGGGACAATTATTCGAGGAGTGACTTGCATAATGTGTGTTTTGTCTAAATTAAACATTGTTAGCTTTCTGGGATTTCCTTTTTATTAGAGGTAGGGATCTCTTTTGACACATGTCTTTTGGTTTCTTTCAAGTTCTTTAGATCTGCCTTTAGTTTTTGGATTCCCAAATCATTTTCTTCTTTTCACCTTTTCTTTTGTGTGTTATGGGTTTCTTAATCACTTTAAATGTGCTTTGTTATTTGGACAAAATCTATAGTTTTTACTGATGTGATTTTCACCTTTTCTTTTGTCTTTTATGGATTCCTTAATCACTTTAAATGTGCTTTGTTATTTGGACAAAATCTATAGTTTTTACATTGAGGCTGGGGTGCCACCCAATACTATCCCGGCTGACATAGGCAACATTTGTTTTCACTGCACATTGTTTTGAATAGGAATTAATGGAAGCTAGTACATGTGAGCTACGGGTATCAACATTAGGGCTATCAACATTGTTTATATAGATGATGAGTTCAAGACCACCTGGAATTGTTTTAGAATAGGACTCAACTGATAGCAAGTATGTCCTTCACAGAGCTCATTGATTTTCATTTATTATGTCCTCTCATTTTTTGGTGCCCAAGAAGGGGCGTCAGGCTGACGTTAGCCTATAGATGACATAGAAGGAACGTTTCATTTTTGTGCGATTTTTCGATGCAATTTTTTACAATTACCCTGCATCGAACGTTGCATTCTAGGACACTATAGTTGTTGACAGTTCCTTGCATCGAATGTTGCATTCTAGGACACTGCAGTCGATGGTTGTTGTCGTGGCAATCTGCATGCAATAACCTCACTACCCCTTTCGACATCCTCAATCTCATGGCTTTGGAAATGGAACTTCAAAGAGCCACAGTCTTCATGGAGGCTTTGAGGAACTCTCGCGAAGAATTCAAGTTATTGTTCATTTAAATGCATTCATCGAAGCATCTGAACACCCCAAAGAATTCAAGCTATTGTTCATTTAAATGCATTCATCGAAGCATCTGAACACCCCGACGTTCTATCAATATACTATGTGTTATGAACACCCTGACATTCTATCAAGATACTATGTGCTATGAGGCGGTCATGCAATATATCAATCAGAATCTTCTTTCATGGGGAGGCAATACTAGGTCCAATGAAGGTTTTAAGATGAGAAACAATCTAAAAGCATCGAATTTTCCTTTTTTTGATGTCGTCATGCCTATGACCAACCAGCAGATTGCCCTTCTACAACAGGTGCTTTCTAACTCTTTCATACTCTGTTTTTTTTAGATTTTAAAATAGTTGAGATCAATCTTGTCCCAGTTTGGAAGAAAGAGTTACTACTGGTTTATTTATCAAGTTCCTATCTTCGATAAGATTTCGTATTTGAGGTCCCAATATCATGTACTATCTTAGTGTAGTGTGGAGTTGGCACACATCACACAGTTTGAACTCATGGTATAAGCTTGTTGGACTCTCCATTTTTTCTCTCCACCTCGCAGGTAAGCCATCAAATTGCCAAGCTTTGGAAGTAAAATGTAAAGATGTTTCCTTTTAACATGCATGGCCTTTACAAATTTGGGAATATTCAGTTTTTAATTGTGCCTCACAGTTTTTGGTTTATACAGATCACGTGTTTGTACTGTTTTTGTAGTCTGATTTGAATATATGGTGTTCTTGACTTGTATGTTAGGTAGCGAAGTGAACAAGTTGCTTCAGTTCACCAAGATAATAGGTTCTGCAAAGGAGAAGAAGGAGATGCAAGAACGGGTTTGGAATAGGACTGCGGACAACAAGTAGGCTGAGAGCTTTTCCTCGTCCAAAATCTCCTCTTAAACAAAAATTACTGGTAAATTGACCTACTTCTTTGAATATCTTGAAATTTACTTAGAATTGCTAATATATTTTCATATTCATAGAAAATCATTCTGAGCTCACCTTTGGTTTAGGTTGACTGCAACAGCACAGGGCACTCATCATTTGCATAGTCCATGTTCACTGAGGTGTGAAGTCAGTTTTTTCACAACAGAAATGGTGTTCTAGAAATCCCCTCTCATGGTCACACTCCCCTCTATAAGAACCATGGGAGGAACATTGTGACACAACCATGAAAAGAGGAGAGGAACCAAAACACCTGGGTTTCAATAGCCTTTGGTAAGATTCCATTACCTATTTAAATTTTAATTCACTTCGAGGTGGCATCCATAGTGAGGACTGTTCAGAGAGATAGTACGTGTGTTGTGCACGAGATGCATTCCCCACCATATATAAATTTCAATTCATTTAACAAAGGACAATGACAAACACATAAATCATGATTTTTAAAAAGAGAGGACATGTTCAGTACTCATGGCGATAAGGATAAAGGTGTGGTCACTTGAAATATAAAAACTTGTTCACAGTTTGATTGGATTTTAATAATAAAATGCAATTTGCTTTTAATTATAAAATGCTGGAAGTTATGTACAATATTGAGGATGTACTAGATTACATCCCTCCCGCGAAAATAAGACAATTGTTTATGTTTGAAGGCACTACGATGAGGCATCGACATGAAGGATAGCTTAAGGAAGAGCTAGTCACGCATTGAAACTCAGCCAAACATAATGCATGAAGGATAGCTTAATGAAGTTGAACTAGACAAGCTCAAGAAAACTAGCTAAATGCAAAATATAATGTACTAAGCATCCATAAGGATAGGAAAAATAAAGATGTAAAAGGCACATGGCTTCTCTATATACATTGTAGAACAATTTATGCCTTTCATGTAGTGCCCTGGTTTTTCAGCAGAGCACTAAGTAGAGTTTCTGAGTTGATTCTCTATGTATCAAACTTATTTAGGTGTATGGGTAGTTTACAACCAAATTTCTATTCCTGTTAATCAGATTTAGTTTACTGCTTGCCCTTAAAATTCATACATGCGTATCAAAAGAAAATAAACTAATCATATCAATACTTTCTTGCAACAATTGTTTTCAGCAAAGAACATGTTTCACCGTAATAATTCAGTAAATAACAAGTTATACCCAGGTTTTTATACGTTAAGCATAATAATCAAATAACATAAATAACAAGAAAATTACCTGATGCTGATGCTAATTGACCGTCGGTTGTAGCAGGTTGTGGTTTTGTTCTCCTAGGCAGCCAAAACGATGTTTCCACCCTACCGACCAGCCATTATCTTGCTGGCCCTTGGAAATTCAAGGATTTCCAAGCCCCCGAGCTCACAAACTGATAATCCTGAGAGCAGAATTCCTTTCGTTCTCCAAATCCTTCGCTCTGCACTTCCAGCTATATCCCCCCTTTTCTTTCCACTTCATTCCCCCTATATACCTCTTTCCCTACTCGAGAAGGCCTTGGGCTTACTCCACCGCCCCCAAACTCCCTTCTCGAGCCCCTCAACCATTAACTCTTCCCCTTTTGTATTAAATGTTATTAATGTCATTAATAAAATATTATATAACTAGTTGACCCTATTATGTCTAACTTAGAATGGGATTAACCACACTTAATCATTTATTAATCAATATTTAAACCTTACCTATATTGCAATTGTTACGACAAGGATTGTAATATTATTAAAGTAACATTAATTAAGTTATAATATTTAACTTAAATCACCACAAAGTAACAGTAAATGGTGAATTTAATAAAGAATGTCTTTGAAATCATTTGTTTATAACAATGTTTACCAACAAGTAATACATAGCTTAATTGATTTGTTTTACACACCTTAATTAACTTTATTTTCATTATCAGAGTTCGATCAATGCATGATTAGCATAACCACTTACGGCAACTTATACATTTATTCAATATGTTAAGTGTTTATTTATCGATACTAGTGTACATGTGCAAGGTGTGCATGTGTGGCCAGCGTATGCATAGATCATAAATGCACTATAGACAAACCCCATCCCGCCTATGAATACTTGCTAACTAATAGTAGCATCTACCCTCATGTAGAAGAACAAGCAATATATTTATATAGTATAATTACTTTAACCTCCTTAGTTATTTAACAGTTAATTCTTTACGATTTCACATCATTATCTTTATCTTTACATTAGTTTAACCAATCAGGTACAAGGAAAGATGCCTACTACTACTAACTCCGGGTCAAGGGATACCCAACCCTCAACAGTACTAACTATCATATCCTCCCATCCTAACCTACTGCCACATCCTCCCTATCCCTCCTCTGCTAGTACAAAAGTGGATGTCGGACTCATTGACCTGACCACATAGAACTTGAGAGCGATAGCGTTGGCTGAACAGCGGACCTATCCTCTCCTAGCAGGCATCCGACCATCGTCATCACACATACATGGGGAGCGTGTCTCAGCACGGCCCTCCCACGATCTCGGGTATCATAGGACATAGGGTGGGAAACACATCCATCCCTCTCAACATACTGGGCCTACGCCCTTATCAAATCATACTCTGCTGCTATCAGGATTATCAGTTTGTGTTATCGTATCGTCATTTTGGCTGCTAGGGTTTACTGTACGAACAAGATTTCTTTGTGTCCCATATATCAGATCAAGTAACTGGCTATCTAGTAGCTCCTGTGTCCTGTAGGTTAGTATTTCACATAGTACAGTTTATAGAAGCATTTCCCATAGATCGCCAATTGACCCATGTTATCAAAATCATTTCATTTCATGTAAACCTTTCAGTTCATCGTAGATGCATATGCCATATAATACTTCGATAATTCATATAAGAAGATGGTATCCACGTACCGAAAACATATAAACATATACTGTAACCGTAAATAAAGAAATCATATGACGATCATGACATCGTAACCACATAACATAGCAATGTCTTAATCATAGTGAAATAATAAAACAAGGTAGCATCATATAATGAGGTCCATCATATCGTAATATAGTTTACTCAGTCGAGCTGAGTTCAGCAGAGCATATAAGAAAATAAAGCATGGTGTGTCTAACTGATAAATATGCCTAATCAAAATATGGGCGTTACATACACCCACCCTTCGGGAAACTTCGTCCCGAAGTTATGGTCAAAATAGTGAGGGAAAATCTCGACGCATGGTCTCTGCATCCTCCCAGGTAGCAGACCCTAGGCTATACTTGTCCCATTGGACCTTAACTTGGTCCACACGGCGACTACGGAGCTGTCGAACCCTACGATCAAGTATACGTAATGGTTCGACCCTGAAGGTTCCCTCGTCCGAGACCTGCAATTCCTTCCAATGAATTTTGTGAGTCTCATCGGCTATGTAATGTCGTAATACAGAAACATGAAATACATTATGAGTTTTATGCAAGTGGGGTGGCAGCGCAAGACGATAAGCAACTGGTCCAATTTTCTCAAGAATCTCAAATGGACCTATAAAGCGAGGTGACAATTTGGTACCCTTCCCAAACCGAATGGTACTTTTATTTGGTCTGATGCGAATAAATACCCAATTCCCTACTTCATAACTCCTATCTGATCTGTGTGCATCAGCGTAACTCTTTTGCCTATCCTTTGCTTCCTTCAACCGCTGCCTAATTTGTAACACTTGCTCTTCCATTTCCTGAATCAATTCAGGCCCAATTAAAACCCGATCCTCTAACCTGTCCCAGCTGAGTGGTGTCCTGCATGGCCTCCCATACAATGCCTGATATGGCGGCATACCAATGGAGCTGTGATGACTATTGTTGTATGCAAACTCCACTAAAGGAAGATATTTCTCCCACTGTGTCTGCTGATCCATAACATACATCCTAAGCATGTCCTCCATTACTTGATTCACCCTTTCCGTCTGTCCATCCGTCTCGAGGTGATAAGCTGAGCTTAAGTTCAACTGCGTCCCTAACGCTGACTGCATGCTAGTCCAAAATCTGGAGGTGAACTTAGGGTCTCTATCAGAGATTATCTTTTTAGGAACTCCATGAAGACGTACAATTTCATTTATGAATACCCTTGCCACATCTGTCACATCATAGGTGTCTCTGACTGGAATGAAGTGAGAGCTTTTGGTCAGTTGGTCGACTACCACCAAAATGGCATTACGTCTCATAGATGTGAGTGGTAATCCTACAACGAAGTCCATGGAAATGACTTCCCATTTAGTCATAGGAATATCATGCGGTTGTAAGAGACCGACCGGGGTGACGATGATCTGCCTTAACTTGTTGACACTCAAGGCACTTCGAAACAAAATCCACTACATCCGTCTTCATACCTGGCCAGAAGAAGAGTTTCTTCATGTCAGTATACATCTTCTTCACCCCAGGGTGTGCACAGTAATGTGACCTATGGGCCTCTCTAAGGATTGTTTCCCTGATATCACCTTCCTTAGGAACATACATCCTTCCCTGATACTGCAACAATCCATCTCCCTCGAGGTGGTACCCACCATACTTCAATTCCTGTTCCTTTCCATTCTGAATAGCTGAGGTTACCTTTAGGTACCAACTATCGCCCAATAGTTGTCCTAGTACTCTCTCCCTCAAGTCGACCTTCAAGGGAATTAAGGAGAAAAGTCTCGGTCTTCGGCTTAGAGCGTCTACCACCACATTCTCCTTTCCTTTGATGTAAGAGATACCAAAGTCATACTCACTCATGAACTCACTCCATCGCCTTTGCCTAGCGTTCAAATCCCTTTGGGTAAAGATGTACTGCAAGCTCTGATGGTCTGTTTTAAGGGTGAAGCTTCTACCGACTAGGTAGTGCCTCCATAATTTTAGTGCCAACATTACTGCTGCCAATTCTAGATCATGCGTGGCATACTGCTCCTCATGCGGTTTCAATTTGCGAGATGCATAAGCTATTACCCCACCTTCCTGCATCAACACCGCTCCTAGACCTTGCTTCGAGGCGTCGATGCATACCATGAAATATTTATCCATGTCTGGTACCCGCAAGATCGGTGCACTTGTCAACAATCTCTTTAACTCTATAAAGGCGGCATCGCATTCACCGGTCCATTCATATCGGACTCCCTTGCGTTGCAGGGTGGTAATAGGTTTTGCAATTTTAGAAAATCCTTCCACAAACCTCCGGTAATATCCTGCTAACCCCATGAAGCTGCGCACCTCATGAGCATTCCTTGGGATTGGCCAATCTTCAATGGCCTTTACCTTTTCCGGGTCTACGGAGATCCCTTCTCCTGAGATTATGTGCCCCAAGTAGTGAATCTCCTTCTGGAAGAAGGAACACTTTGATAATTTACCATAAAGTTTATGTTCCCTTAAACATGTCAAGACCAATCGCAAGTGTTCCTCATGCTCCTTCTCATTCTTGGAATAGATAAGAATATCATCTAAGAAGACCTGAACAAAACGGTCCAAGTATTTTCGGAAGACACCATTCATGAGGCTCATGAATACAGCTGGAGCATTGGTCAAGCCAAATGGTACCACTACAAACTCGTAATGTCCAAATCGAGTTCGAAAGGCAGTCTTAGGAATGTCGCCTTCCTTGATCCTCAACTGGTGATACCCTGATCGTAAATCAATCTTTGAGAAGACTGACGCACCTTTCATTTGATCAAAGAGATCATCAATTCTTGGTATGGGATACCTGTTCTTAACTGTGGCTTTGTTCAAATCTCTGTAATCTATGCACAGTCGCAGTGATCCATCCTTCTTCTTAACGAAGATCACAGGTGCTCCCCACGGCGAGATACTAGGTCTAATCAGTCCCAAATCTAGCAACTCTTTCAACTGGATCTGTAACTCACGGAGCTCTGGGGTTGTCATTCTATAAGGAGTTTTTGAGATAGGCTCCGCACCAGGTTTTAGTTCGATTGTGAAATCGAGCTCTCTTTCTGGAGGTAGTCCTGGCAATTCCTTTGGAAAGACATCCTTGAACTCGGAAAGCACTGGGTAAGAATTCAAGGAAGGTCCTTTACTATCGCTCACGGCCTCCACTACGAACAACTGGCATCCTTGTCTTAGGCACCGCTTAGCTTTCATCATAGAGATGAAACAGAGGGATACCTTCCGCTTCATTCCTTGGATTTGAATTGTCCTACCCTCGTCATCTAGGCACAACACCTTCTTTGCATAGCAATCTATGAAAGCTCTATGGCCTTCTAACCAATCCATGCCAATAATGAGGTCATAAGTCCCCAAATTGGTGACATAGGCATCCAACTTAGTGGTGCACACTCCTAAGTCAACCTCACAACTTCTCACTTTAAGACCTACTATTTGCTTAGCTCCTGAAGCCATTTCAACCAGTTTAAAATCATCGTGCTCGTAGGCTGCCAACCCACATTTATCTAATGCAAATGGTGAAATAAAACTATCAGTTGCTACAGGATCAAACAAAATTTTAAATTTGACATTGTTTACTTTACCCGTGGATTCTACTACGGTAGACTGATGTTCTGCTTGGTGGTTATGAACTGCTGCATGAATCCGATGACTGTTACCCGGACTATCCATGGGTGCTTTTCCTTCCCTGTGCCTGCTGCTTGACTGACCCCTGGGACAGTCTCGCTGGAGATGAGGACCTCCACATTCCCAACAAGAGAGGTTGGGAGGGGCTTGCATGTTGCTCGGAGGAATCCTCTGAGATGAGTTCCTTCCCCTGGTTCCTCTAAAACCCCTTGATCCTCTATAGGAACTTCCTTGTGTACGTCCCTGGATTTGGTGGGTTGCGGACGATGCCTGCGACATTGAGTTAACTGAAGCATTACCTCTTGATGTGAACCTGTTACCGTAAGGAAGAGGTCTAGATGGTCCTCCCCTGAAGTAAGGGCGTGATGCCTTCCCTGAAACATACTGATTGGTTCCAGTCAACCTACTACCCCCTTTTCCATCTGACATATTAGCTGCATAACGAGCATACTCAACTGCCATGGCAACTGAATTTGGCTTCCACATCCGCACTGCAGCCCTAATCTTGTAGTTAAGTCCATATACAAAACGCTCTACCTGACACTCATCTGCCTCCAGGTAAGGAACATATTTTACTAGTTCCATGAACCGAGATTCATACTCCTCCACTGTCCTGCCTCCCTGTACCAAAGCATGGAGTGCACCTGCCTGTTCTTCCTTGTAATAATTTGGCAAATACTTCTTGTGGAACCTCTCCTTGAACAGTTCCCAAGAAGTTGTAAGAGGAGTAAGGCGCAACTGCCTCTCAAGATCTGACCACCAGTTCAAAGCATCACCTTTAAGTTGAAAGACGGCCATCCTGGCCTTGGAACTAGACGTGTACTCATTCAATGCGAAGCATCTCTTCATGCCTTCCAGCCATGCTTCGGCATGCTTGCCGGGTCGTCCTCCTGAAAACTCTGGAACCTTTATCTTTTGCAACTCTCTTGATATGTCCTGAAGCGGTTCTTGCCTTGGGCCATGTGCCCTTTCAGAGTTCTCTCGACTCACCTGAGTCATTTCCACCTCGACGGCCCTTTCCGACTGCCTGTTCATCGTGGTCATAATAGCCTCCAAAGACCTCATTATAATCTTCATTTCTGGTGTTGAGGTTGGTGGTGGCGGTATCGGCGGCAATGACGGTGGCGGAGGTAGCGGTGACAGTGGCGGAGGTGGCGGTGACGGTGGTCGACCTCGACCCCGACCTCGACCTCGACCTCTGCGTGTTGTTACCATGATTGGTCCTGATGCATGGAGTAAAACACCACATCATTTAGTTTCTAAGGAGCATGTTAATTGATCTTCAAAATAGACGTATTTCAGAAAATAAGCTATAGATTACTGCGTTTGGATGAGGCCCTCTGACACCAAATCTATTAAAGATTTCTGTGTAAATTCCACGGTTCAATTTACACTCTATGACCATTGATATTGGTTAATTAAATATTGTTAACATCAACCTCGATTTGCAATTTAAATGGTCATTAGAATAGCGTTCTATTTCGCAGCAACCCTAACATTTAGTTAATCCTATACGTTTTAGGGCTTAATCTTTATAAATTTCATGCTCATTAACTTTATTAATTCATATGTTTTATCATCCATCTTACTAACCTTAAAATTTTGAATCTATAATGAACTCCCCTTTTTTTTTTTTATAAACAATTAAATTAAATTAAATTAAATAATAAAATAAAAATAAACTAAATTAGTTAAATTAAATTAAATTAAATTAATTAGTTAAAAGACATTAAATTAAATTAATCAAATTAAATTAAATTACATTAAGAGACATTAAATCAAGTTAATTAAATTAGATTAAATAAAAAAATATTAAATCGAATTAATTAAATTGAATTAAATTTAAAGACATTAAATTAAATTAATAAAGTTAAATTATTATCAAAAGACGTTAATTTAAAAAAAAAAAAAAAAATATTTTTTTTTTTAAAACAACACAAAACACAAAAAAAGGACCTTTCCTTTTCACATGTGATTTGACGCGATAAAGTTATGTTCCGCGCCGGAAACTTGCACGGATGATACCGCTGGCTAGTGGTCGCGGTAAAGAAACCGCCCTTACACGCGTCCGTTTCTCGCACGTCCGCGTCCAGAAAAGTGGTATAGTAAACCACTTAAAGCCTGAGCGGAAACCACTTACGTGGCATCAGTATTGCCTATTTAAGGAGGAGAACTAGGTCTTATTATTATTTTGCATTGGGTAGACTGCGTCGGCCCTTTGGGCTCCGCAGCTGGTCGCGGGATTGCCCTGGCCCTCAGTACCGAGCCTGGGATCTCGGCTCTCGGGTGGATGCGTAGTGCTATGCTCCTCTCCATTGGGCTAGTGCGCTTGGACTGTTTTGGGCGTTTTTAGGGTAGGCTGGGCACCTGTGTGTAATGGTGTGCGTGGTTCCCTTCCAAACTTGGCAGCTGGTTGCGTGTAAGAATTAAGTGGGCTGGGCCCGAATAAACAAGAGAAAGGCGCTTGGGTGTAATGCTTTGCATGGACCTCTTCGACTTGTCAGCTAGTCGTTTGCTCGGCTCTCTGTGTTGAGCGCTCGTGGACTTAGGTGCTTACTCGTGGATGTGTGTGGCTCGGGATGACTTGGTGGGTGGGCTTCGCCCAATGTATCTTATTTACAGTCTTTATTATTTTTTTGTTTGAGCGGCATCCCAGCTCAGCCAGAGGGTGCAGCTCAACCCGGAGGGAGCGCGACCCAGCAGTCTTCAGAAAGAGAAAAGAGAAAAGACAAGAAAAAAAAACACTCTTATGGGAGCTCGACGCTTGAAGGGCGCCTGGAATTCGTGGCCAGCTATTCGAATATTCAATGCTTCCATCGGAATGCAGAAATGGCAATTTCTGCTTGAGTATGTTGACCTGCTACGGAGATGAAGGAGGATCTGCTTCGGGAGGTTTCGTACGGTAATTGATCTTCTCGAGGTTTTCCTATTCGATTTTGAGGGATTTAAAATCTGGGTTTGCGTTAAAATTCAACATTTCTTTTTGATGCTCTGCTATATTTCAGGGGTTTTTTTTTTTTTGACTGGTTTTAAATTATGGTATTTTTATCAGTTTTTACCTGAGGGTTCCTGCGCAACTGTTCGAATTATCAGGCGTTTATATTTGTGGGTTTCAAACCCTGTTTGGCATTTGGCTATGATTTCATACTTCAATGCTAGAGGTCGATAATTTGGGGGTCCAAACAATTTTTCAGAAGTAAAAAAAAGTGAGCGGTAGGGCTGGGCCTGGTCCCTGGCTTCCATAGCATAGTGGTGGTGCGCGGTAGTCCCCATTCGACCTGGCAGATGGCTGTCTGTGTAAAGTTGTGTAAAGTTTTGTAGAACCAGAATCTGAAATTTCAAATTTTATTTATCCAAAATGGAAAATCGGCTTACTATTCTCTTCCTCCTAGTTTTTAATGCTGAGACTCTTTAAGAAGAGACGTAAGATGTAAAATATTCGACCTTCCATCTTAATCATTATTTAGTTTTATGCATTTCTCATGTGTGATTTTAGTTTTGGGATAGATATATATATTTGAAATGTGATATTCAAATGTTTTAATAATTTTTTTTTTATATAAATAGTTTTATTTCGAATCATAAAATATTAATTATTTGTATGTATTACTGCATTATAAATATAAAATTTCAAAAGTCAGATAATGAATATAAATTTAAGATTATAAAATACTGATGATTATTTGAATATTCACCGAATTTTTTTTTATAAGAATTGAAACAATTATCAAAACGTCAATTATATGTAAATGAATGTGAACCCTATAACCTCTCATTGTTTTATGCAGGTCAATACACTTTAAATCTAATTGGTCACAAATAGATGTATGGTATTCATTTTCTGGCTTTTGCATGTTTCGTGTTTAACAGTATTAAGATGTTTTGTTTTTTTTTTTTTTTTTTGGTTAGAACTCTCTTGCTATGTGTATTATATAAAAAAAAATAAAAAAAAAAAATAATAAAAAAAAAACTAAATATACCTTCGTTTCATTCTGTAGGTGCAGGTAGTTTACAAGTGGTTACAACTATTGGAAAGACAGATTAGTGTAATTCTCTTTTTTTTTTTTTTTGCAAAAATTAGATACCTATAATTTCCAGGATATATATATATATATTTGGGTGTGAATAGGCCCTAAGTTCCGAGTTTTCAAGCCTAGGGCTCTGATACCATCTGTAGTGCCCTGGTTTTTCAGCAGAGCACTAAGTAGAGTTTCTGAGTTGATTCTCTATGTATCAAACTTATTTAGGTGTATGGGTAGTTTACAACCAAATTTCTATTCCTGTTAATCAGATTTAGTTTACTGCTTGCCCTTAAAATTCATACATGCGTATCAAAAGAAAATAAACTAATCATATCAATACTTTCTTGCAACAATTGTTTTCAGCAAAGAACATGTTTCACTGTAATAATTCAGTAAATAACAAGTTATACCCAGGTTTTTATACGTTAAGCATAATAATCAAATAACATAAATAACAAGAAAATTACCTGATGCTGATGCTAATTGACCGTCGGTTGTAGCAGGTTGTGGTTTTGTTCTCCTAGGCAGCCAAAACGATGTTTCCACCCTACCGACCAGCCATTATCTTGCTGGCCCTTGGAAATTCAAGGATTTCCAAACCCCCGAGCTCACAAACTGATAATCCTGAGAGCAGAATTCATTTCGTTCTCCAAATCCTTCGCTCTGCACTTCCAGCTATATCCCCCCTTTTCTTTCCACTTCATTCCCCCTATATACCTCTTTCCCTACTCGAGAAGGCCTTGGGCTTACTCCACCGCCCCCAAACTCCCTTCTCGAGCCCCTCAACCATTAACTCTTCCCCTTTTGTATTAAATGTTATTAATGTCATTAATAAAATATTATATAACTAGTTGACCCTATTATGTCTAACTTAGAATGGGATTAACCACACTTAATCATTTATTAATCAATATTTAAACCTTACCTATATTGCAATTGTTACGACAAGGATTGTAATATTATTAAAGTAACATTAATTAAGTAATAATATTTAACTTAAATCACCACAAAGTAACAGTAAATGGTGAATTTAATAAAGAATGTCTTTGAAATCATTTGTTTATAACAATGTTTACCAACAAGTAATACATAGCTTAATTGATTTGTTTTACACACCTTAATTAACTTTATTTTCATTATCAGAGTTCGATCAACGCATGATTAGCATAACCACTTACGGCAACTTATACATTTATTCAATATGTTAAGTGTTTATTTATCGATACTAGTGTACATGTGCAAGGTGTGCATGCGTGGCCAACGTATGCACAGATCATAAATGCACTATAGACAAACCCCATCCCGCCTATGAATACTTGCTAACTAATAGTAACATCTACCCTCATGTAGAAGAACAAGCAATATATTTATATAGTATAATTACTTTAACCTCCTTAGTTATTTAACAGTTAATTATTTACGATTTCACATCATTATCTTTATCTTTACATTAGTTTAACCAATCAGGTACAAGGAAAGCTGCCTACTACTACTAACTCTGGGTCAAGGGATACCCAACCCTCAACAGTACTAACTATCATATCCTCCCATCCTAACCTACTACCACATCCTCCCTATCCCTCCTCTGCTAGTACAAAAGTGGATGTCGGACTCATCGACCTGACCACATAGAACTTGAGAGCGATAGCGTCGGCTGAACAGCGGACCTATCCTCACCTAGCAGGCATCCGACCATTGTCATCACACATACATGGGGAGCGTGTCTCAGCACGGCCCTCCCACGATCTCGGGTATCATAGGACATAGGGTGGGAAACACATCCATCCCTCTCAACATACTGGGCCTACGCCCTTATCAAATCATACTCTGCTGCTATCAGGATTATCAGTTTGTGTTATCGTATCGTCATTTTGGCTGCTAGGGTTTACTGTACGAACAAGATTTCTTTGTGTCCCATATATCAGATCAAGTAACTGGCTATCTAGTAGCTCCTGTGTCCTGTAGGTTAGTATTTCACATAGTACAGTTTATAGAAGCATTTCCCATAGATCGCCAATTGACCCATGTTATCAAAATCATTTCATTTCATGTAAACCTTTCAATTCATCGTAGATGCATATGCCATATAATACTTCGATAATTCATATAAGAAGATGGTATCCACGTACCGAAAACATATAAACATATACTGTAACCGTAAATAAAGAAATCATATGACGATCATGACATCGTAACCACATAACATAGCAATGTCTTAATCATAGTGAAATAATAAAACAAGGTAGCATCATATAATGAGGTCCATCATATCGTAATATAGTTTACTCAGTCGAGCTGAGTTCAACAGAGCATATAAGAAAATAAAGCATGGTGTGTCTAACTGATAAATATGCCTAATCAAAATATGGGCGTTACATTTCATCCACTGTTTTTGAGCTGGTCCACATATTGGTGATGGTTTAATGGATTGTTGTAGTCTAGATAATCGTCAATTTTTCCAGCTATGGCTGCTTTGGCTGCTTTGCAATACCTACTGGATAATTCATGGAAATTCATAATACATTTCCAACCAAGCACGATTCAATGTACAGAGATGAACACCATATAAAATGTGACGACCGCTTAGATTTGGCCTTAATTCTTTTGAATTAATATGTGATATATATTAAATCCACAAAGTTGAAGTAGACAAATTACCCACGTGTGTAGAGTTTATCCTACTTAGGAATTGTGTCTTTCACAAAAAAACAAGCCTTTGAGTAGGAAAAATAAATTCATAGGCATTAATGAATGAGAGTTAGGGGGGCAGACACCATTCATGCAGTAATTTCTATTTGGAAAGGATCAATTGATAACCGAAAGCATTTTATAGTAAAATCAGAAAAATATAGGAAAGGAAACACCCGGATGTAATTGCCTACTACTTCCTTCGATCCAAACCTAAATCTTGAATTGTCTTACTGAATAGCAAAACATAATTCAATATCATTTTTCTTTTGTATATAAGTTGAAAGCATATAGGTATGAAAATGTATATTTTTCAAAATTTCCAATTTTTTTCCAATGGAAAAGCCTATATATATTCTATATTTCCGGTGAATGCTCTCGCTCTAAGTGGACGGTTTGATCCAGTCTTCCTATGGGAGTGCTTCTTCCAAAAAAAAATTTCATGTGGGAGGTGGACAAAGAAGCGGGTACTTTGCATAGCTGAGTAGCAGTTTGTAGAGGCAAACAGAGCTAAAACATTAACTATTTAATGCATCTAAACTAGGAATATAAATACATTTAATTGCATCTAAACTAGGAATATAAATACATTTAATTGTAACATGTGGAGCGCGCAATGGCTACAAGTGTAAACCATGCAATTATACAAACACCGCATCATCGACAAGATGTGAGCAACATCTCTTGCACATATCTTCCAAGTGGCAGTGGCAGTGGCATTGTAAGGAGATGAAGGGTGTAGGAGGAAGCTTTGTGCACAATTTTTGAAGTAAGAAAAGATAATTCAATCGAAATACTTTCCTACGTAGGCCTATTGCTTCTCCCTTTATACGTAAATATTAAGTCATTGTGGTAAATAACAAGGAAGACTAAAAAATGAGTATAAAAGTATAAAGCGTTAGCTCACTTTATTGAATGAAATTCGATCTAAGGTCTGCACCCTCTCGGCTATGTGACCTGCTAGAAGAGTCATCTGTTCAAAATGAAATATCTTACACTTACTTTTAAGTCATCTTTTTTGGCCCATCCCTTAAGCCTAATCCCTGCAGCAGAATCAAGGATGAGTAGAGAATAGGAAGCATTAAAACCTTGGAGGAATGATGTGTCCAGCTTAAATTTCAGGATAGTCAGGCTAATCTCTGCCTCTTTAACACCTTGGCGACACCTTATTTCCTTAAAATTTGTAAGGTTTTTGTTAGTTTACCTGGTTGCTCCAACCTAGTTCTCCATTCCCTTTCACTTTCATGGATTTTAGCTGTTGTTAGCTTGGCTTCTGCTAGAGGAAGGCCATACTTGCGTTACAGAGATCTTCATGTGAGGATAACAAGCTGCTTATGAAGACTTTATGGAGGATAAAGTGCAATTCCATGAGTGAAATGCATGCATGCATGTTTTATTCTGGCAGAGATTCCTGCATGCAAGGCGGAGTTATTCTGGGAGGCATGCATGCAGGCACATTATTCTGGAAGGGATCCCAACATAAAAGGCGTAATTATTCGGGGAGGCATGAATGGTGCACTATTCTCATAGAGATTGCATGCAAGGTACAGTTTCCTGTCATGATCAATGTAAATCACCGGTTTGGCGAATACATACCGAACAAGAGCTACGCAGTAGAGAATTTATCACCTTTGTTTTCTCTTTTTTTTTAAATGTATTGAAGGCTATGTAAATGTCTAGATGGAGCTTTCTTATGTCTTGGAGGCTATGTACTAAGTGTATAGATGGAGCCGGTACAGTTATTTGTTCTAGGCAATCTATTTGTGTAGCCAATCTGAATGGACTTATAAACAAGCACGTGTAAATTTTAACAAGAACTGAATATTGTATGAATATATTTTCCAAAGGTGATTTCTTTGACGAAAACTTGTATGCACTTGCATGTTCGGAAGGGAAATGGAGGCAAAGTAAACTTTGACGTGTGTGGGTCAAGGATCCCTTCAAGTCAAACTAAATTTGTTGGAGATGGTCTAGACCCCTAGGGTTACATAACTAAAACTGTGCAACGATCTATATGTATCATACTGGTCCTAGAGGGAAAGGCCTCCCCTAGAATCACAACATTTGATTATTGCTTCCACATTTTTGTAAATAGCGCCATTTGAGAGAACATCCACAGATTCGCAAGTACCAAGAAATTCCTCAACGGGAAGATAAGCCAGGCAACGAGGAGAATATATCATATCTTTGGCGTTTAGTTCAAAGGAATGCACATGATCGAATTCAGTTCTAAACTATACAGAAAATAAGTGTTTGACAGTAACAAAGCAATAACGCTATTTTGAAGTCTCCATGGTTTTATCTTGAACAGGGAATGATAATTGTGTGTGCATAAATTTAAATGGTTTTTGTATTTGAATTTTCGATTTGACCACATTTTTTTTGTTTGACCAGAATTTGAAAAACCAGTTTCTATCTGAATTTGATCGATACCCCGAAAAACATTTTCTGTTTGAATTTGATCGATACCCCGCTGTGCCTGTTGAAATTTTATGACTGAAAGTAAAGAGGCTTGATAGAAATTCACGTGGAGCGTATTTTTTCCATTCTGGTTTGGGCATTATCTCATTTATAAAGCAAAATCACGATAGAGAAGAGTGAAAGTTGACAGTATGCTATGTTGTGAGTGACGTTGGGCGAATTAAAATAACTTTCCCAAGACTGTAGGTGGGTGCAAAAGTCTCTGTGAGGAGGATTTGAACAATCTTGTCTTAGCACTGGATAATGACCTGAGCAAAGGAATTACAAGTTTGATCTGGTTAGCTCATGGAAAAAAGTGCGAGGTCCTGAAACATTAGCGAACGACTCAATTGGAGAGGTGAGATCTACATGTTAGGTCTGGTCCTGAAACATTAGCGAGCGACTCAATTGGAGAGGTGAGATCTACATGTTAGGTACTGAGATCTATATGTTGATAGGTATCTCTATCTACTCAATCAATGTATGTTAATGTGACTGCAAGGATCATTAATTGCTACTTGAGATATCCCAAGAACACTCGACATTGATGGAGGATGTGGCTCAGTGGATGTAATTTTGGATGCAAAGAATTCTTCATTGTTTGTTTTAAATTGAGAATATATTCAAAGTAAATCCTTGATCTATTTGTACAAGGCAAATCTATACAGTTATCTAATGCAGTTTTGAAAAGAGTTACTATTAGCAATGTTGACAAACATTGATAATATATGATGAAGAGAGAATGTGATGTGTTGTTGTTGAAGATAGGGATACCATAAATCATTATGTTCATTGAGGAAAGGAACATATGACAACTAAGTTGTCAAACTTTACTTTCAACAATTTTTGGACTCTCTATTAATTGAATATTTTAAAATTAAAATTGCATTTAAATTATAATGTACTTTCATTTGATTTAAAAAGTATGTTAATTAATATATCCAATCTTGTTTATAAATAAAATAAAATAACACTTAGCTCGTAGTTTTTATGTTAAACGCAATTCATGTGGCTCAAGGCCTTTGACCTATAAGAAATCTTCTTTTTCGTATTGCATTTGATTTTTCTTAATTTGCAAAGAATCCAATGGAATGCAAAAGAACCATAAAACAAACTTTGATCTAACATTAAATCTTAAATCTATTGTCGGGGACATTGCCACTTCATGACTCTTGTTTGAGGTTGGTCGATCACTAAAAAACTGAGTTGTGACTTGAAAATTTTAAATGATTAGAATAATAGCATGGCACCTCTCTTCCTATGAGCGGTGGTGTGATATATTGCTACCGAAATTGCATAGAGAGTTTTTATTTGTCTTTGCAACCGAGTGAGATTTTCCTTGTCTGCCTACTTGTTCTCTGCGGCACTTTTTTGTTCCTTAATTTTGTTTTTTCCACCATTAGAGTTGTGACGTCTTCGTTTATGGTTGAATTCCTAGGAGAGATATGCCATCTATTTGTGAAATAACACTACCACTGTGGTTCATGTCTTCTAGGAGGTACATGTAAATATTGTTTACGAGGAGAGCTAAATTTAATTCTTGTAAGATTTTTGATGGGTATAAAAAATTTATTTTAAAAATCGCTAAATTATTATATAAATTATATAATTTTTTTATAAATTGAAATATTTTTAGAAAAATATCCTTAAATATTTTCTAATTGACACTTTAAGAATTGATAAGACTCACCAAAATTTATATACTTTTAAATAAGTATAGATCCTTAAAAATTTTCATACTTATTTTTAATATCATATATCTTTAAAATTATAATATATTAATACAGTATGTTCCAATACTTGTTAGAAATAGTAATTACTTCACTTAACTTAGCTTTTACATTCAGTTCCTATTTAGACGTTCAGTTAATAAATGCAACAACATGCTTTGCATGCATGCAAAAACTAGGTTAGAACTTTTAGGGTTTTCCATAAGTGTTTAAATACACATTAGATTATTGTTTGTATTACATCAATTGATCTCTGTTTATGAATAAAGATTGAAGAGTCGTAGCTCATTCCGCATTATCTTTGTTTATTTTCTGCCTCCATCCTTCAGTTTGGTATCAGAGCTTAGGAGAAGATCAAATTGGTAGCATAAATTTCCGAAGAAGCCAAAGCAGTAGCTTTGAAGAATTTGTAAGTTTTTTGAAGAAGTTTCACACAATTTTTTTTTGAGAAATTATAAAAAACAAAAAATTTTGGAATTACCGCGGCCTCCCTATAAGCCAAAGCATGGTAGTTCGCGCGGCACTTAGGGTAGAAGAAGATTTTTTTTTAAGAAAGATATTTTCTTCATTATTTTATGAGAGTGAAATTTGTTTTTACTTTCACGGAATTGTTTTCTTTTATGAGATTCTTTAAGTAAGAATTTTTCTTTTTTACAAGAGAAGAAGATATTTGTTTTCAAATCTTGTTTAAGAGGGAGACATTATTTTGAAAAAGGAGGAAAGAAGATTATTTTGAAAAAACCAGTAAAGGACACCGCAGCGTCTATGGCTTCTAGAAGCAATCAATCTCAGATTTCTCCTCTTACAGGGAAAAATGACTATGATGCCTGGGCCACGACGATGGTGGTTTATCTCAGGTCAGAAGATGCATGGGAATATGTCGTGTATGGCTATTCCGAACCTGCAGATGATACAACTTTTCAAGCCCTTTCAAATGCAGAAAAAGGATGTCCTGCGAGTGCACAGGAAGAAGGATGCAAAGGTACTGCATCTCATAATGAACACTTTGGATAACAACGTATTTCCAAAGATATCAACGTCATTTCATGCCAAAGCAACATGGGATACCTTGGCGACCAGTTATCAGGGTGCTAGTAAGGTACAGATAGCTACACTCCAAAATCTGAGAAGAGATTTTGAAGATCTGAAGATGAAAGAATCAGACTCGGTAGATTCGTTCATGACCAAAGTCATGGGTATTGTTAATCAGCTTAATATCTATGGTGAAACGATGGAAGATCAAAGGGTGATTGAAAGGGTTCTGAGATCCCTAGCCCACAAATTTGAGTCGAAAGTTTCAACGATTGAAGAAGCAAAGGATCTAAGTACTCTCTCTATAGACGAGTTGACCAGATCTTTACTTTCATTCGAATCCAGACTCAATGGGAATGAAGAATCCTCTCTCAAGAATGATTTCAAAGTACATGTCTCATTCTCAAGAGGCAAAGGGAGAGGTAGAGGCAGAGGAGGATCAAGAGGACGAGGAAGAAGTGGCCAAAGTAATGGAAATGGAGATCAAGATCACCATCATAACCATGAAGGCAGAAAATGCGACAAAAAAAAATCAGATAAATCTAATATTCAGTGTTATTATTGCAATAAATTTGGGCATTATGCTCATGAATGCAAAAAGAAAAAGGCTGATCAAGCAAATCATAATGCTAATGTGACTAATACCTCTGAGGATAAAGATGATATGTTATTCCTTACATGTCATGCTGCACACGAAAGCCCAAAAGGACTTTGGATTTTAGATAGTGGCTGCAGTAACCATATGACAGGTGATAGGCTCAAAGCATTTGGTTGTGTTACTTATGCTCATGTTCTTAAACAGCTAAGAAAAAAGCTAGATGACAGGAGTGAGAAATGTATATTTCTTGGACACGATGAACAAACTAAAGCCTACAAGCTGTATAACCCTATTACCAAAAAGGTTATTCTTAGTAGAGATGTTTTGTTCAAGGAGGAAGAGTCATGGAATGGAACCATAGACAAGGGTATGGGAGTTGCAATACACCAACCAGAAGATGGAGAATATGAGGAGCTAAGTGGACAACAAGATCCAGTAGCATCTTCACCAGTAGCAAATACTCCAAAAAGAACACCTAGAAACTCAGTTCGAGGTGAAGAATCAAGTCTGCAATTAGGTAATGAATCTAATCATAGTAATAAAAAGACTAGAAGATTGACAGATATTTATGATGAATTGGATGCAAATACCAATTATGTTTTTATTGCTAGTGAACCTATGTTTTATGAAGAGGCTGTAAAACAAGAGCATTGGGTAAATGCTATGGACGAAGAGATAGATTCCATTGAGAGAAATGATACATGGGATTTAGTTGACCTACCAAAGAATAAGAAACCCATTGGTGTGAAGTGGGTTTATAAAACCAAACTCAATGAAAAAGGTGAGATTGATAGGTACAAGGCAAGGTTAGTAGCAAAAGGTTTCTCGCAACAACCAGGAATTTATTTTGGAGAAAATTTTGCACCAGTGGCAAGATTGGACACAGTAAGAGCAGTCCTAGCAATTCCAGCACAGAAAAAATGGAAAGTGTATCAGATGGATGTCAAGTCAGCATTCTTAAATGGAATTCTTGAAGAAGAAATTTATGTGGAGCAGCCACACGGGTATGAAATAAAAGAACATGAAAAGAAAATTTACAAGTTGAAGAAAGCTCTATATGGGCTCAAGCAAGCTCCAAGAGCTTGGTACAACAGAATTGATTCTTATCTAATAAAAAATGGTTTTAGCAGAAGCAGCAACAAACCAACACTTTACACAAAGGTAAATCAACAAGGACAGATTTTAATAGTTTGTTTGTATGTTGATGATATGATTTTTACAGGTGACCTCTCAGTAGATGAGTTCAAGGCAGCTATGAAGAAAGAGTTCGAGATGACAGACCTTGAATTGATGAGGTTCTTTCTTGGCCTAGAAGTAGAACAGTTAGAAAAAGGTATATTTATCTCTTAAAATAAATATGCTAATGAAGTTCTTAAGCGATTAAGAATGTTTAATTGCAAAACAACACCTACACCAGTGGCAACAGGTAGTAAGTTGAGCAAAGAAGATGGTAGTCTCAATGTAGATCCAACAATGTTTAAGAGACTTGTAGGAAGTCTCATGTATCTCACAGCTACGAGACCTGATATTATGTTTGCTGTCAGCTTGATTTCGAGGTTCATGGAGTCTCCCAAAGACTCGCATTGGCATGTTGGCAAAAGGATCTTACGATATGTTGCAGGGACTTCAAGCTATGGAATTTTATACTCAAGCACTAAGTATGATGTTTTAATAGGTTTCACTGACAGTGATTTTGCAGGAAGTTTGGATGACAGGAAGAGCACTTCCGGTCATGTTTTTCATCTTGGATCAGGGGTGATTTCATGGGCATCCAAGAAGCAGCCCATTGTGACACTTTCAACGGCAGAAGCAGAGTATGTAGCAGCGACATCAGCAGCATGTCAAGCAGTATGGTTACGTAGAGTTTTAGAAGGTCTTCAATAGAAACAAGAAGGACCAACCACAGTTTATTGTGACAACAATTCAGCAATCGCTCTATCCAAGAACCATGTTTTTCACCAGAAAAGCAAGCACATCGATACCAGATATCACTTCATAAGAGAACTTGTGAACAATGGTGAAGTTCGTGTTGAGCATTGTAAATCAATTCACCAATTGGTTGACATATTCACAAAGCCATTGGCAAAAGATATTTTTGAAATTCATAGAAATAATTTAGGCATTGTAAAAGCTGCAGTAGTCAGCAGTAGTAATTAAGAGGGAGTGTTAGAAATAGTAATTACTTCACTTAACTTAGCTTCTACATTCAGTTCATATTTAGACGTTCAGTTAATAAATGCAACAGCATGCTTTGCATGCATGCAAAAGCTAGGTTAGAGCTTTTAGGGTTTTCCATAAATGTTTAAATACACATTAGATTATTGTTTGTATTACATCAGTTGATCTCCGTTTATGAATAAAGGTTGAAGAGCCGTAGCTCATTCTGCATTATCTTTGTTTATTTTCTGCCTCCATCCTTCAATACTAACTACATTCCCTTTGCTTCCCTTTGCTTTTGGCTGGTGTTGTTCCTCTATCTCTCTTTCTAACTACTATGACCAACAATCATTCTCTAATAGATTTTACAATATATGTTTCGTATGTTGCAAATTCCAAGAATCGCTACAACGTGCACCATGAATTATGTTGTCCCACATTCTATTCACAGTTGTACCATGAATTATGTTGTCCCACATACTATTCACACTCCCAGATTTGATATTGTTCGCTACAACATGCACCATGAATTATGTTGTCCCACATACTATTCACACTCCCGGATTTGATATTGTTCTGTTTTTTTTAAATAGCATATTGCTAGATGGATTGCATGTTCCAAGAGTCGATGTCGCATAGAACATGATTTCTGCAAACTGACACCATTAGACACTGGTCAGTTTCACACTGGTTTTCTTTATAGCATTTGACACTGCTCGGTTTCACACTAGTTGACTTTTTAAATTGACACGTTATCAAATTACTTCACTTGAGTTACAAATGTGCTTTATGTCCTGTGCCATCTATTAATTTATAAATGCAATCTTTTATAGCACTGCTCGCATGCCTTTCTTGATTACATTTTGGTATAGAAAAGTTGTGTTTTTAAAATGACATGTCATCAAATGCCTTCAATTCAGTTCCAAATATGCTATGCTCTATGTTACCTGCCATGAATCTTTTAATTTATAAATTCATTATGACACTGCTAGCATGCCTTTTTTTAATTGCATTTTAGTAAAAATCGCTTTCTTTCATTGAAAAAAAATTACTTTTGATTTTTCTAAATGACATGTTATCAATGTCTTCAATTAAATTTCAAACAACTTTTTTTTTCGGAAGTAAGAAAACTCACCTTCTCTTGCCTTGGTCAACCAGATCCTGAGTTGAACAAAACAAACTAAGTGAATATTTCCCTCTTTGACAACTTTCGCAAAGCCAACCCATCAACCCTCCAATTGTAACTCCAAAAAGAGAAACAAAAACTAAAAACCTAGCCACTCCAAGTGGTAACGGCGGTTCCAGGCTACTATTAGAGGGGTCATGTTTGATAAAGAACCCCAAAGGGCTTAGCTCCATCGAAGCCAAGAACTGCCCCGGTTGCAGTTTAAATTTCAAACATATTTTATGGCCTATGCCTTTAATTATTAATTTATAATTATCAAAAATACTCTTTTTCATTGCAAAATATTTGCGGTTGCCTTCTATTCATTTTCCAGGTTACTTTGCTATTTTCAAATAAAAAACTTACTCGACTTTACTTTTCCATGAACAAGGACACTGTCATTTATGATTATTGTTATTTTTATTTTTACTGACAAATCAAAATTAATAGTAAATAGCAAATACCAAAAAATTCTAGAACCAAAACAGAGACTATTTGCTAGACAGCTATCTCTCGTTTGTTAACCTTCCAAGTTCCATGACCATCGGTTTTAAAATAAAAATAATTTTCACATTTACTCACTATTCTTGGATTCCACTTTCTCCGCCGTACATGAACCGACTTGCTATTTTGTAAAGTCAAACCAGCAGCATATTTCCATTCGCCGCACACAGGAAATAGATGCCCCAACATACACAACACTTTCCGCACACAGGAGAGATGCCCCAACATACACAACACTTTCCCTGCCGTATCACCTTCGGCCCACCAATCACATAAAACCAGCAGCCATGTTTCCACTCACCGCACACAGGAGAGATGGCCCAACACACACATAACCAGCAGCCATGTTTCCATTCGCCGCACGCAGGAGAGATGCCCCAACACCAACACACACAATAGTGGGCTTTCTTTCCACATGGGGAGTCGCGTATAAATGGATGAAACTAATGGCAAGTTCGATCAATCAGACCTGTTTCAGTAGCATATCAACATTGTTTTGCTGTGAGTGGAATAGTGATAGAGAAGAAGATGTATACTATGGCGATGTTGTGGTCTCAGGATTTAAAGAGGCTGCGTGAGCGCACCCCACAAAAGGAGGGGGTTTCGAGTTGTGGGCCTCGCTCCACTATAATCACCGATTCCTCATTCAAACACCCGGCTGCCGTGGCATCACGCTCCACAAGTGAACAGTTGGTGCCCATGGGCGAAGAGGAGGATGATAAACGTAATTCTCAATCCCGAAGATGGTTGTCTGTTTCATTGTCTTCTTCTTCTTCCGCCATCAATACGGTGATGGAGTGTTTCTGTCCTTGATTATCACACACACCTCGTTTCCTCTGTCTCTGCTTACAGAGTCAGCAACGCATAGAATGGTAGGGCATTGAATCCGTGTCATGTTTTTTCAAATTGGGTGTAGATGATTGTGGCATTTAGCCAAAGGTTATGTACAAATGTAATATGTGTTTCACATGTTAATGGAAACTGGAGACTGTTGTATAAAATCCGCATTTGTATAAATTTTGATATTAAATTTGCAATGAAAATCATCCCATGCTTTGCCAATCTAAAATTAAATTTGAATAACGATTTTATAAGGAAATCATACAATTTGAAATGAAGTGGGAGCGACAAAGAATCAGAGTTTTGTTATTCACTGGGAGAAGAGACCTGGTCTTGAGTCTAAGGCAGTCCCAAATGAAATGATCCTCCCAAGCTTGGGATGCAAAAAGCGTTCAGAAGATTCAAATATTTCACTTTTTGAAAATGGAGGCCCCCCGATTTGGATTCCATTGGGATTTTTTGGACATATAGAGGCATATATGCAAATATTAGATATTAGAACCTTAGACAGTCCATTTTCCTAGAAAATCTTGTTGGCAACGTGACTGGCACCTTATGAATGCCAATTTAAATGAATAACTTTTTTCAGTTAGGATTCAGAAATTTATTGAACACTATTTTTAATAGGTTGACAATTTCGCGTTTCAAGTTACGGTTTTTGGATGAAAACTGATTTTAAGCGTAAAGAGTGTTTAACACAATCCAGAGCCCTGTAAACACAAACTTCAATTGATTGGACATACCGAGAGCAAAAACAATCCATGAAGTGATCGGCATCCTCGAGAGGCGACAACCAGAAATCTCGGAGGCACTTCATCTCGGATGCGCATGAAGAGAGCGGCCATGTCCAGAGGGTCCTTCGGAAACAGTAGTCGCTCATCTCCATTATAAAAAAAGTTATTTTTTCCAGCTAGGTTCAAGGTAAAAAAATTGGCAGAAATTTTGATGCATTCCGCATGTCAAAGTTCTAAAGATATTGTTCGAGCCTTATGCATCAGACGCCTGGACTCACTGTCATACTTCTTATATGGCCCTGGGTTTGGTTAATTTTTAAAGCCTCTGAAACTATTAAAAAGTTATGAATTAAAACTATGTTCTCGTCGATTTTTCTTACTTTAATTAAAATTAAATTTTCCAAACCATTTTAAATAAATAAAACATATATATACCCTATCCACATTCTCAAACGGTTTTGAATTTATTTATTTCAATTCCGAACCACCCTTTATCACTTTTGTACACTTGTACCATATGCGAGCTGTAAGATTTTAGTACACTTGTTTTGCCCATAGTGCAAGCTGTCACTTGTAAGAGTTTTGCAAATTAGTTTATCATTTCTGTTTCTGTTCACATTTTCAATGGTTAAATAGATGTGTTTTTAAAGTTGAAAGCAGCTGTAAGACCGTTTTGGTAATGTTTGAGATGAAGTTAATATAGAAACCTAGGTAATTAAGTTGTTAGAATCTCAAATATAAAATGATAAAATATCACAATAAAAAATTAATATGCAACGGAATCTTTTAATGTCCACACAATTTCTAAAGAGATTATGTACCTCTAAGGTTTTAGAGAGAAAAAATATATATTATCAAAGTTTGTATTTGGGTTTGTGAATATCTTCTTTAAACTTTAAAATTGGCAGGTTTGCTACAAGCAACTCTTTGAATATTTCATGTTTGAAAGAGCAATGCCTATGTCAAGTTGTTACCCTCAAGGAATGCATAAATATTACTCATGTACACGAAGTGACCCATCTTATGCAAAATTAGAGAACAACCATAGAAAGTATGCACTCAAGTATAAAATTCATTCATATTATATTATTTGATTTGTAATTTTTTATTCATTTTTTACAAAGTGATGTAAAGATTAGATCAATTAATTCCCTATTAATTAAATTAAATTTATTGTTTTTTCTTTTCTCTATAAATTGGTATTTTATCTCTTGTGATACCTAAAATTAACCTAGTTTAATTTTAACTAGTAATACTTAGTATGGTGATTAGAAGTTATCCTCATTTATATTTTGTTTGTTAGTTAACAAACTATGTTAAGATAAAGTTAATCAACAAACAATGTTAAGATAAAGATTATGTTAGTGGTACCTTTTTATTAGTTAACAGAGCAATGAAACTTATAGACATATTGGTGCCATTCATAAAGCAACTCTAAAGGACTTATCACAACAAAACGTGATTTAGAGAAGCCAAGCATTTTATGTGTCACAATGCCGACATGATAACCAAAAATATAGAATGCACAAATAAACTACCACATAGTTGTACCCCACAATGAAAGTTATAGAGTAAACTAGAAAAAAACAATGTACATAGCGGATATGAAAACTAACTGGCCTTAAAGCATAATTTATTGCTTAAATTAATGTTTTTTATTTTTATTTTTTTTATTAAGTTTTTCTTAGTATTGTTATTCTCAATATTGAAATTATTTTATTGAGAAAAGTAGGATACCTTTTATTTACAAATATAGTTATTGTGCCTTTTGGAAAGAGAATTACCTATTGTTAAATAGCAAACTATTTAAACAGGCTGCACGTGAATTGTACAACAACATTCGAGTTTAAAAGTAAATACTACAGGACAAATATAAGATTTAAATATACAGGACAAATGATGTAAAAGAATTTGCTAACACCTACCGAAAAATATATTGAAGTATTATTCTATCTTATGCAAGAGTAGTACAATATAATGTGAATTTGGATTAAATAACTATAAAGGAAGATGAAGGATTTACTATTAAATTTTGTAAAGTGCACACTAGGGTTTCAGTTCAAATGCGAAGAAGACCTTTAGTATACAAGACCGAGCCATGGGACCATATATATTTTGATATGTAAATATAATGTTATAAAAAAAAGAGCCATGAGGGATCTCTTTCTAAAAGAAGTAATATTAAATTGTTCAAACGATGAGTTTATGGACTCTAGCATCTTCCAGAAAAAATAATAGTAGAGAGAATAAAATAAATGATGAGACCCTTTCAGGATTATACTCCTACATGATGAAAAAATGATGAATAATTACTCATACATGATTATTTGACAATAGTGAAAATACCCATAGAAACTATCTTATAAGGAAGATTAGCTAAACGCATAATTTCGTTTTCTATAAGTTTCCACACTCAAGAACTTAGAACCAAATATTACAGACGAAGCACAGATGCAATTTATCCAGCATTTAAAATATTGGGTCAAAATTATACACAACATTTGTCAAAATATGCTCATCATTATCAAAATACTAACCCTCTAAGAATGCTATTTCTAATTTAAGACCAAGTCATTTATCAATGCTTAAGAAGCTTAACCTAATCCAATTGGCCTGGTGTTTGGAAAGCCTGGATAAATTAATTTACTAATGATCCCTTGGTTCAATGCCATTATAATATTATGTGGAGTCATGTCTCGAATGTTTGGACAAGAGTTCTTCCGATTTCCAAATTGTCAGACAATCATCCTTCCATCTTAAATTTTGAGTAGAAAGTTTAAAAGGATTTGAGAATTTAATAGCCCGATGTTATTCTAAAGCGATAGAAAATTCTCACATCTCATATATGCATTGATGTGCTAAATATGTTTACTTTATAGTTGGATCTAACAACTTCTTCCATTATTCTAAATTAATGGTTTCTAAAATATCTCTCTCCCATAGAGATAGCTTGGGAAGCTCATTACTTTTCCACAAGAAGGGTTAACTGTTTTACACCTTTATGCGTCCCTTTACGGATCCCTATATGATAAAATAATTGTATTAATGCTCATGAATAACAATCCCTTGAAAATGTATAATCTCGTGTAAACACATACATGAATGACGAAGCATGTCCTATGAATTCCTATGAATTGATGTGTACCTTCCAATACCCCAATCAATCCATGTATTAATTAGTAATAATATATTATAATAATATTAAACTATAAATAAATTAATAATATTTAATAATTATTACTGTATTAATTAATGTAATCCCTGGAATTAAAATTGAGCTAAAAGAATATTTTACAAACCAAGTAATAAAAACATAAAACACAATTTGCAATTATAACCAAATTGCCTCCTTGCAAGCATGTGAGGTAGCTATATACTTTGCCTCGGTAGTGGATAAAGCAACTATGTTTTGAAGCTTTGACATCCAACTAACAGGTCTTCCTATAAGAGTAAAGGCATAACTTGGAGTGGATCTCCTTTTGTGCAAATCACCTGCAAAATTTGAATCAACATAACCATGGACTATATCACTACAACCATTATAGGTGATACAATAATCACTTGCTCCTCTCAGATACCGAAGCACCCATTTCACTACTACCCAATGTTCTTTACTTGGATTTTCGATGTATCTATTCATGACAACACCAACTGAATGTGAAATATATGGTTTTGTACTTACGATCACATACATCAAACTTCCTATTGCACTGGCATATAGTGCACGAGACAAGTAATCATTTTCTTCCTTATTACTAGGACATAAACCTAAAAAAAAGCTTAAAATGGGAAGCCCAAGGGATTTTTATAGGTTTCATATGATTCCTACTAAATCTCATGAGTATCTTCTCCACATAATTTTGTTGTGATAGCCATAGCTTACCATTTTTCCTGTCTATGTGTTTTTCTACTCCTAGATCCTTCATATCAAACGCCCTAGCCAACTGAGCCTTCAATCTATTGATCTCAACCATGCTTTGGCTTTGTAAAAGCATATCATAACATATAATACCAAGATAATCAATATTCCATTAAATGTTTTTAAATAAACACAATGGTCATACTCACTTCTCATAAAATTTTAGCTCAGCATGAAGGAATCAAACTTTTATACCATTGCCTAGGTGATTATTTCAGGCCATACAATGACTTCTTTAGTTTGCAAAAAAATTGTCTGCTGTGATCCTAGACTAACCCTTCTGGTTGTTCCATATATATCCCATCTTCCAAATCTTCATGTAATAATATTGTTTTAACATCTAGTTTCTCTAACTCAATACCAAGTAAAGAAACTAGTGCTAACACTGCACGAATAGAAACAAGCTTAACAACTGGTGAAAAAATCTCATAGAAATCAATACCTTCCTTTTGAGAATACCCTTTTTCTACTAGTCTTGCTTTGTACCACGGGGGGTTCACTCAGTGAACTTGTTACATAGCACGATCGTTCATAGGATATTAAAGAATACCCTAATTTCACTAAATATTGGAAAATGCCTCCTAAAATTGTATTGTTGAACCCCCCTCTCAATATACCTTTCCAATTAAGAAAACCCCTAGTTTCACCAAATATTGTAGGTATCCATTTTTATCAGCCCATTTTTAATACCCCCTTTATATCATATTATCAATTTGTAACAAAAAAGAGCCCTAATGCATCTTAGTATAAGCAAGCAAGATGCTAAATAAAACAATAGTATAATGCTAATAATGATCCCAACGGGATTGCAGGGGAAACTTATCAATATGTAGCATTGGATAGTGGAAGACCTAATGAAATAGTAATGGGGAAGGGAAAATGTATAAAAGGCAACGCAGTCAAGAGATCAATGTAACAAAGAATGTAAAAGATTGATAGTCCAATAGTTAGTTCATTGCTTAGAAAACATGAGAATTATAGATGTTTCACACCACAAACTGTCAATCTACCAATTTTATATTATGTAAATACAAGTATAGACATAAAGAGATCATGTTTTCTATAAGCTTAATAAATTAAATTCCACAAAAACGAAAAATTTAAACCCTTTCGTGGATGGACTTGTCTACCTTCCTGTCAAAACAAACATCATTATTGTTTGAACCCAAATGAACATAAAAAAATTCCTCTTACTTTCCAATAACACCATATGATCATGTGCATAGCTTGGATTTGGGTCATTCACAATATGCAATGAATTTCCTCCACTTCCTTTACATTTATTCTTGTAATCAAGGGAATTAACAACATTTAGTTACATTTTCTTGGGTCATATCTATTTTTTTAATCTTTCCAGGAGAGGGAAAATCTCCATTGTTAAGTTTCAAGTATGCAATAGTTATAAAGATACACAGATGGTGAAACTTATATGATAAAATTTCATGGTAACGATAACACATAAGGTATGTAAATAAGGATTTATATTTTCACTTATGTTCATGTCAGTTCCAATACAATATTAAAATGATTGCCTTGCATATAAGAATTGAAATTAAAATTTGTTGGATCATTTTCCAACCACACATCATTTATTTGAGCTTCACAACTTAATTTTCCACTTATCCTAAGTATTTTGACTCAATTATGTGCTCACATCATCAGTTTCAGTGAACTGGGCCTCCTCCATCATTCAGGGAGCCTACTGAGGTGTTTTGCATGACTGAAGCGCTCTACTCAGTCTAAATGACAGCTTTTATTATTATATTCAGCCAACTAGAGACAGAAAGGCACCCTACTACACTGGTTGACTTCATCTGGTGTTATTTTCACCTACTATTCAGTTAACTGCAGACGAAAAGGTGCAGTCCCCTATTTTTGGGCATTCAGTTGAGTTCTAGATTCAATTAGACTTAGTTAGACAGTTTTAGAGTCTGTTAGAGTCAGTTACATAGTAGTTAATTGGTTAAATGATGTGTTGAGTGGTGTTAACTGCCAAGTAAGCCACTCTCATCCATTCAATTCGAATGACCTCTCTGGAATTCAAATTGCTTGGCTTATTGTATCCATTGTTATACATTGTAATCTTCTTCCGAGTTTATGATAATGCATGAACTGCTGCAAACCTTTTGCATTAGTGTTTTGACATATTATTTGCCGCATGCATCTCTAGTAACTGTTGTCTTGTTTCATAGATCTATCATGCTTAGATTTTGCAAAATTATGAATGTGCCAAATATAACTCAATCTAACAACTATTCCTAATTGGAAAATGTGAAAATGTTAAGGAAGGATACAAAAAGTTGAAAGAAATAATTAGTCAAGAAAGATTGATCCAAATTTTCTTGGTTGTAGTGAGCCAAGAAAGATTGATCTCACTTTTCTTGGTTGTCATGGAGCAAGGTTTGATTGAATCTCAATACCCACCTAAACCCTAACCTAAAAAAATGAAGAGTTAGATCATTTACAAGAAGAAAGCGCAAGAACTTCACATGAACGAAATGAAAAGAAATCACTTTTGCATTATGCGCAAAGAATACCTAGAAGTTGAGTGGATGCCTATCCCTGACTAGCATTGGTACCAATGATAACACATTTCAATCCTTGGCCTAGTTAACCCCTTCTACAGGGACAAAAAAGACCAAACCCTTGCAGAATTCAAGAATTTGGGGGCTGGAGGGTTCTAAAGAATTGTAGAAATTTGAACCAGCAAAGATTCGAAGCTTATACCGATGAAGAATCAAGAATAAATTCGAAATCGAAAGCAGAATGGGAAAGTATGGGAAGATAGGAAAAGAAGAAGACGGGTAGTAAATTCCAAATATGAAATCGGGGGATCAGGGAGGATGCTAGTTGAAATGTGTACACAACCAAATCTAGGGGAAATTGAAGCAATCAACTATGATGGTCAGAGCAATGAATGCAACTAGTAAATTCTCACCACCCTCATTCAATTCATGCCATCATTTTCTTTTGTGAAATTGTTTTAAAGTGGCATGGGAGGAAATCTCCAACCTTAGCCTCCATATTTCCAAAGAAATAACCATTGAGCATTGGAGCTCTCCCAATCCTATTTTGTTTTTGTTTTTTTTCAAAATAAAACTATACATAGATGTTAAAGAGAAAATGCATGAAAGAAGGTATGCATATATCTAAGAGATTAAATATGTATTTTTTTCTTTTTTTAATTTATTCTACATGAATTGCAGCTTATGTGCATTAAAAATAAGCTGTTTTTTTGGGGAGACATGCTTTAAGGATGACTGTTTTTCTTGTTTTTTAATTTGTAGCAACCACGGAAATGTAAATCGGTCTTCATGCAAAAATGAAAAAATAAGCTCAATTGTTGAGTTCGATGTAGCTGAGTAGAAAATTTGCACAGGTCGATTTATGCATCTACGTAGTAGATGCATTGAGGAGCACCATAATTCTATATAAATTCAAACAACTATGGAGAAAAGAGTTTCCCAAACATTTACTTCCTAGCTAGAATGCAAGTTGTATAAAATAAATAGAAAACTATGAAGGCCCCATGAGGAATTATATGGGTGACAAAATATGGATGAGAAAATTGCTTGCAGCATACAAATGTGAACCTCAACAATCGAATGGAGTCACAGATTACATTAAATTATTCAAACAACACTAGGAATTTAAAAGGACAGATCACACTTATGGATGGAGGCACAATTGACTAGGAATTTAAGAGCATGTCTCATCAAGAGGAAGATCACATTTATGAATTTCATTATTTTCTTCTATTTTTTTACCTCCCATTTTCATGGACTTGGGGCCAATGAAATCTTAGATCAATCCCATTCATGGAGAAAATTATTCTAAAAAAAGAAGACTTTATAAGTTCAATGATTTGGAGGTGTAAATCCATCCCACGATTTGGAGGTTATTCCTTAGCAGCAGTTAGGACTGATATGAATCCATCCCTTGATTTGGAGGTATGATTGTAGCCCACAATTTGGAGGTTATTCCTTAGCAAAAACTAGGACTAATATGAATCCAACCCGCAATTTGGATGTATGAATTGATTCCATGATTTGGACGTATGAATCCATCCAACAATTTGGAGGTTATTCCTCATCCCACCCAAATAAAATAACCCCCAATATTTATATTACTATGTAAAATTAAAAATGCCCCCCTTGGCCCTTAATATGAGGCAATATATTTTTGAGGTTTTTAGGAGTATTCAAACCCCCAATATGAATGGAGGTGATATGATATTGCCTCACTAGTGAACCCCCCGTGCTTTGTACTTTTCAAATTTATCATCAAAACGTTTCTTCAGTTTGTAGACCCACTTGCAACTAACAACTTTCTTTCCCTCTAGGATTTCTACCAAGTCCAATGCTTTATTCTTCTCCAAGGCACCCATTTCTCTTTTCAATGTTATTTCCATATAGCACTTTTAGTAACATCCATTGTTTCCTAACAACAACTAGGTTCCCCATCATTAGAAATCAAAGCAACTGACAAAACATAATCATAATACCTTTTAGGACACCCTAATAATGATTAGGCCTAATAATCATGCACATGAGTGACACATCTAACTATGCACATAAGTGGCATATATAAATTATAGAAGTGATGCACAAGAGACACACTTAACCCATTCACTTAAGGACCAAACATAAGAAGTGTACTTAATTCACATAGATTAGTTGTGTAAAAAAGAGGTGTTTATGTCAATCACTAATATACAAAATTGTGTGTCTATTATATCATTCGAAAGATTTCAAAGAAAAATAGATGATGGAAACATATATTATATAAAGCATAGGTGCCTAGTCACAAATTTTAATCCCTGAAATCAAACGTCCTCATGCCCATCCCAACTAATCATGATTATATATTTGACACTGTGAAAGTTGTTGGCAAATCATTAGAAGAAAAAAACCATGTGTATTTATATAATTGGAAAGTTTTGAAGAGTACTAAATGGTGGAATTCTAAAGTATGTAATCCATACATATCTAATGACAAATTTTGATTGTTGAAAACACACCACTACATTACCATCCCAATTTTTTTTGTTGATGTACTGTAAATTGCAAAAAACATTGTTGGACATTCTACTCCATTTGATCCTCTAATACCCTTGAACACTTGGTCTCCTCTTGCAAATGGAAAACCAATGGTAACTCGCAGTGCCTATGAGTGATTGAATAGAGCTCGCATAAGTCTCTATCACGAAGAGGATATTTGATGAAATAAGAGCATCATAAATAATCCCTAAGGGATCCAAATACTATGTATTGTTGGACATGTGTTATTGCAGTTGCCATTGTCAAGCTTTAGATTCTCAAGGTGTATTTTAGCTTCTGGTGACCTTTTTCATCTTTCAAGGACACCCAAGATGATATATCTATAAGAAAATTTGAGACATGAGGATTTCATGAATATAACCACAATGTTGGAGTTGAGGGAATGTATATATATTCAACAGCTTTATTGTCAAGAGCATTAGGTTGGGTACAATGAAGATGACATGACAATTAATAAGCTCACCCACAGTCCTTACAAGAAACAACTTGTTTTAACTTGGGGAGGGACATTCCAACTAACCATAACACCGAAATTGATGACAACTGTATACGAAAATAAGTTGATAAGGATAGAGAGAGCCTCCAAAATCAATAATGACACACTAAGAATGATTGGAACTCCAACTATATGGACCAACAACCCCATAGAAAAATAATATGGAATTAGACCTTAAATTTAGTTCGCATGCCATGGTCTAGGACACGAGAACCATCCTCAATGTTACAAATATTGAAATGACCACCATATCGCGCTTGTAAGGTAAAGTAATTATATGTGGGTCCCTACACATGGACCATGAGTCATACAGTGAAGTTAACTATGGACCATTACTTAGGTTATGATAGCAATTATTGGTTTACATAACCTATAAATATCAAACCATGGTTGGTTTATTGGTTTATGGAACCATGGACAAATAAAAAATGACAATGATGACGATGATGATCATGATGACAACAAGGACGATGAGAATGATGATGAAGTGATTATATGATGATGATGATTAGGATGTTGATAATGACAATGATGACGATGACAATGACATGAATGATGATTATGATGACGATGAGGATGATGATGACAATTATGATGATGATGATGATGTTGGTGATGATGATGACGATGACAATGACAACGATGACAAAGTTGATATGATAACGATGTCGATGATGATGACAACAATGATGACAATGATAATGATGATGATGATGATGAAGACGATGAATACGATGAAGACGATGATGACGATGGCTATGATAATGATAGTGATGATGATGATGATGATGATGATGGTGATGATGATGGTGACAATGACTATGGAAGGCCCATCCCTAAAGTTTTTTCTATGGAAGGATCTTTCCTAACCAAAAGACTCTTTCCACAAGCAACTTGTTTTTTCTATGGAATTTGGCACTCACACAATATTGCACGTTGAAAAAATAGTTTTCCTACCATCAATATCCTTCACTCCGTCAGCTACCAATAGTACTTTAGGTTGGTCTTCTTTATTACAAGGGAATCATTGGTGATATGTGGATTGCATGTGGACTGTGATGGGTGATGGAAGATATGAGTATGCCCTTGTAACGAGTCTTTTGTAGTTGACTTGGGTTTTCCATATATATGGAATAATTTAGTGGCACCTTATCCATTCAGGTTCATGAACAAGGGCATATCATGGAATAGTATTTTTCTTGTGGAACCATAATGAAAATAGTTTTTTCCCAATCCTATAAATGAAGTATAAAGTGGAACAATGTTATTTGATCCATATTCTAATAAGAGAAAATTTGAAAAATGATTTGATGGAAGACATTTTCTATTAGGTGTTAATGGAAAATCTGTAAATTTAAGGTCGCATGAAAACTATTCCAAATCAATTTTATTGAGTATCCTTAATTGAGTCTTGGTCTTGAAAAAAAAAACTAAGAGTGGAACCCCCTTCCATAAAAAAATCCATATTTGTATGCCTATTGGAGGTTAGCAACAAAGAAATTTGCACTTAGAATAAATCAAATATCAAAGATCAAAGTTTTATTCTATATAGTATTTGTGATGGTTAAGAAAGTGGACTATAATCCCCTTTTCATGGCTATAGTGACGGATGGAATTTTCGTGGCTATAGCGACAAAAGTTCGTGGCTATAGTGACGAAAAGTCTATCCGTGGCTATAGCGACGATCATCGGGGGAATTTTCAAAATTTTCCAAAAATTTAAACTATTTTTCCACGAAAACATCGATTTTAACTGTTTCATGGCAAACTTTCGTGGGACTTTTGAGGCATATGTAGTAGTGTTGACCCATGTAGATCACCTTAGAGTTTGGTGCGGCATTTCAGTAAGCTCATATTCTTCTCCCGTGGCTTGTTCATGCTCCCCCTCTCCTAAAGATGATTGAGTCTCCAAGTAAATTTGTTGAATTTGTGGTACATGTGCTTGCTTCATTTCAACTTCTACCACATCTAATTTTATGAAAGGAGATTCATCAAATACTACATCTCTGTTAATGATGATTTTCTTGGCAATAGGATCCCACAATCTATATCCCTCAACTCCACCCCCATAACCAACAAAGATGCACCTCTTTGATCTTAGGTCTAACTTAAAATTATGACTCTTTGGAATAAGAGCATAAACCTAATAACCAATTTTTTTTAGATTTGAATAATCACAAGGATGATCTGTCCATACCTCTTACAAAATATTACAATCTATTGCAACTAATGGTGATGGGTTCACTAGAAGGCTATAATGACTGCTTATACCCACAACTTGTGTTGCAACTTTCTAGTATTTAGCATGCTCCTTTCTCTCTTTAGAAGAGTCCTATTCATGAGTTCAACAACCCCATTTTGCCGAGGAGTAAAACAATGGTTTTCTTCCTTTCGATCCTAGCTTTCTGGCAATAGTTTTCAAATTCCTTAGATGTGAACTCACCTCCATTATTTGTTCTCAAACACTTGATTGAATTTCCAGTGCTATTTTGAACCAAAGCTCTAAACTACTTAAATAAATTAAACACTTGATCTTTCCTATTAACCAAATAGACCCAAACCTTTCTAAAGTAATAAGCTATAAATGACACAAAATCTTATGATCCTCCAAAAGAAACTATAGGGGATGGCCCCCAAACATTTGAAAGGATGTAATCAAGGATACCTTATTTATATGACTGTCTATTTTAAACTTATGTCTACATTTCTTCCCATAAACACAAAGTTTGCAAAACTTCAAATTTAGAGGTTTTAAGCTTGGAAGTAACTTACAATTTGGAATGATATTTCCGAAAGATAAATGTTTTTTTATTAAATATGATGAAATTACAAAGAATACATATGGCTTAAATACAAGTGAAGAGGCACATAAAAATAGTGTCTCCTTCTAAATACATCGTTAATAAATAAAGATAATGAAAAATAATATTTAAATTATTTAATTTACTCTAGTATTGTTACATAGTTTTCCAGCACCTTGAGCACTTTCTCACTCATATGGCCAAGTCTTTGATGCCATAAACGATTAGATTCACCTGCTTATTTATATACCATCACTGCTTCATTTGTTTCAGTACTCCCTTCTATCCTGTAAAGATTCTCGATATTTGTAGTCTGTAGAACCACCAAAATGCCCTTGGACATCTTCATTGTTCCACCTTGATAGGTATATTTATACACACCGAAATACAAAAATCCCAAGGAAATCAAATTCGTTTTAAGTTATGGTACATGTCTAACATCTATCAATGATATGAAAATCTTTCAGGACCCTTTTAACCATAAAATTGCATGTGAAATTTGCATGTAAATTCTCATAAAAATGGCTTTTAAAGGTGAATTTTAAATGCTTAAATCAATCACATAAGCAAAGAAAAAAAATATGAAAACCATAAATTTGTAGACAATAGATGATAACGGAGTTCATCCTTCTTGGGATACGTCTCCGGGTCACTTCCAATGACAAGGCCGATCTTACTAAGTCTTCAAAGCTTACATATATGAGTTTTTGGAAACACCTCTGAGTTCTTTCAATCAGAATCAGAAACAAACTGCACCACTGCATTCCTCTTGAATTTCTGAGTAAAATGAGTATAAATTCAACTATGATTTCCTGAGGCCTCCTCTGGCACACAAATCGATAAAAATATTCCCTGCAACTGCACTGACTGTACAGATTCCCACCTTGGGAAACACACCCATTAATGCTTTGTACCCTACCTTGGGATCTATGTAATACTCTATCTTAGGATGTGTGCAAACTATGTTCGCCAAATGCCAACTTTCATGTCTCCATAAGGTGGTTTTTATAAGGTTTTTGGGCACGAAATGGAGGGCCACACGACCCTTTTTGGATCCCATTTTTGCCTTGCGATTCTTAACCAAAAATGGTTGTTTACGACACAACGAATAGACCATGTCCTAGTGGTAAGTTTTTGCGCCTTTGGGGCATAGGTCCTGGGGTCAAACCCGCAGGCCTCCCCCTTTGGGCATTAACATTGTAATGTTGCTTTTGTTGGAAGTTTAGTTCTATGGTGGCATTGTATTGTTTGGCACTTGGCTTAACTACGTTGATTTAGTTCGTGACCTGGCTTATGACTTGTCTCTACGTTGTTGGATCCATCGTTCTATGCTTGTTGGTTGGTTATATCCACAAGGCCTCGATGTTAGCAACGGGGTCAAGGGCCTAGCCCTCGAACTTGTTCATTTTACCAAATGAGCAACCCTTCAATATTATATACAAGTGGGATCCCTATAGTATTAAGTAACACCTACGGGGTTGTTGGCTATGTGGGATTGCGAAAACGTGGGTGGAATTAAGGTCATGGGTTCAATCCCCATGAACTCCACAATTTTTTGATAAACCGTACAATTATATGGCCAACAAGACTGCCACATGGCAGGCCCTGATTGGTCCAAAACACTTGCCATATCATCAACCTGTCCACATGGCACCCTATGGGTCTGCCACGTGTCTCCAATGATGGATTTTCCATGCCATGTGGCACCCTATGGGTGTGCCACGTGGCCCCTTTTTTTTCCCTTTTTACATCAATTTTACCCTTTTGGTTGAATCTTTGAAACCCAATATCGTTTGCCCCCGGAGGCCATTTCACACGAAACAAGCATTGTTGGAAAGCTGCTGATAAGCTCTGCGCTTCTGTAAGATTATTTACACCTTTTGAAGACTTTTATTTTGGTCGAAATCTAAGATCCTCTTGGATCAAACCTTCCCACTGGGAAGCTTTTGGGCCACCAAAAGCATGAGATCATTCAGAAAATAGGTGAGGGTACAAGTTCCTCACTCTTTCAGTCTCTAGCCACCGTGCTTTGCTTGGATTCATTCATTTGAGCCCCACACGAATAAATTCTATGTCACCCCTTCGTGAATATCTGACCTTCTTTACAAGTATAACATCTTCCTAAAGCTCATTGAGATATTCAGGAGCAAACTCATCAACAGAAGGCACTTGAAATTGTTCATCTTGGTCCAAAATCATAGGAGGCTCACACAGTTTCAAGTTTTCTACATTAACAATGGATACATTTTCATATAAGGATGAGAATCTAACTAAAAAGCATTATCACCAACTTGATCCAAAATTGTAAAAGGTCCATACCTGATTGGTTTCAAATTTCTATCTTCACCCTAGATTCGATCTTTGCTGATACGAAGCCATACTCGATCACCAATTTGGAAATGATGATCCACCCGATGTTTGGCATGTCTTTGTTTATACTTGGCCTGACTTGATTCCAACTACTCTTGTACTGCTTGATGTATTAACTAGATCTGTTGAATAAACTTCAAAGCTTTATCCGCATCAACTTGACCATATCCCACTGGATCTTTCCCATAAACAAAGTCTAAGGGAGACTTTGGAAAATAAACAAAACATGTCTCGAAAGGAGACTTTTGTGTTGAAGAGTGCATAGCTCTGCTGTAGGCATGTTGAACATAATGCAACTGTTCATCCCACGGCTTGGGATGCTTGGCACTTCAATTTTTTATTGAGCACTTCAATTTTTCCATCAGTTTGTGGATAAAATTTTGTGCTCTTCTTTAGCTTTGTGTCCATAAGTTCCCATAAAGATGACCAAAATTTCCCAAGGAAGCGGGAATCTCGATCAGAAATAATAGAAGTAGGTAGTCCAAAATATACCCATACATGTTGGAATAAAAAATGAGCAGTCAACTCAATTGTGATATGCTTTTTACAAGGCATTAGAATGCACATTTTACTGAATCTATCCACAACAACATATAATTAATCATGTCCCTTTCTAGACATTAGTAACCCTCCTACAAAATCCATTGAAACACTTTCCCATGGATGGGAAGGAATGGGAAGTGGAGTGTACAATCCTAAATTTATGCTACTTGGCTTACTTGTTGCACACAATAACACATCCTTTTTATATACTTGGACATAGTATCATTCATTCGAGGCCAATAACAAAACTTTTTTAATTGTGCTATAGTTTTTCCTACACCAAAGTGCCCTGAAATGAGAGAAGTGTGTGCTTCTCTTATCACATGTACTCTTTCACTTTGTGGAATACAGATATTTCCAAGATGACATAGCAACTTGTCATGAATATGATCATTGAATTCTTCATTTTGAGAGCCATGTTTTAGTGATTCATATACTTCTTTGTAGTCTTCATCCTTAGTGTATTGTTCAACATATTAACTTGAATGTACCAAAGGACTTTGTTGAATAACAATAGAAGCATTTGTTGGAGGTCTTGATAACAGATCTGCAACTTTTTTCTGAATACCTTTCTTATACTTAATGATCAAATGAAATTGTTGTAAAAAAACCCATCCACCTGAAATGTATTGATTGTTGTAGCTTAGTTTGAGATTGAAGATATTGTAGTAGTTAATGATCAGTATGTATAATTTTGTCCTTACCCATTAGGTAATGTTTCCACTTCTTCACACTTTGTACTAATGCATACAATTCTTTAGCATAGGTTGGATAGTTAATTATTGCTTTAGAGAAGGTTTCAGAATGATAGCATATTGGTTTTTTAAGTTGCATTAAGACTGCCCCCATGGCATAAGAACTAGCATCAGTCTCTATCTCAAATGGTTGTTGTAGATCTGGTATTGCAAGTACTAGAGCTGTGCTAATATTTTCTTTAAGAGTGTCGAAGGCCTTCTGTGCTTTGCCTTCCCATTGAAAGGCTATGTTCATACCTGTCAAAGCATGTAATGGAGAAGCTATGAAAGAGAAGTTAGCAATAAAATTCCTCCAATATCGTGATGCTCCCAAAAAAATTCTTACCTCGGTTACATTATTTGGCTTGGGCCAATTCACAATGACCTCAACTTTAGAGGGATCAATTCTCAGTTCACCACCCCCTACAATGTAACCTAGATACACTAAAGATGTCTTCCCAAATTCACATTTAGACATCTTTAAGTACAATTTTTACCTTACAAGTACATCAAAAACTTGTTTGACATGCTTGACATGTTCTTCCCAAGTACGACTGAAAATCAAAATATCATCTAAGTAGACTATGATAGTCATCAATGAAGGGCCTAAAAACATCATTCATCACCCTCATAAATGTTGCGGGTGCATTACAAAGTCCAAAGGGAATTACCATCCATTCATACAATCCCTATTTAGTTTTGAAATCAGTCTTCCAAATATCATTGTCATGAATTCTAATTTGATGATAGCCACTTTTTAAGTCTAAATTAGTGAAATAAGTTGCATTCTTAAGCTGATCCAAAAGATCATCAATTCGGGGAAGGGGATACATGTTCTTAATTGTGATTATATTTAGTGCCCAGTAATCAATACACATACGCCATGTGTCATCCTTATTTGGCACCAAAACAATTGGTGAACCACATGGAGAGGAGCTTGGTCGAATGTCCCCTCTTTTAAGCAATTCCTGAACCTGCTTCTTTATCTCTGCATTTTCAATTACTGAAGACCTATACATGCCAATGCTAGGATATGGTGCATCCTGCTGTAATAGAATATCATGTTGGAATTGTCTTTTGGGAGGTAATCCTTTAGGTTCTTGAAACAAGACATCATAATCAGTTACAAATTTAGTCAAGTCTTTTTTAAGTCTTGGATCACATCCTTTAAAAGATTCACTTTGACCAACATCCTTTTCTTTAACAATCATACGAACAAAATTCTTACTAGCATTTACTAGTCTCTTCATTTGACTTGCAGAAACTAATGAAAGATTATTTTTTATGCAATGTGCATGAACAACATATTCAATACCATATTTAGTGAGCTGATACCTGATATCTTCCCTGTAAAATATATCCTTCCTATCATAAAGATATGAGCTTGCCAACACAATACCACAGATATCCAATGGAACCGCATCCAAATCTACTTCATCAACAAATCCATAAGTAATAGCAAACCTAAGTCTACATTGTTTTGTCACTTGTATTTGTGCATTATCACATACCCATCCAAGTGGATATGGCTTTAGGTGTAATGTAGTTTCCAAATGAATATTTTTAACTATCTCTTCTGAAATGAGATTGGCTTGTGATCCACTATCAAAAAGAGTATTTATTTTTGTATGCTTAGAGATTACACTTATATGAAATAACTCACTTTTATTTCTTTCATCAACAACAGATTCATGCTTTGAATTAGAAGTGGAAGGATTTTTACCTTGAATTCCCGTAGCAAAAATATTAGTCTCATCCCCTAAGTCAGATCTCAAATCATGTTGGATGGTTGTAACAGTGGTCTTCTTGTCCTCCTTATTCTGAAACTTCTCAAGATTGAGCTCCGGATGAAGCCTCCAACATTCTGATGCATCATGACCCTTTTTATGGCAATGTGAGAATGTAGGTTTATCTCCTTCTTTCTTCATTGTAGCTGTATGCTCACCTTTCCCCTTACTTTTGAATTTGTTTCCATCAGGTTTGTAAGTTTTCTTGGGAAATTTTTCATTTGCATTCTTCCCCTTTGACTCCATATGAGTTGCTTGAATGCATACCTCATCAAGGTTAGTTGGATTAAACATAAGTATCATATGACGTAAATAACTATGTAATCCACCTATGAAATTGAGAAGAATTTCTTGAGTGTAGAGTGGTGTACCAAGTATTAAAGCTCTCTTTTGAAATTCTTGTGTGTACTCTTGCACACTCTTTCCCTTACCTTGCCTCAAATTTTGCCAATCCATCATGGCTTACTGCATATATCCCAATGGATAGAATTGCTTCTTTAATGATGAAGTGAACTCATGCCAAGAGGAGATGATGTTTCCTTTTGAGGAAAGATCCTTTTGAGTTCTACTATCCCACCATATGAGAGCGGTCCCTCCATGTTAGAGAGAATCCAACAAAATTGTCAAGCTATCTTCAATGAACTTTTGAATCCTACAATAAACCTCTATTTGATGGATCCAATTATCCAACTTCTCATCATTAAGTTCTCCATTATAAATAGGTAAATCAAACTTAATATCAATCTTTAATTGAGGCACTGTGAAATTAACATTTTGTTTTTCAAGTAAGGAATTTAAAGATCCATCAAGAAAATATGGTGAGGATAGAGGAGTTTTAGGAGGTTCCTCACCACCTCCTTCTTATTTATCTTTTGCATGAGAAGAACCACTGTGTTCTCCCTTCTTCTGATCTTGATAAATCTCTTCCACCATACTTTGCATATTCATGAAATCTCTATGGAAGTCTCCTTCAGATGGATTGAAGAAGTCCCATCTTCTCCTTTTTCTAAAGCCATTCTTCCTCTTCTTGAACCAATCTATGGATCAAATTCTTTAAGATCTCCTTCACCTCTTTGAAGCCTTTCTCTTGTTAACATAAACAAACTCACAATGCAATGGCTAAGCTACTTTGATACTAAACTTGATCTGAAAATCTTTCAGAATCTTTTTAATCATAAAATTGCATGTGAAATTTGCATGTAAATTCTCATAAAAATGGCTTTTAAAGATGAAATTTAAATGCTTAAATCAATCACATACGCAAAGAAACAAATATGCAAACCAGAAATTTGTAAACACTAGATGATAACGAAGTTCACCCTTCTTGGGCTACGTCTTCTGGCCACTTCCAATGAGAAGGTCAAACTTATTAAGTCTTCAAATGTTACATATATGAATTTCTAGAAACACCTATGAGTTATGTCAATCAGACTCATGCTTGAGGCCTCCTTTGGCTCGCAAATTGAGAAAACTCTGCCCTGCAACTGTACGGACTGTACAAATTCCCACCTTGGGAAGCATGACTATTAATGGTATGTACCCTACCTCGGGATCTGTGTCGTACTTTGTCTTGGGATCTGTTCAAAATGTGGTCACCGAACGCCAAATTTCGTGGCTCCATAAGGTGGTTTTTATAAGGTTTTTGGGCGCGAAATGGAGGGCCACATGCCCCTTTTTGGCTCCCATTTCTGCCTTGCAATTCTTAACCAAAAATGGTGGTTTACCACACAATGAATAAGCCATGGCCTATTGGTAATTTGTTGCGCCTTTAGGGTAGAGGTCCCAGGGTCAAACCCACGGGCCTCCCCCTTTGGGTGTTAACATTGTAACGTTGCATTTGTTGGCGATTTAGTTCTGTGGTGGCATTGTATTGTTTGGCACCTGGACTGACTCCGTCCATTTAGTTGGTGACCTAGATTATGACTTGGATCTGCATTGTTGGCTCCACCGTTATACATTTTTTGGTTGGTTATATCCACAAGGCCTTGTTGTTGGCCATGGGGTTGAGGGCCTAGCCCTCAATCCCATTCATTTTTCCAAATGAATAACCCTTCAACCTTATATACAAGTGGGCTCCCTATAGTGTTAAGTAACACCTATGGGGATACTGGCTATGCGAGCTCTGCGAAGACTTGGGAGGACTTGAGGTCATGGGTTCGATCCCCATGAACTCCACAATTTTTTGATAAACCGTATAATTATATGGCCAACAGGGCTGCCACATGGTAGGCCCTGATTGGTCCAAAACACTTGCCATATCATCAACTAGTCCACATGGAACCCTATGGGGATTCCACGTGTCTCCAATGTTGGCTTGTCCATGCCACGTGATACCCTATGGGTGTGCCACGTGGCCCCTTTTTTTCCCTTTTTACATCAATTTTACCCTTTTTGTCGAATCTTTGAAACCCAATACCTTTTGCGTTCGAAGGCCGTTTCACACGAAATGAGCGTTGCCAGAAATCTGCCGACGAGCTCTATGCCTCTGTAAGATTATTTACATATTTTGAATAATTTTATTTTGATCAAACTTTGAGATCCTCCTGAATCAATCAACATTCTTACAGCACCATCAAACATTTTAATCTCATTGCTCCCAATCCCAACAATCTTACAAGAAACGTTTTTCCCATAAAAATAATACTATCGTCAATAGCTTGGTAAGAAGAAAACCAATTTCTATGTAGACACATCTGATATGAAACACTAGAGTCTAATAACTATTCCTGATGATATGAGATACTACAAATAGATAAAACTTCATCAACCATACCTGAACTTCTCTTAGTCATATTTGGTTCCATTATGGCATTATCCTCATATTCTTTCCTCTTTCGATAATATTCCTTGGGGTGTCTTGTAATATCCACCTCGAAGTTTACACTCAATACTTTCGCCATTAGAACAAACACCTAGATTGAAGATTACAGAGCTGAGCTATTTTATTTGCAATAATAATATTAAATTTAAAAGGTTCAAGCCCACTCCTGCGAAAAAAATATTTTCTCCAATGTGTGCCTTAGACCTTTTAAACAAATATTACTCCAAGGTATATGCAATAAAAATATTCAAGAGTTAATATTCCAAAGTATTTTCACTTAGAAAAAAAGATTCAATCCTTTAGAAAAGAGATTACACCACAATCCATGATGTACACTCCTTCAATTTTGCATAGGTTTTGGTTCATCCAAAAACGATTAGAATTGGTGCCACTTCCCGAAGGCTAACAAAATATCATTGGACCTTCTCCTCTTCATCTATGCGGGTTTCTTTCTTTACATGCAGTCTCTAGGCATACACCTACGTGGGGTTCTACTTCCACCAATGGCTCTCCACCGTATGCCAAACATGGCAGCTCCTCTTGAAGGTCTCTGTGGCTCTTTGTAAATGTCTACCTCCACCAGATCGCAAGTTATGGAACAAGAAACACCAAATCATTGGGTACGATATTTAGAGATAGACTAACACCCTCTACTATTACTCATCGCTTCAACATGGGTCAAAGGAAATTGCGGGCTCTCCTCCTTCATGCCTAATATTTGTCCTCCACATCCTCGAAAAATTGGTCTTGTCCTTTAGGGGTTCCACCTATGCTCTGATACTACTTGTTGGGTCCCTGAATTCACGGAGATCAAAATTTATGCAGCATAGAACAATATAACAATAATGGCAATCACACAAAAGGAGACACAATATTTTACGAGGTAAAACCTTTTTCATGAAAACATCCACGAAAAGATGGCAATCGATATCTTATTTCTCAATAACAAATATTACAATTAGCCATAACAATCTTACAACCAAGGTATTTTTTAAAGATTCAAATAGTATACCTAAGTATAGTATTCTAATCAATTACTTTGGATTGAAAAAAATTACACATATAGACAAGTACGCAAATACTAAAACATCATATTATAAACATCCAATTCAAACTGATATAATTGCAACCCATAACAAAGTTAAATACCAAAATAAATGGTGGAGGATAAGAGAAGAGAGATCTAGATCTCTAGAACTCAACAAACTTGAAACTGTTGTGATTTTCCAAGCTCATTCCATGAGATCTCTAACTATTCAAGGCTGATCTCCTTGGAACTCACCAATCCAAACCTCGAAATTGCGTGGTTGCACCCCTAAAGTGGATCAAGGTGGGACTGGTCGCAGGATACAAGGTAAACAATGTGTGACTAGGGGTGATGGTCACATGATGTAGGTATAATAGGGTGTAATAGGGTGCGACCAAGCATATAAAAAACCAAGCAATTGGTCCAACTGTCAGGAAATCAAGGTGTGAATCAAGTGTCTCAGTCAAGGCTCACTTGTGGGTTCTCTATGAGGCTCAAGGGTGGAAAATAATAGTATAACACTATGCATTATGCCGATATTAAAATGTTTACTCGCTAATTTATACCCCTCCTTCGTGGTAATTGCATGCTATCATATCAACCAAGTGCATAAATGTTCTTGAATCACGTGACTTGCACATTTGAGTGAGCTGAATAAATTATATATATATATAGCAATGACATGAGAGCCAACCTTTCCTATCCAATCGAGTTTCTCTTTTGCTCTTTCAAACAAGGTCGATTAATGTAGTTTCTTGTATATGTACTCACAATATAATAGGGCTTGTGAGAATATCATTTGTATTGATCAAGGTTTCAACGAAAAAGGAAATAAGGTCAAGTTGTCTATTATAGTAGTATGAACAAGTTGAAGGACATTAAATTTAAAATCAGTAAGCTTGATATGACTCGGCTTGGAATAGATTATAATACCATGAATTTATATCGCAATCCATAAATTGTGAAATCCATGAATTTATCTCACAATCCATAAATAGTGAAATCCATGAATTTATATCACAATAAGTAAATCTCCCCCACTAAACGTAGCACGGGTGTAGAATAATAACATGATCGATTTGATATTACAGCGTTTGTGGGAAACATAACTGATCATCAATGCAGTGGATAATAAGGCAGTCCACTAGTGTAGGAAGATTCACGAGCATTTCTATATGATCAAGACAAGGGGAATCAATTTCTCATATGATAATCTCTTAATGAGTAAATATTACTTGAATATGATGTGGAGAAGGCTACACTTCTTCATCAAGGTGTTGGAGACAAGCCACAATTTCGTTTTATCTGTAAGTTTCAAAATGAATTTTTAGTTGATGGCTTAGAAAGCTTAAGAAGTTAGTAGCTGATCAATTGCTACAATTTCCTTTTCTCTGTTAGTACATTTTTTTTCAAAATATAGTTTTTTAGTTATCGATTTCTAAATATTTTTAAAAAGGAAGTTGTATCTTGTCCATTTCTATGCATCTTAAAAAATGCTCTTACAATTCACCTAACCTTTGAAACTATAAATAGGCTTTAAACGTTCTCTACTCATTAAATATTTGTGTCCAAGAGATTTTTGGGAATTATAATGTCAGTAAACTTAATTAGTAGCATCATGCTCAATAAGTAAAATCATGTACATTAAATTGGATAAGCTACAAACTTTATAATCATTCAAATCTAAAATCCCTATCTTTATGTGGTATTATTTCCATGTTGACATTTTGTTCCTGGTTAATGTCTTTAATCTATACCAAAATTACAGTAATTTTTGTATATCTAGATAAGTATTGAAATTTGTTAATCTGTCTTCATCTATAAGAAACATGTACTTAATAAACCTCTTAAATTCCCTATATAACCTCTTAATTATAATATTATTTGAACTTCCATATAGCAGGTGCAAAATCTACAATTATCCTTCTATGAAGATTACATCATCTGTACAGATCAATTTGAGTAAGGATTGATACATAGCACTTTGTTTGAGGGAAGAAGAAAAAACTACATGCCACCATGAAATCTCCTAAGATTTCCAATATTTTATTGAGCGGCTTGCATGCATGGTTGTATGAAATAAATGAAGACATATACAAGGTTGAAATAATATTGTAACATTGATCCATAAACTAACATGGATATTCCACTGGAACAGTTCATCACAACGTATCTTACAACTGAATTCATTGTGTTATCTTAATTCCACATAATGCTAAATAAACTAGAATTGAAGTAAAATCACTAGAGAAAAATAACACATCCACACAAATAACACAAGATATTCCCTAGGAAAAACCACTATGGGGAAAAACCCAACCGTAAGTGAAGACTACGCCTTGCTCTTTTCTTCTCCAACATGCAATGCAAATACAAAGAAAGTGGTACTCTCTATGGAGTTACTTCTACCATTGTGGCTTGCATGACTACTCTAGGATCGCCTACTTCCTCTGTTATGCTCTAATATCCATTCCCTTAGTGTTCCTCATCTATGGGACAATGAAATAATATCATAAGAATGAAACCTATTCTCCTCCTAATGACTTGGTAATTAACACAGACCAATAGTTGTCTAGGGTTATCTTTAGGTTTTTTACATGCCTCAACTCCCAATTAGGGTTAGGATTTTGGACCCTCTACAATGTTTCTAAAAGTACACACATGACTACCTCCACATGTGTGGATAATGAGAGATGACGTGGAATTCACTCGGTACCATGGCGATTAATTGGATAGGTTAACTTGGTGGAGGCATAACTTCCTCATATGAACTCCTATTGAGGCGATTCTTACACCATTGGAAAGGTCTCAAAGTGTAGAATAACGTTGAGGGGATGAGAGCTATGATCACAAAAATTTGACCCTAAAAAACATAATTTAATCTCTAAAAAATTCCTTGGAAGGTTTTGGACCCCGAATTTTTGAAATAAGACTTGCCCCTAAAATGGACCCTACAGGAAATTCATCTAATCTTTCCACCTAGAAACCACCAAAATAGATGAAAATTTATATATTGATCCATTTTCAATCACACCTTCCCGTTTTGGGAGGATTTTAGTCCCCAAAATATTTTACTAAATTTGGTGAGAAAATGTTTCCTCCACCTTCTCCCTGGAGCACCATTTAACATTACCTGGAAGTTTCCCATTCAACCCAACCTACCAGAGTTCATACTATCCTCATCTGGTTGTTCTAGATTTCTTCTTAAAAACTGTATATTTTTCTAGCGTTGCTTGATCCTCTAGCTCTAATTCCTCTAGATAAGGTAATTCCTACTTAGGTTCCTGGTCTAACATGGATGGTTCAAAGAGTTTTAGATTTTCCAAACTCACTACTGAGTAAATGCACATATATGGGTGTAGAATGAGTCTGAATCCATTATCTCCTACCTTCTCCAAAAATTCAAAAGGACCATATCACAGTGCCTTGATATTCTTACCAGGACCTTATAGTATTTCCTTATTCAAGTGCAACTAAACTATGTCTCTCACCTTGAATGTTTTCTCAACCCTTTGTTGGTCATGTTTGGCGTTATACTTTTCCAATGACATATTCAATGTCTCATGTACTTGTCAATGGATTTTCCTAATCTTATCAATGAACTGCTCATATCTTAATGCTTCACTTGTGGTGTCTTCCCTCACTTCCCCCTTGATTTCCATATACAACATCCAAGGGTGAAAGTGAAAAATACCCAAATAATGTTTCAAAAGGGGACTTACTAGTAGAAGTACAGATTGTTATATAATAAGAGTGTTGAATATAGATTAGTTTTTCATCCCAAGTCTTCAAATTATTATGATTGTAACCCCTCAAAAGATGCACCAAAGTCTCGTTGACTACTTCCATGTATGCTCATTTGTCTATGGATGGAGTGTTGTAGATCTATTCAACATAGTTTCCATATTCTCCCAAAGTGTATTCCAAAAGGAACTTAGAAATATGGTATCCATGTATGAGATGATGTTCCTTGGTATCCCAAAGTGCACCCAGACCTACTCAAAGAACATGCTTGTTGCTTCTTACCCTTTGGTGGTATTTTTACAAGGCATAGGAATGTACATCTTGCTAAATATGTCAACTACCACAAATCAATATTCATGTCCCTTCCTACTGGTTAGTAAACCACCCACAAAATCCATGGAAATGCTTTCCCAAGGTCAAGTTTTTAGGAACCTGTGTCAACCCTTCTCTTCACTTTGTTAGTATATTGTTGTTGGACGCATATGATTTCTAAGTTGTCCCGTAGTATTGTATGTTCCATGGTATTGATACATAGTTTGTATTATCCCATAGTATTATATGTTCCATGGTATTGATCCATAGTATTGGCACATAGAATTAGTATATAATTACGTGTTGAGGCCAATGAAGGCATCCAAGAGTTATTTTTTATTAAGCTTTCTCAAAGGAGGTTGCCCCCTCGAAGTGGCCTGCGATCAATAAATCTCTTTTGTGTTATGTATGTATGATATATCATGCATTTTCATTAATTAATTGTTGGAGGTTCCTCACATATGGTATCAAAACACTTTCTTGGGCTCATTGGGTGGAATTTCTGCCAAAAATGAGGAGTACCACTGGAACCCCGAAGTAGTTGGCCCATTGAGAGAAGCTTCCAACGAAAAGGGCAATGACCCCTACCTGATTGACTATCTCCCATCTGTGACGTAAACCAAGAGTTTTCGTTTGGGGCAAAGCGGTTATCAGTTTTACCTGAGCCATGGAGTGAGGGGTACTTCCCCAATACGCAAGTCGTTAGACAACATTGGTGGTAGAGTGAATCCCCCGAACCTTTAGGAAGCCGAACATACCTGGGCTCCATATCTATTTCCAGCTGATAAATAACAGATTAAATTTGTCCAGAACTGTTGCAGATCATGTCCGAGCCATTGCAGATCCATTCCGGAGGAAAAAAAAAAGTATAAAATTATGTTTTTCCCCATATCCTCTTGATTTTAACTTCGTTTCCCTTAAAAATTCACTGACACCCATGCAATCCCATTCTGCATATTTCATTCATGAGGACCATATCCCAAATTCCACTTCCTGAAGCCAGAAATCCCACATATGTCTATTTTTAGGGTTTTCCATAACTTCTTCAATTTTCACCCAATCGCCTTCAAATTTTGCCACAATGTTCATTTCCTATTTCTTCTTCTTTGTCCCTCTTTGGAAGATTTTCCCATTCTTTCACCCTGCTTATTAAATCCCCATTTTCTGCTTCCCTGTCCATCAGAAAGTGTCCAAAACCTAGTCAAACCCCAAGTACCCATCATAGTTTTTCCCAAATCCAAATTTTCCTTTACTAAAGAAGTTTCTGTTTTGTTTTTCTACACATTCACAGAAAAAAAAAACTCATGTGTAGGAGCAAAACTAATGGACGAATAATTTGCAGCCCTCAAAACCAAACTCCAAGATTTGGATGACAAATTTCTCAGCCTTCATCTTCGGCATTCAGCCATGAACAATAAACAACAGCCAGAATCTTCTGCAGACACTGGGTTCTCTTCTTCTAGCAATTTTCATGGGTTGAAGCTTGATTTTCCTCGCTTCAATGGTAATGATCCGACTGGGTGGATATACTAGGAAGAACAATATTTTAGTCTGCATAATACTTTTGATGTCAAAAAAATTCCACTTGCATCCTTTCATTTGGAACATGAAGCCCTTCAATGGTATTGTTGGTATATCAAGGCTCATCACGAGCCAAAATGGACAGATTTTTGCCAACCCCTTTTGCAACGATTTGGTCCTAATGCTTTTAATGACTTCACAAGAGCACTCACTAAACTTCGCAAAATTGGCATTGTGAGAGAGTATCAGACAGAATTTGAGAAACTGGCCAATCACACAGAAGGATTGTCTGATGAATTCTATAGGAGTTTTTTATTAGTGGTATCAAGGATGAAATCCGATTAGAGGTTAAAATGTTTTGTCCCAACACAATGATGGAAGTCCTAGGGTTGGCTAAGTTGGCGGAGGAAAATATCACAGTCGAACAACACTCCAAATCCACTTTTGTTCCATTCAGAAATATGGTTTCCTAATGACCTCCCATCATGCTCACTCCTCAACCAACTCCTATCAAGCATTTGTCTGAAGCATAGATGCAGGAACGTAGAGAAAAAGGGCTTTGTTATAATTGTGATGAGAAATTCACTCGGGGACATAGATGTGTTGAGAAAAATATCTATCTCTTGGATGTGGATTCTCTGCCTACCTCTGAACTTGGTGAAGAATCTCCAGATACAATAGATGATCCGGTCGACATTCAACAGCCTCTTGTTGACCCTCCGTCTCAGGACAACCACCCAGAGATATCTCTCCATGCTTTAGCCGGAGTCACCAACCCACAAACAATGTGGGTCAGGGTTTACTTCAAGAAGCTCCCTCTTACAATACTCATTGATTCTGGTAGCACTTATAACTTCATTGACCCTCGGATCTCCAAACAACCTTATTGTTTTGTCCATCCTTGCTCCAACTTTGAAGTCATGATTTCCAATGGGGGCACCTTACCTTGCAAGGGGAAGTGTCACACTATGCGTATCTCTATGTGATATTATAACCTGCGCTCTGACATGTTTGCCTTTGCCTTAGGTAGATGTGATGTGGTTTTGGGCGCTCAATGGTTATGCACACTTGGCCCCATCTTATGGGATTTTTCTAAACTTTGGATGCATTTTTTAGTCAATGGGAAAAAGCACACATTGACAGGATTACAACCAGGGTCTCTCTGCATCATTAGTTCACATCACATGGAAAATATCCTTAAGAATAATTCACATGGTGTCATCACTCAACTCTATTCCATTCAGATGCACCCATCAATGGTCTGCACTACTCCTTTGGATCTACAACAAAATTTGGATAGATATCTAGGTATCTTTGTTGAACCAGTGGTATTTCCACCTTCAAGAGCCCTTTTTGGTAAGAATTTAGATGCCTCTACATATGAGAAGGAAATGATGGATATTTTGGATGCGGTACGGAAGTGGCGGCCATACCTATTAGAGAATTATTTATGCATCAAGACTGATCACCAGAGTCTGAAATATTTCCTAGAACAATTGTTCTCCTCCTGAGCACAATAGAAATGGGTTATGACTATGAGATCACTTACAAGAAGGGTAAGGAGAATCTGGTGACAGATGCTCTTTCTCACCCATTTGATGACCAAGTTTCTCTTTCAGTTATTTCTATTCTTGTTCCAAATTGGTTGAAATCTGTTCAGCAGGGATATGTCAATGACTCCTCATTATCTCAAATCATCCAACGGTTGGCCAACATACCTTATGTTGTACCGCATTACTCTTGGGATGGTGTTTCCCTAAGATACAAGGGTCATCTGGTTCTTCCTTAGAGCAGAGATCTTCAACAAGTTGTCTTCTATGAACTCCATGCTTCTCCATTGGCAAGGCACTCTAGGTTCCTCAAAACATATGAGTGGGCACAACGTAACTTCTTTTGGCAGGGAATGAAAAGGACAATTCACTAGATGGTGGGTGAATGTAATACTTTTCGGATCAACAAGGGTGAAACGACACTCCTTTCGAGATTACTTGAACCCTTTCCCATCCCTACATGAATTTGGACAGATATTTCTATGGATTTCATTGAAGGGACCCTAAATATGGAGGGTAGATAGTGATTTTGGTTGTGGTTGATCGTCTCTCCAAATATAGTCATTTTTGTTCCCTTATCCATCCCTATACAACCTACTCAGTTGCACAAATTTTTCGGTACCAGATCTTTCGTCTTCATGGAATCCCTTCTTCCATTGTCTCGGATTGCAATGCAACTTTCACTAGTCATTTTTGGACAGAACTATGTCGCCACACTAGCCCCAAACTAAAGATGAGTTTAGGGTATAACCCACAAACAGATGGTCAGACTGAAATTACCAATAAATGTTTGGAAACTTATCTTTGTTGCTTCACCTTTGAACAACAACATCAGTGGGAAAAGTGGCTCCCTCTCACTGAATGGTGGTACAATACCTCCTACCACACTGCAACTAAAATGAATCCATATGAATAAGTCTATGGTTAGGCACCACCAATTCTTCTTCCATACACCCCTAGCAGTTCACCAGTTCAGGCAGTTGACACAGTTCTTCGAAACCGCGATCAGATTCTTCGCATTTTGCAGGACAATCTTCACATGGAAAGATTTCGAATGAAACAAAAAGTCGATCAACACCGCTCTGAGCACACTTTTCAAGCAGGTGATATTGTTTTTCTTCATCTACATCCTTACAATCAATCCTCCCTGAAACTCAAAGGGCATCATAATCTCGCTCCAAAATTCTATGGGCCCTATAAGTTTCTTCAGAAGATCAGGTATGTTTCTTATAAATTGGAACTTCCTCCTTCTTCCTTCATTCATCCAGTATTTCATGTCTCTTGTGTGAAGAAATTTCTTGGCACCAACACTAGAGGACAAACTATTTTAACAGAACTGGATAATGAAGGATCCATCCTTTTGGAGATGGAGGCCATCTTCAATAGGCACACTCGTTAGCTTCTCTCTCGATCTATCGCAGAGGTATTAATTCAGTGGCACAAAATGCAACCAGAGGATGCTACATGGGAACCACTCCTTCAGATTCAACATCAATTTCTACATCTAAAGCTTTGAGGAAAAATATTTTTCTAAGGGGGAGGGGATGTTAGGAACCCATGTCAACCCTTCTCTTTACTTTTTAGTATATTGTTTTTGGACACATATGCTTTGTAATTCATCCCATAGTATTGTATGTTCCATGGTATTGATCCATAGTTTGTATTATCCCATAGTATTATATGTTCCATGGTATTGATCCATAGTATTGGATACATATGATTTGTAAGTCGTCCCGTAGTATTATATGTTCCATGGTATTGATCGATAGTATTGGGACATAAAATTAGTATATAAGTACATGTTGAGGGAAATGAAGGCATCCAAGAGTTATTTTGTATTGAGCTTTCTCAAAGGAGGTTTCCCCCTCGAAGTGGTCCGCGATCAATAAATCTCTTATGTGTTATGTATTTCTTCTATATCATGTATTTTCATTAATTAATTGTTGGAGGTTCCTCACACAAGTGGGTATAGGTAAGGGATGGTATAGACCTTGATTTCTATTATTGTGCTTGTTGGTAAAACAAAGTATGCATCCACTAATATATTGTTCTACATCTTCTTTAATTTTGGGCCAATACACATGCCTTTGTAAGTTAGCAATTTCATTCCCAACACCAAAATGCCCTGCAACTTTGGAGGTGTACACCTCTCTGATAAGCTACAATATTTCACCATTATGAACATAGATCTCATCTAGCTTGTAAAGTAACCCATTCTGAAGATGATAGTTAGATTTATTGGCACCTTCTTCTACATGAATTTGATCATATAGTTGTTGAAACACCTATTTGAAGTCCTCATATTCTATGTATCCCTCTTTGTATGTATCATGGGTAAAATGTTACATGTGCATAAGAATTCCCCAAGCTATAATCTTGGATGTGGGTGGCCTTGAAAGTAGGTTTTCCAACTTATTAGTTATGCCCTTCTTATACTTGATGACTAGATGAAAATGTTGTTAAAATCCCATCCAATTGCAATGTATCATTTGTTACACCTTGCAAATACTACAGTGGCTGGTGATTTGTGTGGATAATGGTTTCCTTTCCCATCAGATAGTGCTTCCACTTCTTAATAGCTTGAACTGGGGTATAGAATTCCTTATCATCGGTAGGGTATTTTAGGACTCCCCCATGAAACATTTTAGAGTGATAGCATACCAGTTTACCTCCTTGCATAAAAACTGCTCCCATGGAATATCCACTTCAAAAGGTCTCTGCAAGTTAGGCAATGTCACTGAGAAATTGTGCTTGTTGAAGGCTTTTGTTTTAGCTCATCAAAATATTTATGTTGACCCTTTCCCCACTAGAAAATCTTACCACTTGCTATTATGGTGTGGAGCAGTGCAACTATCATTGAAAAGGAAGTGATAAAATTCTATAAGTATTGTGTTTCCCCAACAAGGATCCTAACTTCAATCACACTAGTAGGAATCATACATTTTATAATGGCATCCATCTTTGCAGGGTCTCTCTTGAGTCCCCCTCCCTAGATCACATACCCAAATACACCAATGATTACTGATCAAATTCACATTTCTTGAGATTAGCTAGTAGCTGGTGCTTTTTCATCGAGTCTCTAACACCTACTTGAGATGTGATATGTGCTCCTCCTAGGTAGAGATATAAACCAATATATCATCCAAATACACCATAACAAATGACTCTGAATATGGGTGCAAAACATCATTCACCATTGGGCGCAGGTAAACAAGTTCCATACTTTCACCTCCAGGATGCATTTTTGCACTATTTGGGACATATTTATGTTCCATCAAGTGAGCATACAAATATAATTTGGGAGGCACACTACAATTAAGTGGGTGGGCACTTTAGCATGGAGAAGACAGTAGCATTGATTCAAAAGTATTTATACTAGACAAAACTCAGGAAAGACCTCAACAAGTATATCTGAACATGCATTGCATGTGTCATATCCAAACATACCATCAAGAATCAAGGGTTGTAGACTCCTCTACCTACCCCAAACAAGCCTTTGGAGTCAGTCTCATTGGATTGCATGTCTGGTTGTCCCTACACCAAGCATGGTCATGACTGTGTTTTTGTGGTTGTCGATCGGTTTTATAAGATGGCCATTCTAGCACCATGTAAGAAGAGTATCACAGTCGAATCTATTGCTAATCTCTTCTTTGAGCATTTTTGGGTTCATTTTAGCTTGCCACGGACCATTATTTCAGATCAGGACAATCCGTTCCTCGGCACCTTTTGGTCTTGCTTGTGGTCTCTAATGGACACCTAGATGACCAAATCGACTGCCTTCCAACCCCAAACAGATGGGTAGACATAAGTGGTCAACAGTATGATTGTACATATCATGCGCATGTACAAATCCAAACATCAACGCACATGGGTTGAGAGCCTTCCATATGTTCAGCGTAGCTACAACATATCCCTCCACAACTCTATTAGCCACAACCCCTTTCAGGTGTGCTTGGGGTTCCATACATTGGCCCCCATTTATGTAGTTATACCCATTGCATCTGCACAAGATGAGTCCTCCCATGCTCAGATCGAGGAAGATAAAGTATGCAAATTCATTGAATGGATCTAACACATCCAACAACAGGTTCATGATATGATGCAGAAAACCAATTCCAAGTACAAACAACGACATGACGAACATCGGGTTCCACACAAGTTTCAAGTTGGGGATAAGGTATGGTTGCATTTGCAGAAGGAGCACTTCACAATCCCCCATATAAAGCTCAAGCCACTCTGATATGGGATTTATACCATCACAAAGGTTTTCAATGAGAATGCTTTTGAATTAAATATTCCCCCTTTCCTTGACTTGCACCTAGTATTTAATGTGGAATTGCTTCGACCATATTTTCTACCTCTCTTGGATACCTTAGAGGTGGTTGAGCATTTGACTCCTACAGAAATCAATCTATATTGAATTGAAAAAGATACAGTGGATCGGATCATGGAAACACAAATGAAGGGAACCTACCAACAAAACATTCAACTCTATTGAGTCGTCAAAGTAGGAAAGTTTCTTCACCAAGGCAAGTGGCTCACCAAGAGTCAAATTCAACAAAAGTTTCCCCATCGGATGATGTATCTTAATGAAATGGATACCATTTCTTCCTAAGGTGGGAGGACTGATCCAGATGGACACCAGGGGCCACCTACCCAGTCCACTAGATCAAAGACATAGTTTTCCACTTTGGTAGTTTTTTATAGTTTTCTAGGTCCTGATCTTCTGGGAGCGTTTTGAGCCCCTATCTGACATTTTTCGGTATGAAAATTCCGAAAGGATTGTTAAAGGCATTATTTGGGCCAACAACACGGATTCCTTCTAGACCATACCTTTCTGACAAGATACAGAGTGCTCCAAATGGATATCATATGCAAAATCTACACCCCTAGGAAGTTGACGTATCAACTAACCACATCAAGGCCCACAAAGCTTTTGGTGTTTCATCTCTCGGGGTTAGGGTTTTTGATGTTTAGGTTTTTCTCAATGGAATTTTATGTTAAAATGTCCTTCCTAGCCTCATTATAACTCAGTTCTTGTGGATGAGTGTAGTCAACACATCTCTTTTCAGAGATAAGCCACCACCATATAGAGCTAGTTTGTATTGCTTTGCAGTTTACAGTGTTTTTCCATTCCAATCATTAATGGAATTTGGGTTTTATTATACTATTGTGTTTGCAACAAAATATTCATGTGTATTTCTATTTTATTTAACTATCTTCATTTCGTTCTCCAAATAATCTAGATCAATTTCCCACAAAACCCCAAATAAATCTACCGTGATATCAATTTGATCTATAAATTGCAATGGATATTACACTAGAATAGTTCATCACAATGGATCTTACAACTTAACTCATTGTGTTAGTTTAATTCCACATAATGCTAAAAAAATTTCAATCAAAAGGAAAAAAACTAGAGAAAGGTAACACATCCACACAAATAACACAAGATACACTCCGGGAAAACCCACTATGGGGAAAAATCCAACCATAAGTGAGGACTATGCCTTGCTCTTTTCTTCTCCAATATGCAATGCAAATACAAAGAAAGTGGTACACTTCATGGAATTACTTTTGACATTGTGGCCTGCATGACTACTGCAGGATCTCCTACTTCCTCCATTATGCTCTAATATCCATTCCCTTAGTGTTTCTTAGCTATGGAACAATACAATAACAACATAATAATGAAACCCCTTCTCCTCCTAATGGTCTAGTATTTAACATAGCTGGATAACCATCTAGAGTTAGTTTTAAAGTTTTTACAAGCCTGAACTCTTGATAAGGGTTATGATTATGGACCCTCTAGAATGTTCTTAAAATTCTACACATCGCCCAATGATGCTCTTTCTAATTCTTCTGTTTTAAATTGTAAAGATACCTCAAAATACATAAGATAATAGGCATATCATTGTACTTATAGAGGGAATAACAGGAAGAATTCTAGATCGAGTAAAACAAGCTAAGTGGTTGAACCAGGGGAGTGGAGTGTTACAAGAACCGAGAGGTCAATCAACCAGAGACTACCCATTTTTTACTTTTTATTTTTCCTTGGTTATAAGTTGCAAGGACATTGAGTCGTTGAATCTTATCCATTCTTTAATGAATGAGATGAAGAATATTTCAATTTTCTTCAACCTTATTCGTACATAATAGATTTTTATTTAAAAATTTGAAAATTGTGGCATCCCACCCAATTCTAAAATATAAAGGCCTCTCAATGTTAATAAGCTTAGAAACAAAATAGCGACATTAAAAATAATGAAACAATCTCTTAATGATAATCATTGATAGCCAAATTCAATTGGGAATGGATGGTGGTCATTCCATAGTTTTTACCATTCTTCAATTTGCTTTAAAAAAAAGTTAACCAATGAAAAAAACCTCATATTAAAGTAGAATACATGTTTATGGAGTTCATGCTTCCTTTTTCCTCCCAATGCTTCCTTTTTCCTCCCAATGCTTCCTTTTACCTCCTCTCCTAGCCAACAAAATGCTCCTACATCCCTATACAATAGGTTACACCAGAGCTAGAATGAAAATGTCATAAGAGTGACCTTTCAATTTTCATTTCTCTTTTTTATTTTATTTTATTCATTCTTTTTTCTTTAGCTTAACCTTCATTAATGGAATCTTACACTTTAACCACTAAATATTAACCACAAATCATTCATTTTCGAATCCATATCTAATCATACTCTCTTTAGAGATGAGAATAGAATGTCTCATGTGGCAATACCATGGTATGAGGAGGTTGCGCACGTGAGCGTAACTCTAGAAAAAGAGCAGTATCTAGGAGTTTCGAAGAGTGTTTTGGGAGTTTTGAATATTGTGCCCCATTCCACCATCATCGACCGTTTATTCCAACATACATCCACCTTAACATTGGAAAACTCTAAAAACTAGATTTGATGGCCGAAGGTGATAATGTTAATTTATCCATAGATCACTACTCCCTCTAGATGCCTTGAGAACTCAAGCAGTTTGAGTATCTATAAATAAAAAATACAATGATGACTTAAGATACAAACTCAATAGTTCTCTTAACACTTCTACAATAAACCACACTAATCACACAGCTTAGGATATACCCTGGAAACCCCAAACGAGGAAAACCAACTTTCTATGAGCCTTTTTTCTTTCTCGAGTCCAGATAAAAGTAATAATGAATTTAGTACATACAATTATTTAGAAAAAAATGACCAAACCTGACGGGTTAGATTAACCCTAGATCCACAGCAGCCGCAACTACTGCTCTTGAGTAATGTGCTCCCCTACTATCAGTTTGGACATGAACCTTCTGAAGATCTGACTCTTCTCGTCTCAAGATGTACTATCTCCCTCTGTACTCCACTGCCCTAATATTCTCTATCTGGAATGGTAGCTTTCTCTGCTCAAATTTTGATGCGCCCCTGTAGTTTTGCATGCAGAAGTGCACCCTCTCTCCAACTGCCGAAAACTCGTACTAAATCATATCTCAACAGATATGAGCTTTGATCATCATAATCCTTCCTCAATCACTAAGGAATACCTACTTTGAAATTCTCAGATCTTTCAAACAGATGCACAACGAGCTTCTCTCCTTAGGAAGTGCACCCCTCCACAACTGCAAGCCATCCTCTCTCTGAATAGTATGTAAATATCTTTATTGAGCTCTCTCAGCTCAGTGTATATGGTATCCAAGTGCCTCTGATCAAATGATTTCTAATCCAACTCAGATCCCTTCGCTATCCCTACTGCAGAAGCTCCTCTCTCTCTCAAAAAGTCTCCCTCTGCATGCACTATGTGCCCTCCTGACTCTGACTAATCTCTCTTTGACTAGTCTGCTGAGTAATCTTTACCGATGACCTTTTGCCTCCTTATATCATCTCACTGATCAATTAGGTTTACCAATAACCTAATATCAATGCATGCAAAAATTCACTTTTGCATGCATCTTTAATTAACAGATGTACATGCAAAACTCATGCATGCATGAGACAAAACACCCTGGAAGGTCCACATGCATCCACTATTGGATTCATGCCACTAAGTAGAGTGCATACAACCCTCTACTCCATCTCGATGCCTATATTGTTGATGTACCTCCATGCAAGGCATCTAAATCGTGGAGGACATCCCGAGATACCACTATCTCTAATAGATAATGCGAATAATAATGCTTTTTCAAAAGTTGGTTGTTTGTTTATGTGGTTAAACCATCACATCAAAATGGGTGGACTTTGATGAAATATAAGTTTTAGGTTGTTGGAATTTCATAATCAAGATGTTCTATGGTAATTAGGGTAATTGGTCAGGATGAATCTATATCTAACCAAATCTACAATTTGAACAATAAAAATAGTGATTTTAACAAAGATCACATTATAAAATTTTGAGAAAATTTCTAAAAATTGCAAATCTTATGTAATTAGCTTACTTCATTGCTTTCATGGTAGTTGGTTGTTTGTTTCAATAGTTAAACCATCTCATATGTTTCAAAATCCATGGAAATTGATGAAATCGAAGTTTTAGGTTGTTGGAATTTCATAATCAAGATACTCAAGGGTAATTGACCAAGCTGAATCTATATCTATAATCAAATCTACAAGTTGAACAATAAAAAATAATGATTTCAACAAAAATCACATTATAAAATTTCAAGAAAATTCCTAAAAAATGCAAATATTATGTAATTAGATTACTCTATTGCTTTCATGGTGATGGTATTATTTGGCCATTAATACCATGATGGATTGCTTCTGTCCACGATCCATTTATTGTATACCTTACTGAGCGTTCTCTCTTTCTCGGTGTCACATTTTTTGATAAGATGGGTGTAGAGGGTTGTAGGAAGTTGTAACATGTGGAAATATTCTATATAATTACGCCAAAGGCATTATTTCTTGGAGGGGAAGTTTGAGATAAACTGTACAACTTTAATCATCCCTCCCACAAATTAAAATCTTCGACGCATTTCATCAATAAAAACCCATCACATCGTTTGCGTTTGAGCTAAGGTTTGCAATAAGGTTTTTATTTTTCACGTGGTTCTTTCGTGTCTAGGAAGTCTCCCTCTTCTTGGACATCGTAGGTATGCATAATACTTTGGGGTTTGTGAATACGCTATGTGGAAGGTGAGGAAAAACACAGTCGGTATACCGAACTTGGTTGCCACTCGAGGAGTTCAATATTTAACCAAGTTGAAGAGTAAGACGTCTGTAACGAGGTGGCGCTATTGCATTCCGAAGGGTTCCTCTAAGATTTCCACTACCCGTAGTAAGAGAGGCCATATACATGAATATGGTGCGTTGTTTCTTGAAATTCCCAAGCACCTCTACGGGGTTCACGCTCTACCCTTTAATTGTCGATGGGATTTGTGTTGTTAGTCTTTGTTGTTGATGTTGCGTTACCTAGATGGCTGCTTGGTTTCTATTCAACCAAACCCTGGGACAGCCTACAACATAGGTCAGTCACTCGGAAGCTATGGTATACTTCACTCATTTTATATTTAATACAGGTCTTTCTGATCTCGTCGTTTCTAGTGTCAATTGTTTCACATTTTTAGGGTAGATTTTGAAGTTCTTTGGGCTGCTTTTGATCCTATGCTGGCCAAGAAAGGGAATCTTCTGTGAAAATTTGTGATTTTATCTACGACAAAGTTTACAACTAGCTTGATCTATTCGCGGCCTAAAGCAATTGGAGGATTTGTGTAGGTAAACTCTTGGGGAAGCAAATTTTGGGTGTGCTTGATTTTGTTGTAGATGCTTCTTTGGGAAAACATTTTACCATGTATGTGGCTAGCCATTAGTTTATGCTTAAATTTGTAATATCATAGGTCTAATTTTAGATTCATATAGGCTACGTTAACATGGAAGCGTGTTCCTTGGGTGTGATTGAACTTGGCCTCATCTACATGTCTTGATTGCAATGCCATATTACTACTTTATTTGCTTTGTTATTTGCTCTATTCATCTCTTGGAGACACTATTGCTCAATAGATTTAATTCTAAGACTTGGCCTCTTTAGCCTCCGTACCCTAATTTCGAAGGTAAAATTTTAATGCTTTCATTTTGATTCTTTAGCTAAATTGAAGTAATTTTAATATTAGTCTTGAGTTTCAAGAGATTCATTTATGATATATTGTAATATATAGGTCATTCTGATACTCTTAGCTTACTTTCACATGTAATTCTAATGCAAAGCATATTCTAATACATCTTTAGTTACTGTACAATAATTTTGATGTACTTCTTCTTACATGCCTCTTTCAGAGTATCACCATTTTTTGTATTGTTTTAGTAAATTCAATCTCCCCATTTTACTTGGTTTGGGGATCACTTCTCATGAACTCATTGTATTATGATTGGTTTGACAATCAAACAAAGAAGTAATATGGTCTCAAGTATATGGGGTGATTTCACCTAGCCTCATCTGCATGTCTCCCTATATCCCTGAACACATATAAACACAAGTACAATCATGCTTGGTTTGGCGAGCAAACAAAGCAGTAATATGGTCTCAAGTATATGAGGTGATTGCACCTAGCCTCATCTGCTTCTCCCTCTCTATCCCCAAACACATATAAACACAAGGAAGCATGTCTAGCCGGGTTTGAACTCGGGTCATTATCATCGGGAGTTGAAAACATAAGCAATATCCTGTAACTTAAGATCTGTTTACAACAACAGTCAGATGTTCTATGTTTTTGGGTTTTGTTTGGATACAGTAATAGTCCTAGTGCAGGTTTTTCAATATGGTTCAGTTATAGAAACAATCTCAGAGTGTGTTTTTTTAATAGGATTTCATTATAGTAACAAATCCGATTTTTTATTGATGAACTCTGCTAAAATTGTAGTCTAGAAGGGTGATTTTTAGTATAAAAGAAGTTCTTGTTGGTCTAAACGGGTCTTGTTTGTTTAAACCTCTGATTGTAGATCTATTATAATTTTTCGAGTATTAGCTTCCAACAATGGAAAACGAAACATCAAAGGCATTGATTTATGGTATTGTTGGTGGAGTGGCACAACTTATCATTGGGATTCCCTTTCACACCATTAAGGTGAAGCTCCAGAGTTAGCCAATGCCTCCTCCTGGCCAACAACCTCGTTATACGGTTGCAATGGATGTTGTCAAGTAGAGAATTTCCTCAGAGGGTCCCCGATGGTTTTACAAAGGAATGGGAGCCCCTTTGGCCATAGTGGCATCTTTCAATGTAGTTCTCTTCACTATAAGAGGTCAGATGGAATCCTTGGTTAGGACTAAGCCTGGTTTGCCACTTTTTGTAGGGCACTGAGTAGGTGGTCACACTATGTATATCAGTTTCAAAGCAGCATATCTTCCTTCTAATAGAGCTTCATTTTTTTCCATAAATACTTTTTATCCATCAAAGGCCATGCTTTACCATTTTTTGAGACATTAAAGAAGATGCATGGGATTCAAGATCGATTAACTATTGTCATGAAAATAATGTGAAGAGATTAAGTAATTAACACTGAGTTTATATCTCTTGATGATGAAGGATTATATGTGTTCCCTAACAAGCTTTAGATTCCCTTTTTTGCATGTCTAAGTATAGACAATGACATTATACAATGTTTAGCAGCGACTCAAATTTGAATAATCACACATTTAAGGTACTAAGTTTGTGGGTGATCTTGACCTCTTGTACTGTTTATTATGTATTTTTGACATGTTTGTACTCAATCTTCACCCTACTTTTCTCAAGGTGGCACAATATCGTTTATCAGAAATCTATTAATTCGGTACATTTTATTGTATTCTAGGATTTTCAAACAAATCCTTGTGTTTCCGAAGTTTTGAAAATTTGTGGTTGCACTTATTGATCTTTTGTATTGGAATCAATACATTTGGTTCCATCTTATACACACATTGTTACAAATAACAAAACAATCATCATGTCAGATGAAGATTAGATCTGTATTTTAATATTGGGGTTGAGGTACAAAGAGGGCTTGCTGCTTTTGATTATATGCCATTCCCATAGCCTCATCATACATGATAGAATCCAATGGAAACGATTCAATCTCGCCAATCCTAAAATTCTGAAAACTGTTAAGTCCATTGAATTTTAAAGGAGATTTCAATTTCTACTTTCTCCATATGGAGTCTGATGATGTTGGAATCACTCTCAACATCTTGGAACAATTAATGGTAATGTTAAAAATTTAATTAAAATGGTAGAAAAATAAAGATACAGGAGGATGTCAATTTTTACTTTAAGAATTTACTATTAATAGTAATTACCAAGTCAACAAATTGATTAGTTTTGTATGATGGAGCATTTCTAGTTTGAGACTGGCATTTGCACTAGTTGACCGTAGGGATTAGTCAGACCTGCAAGTTTTGACAAGATCGATTCTACTTTGATAACATTGTTTTAAACATAGGACTTGAGTTTGTCAAGAGTGTGTGTGTGTGTGTGTGTGTATGAAAAAGTTTTAAAAAAAATCAAAAAACATAATTGAAATTTATGTAAATAAAAAATATTCATAATATCATTTTCAGCAAGTAATAACAAAAACATGCATAATCATGATATTGTTGACACAGTTATGTCGATAGGGGTTCACTTCGCACTGTTGTCAACAAATATCGACACCAACTCCCATATACATTGGCCCAGAAATGTTTTAACCTTTCCAGCAACACCTGTGAAGCGAGTGAAGTCTCACTCGAGATATCTAAGGGGGATGCAGGAACCAAGTTTCCGTAGTTTTAAGTAGACATGCATCAATTCATACTTAGTCGCTACAAAAACCAGAGATTCATATCCACATCAAAACATCATGTTGTCGAACTAACAATTAGATGCATTTAACCTAGAGATCGACATAACCCTTAAATTCACATCAAACATAATTATCTCACAATTGACAGGCAAACTAGATCGACGAAAAGATGATTTATCAAAGCATAATCCAGAGATCTGGGACACATTATATGACTGTGATTTCACCCATCTAACATACTGAACCATTTATAACACATCAAGCCATCAAGTACTCCAACAATTCATATTCATGCATACTGCGATACAAAAGAAAGAGACAAAGAGATTTCATAACCAATCATTCTTATCATTCATCAACTCATCTCATACATCATGAAACCTATCTCGCAGAGCGACTCAACTCTGGTTCGCATACACAGATCAAAGTTGCCGAAGGAAGTCCAAAATCAAATATAGAGATCCAAAAGATGCTAAGTTGAAGATATCTTCATATGCAACTATCATAGGATGCCCCGCGGCTTACAATCATACTAGTATTTATAGACACACATGGTCGTTACAAAATGGTACAAATGACCCATTGCTAACTTAACCCAAAAATTCCGCTTATGTAAGTTCTTTTGTCCTTCGCAACCGGTCCTTTGCTTCCGTTGATGACCATTCCGTTGTTTTCGGTTCCACACTTTATGCGTTCTAGACTCGTGCCAACAAGCCCACAACAAAAACTTGTGGCTCGTCCTTGAGCCACCTCAGGTGGAAACTACTGGTCCATTTACCTATTGTTTGAAATCACCATATACAGCTTTAACTTGGTCGACCGCTTCCTTGGACGCAACTTTGCTTGTCGTGACTACTGCTACTTGATACTCATCTTTGTCTTGTGAAACAATATTTCTAGCACCCATGGTGAACGAGGTGTGCAAAGTCCAACTACTCCAATTCCGACACATTCGTTTCACGAATTTGATCATCCTTCGTTGTAGCGAGAGTGCCCCTGGAATTGGCTTTGCAACAGTCGAAATGCCTGCTTCTCCTAAAGCAACTGCAACCCGTTTAGATATCTCAGGTGAGACTTCACTCGCTTCATGGGTGTTGCTGGAAAGGGTAAAACCTTTCTGGGCCGATGTCTATGGGAGATGGTGTCGATATTTGTTGACAACAGTGCAAAGTGAACCCATGTCGATAGAACTGTGTCAACAAATGGTTCTGTTGCAAAACATCATGCTGTCGAACTAACAATTATATGCATTTATCCTAGAGATCAACATAACCCTTATTCGCATCAAACATAATTATCTCACAATCGATAGGAAAACCATATCGATGAAAATATTTATCAAAGCATAATCCAGAGATCTGAGATACATTATATGACTGCGATTTCACCCATCTAACATACTGAACCATTTATAACACATCAAGCCATCAAGTTCTGCAACAATTCATATTCATTCATACTGCGATACAAATGAAAGAGACAAAGAGATGTCACAACTAATCATTCTTATTATTCATCAACTCGTCTCATACATCACGAAACCTATCTTGCAGATTGACTCAACTCTGGTTTGCATACACAAATCAAAGTTGTTGAAGGAAGACCAAAATGAAAGATAGAGATCCAAAAGATGCTAATTTGAAGATATCTTCTGATGCGACTATCATAGGATTACCTTAGGGTTACAATCATACTAGTATTTATAGACACACATGGTCACTACAAAATGGTCCAAATGACCCATTTCTAACTAACTTAACCCAAAACTTTCGCTTATGTCGGCTCTTTTGTCCTTCGCGACCGGTCCTTTGCTTCCGTCGATGACCCTTCCATCGTTGTCGGTTCCACACTTTATGCACTCTAGACCCATGCCAACAGATATATACTATCAATTCAAAATTCTCAATGCTCATTCAACATTGATATGTTGAACATTGAGCAATTACACAATGATTAGAAAACACTAAACATTTCCTTCGAAAATGTACCTAACAAGGAATTGATTTGTGGAAACTTGAAAAGAATCATGTCATTCTTCAGAATCTTTCCAGCATAAGAAGAAAACATTTGATGCTTATTAGTCCTCGTTTCCATCTCATTTGATATTAAATATGTAGCTACTATAATTTGCTCACATAATAAAAAATACAACTAGTGTAATTTGCTCATATAAACACAAATGTTAATTGTTTAGTTGTATAAATATTTGTGGGAGTTACAAATTGAAGGATAGGTCTATAAAATTGTCAAATGCTTTAAAGAGATCAAATATTTTTTAATATTTTTCATTTTATTGAGAAGTGTTCTTTTCAACATTTTTTATATTCTAAAAAATATAAGAATATTTATATTTTATTTATTAAAAAATTGTTATAATTATAATTATAATTTATTAATAAAAATAAGTTAATGTTCATTATATTTGTCATTTTAATGATTTATGTGTTGGTAAGTGGGGGTTGTTATTTTTAACCATTTTTATATAGTAAAAAATAGAAGAATATTTTTATTTATTTATTATAAAATGTGTTTAATTAAAATTATTTTTTATTATTAAAATAATTCTATGTTCATTATATTCGTTATTTTAATTATTTTATGTGTTATTAAGTTTTGGAGTTTAATTTTTTATAAAGAGGTTCCAAGAAAAAAGAAAAAAAATCCAAACTTGTTTTATATTAATATTTTAAAAAAATTATTCTTAAAATTAAAAATAATGTGCTTTATATATTTTTTAAAAGTTGGTTTTCTTCTTATTGAGTGTAAGTACATGTTAATGAATATGAAGAATGAGGGTTTCCTACAACTACTTCAAACATTATTGAAAAAACACTCAAATCTCAGAAGAGGTAAAACTATACATTTTGCTTCTTAAGTGCACTACTAAGAGATAGTAAATATGATAAAACTAAAAATGCAATTTCAATTTTATTAAAAAGAAGATATGAAATAATAGAGAAATTCAAAATAAGAAAATCAAAATTATCAATTTCTATTATTGATATTTTAAAGAAGAAAAAAATTTCATGTATTGGAGAAGACTAAATCAACATTCAATTTCTACTATTGATATGTTAAAGAAGAAAATAAATACACTAAAGATTAGAACAAACTTTCATAGTATTAGAGAAGGCTAAATCAATGTTGTATAAAATAACATGTAAAATTTATGAGACCAATAAAATAAAGAATAACTTTTTCTAAGAATGTCTAACCTACATAGAAATTAGATTTAAGTTTCAAAACATTTGAAATTCAAATAATCCCATAGAAATTAGATTTAAGTTTCAAAACGTTTGAAATTCAAATAATCCCCAAACTTATGAACCAATGAATACTAAACGAATCTAAATTTTTATAAAGTTATTTGATCACAAAACCAACATAATTAAAATAACCAGATTTTATTTTATTTATTTAAATGGTTAGTTGAAACAGAGTACCTGGTCACACACTGAATGGAATACATAGCTATTCAAAATAATTTAATATATAATAGAAAAAAATTAGATATTATAATATTTTATATAAATTGTATTAAAATCTATGAATTCATGATGTCTTACAAATTACTTAATTTAAAAAATATATATTATTATAAATATATCTCAAAAGCTATTTGTATGAACATAGTGGTTATGGTCATCATCGAGCAATGAGTCATCTACAAATTACAATCAATTTATAAAAAATATAAATAAGAAAAGATTAAAAGTTTTTCTCCACTTGTTTTTTTAAATTTAAAAACTATATACTTTTTGCATTCTTCTTTAACATTGCAAAATAATTTAAAAACTATACACTTATTGCATTCTTCTTTAACATTGCAAATTTAATATTGTCAAAACATTCATAACTTTAAAAGATGGCTTCTTGGGCTATATATTTGTCTACATAAATCTAAACAATGAATAACAATTTCAATGATTAAGTGACCCATATTTTCTACATGAGTTGCATAGATATCATAATTTTGTTACATTGTTCTTACATTTTACCCACAAAAATGATACTTTATAACATGGATGCAACATCATTATGTTTTTATATATTCAATCTAAAAAATAAGATGAAATAAACTCCATATTTAAAGCAAATAAGAAACCATCATGATCCACTTCACTCTAAGAAAACTAAACTGTCATTACCCAAAATAGATAGCATTTTTGAGAATGTGACAACTAACCACAAGTGGTTGTTTTCTTGGGAGTTGTGAATATAATGAACTGGATCATGGCATTTTCTTGGTTGATACTCTTTACAACACAATGCTTTATATACTTTTTTATGAGTATGCAATTAAGGAATGAAAGGAATCTAACAAACCTGAAAATTTTGGTGCTTCATTCATTTTTGACAAGGACTTGCTACAAGGCCAGGAATCAATATGGGCAAACTTTAGTCCATGCACTTTTTGGGAGTTTTTGTAAAAACATCTATAAATTTAAAAGATGGCTTCTGGGGCTATATATTTGTCCACATAAATCTAAACAATGGATAGCAATCTAAATGATAGTGTCCCATATTTTCCACATGAGTTACATAGATATAATAATTTTGTTACATTGTTCTTACATTTTATGCACAAAAATGATACTTTATGACATGGATGCATCATCATTATGTTTTTATATATTCAATCTAGAAACTCCATATTTGAAGCAAATAAAAAACAACCATGTTCTACTTCACTATAAGAAAACTAAACTATCATTACCCAAAATTAGATATCATTTAAAAAATGTGAATGATTTATATACTTTTTTATGAGTATGCACTTAAGGAATGAAAGGAATCTAAAACATCTCAAAATTTTGGTGCTTCATTAAGTTTTGACAAGGACTTGCTACAAGGTTAGGTTTACAACAGGGGAAAACTTTAGTAAATCCTCTTTTTGGGGGGTTTTCCCCAAAACACCAATTTGATTTTAGTTTCCCCTTTCCAGTCATTTCACCCTCCAACAAAAACCTATGGACGTGCCTCTTAGGTCGGCAGGTAGCTTAATGACAAGGCTACCAATTTTTTTTGTGCCTCTTAGGTTGGTAGTTTTCACTTTTGGTGTGTGGTTTGTTGAGAATACTAAATGAATCCATCACTCATTTGTTTTAGAAAAGAGAAGTCAATGAGGTTGAAGGTTGCATGCTCAAATAATTGGTTTTGAGAGGCTCCTTGCTTTATGAGGTGAGCAATTTTCCCTCTAGTGGCTAACTTTTGAATTAGAGGGGTAACTTTCCTTGGAGGTGAGCAATTTGTCTCTTGAAGCTTTTATATCTAGTTTGAGCGGAAACATCTAAAAATGAAAAGCAAGAAAACTAACATATCCTGCTTTCTAGTAATGGACTCCATCGAAGAATGCGTGCATATTTGAGATGTGAATATTCATGTAACTATTTGCTTTATCCTTAAAGGGGTTCTTATAATTAGCCTTTCATTATTTGAGATGTGAATATTCATGCAACTATTTGCTTTATCCTTAAAAAGTTCTTATAATTGGTCTTTCATTTCCCTTCTCTGCAAAATTTGTAGTTAATTTTCTCAAGATACAGCGCTAGGTCTCTACACCAACTCAATTTTAGTTTCTCTTTTCAAGTTTTTTACCTTTCAACAATAACCTATCGATATATTATTCTATATAATAAATATATATTTAATATGCTAGTTAAAATGGGAAAAAGAAACGATAAGCCTGGTGTAGAATATCATGATTTTTAAATTTTTGTTTTCAAGAGTTAATTTTTGTATAAGCTTTGTGGAAAAACCTTTACCATGAATACCATTCAATTTAATATTTCTCACCAAATTAATGAAAACACAACAAATAATTCAAAGTAAATATATTTCTCTTTATTCAGATTTCCTAAATTTACAAAGTATAAACATATTTATCGAATACAAAATAAACATATTTCTTAAGTATAAACATATTTATCGAATACGAAAGAAACATATTTCTTAAATACAAACTGTGGTTTATGTTCATACCGCAATTACAACTATGTACAGGGCTACGCTAATCAACAAGTTCAACCAATCATGGTCAGAGAGCAGCAAAGCAGTGCCAACTCAACCCCCACACGAACACATTTTGCTCGGAGCTAAGTTTATTGGCTTGGGTTACAAGAGTTATGAGGCCAAAGAAGCAGAGTTGAAGAAACGTTGCCCTGAGGTTAAGGCCGTCCCAAATCAAATGATCCTCAGCTTGGAGGAAAAACATGCGTTTAGAAGATTCGTACAGAAAAGAAGTCAACTACAAGGGAGAATCGCACACAGGAATAGAGTTGCCTTTCATGGTTAGGCTTTTGAAAAACAGATTCGGATCAAACCCAGAAGTCCGGGTCTGGGATCCTGCAGGGTTTTCTGGAAAATATGGAGCACTAATAGGGACAAATTCTTCTGGAAAACGAGGAAGTTGTAGAACGGGCCATTTGTTTTGGCAGAGGCGACCATTTCACCTTCTGGCTCGATTTCAAGAGAGGAATAAGATCATGAAGAGAGCTCTTCATTCCTGAGGAACAAGGTAAATGATCGAATTTAAATTTATATTGTGACGCAAGCAAAGTATACCATGAGATCTTGTTTAAGTCTGAAGAGGAGATTGCTTTCTTCTTTCGAACCCCTTTAAATTTAATGAATAAATTGAGTAATAGTTCATTGTGCTCGTTGATACATTTCTCTCACTCCAACAAATAAGGAACTCATTTCTTCACAATAATAGTAATGAGGTTCAAATCTATGAGGAATATTTCCGCGAAATGGATTGGTATGTTTAGAGATTATTACAGACAGAAGCTTCACCGGGGAGTTTGAAGATTTATGCTGAATCTGTTCTGTGTCAGAACAAGATCTATGGCTTCTTTGATGGTGCAGCAAAGAATGTAAGCAGTGCAGGTATCCGTATGATTATACAAATTGATGAAAAGAGCAGATACTCCTTGTGGATTGGATGAGGTTAAGGATCAGAGCTGAATTAATGGCTTTATAGGACATTTTTAGTTTTGCTAAAATTAAATCATTAAATATTGAACAGATTTATGGATACTCAAAAGTTATTATAAATTAGTGCAGGAAAATTACAAATTTACAGGTGGATTTGCTAATTCAGTGATGTGATAGGGTGCAGGACGTCCTTGACGGCTTTCCGAACATTTCAATTTTGCACACAGTTAGGCGCTGCAACGAGAAAGCCGACAGATTATCAAAGAAAGGAGTGAATTGTCCAGAAGGCATACTTTCTTTTTTAAATCGATGGGCTTTTTTGTTTCTCAAACTGGATTTTTTTTGTTATATTAGCATTATCCGCATGATCTTTAACAGTTTCCTTTTTGTTCAAAAGTACAGGGTTTTTGTATTTGCAGATGTGTTAATTTTTTTTTGTTCTGATCTGATTTTAGTATGCTGGCAGAATTGGTTTGTTCTAAAGTGAAACAGTGTCAATTTATTGGTAATTATGTTTTGTATAGGACTTTGGTGATGCTCTGCTCATTAAAAGGTAAGCACAGTCTTTATTTGCATGAATTCTTTCTGAGTTTACAGGCTCAATGGACAATTTGATGTAGCTTTGATTCCTTTTTTATGAAAAAAAAGGAATGAGGTTCAAATCCATGGACACTTAAATTGCCAAAATAATAAATGGAATATGCTTTAATTGTATGGACATTTTGACCTAAATTTGTTTAGTTCGGACACTTTGAAAAGAAAAAACTACAGAAATGCTTACACGAAAGAGATCTATTCAATACCATTGTAAATACCTTGTCAAATTCGAAAAACAAAATTCAGATGAAAACTGTTTTTTCTTATGAAAATCAGCGTGAAGAGTATTTAACAAAAGGTCTAACACAGATTTCATATGATTGGATAACTTCCTCGTTCCATCCTTGGTTAGGGAGAGGAAAAGCAATCCATGAACTGATTGGCGCCCTGCGTGGCAACGCCCAGGAATCTCTGGGCATTTCTGCGAAGGCACTCCTTCTTACGCTTCTGCCGTATGCGCGCGAGGAGACCGGCCGCGTCCAGCGGCTCCTTGAGAAAGAGGCATTCGCTTACCTCCAGCATTCTGCTATTCTTTTCCTTATTGTCCTCGCGTACCACCGCTCCTCTCTCTTGCTCTTCTGTTCTTTTATGCTTCGCCAGCACATGAGTCAACTCGGCAGGAGCTTCCATATTTTTTGCCACTTGAAAACGTTGAACGCAATTCAGACTTTCGAGCGTGCGCGATTCGATCCCGGTACCTTCGCTTCCAGTTAATTGAGTGTAAGAAAGAGTGCGAGTAATAAGGCCGCAGCGAATCACGACTGGGCGGGAGAATTGCAATTTGGAAGGGAAAAACAGGGTGCTGTACGCCATAGCAAATGGTTTTGCATTTATTTATTTTATTTAATTTCTAAAGTCAGCCTTCCTTCCTTTATCTCGTTCCCCTGTTTTACCCCAATCGTGCAAACCATTACTTCTGTAAAGTGGTAAAGTTTATTTTGTTTTTTAATTATTATGTTTAGATCATCGCTTTTTCCCGCAGGACGCTGACACCTGAAGATAATGGTTCTTTATTTAAATGAATTCTGTGGGCAGGGCAGATGTTTTTCACAAGAGAATGTATACGTAGCTTGTGACAACATATCATTGGTTCGAAAACAGTGGACTGGAAATTGCGATGTTGAAACGGATGGACGATGACAAGTTGTCAACATCATCCTCAACTACCACGTAGACAAACTATCTATGGGGCGGTTGAGTCTAGACTAACTTCTCTGTTACATTTACAGTGGTAGATAAACCATCTATGGGGCGGTTGATTCTAGACTAACTTCTCTATTACATTTATAGTGTCTATCAGTTGGTGATTTTCTTACCTCACAACTCTACTATTAGGTCAAAAGGTGATCCTATGAGTTAGATCTGCATTCAAAATTAATTTGTTCATATTTTAGTGTTTGTTTTCAAACATGATCAACTACGTATAACCAAGCTTTTTTTAAAGATGTTTAGTGTTTGTTTTTAAACATTATGAACAAGTTTTTTTAAGATGTTGAGATTTCTGTGTAAGTTTTCCAGCAGAAAATATATGTGTAAGTTATACAAAATGTTTTTATTATTGTTATATTAACATAGTTTATATATATATAATTGTTTATTTCTAATTTGAAATGATGGTTATAAAAGAAATTTTAATAGAATATTAGTCTGGTTTTCCTTCCACTTAAGAAAAGAAACTTTTGTTCATCCACTTCAAATTATAAACTATAAACACCTATTAATATATAAAAAATTAATTTTAAATAAATAAAATTATTATTTTTAATTTAAAAATTATCATTATTAATTTTTTATAAGATGATTTTTATTTTATATATATCTATATATCTATATTTCATAATAAGTAAATATTTAATTTTGAATTAATTAAAGATTTATATAATTAATTATAAATTAAATATAAAAAAATTGAATATAAATGTTAATAGATTAATTATAAAAACTAAATTATTAATAATATTTTTTATTTTAGAAACTTAAATTGTGTTTACTTAAGTATTATGTAAGAACAAAGTCCGTTGGACTAGTTAAGTGGTTAAGTGTTATAAGTTGTGAGTAGAAGGTCTCCCCGTTAACTTCCCGAGTGGCTATGCATTGCAACCGAGCTGAAATTTATGAACCACATGTAAAAAAAAAATCACATAACAACAAACAATAAGATATTTAAATAAATGAAAAAAAAATAAAGTTTAACTGAGTTAAAGATGTGTTATAATGATTAAACATATGTTAAAATAAAAATTAATTTTAAAACCCCGTATACAAGGGAGGAGGGTGTGGTTTTTCTTTTCTTTTTTCTAATAAATTAAGATGAGTTATCTTTCACCATTCTATACTTTCAAACTATAAAATAAATATAACGATAAGAATAAAGATGAGTTTTTTTTCAATTTTATTATCCTATTAATTATTTCTTAAAATACTATCAATAAAATATTAATTTGGTAATTAGATTGATATATTAAAAATACAACTTAATGCAAATATTTTATACAATATAAATATGGTAATTTGTCAATTAGATAATCTTAACCGTACAACATAAATATGGTATGTTATATGGTATGTTGTTGATTAGATAACTTCAATAAAATATTTATTATATAATTAGTAATCCAAAATAAAAAAAATTCATAATATCCATTTTAACTATTAATATAATTTAAAATAATAATAATTTATATATAAATAAAAAATAACAAAAATTATTTTTAACTATTAATATAATTTAAAATAATAATAATTTATATATAAATAAAAAATAACAAAAATTATAATTATTGACACAATATTTATAGAGAAAAAAACATTAAATAACAAAAACTATAACAATTCACACATTCTAAAAAACAATATTTACAAATAATAAATAACAAATATTACACGTAACACATTACATAATATTTATAATAAAAGAATATTTAAAAAACAAAAAAAACAAAAATATAATATATATGGAAAAACCTTAAAACAAGAGCCACGAGGTGGCAATGTCCCCGACATTGCCACCTCGGCTAGTTGCTAGCTTTTTGCAGTTGGCGTGAAAGGATATCCAATCGCAACGTTGGTGATTGTATTTAGTGATTCGATCCTGAAAATGATAATAGCACATGTAATTGCACTAATACTTAAATGTCTTAAAAGAATTAAAAGAGAGAATATGATATATGCTTGTTTATATTTTTAGAGAAATAAAAAATATATATAATGCCGTAGCTATATATCAATGGTTGCAATGGAGCAGAAAACTTGATCAACTAACAAGACAAGGATATCAATAATTATTCGGGCATCATCTATGAAGCCACGTGAGTGTCTGGAATGAAGGACCTTTTAAATTTATAAAAAATGATTTAATTCTATTCTAATTGTTTTTTTTTGTTTTTGTTTTGAATGCATATAAATGTTTGGTAATAAAACCTAATTCACAGGAATAATTGCTTTTATTAATATGGAAATCCAAGTTCAAAGACATCAAGTGGATGTGGATGTAGATGAAACCAAAAGTGCATATTAACATGGAAACTCAAATTCAAAAACCCCAAGTAGATGTGGATGAGACCAAGTGCACATTTTGAATGATTTTGACAACATAAATACATCTGTCTAAGTTTATAAGTTGGTACATAAAACCCAAGATCTTAGAGCTTTCTAACTTCATCTAAACAATATTCCCAAAAAAGAAATATAATAATTAATTAAATCAAATACACTGGTAGACAAGAATTCTAAAACACAATTATTCAAAATTGCTTTGACCAAATGAATTAAATCATTGATGCATGAATAGAGCTACTGAGAAATTCGCAAGAAACTCAGTTTTGGCGCTTCCTCTAACTTATTCACACTAGTTACCTGCCAGAACAACATAAATACATCCGTCTAAGTTTATAAGTTGACACATAAAACCCAAGGTCTTAGATCTTTCTAACTTCATCTAAAGAATATTCGCAAAAACAAATATAATAATTAATTAAATCAAATACACTGGTAGACAAGAATTCTAAAACACAGTTATTGCAAACTGCTTTGAACAAATGGATTAAATCATTGATGCATGAATACAGCTACTGAGAAATTCCCAAGAAACTTAGTTTTAGGGCTTCCCCTAGCTTATTCGCACTAGTTACCTGCCATAAAACCATATTGACAAATTGAATATCAAATATTCACAAATATGAATTCGAAATGATTTTAACCAAAATGTAAAAGTTAGCCTTTTTTTCATGTGTACACAAAAAACATTAAATTACCAACCACATCACAACAATGTTTAAGGAATTGCTTTCAATTCTTTTCCAAAATGGTGAATCAAAGAATCGAGAACTAAAAACTTGGATTTCCACTAGCGAATTGTAGATATATAATGTTCGTTTGGCAGTGTCTCAATGCCATTTTAATATTGATATGATAGCTATTTTAATATTGTCGGCCAACTATTATGTTGAGAAATAGACTTGAAAGAACCTGAAATTTCATAAATCTTGCTTCCTAACAGATACATCACTATTATTTTTTCAAAATACATTTGAGATGGACGCATTGATACAAAGACATTTATTTACCCCTCCCTAGTATGAAACTTAACTGTAAATGCTAGAGGTGAGATAGATACAAATCTAGATTATTGAATATCAGAAGTCATAGGATAAAGAATCAATATTGGCTATAAAACACACAGCTTGCAAAAGCTACAGTTAATCTCATATTATTGAATTTCAACAATATTGCTGTTGTGTGATGTAATATTTCAAACACCTTTATTAAGTAGCATCAAATTCTTCACTAACATGGCCTTTGCGCTAACTAGACAGAGTCACCTGCATGTTTTTCATTACTAAATAAGGAAGTAATTAATTTGCACACATGCATCTAAAACTAATCAATGATATGAAGCTCATCATAAGATATCTTAGCTTCGTTATCTTCTTTTTGTTCGGTAATCTTCACCTCATCACCAATTTCTTCAACAATGTTCAAATCATATGATTCATCTTCATTATCAATTTGCAAATCTATATTTGAAACTGTAATTTTCTCTTCCATACCAAATTTTTCATTACTGAAGAAACAAGTAATTAATTTGCAGACATACATCTAAAATTGGTCAATGATATGAACCTCATGATAAGATATCTTATATTTGTTATCTTTTTCTTCTTTTGTAATAGTCTTTTCATCAGCAGTTTGTTCAGCAATGTCCAAATTATGTGATTCATCTTCAGCAATTTGGGGATGTTTGTGCATACCCTGATAGGAATATCCTTCTTTAAATACATTTTCCTGAGGAATTGATGCCTAATTTGTGTCCAATACACTTCTCTTATTTATCCCTCGTTATTGATGTTGCTGAGCGCATTGCTTTGTTTATCAACAACTAAATCACAACCCAGCCACATGTAGACTTCTTCCACATAATGCGGATCTTCATGTCCTTGTCTAGGTACTAAAGAAGAAATACTGAACTAGAATCAAGATCATATGCATCAAACATGTGTATGCTTTCTATGTTGGGCCAATCATACAACTTTGGCCGTGTTCATTTAAAGCTATTCATATTTTTCATTACTGAAGAAACAAGTAATTAATTTGCAGACATACATCTAAAACTGGTCAATGATATGAACCTCATGATAAGATATCTTACATTTGTTATCTTCTTCTTCTTCTGTAATAGTCTTTTCATCAATAGTTTGTTCAACAATGTCCAAATTATGTGATTCATCTTCAGTAGTTTGGGGATGTTTGTGCATACCCTGATAGGAATATCCTTCTTTAAATACATTTGCCCAAGGAATCGATGCCCAATTTGTCTCCAATACACTTCCCTTATTTCTCCCTCATCATTGATGTTGTTGAGCGCATTGCTTTGTTTATCAACAACTAAATCACAACCCACCCACATGTAGACTTCTTCCACATAATGCGGATCTTCATGTCCTTGTCTAGGTACTAAAGAAGGAATACTGAACTAGAATCAAGATCATATGCATCAAACATGTGTATGCTTTCTATCTTGGGCCAATCATATAACATTGGCCGTGTTTATTTAAAGCTATTCTTTTGGTCTTACTTAGTAGGGCAAGGATATTTATTGTCTTCTATACAAGTATTAATCATAACTCCACTAGGATTAACTAAATTTCCTTGCCAGGTAGCATCTGTATTCGGGCCAAACTTTGAGAACCTTCAATTACAGTAGTCAAAACTATGATTTTCTCTCTCATAGCATGATCTATGACATGGTTCATGAGGTAGATCATATTGCGTATCAGAATCAATGATCAGATCAAGATCAACATATTTTTCATATGTATAAAAATGTAAATCAAATATCAACAAAGATCAAGGAAATCTTTTGAACTTAAACCACATCATGTTATGAACACATTATGATAGAAAGAAACATATTTAACTTGCAAAAGAAAGGAACATTTTGCCATGCAGGAAATATTATATTCTATATGTAAATCTGTGACAAGTATATTTGTTTGCCTAGCAGATGGCGAAAACTATGGAAATGTTAATCAACAAAAGTCTTAGTGTATTTTTTATATTGTCTAAAGCCATTACATGAGCAAAAAAAATAGGTCTTCTATAGTTCTGTTAATAAAGCAGAGGACAGAAAAGGAATAAGTCCAATAGGCTGAGTTTTGTTAATAAAGTAGAGGACAAAAACAAGGGCAATAAGTCCAACACACTGCAGTTGTGCTTTTGCATGAGCAAATGGATCTTTGCATTTTTTTTGTTCTTGCAAAAATGCTATGTAATATCAACTTTTGTATTGATCGTAGTTCCAGTTTCATTGTGGTAGTTTTTTACTGTTGTTGCACCTGCCAATAGCATTCAAACTGTAGTCAGAATAATTGGGAAAAAGTAGCAAGAATCCAAGTATTTGTAAAGACTAGATACTATTTCAACCATAATATTGGAATTACTCGTAGTTTATCTCAAATCTCATAATTGCAAAGCAATAAATCTTTCGGAACAATTTAGCACAAGGGAAAATCTTATGAAGAGTAACAAATTATTCTACTAAATTCTGTAACAAATTATAGTAAATTATTTTGCAATACAACTTTTATCAATAATTAGAGTAGTAAGCCATTGGAAATAGCATTTCACCAAATGTTAGTATTTAAATTGACAGTATTTAAATCATGGCATTCTATCATTAGACTTTTGAATTTTGCAATACAGAGTCAAAGTCATATGTGAATCAAAACTTTGTGAAAATTAAAGTGGTCATATGCTCGTAAAGTGGTGACATGTATACGAAAGAATAAGGCCAAAATGACAATCCTCATTCTATAAAAAATATAATGAAACAAAATAAAATTGGAGGAAAGATGAGGCTAGTAAATATAAAAGAAAACCAAGTGAGAAAGCCAAACTTGAGGTTGAAATTGGAAAAAAAAACCTGTTGAAGCTAAAAAATGAAAAATAACCAAATATTAAAGAAGTAGTATAAGCCGAGGGAAAAGAAGAAAATGAAATGCAAAAGTTAGGAAAATAACAAAAGAAAATGGAATATGAAATGATAACCGAAGGCAAGAAAATAAGAATATACCTAAAATTCACTAGCACTATAACACTAAACAAATTGAAGAGACAAACTTTGATGATTGGATTGATTAAATCATGGAAGACCTGATAATTTCTAAGTAGAATAGATGTTAGTGAAATGAATAAAAGGAAAGGGGTAATTATTGAGGAGGTGGTGATTCTGAGTAAGTTAGAAAATGTGTTATCATGGGTAGACACACCTATAATTGATCTAGTGGATGACATAGATAGTTTGGAGTTGGTAGCCTATAATAAAAAAAAAAATCAACTGTTAAGCAAGTATAAAGGAAAAGGAAATTAGATTTGGATAATATTGTAACCTATAATATATATGCTTGAAGTTCAGTTTTTGGATGCCAAGAATAACAGATTATCAAAATTGATATCAATGAGTTTAGCAGTAACTCATGCCACTTTAGATAAGGCTCAAACTAAAGAGAAGCATATACAGAAGTATGAGAAAATAATAGCATCATTGGAAATCCAAATAAAATATTATAAGTAAAATTAGAGTTTGATGACAATCTTCATCGAATATGCATCGAAGAGGGTGTAGCGAATGCAAATGTTGGAAGAGATTTCTAAGGAAAAAAATTTCCAGTCGCAAGAGTTGGTTCTAAAGTTTTTAATTTTAGACAAAGAAAATCTAGATTGGGAAGTCATACTAGAAAGAGCACAATATCAGTTTAGGTTTGTAAGGAAAAGTATCCTGCCATTTTATTATTGACTCAAGAAGAAATGCTTGATATTGAACAAAATGTTATCTATTTGCAAGAAATATATTAAAAGCTTGAAATACATGTAAAATATGAATGAACAACTTGATTGACTACATTGAAGATATTATAGAAAATATGTAACTTCACTCTTTTGGATTACTATAGGATTTTCTCATAACTGCTCAAGTAATAGAATGTTATAAGAAATTGCTTTAGGGAAGCAAGGTCAATATTCAAAATATAGCATATATAAATAAAAGTCACGTATAAAAGTTTTTGACAAAAGAGGTTAAGGATATGCTTGATATGCAATTTTATTTTCCTAAAATAGATATATACATAAATATATTTCCTAAAAGGCTATCGATTTTGCGGGTCTTGCTGTGTAAACACAGTTTGCAGAGGTCGGTAATATTGAATAAGAAGCTTGAACTGTTTAGAACAAAAAATAGATTTGTGTACCTGGAAATCAATTTCTTTTCAAGTTGATGATTCTGTTATCCAAGGCCAATGTAAATAGCCCTTGCTGGGAAAACCTTCGCAGATTGAAAACTGTTGATGATATGTTTTTTGAGTATTCTTCAAATGAAATATTTGCTACTTCTGGACAATACTCTTTTAGCTGTGGGTTGCGCAGTGTGCATTCTATCAGCCCATCATTTGTGTCCAAATTTCATTCCAGATTATGCTCATATATAATTTCCATATCTTTTTTGCAAAATGCACAGACCACACAGCTCTGAATCAGTGGTTGTTTACATTCAGCGCAAATGCATCGATATGGAGGTGCAAATGAATTTCTTGGTCTGAGTATTTCGTGTATCTGTCAAAGTCACAGAACAAATGACCATAGAAAATGCATATAATATTGTCATATTTTTAAATAGAATTATGCTAGTATTTCTTTCTATTTGAATAATAATTAAACTTAGATTCAAAGCAGTATGACTAATTACAGTGCTAATGTGCAATGTAGCCATTGGCTAACTGTTCTTAGCAGATTGGTGAAAGCAAAGAGACATTGCGAAAGCAATCTTTGGAACCTGATGAATAAGAGTGTTGTCAACAGAGTTATAGGCTTGAATATAAAATTTGTTGCAATGTAAACAATGTTTTGAAGCACTCCTAGGAAGAGAACAAATTGTACTTTCCCACCATGCAATAAATATTGTATATGCGAAGAGGATTGCAATTTAATTGACATGCAAGGTTGTATTCTCATAATTTTGCTTTTCACATTGAAAGTACAAACACAGAATACACTTTTTGCAAAAAGCAGAATATTCAAATCTCGAATGCCGCTGCAACTGCAATTTTGAGGAGTTAAATAAATATAAAAGCTGTTTCGTGGCACTCTAAGTGTGTTGGATGTATGTTTCGATCACAGAAATCTAGTCATGTCACTGTCATGTTATCTAGCATTAATAATTTTAGGTGGTGTAGGTAATGTGGATTAGTTGAATGCACTTGTGGTACTTAGAAGCCTTGTTTGCAAAGAGAGCTTGATATTGATTATATCTTGAGATAAAGATGTTGTGATAAATTGGGAAGTGTAAACGCAATCAATTTATAAAGCAACTGGCGTCAATTCACAATACTCCTGAGAGCTTTTGTGCTGACATGGCTTCAATCAGTCTTTTCCAATTATAGGATTTGAATCTTTCCATAAATTCTTAGAAGCTTTTGATAGATTGCTTTTATTTTTAAAAGTATTTGGGCTGCTTGTCTATGGCATGTCAAGGAATCAACTATCACTTCCAAGTTATTGGCTGTAGGAATCATAGTGAAATAAGGAGAAAGACAGACCCATCATCAACGAAGAAGAATTGTAAACATGGTTGAATCAGAAATGTGAATCTATTTTGCCAATGCATGTTGTTCATTATATAGTAATTCCATTTGAAGTCTATGTACCTGGAAAGACCCTTTGGAATTGGATTTTGCAGAAACTTTAAACCAAATTTCATTGTCGAGCACCGCAAGACATTTCCCTTAGAGGGCATATTACCATTGTGAATCAAATTTTGGTTATTATATATGTCTGTTATTCCTTGTTTATCTTTTCTTAGGCTAAAGGGTACAAGCAAATGGAGCACTTACTTTGCGGGAGCATGGCAATAAATGAAGTTTGCCTTTTTTATTTTGGGGCCTCTGCACTTTGTTGCAAAATGCAAGATTGGCTTGACTAATATATGTGCTCAAGGAACTGTGCTAGGTGCTAAATGCATTGTTTCAGACATGCCTGGAAATGCACCTTGTAAAATACTTTGCACACAATGCTACACAAGGCAACGACATATTTGATTTCTTTGAACTCTGTGGCATAGTTGTGGCTAAATCCTGGATCCTCTGTTCTTAAAAGAAACAGGAAGCTTTGAAGTTGGTGTCCAAACAGTTGTACAGGGATTATTTGGACTACCATTGGGGATGAGATTTGATAGCAGATTCAATAAATTAGAATTTGGGTTGCTTCACTCTGTTGCAAGCAAATGCCTAAAAAAAGAATGGTTTCTGTACATAGCGTGGTTAATGAGATAAGGACAAATAAAAGTGGCTACTCTAATGATAAATTAATTGATGGCATCTGTTTTAAGCTGTTTACTATTTTGCTTTTATTAGAGTATGCTGGCTGATTGTAGAAGTTTGTACAATTAAGTTAAGTTTGTATCAAAATAAGAAGTGGAACCTTTGTGATGCTTAAGTTAAGTGGACCAGAAGGTGTCAAGGCATCTGAAAGTCCTATTGTTTGTTTAAGATATGTATTAAGACACATGTATCAGGGTGGTTGGTTCTTGATTTTTAGTTTTATAGTATTAATGTGTTCTGGTCAGCCACAAATCTGAAATGATAATGTGTTGTTTAATTGGCAAGACCAATTGGATAGGCTTAAACATATGATTACAAATCAGATTCAAAGAAGTCTTAAAATTAGTTATGATGTGCTCAAATAAATCTAACAACTAAATTGATTTTATAAAAAACCAAATATTCCTGACTGAATGGCTAAAGAAGCGTAAAATCCATAGCTTTAAGCAGCATGTGCTTAGGAGATATACTAGAGGAAAAGAAGATTTCTGATTGCAGGAACCAGTTCTGGAGGTTTTTTTTTAAAACAGAGTTTTCAAACTGGCCCTTTTTCAAATGTCCAAAACAACCTAAAAGCAATGACCTACAAGAGCATGTGCTTGTTAGGCTTGAGGCTAGAATTACAAATAGACGAGATTCTCGGTTATACGAAAAATGTGTGCTCAAGATCGGAAACAGGAATACAAGAGAGAAAGCATGAAAACTGAAGGATATATGAGAGGGTTCACTAATTGGGAAAGTTTAGTTGCGAAATGTTAATCCCATATTTCTTTGCACAAACGAAGGGTTAATATTTAGCTAGACTACATTATGTTGGTCCCAATACAAGTGCATTATTGGTAGCAGTGGAGGTTTGCTTGTAAGCTTTGAGGTTTAAATGAAAAGATGATTTGAAGAAGTAGATGTATGTGTTAATTGTTTTATGCTTACACTGTTCATTGTCCTACTATGTGTGTGAATGTTGCTATGTCAAGAGTTTGGTTTCCACAAATTAAATATCAGTTCATTTATTTGAAAGCACAAGGACGGGATTCTCCTAGGATAAGCAAAATTTAACAAAGAATGACTACAGATACGCATCTATGCTTGTAGCATGCCTGCATTGTCATTAGAAAAGAGAGTTTATGTTTAGTTGCTGTTGTTTTTAGAAGGCCTGTTTTTGTTTACATGGAAAGTGTTTTTTTCTTTTTTCTTTTTCCTAAGAAAAAATTGCAACTTCATATTCAAATAGGAAAAAGTTACATTCAAAAGGTGCCAAAGCATTTTGATTAGCATAGACTTTGCTAAAATTCTAATCAAGTAGATTCTATCCATATCGCTATAATATCACTTACATAAACCTGTATGTATCAAAATGGCTTGAAGCGTACAACATAGAGATAACACCCTAACAAAAGTCAATTACACATATCACCATCAAAAAATTTAAATCAATTTTAACAGTCCATCATTGAACAATTTAAAAAATTGGATTTAATATAGCATATTCAAACTATATTCAAACTATAGCTGCAGGATAAATTTCTAGGTTCAATAGCCAGCAATAATAGGCATTCAACGATATATTTATGTTCCCCTTTGGGGACATAATAAAACATCAAAGATAAAACAGCAGTGAACTACACCACAGGAAGAAGGGAACAGGATTGCTGAAAGTGTTATTTTTTTTAGCTGCAGTTAGATGCAGTTCACTTTAGTTTAAAAGGTGGAATTTGATATTGAATAATGCATTTGTGCATGAGGGAGGTTTCCATAGGATGCAGACTTTTAGCAAAGAGATGTATGCTTGTTGGGCCTTGCATGTGAGATGCTTAAATATTCTTGGTCATCACAAGGTCACAATGTCAATGAGCATATTTCAGACAGTATGCAATCAAAAACCACAAAAAAGTCAAGGAGGAGATATCAAAGGGTTTATCAATTGGGAAGGTGTATTTGGGAAATGTTAACTCCCATATTTTCTTGTAGAAATGAAGGGCTAACATTTAGTTAGAGTACATCATGTTGATGCTAATACAAATGCATCTAGACTTTTACATTGATTAAATCTTGTTTGAGAATCGGGTTCACCAATTTTTGACAAACTGTTATTTGTTGCAATTTGCTTTTCTGGGAGCTAGACTTCTGGGCTTGCATGTGAGAGATGTTTATATATTTTGAGTCATCAGAAGCTCATGAGATGAGCATATATCAGCCAACATATGATCAGTTTCATCAGTGAATCACGACAATGGTCGTTTTTAGCAGTGTGCTTATTAATGGTTGTATGTAGTTTTTGAGCACATATTTGGGCTCCTTGTACAAAAATGAGCCTAATGAGACTGCTTTGATCCACATGAGAGATAATGTTATTTTTAGAAGTGACTAGTTTTGGACTTTTTATATTTGGTAGCAGTCTCCCAGATATTATCTTTATTTTAAATATTTTCTACATTTTCCTTTTTCAGAGCTAGACTGTTTTTTTTACATATTTATATTCAGCAGTTTTTATTTGTGGCAAGGACAGGCTGTGAAGCCATGGTTCCAAGTGTGCAATGATGGAAATATATATATATATATATATATAACCATGTCTGTCGACAATAGCAAAATTTATGTTGTCCAAAACTTTTTCCCCAGTGGATTATGTTGTCAAAAACTTAACATAGTTATGGTTAAAATAATGTTTAGTTAAGTAAGTTTAAATTTAACATACTTATGGTTAAAATAATATTTATTTAAATAAGTTTATGTAGATTTAAACAGTGGAAACTAAAGTAGATATTGCTTTTTTTTATATAGGATGAGAAGGTTGGTTGGGGTTTCAAAATTTGCATAGCAAATGTCTCGTAGAAATGGACAATGAAATCAAGATAAATTTGTGGCTAGCTATACAGTCAAAAGGAAATACTATACCAGTTTCTTTGCAAAATCTATACCAGTGTTGATGATAATATTCTCAAGAAATCACAAGAATTCAAAAAAGTATTCAACTGAAGCCTATTATAGATAACAAAGTCAATGCTATTAAACAATGAACAAGAGACAAAAAAACAGAAGAAGGTGTTAAGCAATGAAACTACTTTGCACCAATGTAAATTGTGTTTTTGTTTTTCCTTGTTGATGAAATGACAAAGAAGCAATTTTTCAACGAACCTGTGTCTTTGAGTCAATGATTGGCAGCAAATTTTGAATTGCATAATCATCATTAAGAGGGTCAATAAAGGTAGCTGCACAGGTCCGGAGCATGTGGCTTCCTTTAGTGTCATTTCGGACAATGTTTTTAAACAGATAGAATGGAGGATTATCAGAGGCAAGTTGTTCTTGAATTTGCAAGAGCAGTTCTTTGAAGCCTTCATTGAGTTGTAGCTGCAATAGTAAAAGACAGCATTCAATGAGCATAGGTTGCAATTAGAAATTGTTAAAGCAATTTGTATTTGTTTTTTTTCTATTTTCTTGTTTATATAAAAGAGTGGAAATTTTATTTAGCTTTAAAAAATAGCAATTCCAAAAGAACATTAGCTATGCAAATGGCATATTTACTGTTGCATGGTCGTTTTCCATTCCACCATCTTTGATATACAAGTCGAACTGCTTGTTGTTGTATTCACATGCAACAACAATTGCTGCGACAGAGCCAACAGAGTAGGAGTCATTCGATGACAACAGATCAGCAATTGTCATATCTGGAGCTAGCTTTCTCATTTTGCAAACTTGATCAATTGTCTCAATTATTGTATGTGGGAATATAACTATTGAATACTTGGCATCGCCTCTGTCGTACTGCCCTTTTTTCTTGAGTCCAAATCGAGTGATTCTTAGACTTTTGCTGCTTGAGAAATAGCTGCCAAAACGTTTGATCAAGTTGTCACTTATTCCAACAGTGATTGTCATTAGCCCATGTCTATCAACAAAGTCTGCATGGAGTATTTGTGCCTTTACAGGAGAACCTTGAATTTTGTTCTATGCAGGGCCATATACGGCCAAGATGTCTCCTTCGAAAACAATTTTTGGTGTTGTTGTGCATAGCTCTATAATAGTAGCCACTTCTGGAGCTGTTTGTTTGTATCTGCTATTGTTATAGTTAAAGAACAAGGCCAACAAAGAAATTATCAGCAATCAATAGCAGAAAAGTTCAAACTTAGATCAAGCTTGAGAAAATATTTGTCAATGCAATAGTTATATTCTGTTGTTTTATGTGCTAGAAAATCATAAAAGAAGATGAGGAAGTTTCATGTGTTAAAAATGATGTAAAAAACAATTACAATCAAAATAATTGCACACCTTTTTGGACTTTGAGGAGTTGACATCGTTGTGATTGTCGGGTTGTTTGATCCTTATATTGTTTTTGTTATGTTGTGCATAGGCAAAGAACTATTTTCCATTATTTTGGAATTTTGTATTTGAGCTTCAAAAGCTGCACATGCGAGAAGTATTAAGCAAATCGAATGTAGCTAAGATTATTAATTAGTGTCAAGAGTAGAAGAGATTTATAACAAATGGAAAATATGGCAACAAACAGATAGCATAAAAACAAAGAAGCAAAAAAAACAAATGTGTATAATTCTTTTACTGGATTTTCGACATATGCATAGCGCGAAGTCTATGTAGTGCCAAGAATTTCAATTAAATAAGTGCTGAAAACTATGTTATCTACAGTCAAATATTGAACAAATTTTCATTTAGAATTATCTTGAACATAAGAATTTGTTATTAAAACATTTTATGTAGCTTATATATTGTTTGCATTATTATAAAATGGAGATAGCATGTAAATACTTTTTGTAAAGAATGTCTACATATGTTGTGGCATAGTTGCTAGTTTTTTAGATCTGAACTATGGACAAGGCAAAGTGTAAACGACTTTCAACAATAAAAAAAATAAAAAAAATTGACATCACAAAATAGATTATAAAAATATGGGAAAGTTCAACAGAATTTAAACACATAGCTATGACATCAATGTTGCAGATGCTGAAAGCTGATCTAAATCTAGCTCACTATGAATAGGAGAAAACCAAATTGCTGTAGTTTAAAGTGCATGAAAGTTGCAAGAGAAAGAATAGTACCTGCTTTTGATTTTGCGCAAATATGATATCATGCATCTGTTCATAGATAGGAAGACAATAAAATTAGATAATGCAAAGTCGAATAGACTATGCATTCTTATCAAAGATTGATAGGAAAGTTGAATAGTGATCAGTCCAATAAGCATCTGAAATATTAAAAACAATATCTGTGTGTTTCAAATTTGTCCAAAAGTGATCAAGCATTGAACCAGCGTTTGTTGTTGGCTTTGTTGTTTTTAGTGTCAAGCCTTTCATTTGCATAAACAATTGCCATTTTCTTTTCAATGTTGTTTCTTGCAACATGTCAATGTTCAGGTCACCAGCTACTAGGATTTGAGTGGTTAGTGTGCAAGTCGACAAAATGCAACTCAATATATCAAAGAGATCATCAAGCAAAGCACACGGTCTATTGTAAATGTTCACTACTTTCAATACATTGCAGCCAAATTCAAGATCTACGCAAATTGCTTCGGTGAAGTTTTTTGTATAGTTTTTAGAATCGATGATGGCAATGTCTTTTTTAATCAATGTAAGGATTCCATGCATTGAAAATGCTAAGAAGAAATTGTATTTTTCTATCATTCTTGTTTCTTTGGTAAGTGTGTGCATGTGAGTCTCTTGAAAACATAAAATGTCTGCCTGCATAAGTTCATGATCATTCAAAACATCGTCATAATGCAAAAGCAAGCTCCGTGTGTTCAATGATGTAATGAGTAATTGCCTAGCATTTGGCATTGAATGTAGACCATATTCAAATTGCAAACTTGCATGTGTTTTTAATCTATTTATTTTAGTGGTGACTTTTGGACAAGTTTTAAAGTTTTTTTGTTCTAACTTGTTTAAAAGATAAAGACAATCAATATCTCTAACATGTGAGAGCGCAGTGTAAACAAGGCCATGTCTCCTAATTCCTTTTGGGTCAAACGCCAATTTGTTCATTGTCAATCCTTGTGCTCTATGGATTGTCCTTGCACATGCCAATTGAATTGGGAATTGTGATCGCATAACATTCATTTTATTTTCAACTGTTGTTTCTATTACAATTCTTTTGATTGGTGTCCAATTGGATTTTACAAAAGGTGTATAAAGATGTTGCATAGCTGCACATTGCTTGTCTCCAACTTTTGGATCTGCAAACTCAATCCAAACAATATCATGGTTTGTTTGTGCATAGTGTTTAAACACACCTTCTGCACCATTAACTAATCCATCCTCAGTTGAGTAGTTGCCTCCAACTAGTTCAATAAGCATATCCTTTTTTACTACTATCATAGACGGAAGTCGCAATGTCTTTTGTCTATGGTCATTTTTTTCAATTGAATCCATTTTGCTATCATGTGCGACAAGTGTGAATGTTTCTATTTGCATAGCTGATAACATTTTTGAGTTATGTTATTGAACATCCTTATTACTATGGAAAAGATAAGGAAACGTTGCATCTATTGGTGGTTGTTTGTAGCAATGTTGGTTTAAATAATCTATGTCATCCGGTATTTGAGAACATGTTCTAATTCTATTTAAGATTGATATGAACGTTTGATTTCTTTGACGTACAACTGTTGTAAGTTCATAGCATTTTATGGCATCGAACCAAAATGTGTAAGGAAATGTTTGTTGTTGGAATCTTGGTTGTTCAAAAATCCAACAATCATGAACGGGCTGTGCTTGACACAAATCACCACAGAATATGACATCAAGGTTTCCAAATGCTTTTGTTGGTGTGTGCATGATTTCACGTAGTCGTTTGTCGATGTTGTATAGCATTCGAGACCCTATTAAAGAGACTTCATCAATCAACAATACTCGAAGTTGCTCACAATATTTTGTCAAAAGATCTAGGGTATTTGAATTTAGTGGAAACATGTTTGAACTTAATGGCAGTTTGAAAGCAGAGTGGACTGTAATGCCACCCGCATTAAATGCTACTTTTCCAGTAAATGCAACTATAAGACCTTTTTTCTTTAAAGGATCACTACCAATTTCTTCGTCATAGTAATGTAGAAGACCATCATAGATTTCTTTTGCAGTGTAAGTTTTACCTGTTCCTGCCCCTCCTGTCAGGAACAAGCGAATTGGAGTGAGGGGACTATTTTTTTTCCTTGCAATAACTTCTTTCACGATTGATTGTTGCTGAGTATTCAGGTTTCTTCGAATTGCATGGTATTTATGCATGTGCAAAAGAAATGGCTTTTCTGTCAAGTTGCACACAAGCTCAGGATTTGATGCATTGAACATAGTTTTGCACATTAGATCATGTTGAATGTCATATTGTTCTAATCCAGACATAGTTGTTGTTTTCTCTATTGTTACAGGAGGCATAGTTATGTCTTGCAATTCAATTGTTTCAACAGCATTATCAAGGTCACCCCACTTTGTCGTTGTTGATGCCATGAACTTTTGTTCTACAATGTCTATTTGTTCTTTGAATGTGACATATGCATCAGACCATGTTTTGAAATTGCTCTTTAGTAGGTTGCAATTGTCTCTATGTGGCATAAAGAGGACGATCTTTTCTCTAAAGAAATCCTCAGGGTCTTTTTGTTTGTTATAGCGAATAGATCGTATGATACATGGTCTATTTCTTTTTCTTGTAATTGAGTGGATACAAGAATAGAAAGATGCATATTCTGCCAAGGAGATGTTTTCAAGCTCAATAGGGCGTGCAATGCATTTGTCCAAAATTGATGGACAAATAATGTCATCAGAGTCATCTGGTTCTTTTTCCAAAAGCGATGGTTTTTTCAAGACAACTATTTTTTTGTCGTCTGGAGCAGTGTTGATGAAAATAGTCTTCCTAGAGGATGAATGTTAAGGTAACGAGAGTATGATATGTATTGCTTTCCTAGTAGACATTTGTTGCATGTTCAGAAGCGCATTTCCAAGCTTACGTATCGTTTCAATCTTTCCATCATTCTCAATAAGACATTGTTCTTTGATCTTTTCGAAAGCATTTGTCATGGATCTATCAAATTTGGTAATGTAAGAACTTACATATGTTGCTGTAGCGTAAGAATCTAAGATATATTGTGCATCTGTATTTTCCTGCCATAACTCAGGTATTGCTTTTGCAAATGAGTTGATCCAAATGTCAATAGGATCTCTTTTTAGTATTAAGGTAGAACGAGAAAGCAAAGACCGTAGTAGCAAAATGTAATCATCTCTGGTTAGTTCTAGCTCTAGAAGCAACTGAGCAAACGACACGTTTTTAGAATATTCTTTATGTTCAAAAAGAGAGAATACTTTTTTTTCTCTTTGAATGAGATCATCTGAAGCATTTTCTAGTGGCTCTAGAATGACCGTACTATCCATAGGAGGCAATGGGAAATTGAATCTGCATGTGGAATGTCGATGTTTTCTACATGTTTTTGTGTGACGATGCGTTTGAATTTGAATAAGATTTTGATCAAGTAAAGACGAGTCTGTGGATATATAGCGATCAACAAAAGCAGCAATCTCCTCGTTTGAATTTTTTCCATAAACAGGTGCATTTTGAATCCAAATTACTCCATGTTCATGTTCATTTCCTCTTTGTTGAAATTCGGTTGTAAAGAAAAAATCTTGTATTTTTCCAAACAATGTGTTGTTTTTTAACATAAGAGACTTTAGTGCTGCTATTTTGTGGCTATAGTAGCGAGTACAAAGCACTGGGTGTCTTCTTATTCATGTGTCAATATTTTCTTCCAACGCACTGTTTTCCAACTTTCCCAAATGTTTTTCCCCGATTTGTTTCAATGCATTGCATAAAGGTGCCCAAAGATGTTCAACACTTGTAAAGGTTAAAAAGAATGTAGGAGGACCAAGCTGTCGAATCATTGCAAATAGATCTTTTTTCATATTTTCAAAGTAATTAGGTGATGTTCTGATTGCTTTCAATGTACGATACCCAATCGGAGATTGAAGTATTTTTACAAGATTGTCTTTTGATTTGACATCTTTTGCCAATATCTTTTTGTTCTTTAACTCTCCCATGCGAATTGATATCCAAGCAGTGTTTTTTACTTGTTTTATTATGACTTTAATTGCTTTGAAGAAAATGTTTGTGCCATGTGTTTCAAAGTCTGTACTTTTATGTTGTAGCTGCCACTGTGATACTTGTTGATAAGAAAAGTGATCAAAAATTTCATTGGGTCGATTGCACCCGTAGAAAAGTGTAGGAAAGTTTAGTTCTTCAGAGTATTTGTCTTGGAAAATGCTTAATGGTCGAAAGCTTTCTGAAGGTGCAATTTCTATGATTTTGTTGTCTAGATCATCTATTAGATGTGTTTCTCCATATCCATGTATCAATGTTTCTGATATTGGTTCTATGTTTATTTCATTTTCATCATCATCTACTTGTTCTGTTGTTTGTTGAGTATTTGATTCTTGTTTGGTTGTTTCATCAAATATTTTTTCCCAACTAGTATTGATTACAATGCCTTCAATTTTATAAAGTTCGGTTTTGCATAAATCACTTAGCGCAGTCATAATGATCTTTGGCCGAATATTTCGAGATAGATATGCGTTTTTGTATTCCAATTTTCGCTTTAGCATAACTGCAATTGTCAAATTGTCATCTAGGCTTCTAGGCAATGCTATTTGAATTTTATCCAAGTTTGCAGGCACATTGATAATTGAGCCAGTTAGCCCAATTTGTGCTCTTTTATAACCAAGTTGTCTTATTTGTGCAAAGGCTATTCTTGGTGACACCAATCGTTCTTCCAAAGGAGTCAGTATAGCTACAGATGGCAATATGTTATTGCGGAGGATTCGTGTAGGCGATGTAAACATAGGCAATTTCCCATTAGCGATTGCTTTCTTGCAAGGTCTACAAATTTGAACAAGTAGCATTGGGCATGTCATATCTTTTGTATTTGCTAGAGTTTGAAACGCTAATTTAATTGTGTTGTTCATACTACGAATGTCTTTTTTAAAATGCAGTTGTTTACACACAGAACATGCATGAATAGGTGTGTCTTGAATAACTTTTAAATATGTAACAACTGCTTTCTTTGCTTTTGCACATTCCTTTTGCTTTTGACGAATGTCCATTCCTTGTCTGCACATATTGCGTTTCAACAAGCGCAAGTTTTTTTGCGTATTGTCATCAATGCGTGTTTGCATGCTGGTTTTGGTTTTTGAGAATTGCTCAGCAATGCAAGAGTTTTTTTTCCCTATGTTTCTTATCTTTTGTTTTTGTCTCTTTGCTTTAATTGCATCTATGTATATTGGTTCGTTGAACGATCCCTTGTCAATGTTATTCTTTACAATGTCTTCTTTTGCTATTGTCTGTTTGTTCTTTTCAAAATTATCCATTGCATTTGCAATAGAAGTATTTGTGTTGCAATTGAGCGAAAAGGGAATTTTATTTCCACAATGTTGTTGCAACAAGGGTCGGAAATGTGAATGCATTTTATCTATTACATGTTGCATTAGGAATAGAACTTTTGACGATCTATTTGTTGCATGGAATGTGGCAATATTTTCTTGCAAATTATTGCTCCATAAATGTATGTTAGTGTCTAGTAGCTCACATAACCATTGAAGAGCAAATTGATTTCCTTCTATCTGACCAATGATATATGGCTCTGCCAAATGGACAATATAGGTTTCCCATCCAGAAACAAGACATGTATCTGCTAATGTGTTTTTATCAAGGTATATGTCCAAGCATTGTATTGCTCTAATATCGTTTGAAGCAATAGAGTTATAAAATCTTTGTGCAATTGCTTTTCTAACACTTTGTCCATTAGCGAAGAGTGTCAATTCGCAGATTGATTCAAACAAAGAGTCATGGCAATTGCCTTGAACTTGAAATGACATTTCAACTTCGTTATATAGACATTGATTTACATTTGCACTTTGACAAAGCATATCAGTGGTTTGTCTTTTGGCTTGCATTGTTTTATATGACAACAATGGTTCAAAGTGGCCAGAAGCTAGTGTGTGGTCATGGAACAATATATTGTAACAATATTCAGATCTCCCGGAATTGAAATGAAGGTATTTTGTTCCTTTTGTTAATGACCAAACAGCGACTGGAACATTCAACGATTTTGAAAACCACTTGATGCAAAATATATCACCCCATAGTCCATATACACTTTGATCATTTGGTTGTGAAGAAGTTTGTGACATGCGATTGAGATATTCGTTGACATTTTGTATGTTATGCAATTCTAGCAAGTAGTCAACTGTCAATTATGTGCGCATTGACAACAATGCAAAGGGATCTTTTTGATCTAGACAAATACGAAAATGATTCACAATCCCTTCCCTTATCTCTATTGATGTATATCGGAAATGCAATAATACTGCAAGTGCATCAAACAGGCAATTCCTAGCTCATAGTGGAAATTGTCAAGTTGAAACAGATTGCTTGTAGCCAAAGCCTTATCAATTTCTTGCCAATTAGAATATTTGATGCCAAGACCATCTGCCCTTAAAACATAGTTGCCTTTACTTTTGTCTTTTTCCATATTACCTACAAAGACATTTGCGATGGCATATATTTTTTTCCCTTCTTGTTGTTGTTTTTTCTATGTCCCTGGTCATTTATATAGTAAAACCTGCATGGAAGCGAAGCGAAACAAATCCTAAGGAAAACAAAATAAGCGAATGGCATGGGTTTTTTTTCAAACCATGATGTTGTAAACATTGTAAAGTGTTCTCGTGATTGCAAATAAGCAAAGCAAAGGAAAGAACATATTCACAACAAAGATTTTTCAAAGGAAATGTATTTTTTCCTCCTAGTAGAATAGAGAAAAACGACATGTTGATTGCTAAGTTGAAATTATTAAATATCCAAAATTTGGTATCAACACAAAAAAATGGCAACTAGCAAAAAAGAAAATTTTGCGTGTGTGTGTGTGTGTTTTTTTTTTTTTGAAGCTATATTTGAATTTGTTATCTTACAACCACCAAGATGGTTTTTTGTAGGAAACTATGTAGATACGGTTCTGGTCAAAGAGAAAGCTTTTGGCAGTTAAAAGGTCACAGTCACTTTATGAAGAAATATGGATATAATGTTTCTTACAACATATCACTACACACTTGATTTCTTATTCTAGTCGGGGGCAATCATTAGATTCAATGCAATATTAGATTCATTGGTGACTTATAACAAAGGGAATCAAAGCCAAGACATTACATTGCATATTTAATGTCAATCAACCATTCTACATAATCTTCTACATATATCTTAAGCAGATATGATGATAAACATAAGCTCAATCTCATATATTAGTATAAGGATTTGATTGTACTATTCACTAACATTGTACACATATCTAAGGTTATGGAATTACATACATGTAGATTTACGTGTCATCACACATTTGTTATCTCCATAATCAAACATATAGATCTATATTCTGTTCATAGTCAAACACATAGACCTCTATTAATATAGTGACATAGACTAACTTGGATGGATTTTTGCAGGAAACTATGCAGCTACAATTCTGATCAGGTGGAAAGTTTTTGGGATTTGCAAGGTTGCAGTCACTTTATGAAGAAATATAGATATAATGTTTCTCATGACACATCACTACACACTTGGTTTCTTATGCTAGTCGAAGGGAATCATTCAATTCAACACAACAATAGATTCACTGGTTATCTATAACAAAGCAAATCAAAGCAAACGCATTGCATGGTCTATTTAATGCGGATGAATCATTCTACATAACCTTGTACATATATCTTAAGCAGATTCGATGATACACATAAGCTCAATCTCATATATTAGTATAAGAATTTGGTTCTACTATTCATTAACATTATACATATATCTAAGGTTATGGAATTATATACATGTAGATTTATGTGACATCACACATTTGTTATGTTCATAATCAAATATGTAGATGTCTATTGGAGTGCGTTGAGTAAGACATATGCTAGTCTTCTACTATAAGGTATGGTCTTACTTCATAGTTTCCATATAATAACAATGTGATAAGCTTACATGCCATGTTCAGCTTAACTCATCAACATAATTCTATGTGTTTATTCGTAATCAATTGCACAAGTTATTAGTAATGCTTATACTATACTTAAGTTGGGAATCATAATAATCAATACAAGCAAGTGATATCTATTGGTATAAACAACCTATATGTTCAACATCATCATAAAAAGCATTGTAAGGTGTTTAGGGGTTTCTAGTGATTTACTATTATACTAGGCACCCTCATGTATTGACCATAAGGATAGCCATCACCAAATATATAGATGATAACAAATTGATACTATCACTGTTAACTGCTCAACATATGGTTCAAAATTCTTACCAAAGGCCTATCCAATAACTAATTTTATAAGTGAGCCAATGTAGAAAGGGTGGTTAACAGACTAGGTTGTTTGTATAGGTTGGAACATAGAGAAAGGTATTGCCGCAGGAAAAGGTAAATGGCGATGTTCTTAGTGTCCAGCCCAATAAGATGTCCTGAAGTCCAGACATGCAATGGATCAATCCAAAGAAGATAAACAAAGAAGGTCTCTAAAGGCCGCCCGATATTATGGATATAAATAGAAAGGTGTTCATAGATAAATAACATATAGAAAAATCCCAGGTCTAAAGCAGTGAGGCACAAAAGTAAGGAGCAGAGTTTTAAGTTAGTAAAGAGAACAAACAAGCTATTTTCTATACGTAGACTAGCTCACCAAACTTAGTTATTAGTTTTTGTTCTTAACTTTTGCATCCGTAGTTCCTGAAATCACATTTGCTTTTATTTAATGGATGCTTCTTTTGTACCATTGACTATGACTATTTTTGCCTGGCCGAGTTGATTTGGCTAAGCCTTGTCGATCTACAATTAAATAATTAGAATCCACTACATTGATTAGAAATAGACCTATTTTTTGTTTTCATGCTTCAATCTTGTAGTTATTCATTTGTTCTATTATACTTTCACTTGCTGCTTTTATCCTAGTTGATTGAGTCCTAACCCTTTTAAAAAGACATGCTTTAGTATCAAACATGAACAATAGTTCTATTTTTTTTACTTTAATAGTCAATGTTATTTGGTTACAAAAAAGGCTTTGAGCAGCGGAATTTTCCAACAAAAATGTTGTTTTGAATGCATAATCTATGATTCTTACTTTGATTATATATAATTAGAAGAGAGGCCGCTCATGGCTACTCTGCTATTGCATCCCATTGAATACATACATGAATTATTTTGGAGATTTCAAAATGTGGGCAATTAAAAGTATATTGGGCCATTACACATTATATGTTAGAAGCTACCACGCAAAGGAAACAAGCCTCCTACTAACATTGGTTAGCTAGTCTTTGCTCGCTTCTACAAGAATCTCATTGAACTTTGATTCCATCTTTTTATTTCTCTGTACTTTTCCCTCACAGGCATTGGCTCCATTATTTAGCAATAGTAGCGTCAAAAGTCCCACGAGTTATGGTTTTGAGGATTCAAAAGAAATGCAGATGGGAGTGAGTTATAGCTCTGGCATCAACTACAGCCTAATCAAAATTGAATTTGAGTAAGCTATAACAAATTTTTGCCATGGGTGCCAAAGTTAATTTTTACTTTCAATTAGTTATCATAAAGGAAATAGTTTGTATATATAAACATATTTTCTGTTTTATTTTGTTAGACGATAGTTCGAAATGTTTAAAAAATATTAGAATAACATATATTAGTTATAATCAACACCTGCTATTCCAAATAATTAAGGTCTGACCAGCATTAAAATCATTACATAGCCAAAGTCAGCTCCCAAGGAGAAAGTGTCACAAAGTGAGATTTGAGTTTGGGTGGAAAGGACAACAGCATTCCTCCCAATTACTCGATTTACACTCAATTGACTATTGTTATACATTCCTCTAAGCCGAGCGATAAATTATAGTCAATTTCCTGATAAGTTGTTCACACATAGTAATGAATTTTCTAATTAAATGTAATCAAAAGGACAAAAAATGCAAAGGCAAAATCCATCAACCTCATAGACAGGGGATTTTCTCAGCAAACATATGTTGAATTGACGACGGTATAAGCAAGATTAGAGTATTCAACATTATCTTTTTCTAAATTTTGAAATAAAATTTATTTATAGTTGTCAAAAATGCTATCAAAGCATATTTAAGTATATGTCATTGCAAGAAAACTAGCCATCAAATAGCTTAAAAATCGAAATATAGGGCTTTAAAACTATGGCTATATAAACGCTTTCGATTCAATAATATAACCTATCCCAAAAGAACAAAAAATGTTGAACAAAGGGACTATTAAATTGCAATAGAAGAAAATACAAGGGCAAAATCAGCGATGGAAGCCATCAAACATTGCACATTAAAAAAAATTGCTCAACAGCATAAAGACCGCAGCCGAGTAGCACTCGTAAATTATAGACCGAAAAATCATCGTCGCCATAAAATAATAGAAATTGATACAACCCATATACATATTATAAGCGAGCTCGAAGCCAAAATTTCCCAATTGTAAACCTCTATAATAAAGGAATTTTTTTATTATCAAAACCTATATTTTTTATTTTATTTTTATCCATGTATCAAATCTAAATAATCTTTGTTTTTATCTATCTAAAATTTTATTGTCCCTATCCATCTAAAATTTTATATTAAAATGTGAATTTTTAAACTTAGACCGCGATACTTAATGCCAATAAGTGTGCCTATTTTATTTATAATGTGAAAAACCTATAGCTATTTAAAAAGAAGCCACATCGGACTTGATACTTTTGTTGTATTCAAAGTTTTCCACGAAAGAATATCATTTTGTTGACTTTTTAACTAAGGATCTTTGTCGTATTTAAATCTCTTGTTCAAAGAATATAATTTTGACGATTTTAAATTGCTTGAAGTTCAGTTAAAAGAAAATAGAGTAAGTGATAAATTTGCACTTTTTCTTTTGATTTGTAAAAACTTTTTGGGATGGCTCAAGTTCGTCATAATGCAGTGAAAAAAGGAATTTTACTAGTTCAATAGAGCTTAAAAGTTCGTCGCAATGCGGGGAAAAAAGGAAATTTAGTAGTTCAATAGAGCTTAAAAGTAATGACAGCCTCTGCAATTTCAAACATTGGTTTTAACAAAGACACAAATGATCTAGTTTGTAGCGTTGAAGCCACAAGAAATCTAACCATTCATCCTAGGAACATAGAAAGTGTCTAGGCATTCATCCTATGATGATTTGTCACTAATTATTTCAAAGTTCAGGAATTACCATGAAACTTCTCATAGAGAGAATGAACACAACCCTGTCGTATTCAAATCAAACTAGCGAATCAACGTTCGCACGAGATAAAAGTATATTTTTTTTCCTAAATATATTTTTAACAATTGAACCAAACCCATCGATATAGACAACGTAGAAAAAGAAGAATACATATTGCAGCAAGTCAAACAGTTATGAATATATCTATTGAATATAATCAGATTGAACTAATGTAAACACATGTCGTCTATCCATGTCATAGAACTAATCAAGTAGAAATGCTTCCATGCATATGCTACATTTGGCTGTTGGAGTTATCTTTGTTATTGAGCGTCTAAAATCTTGAGCGCATTTTTCCAATGCATTTACACTACGCACAATGTGAAAATTATAAACAATTAGCCTTGTCTTGCATGCAGACGCTAATTTGCCAGCTTATATGGCAGCTGTAAGCATATAGTATAAGCGGCATATCTTGTTGACACCTGGTTTTTTTTAATCGTTGTGACACAAGATAATCTTGGTATGGGTGTTCCTTCATCTAGCTCACGCCCCTATTTCAACATATTGTGTTTATATAGAGAGCTCGAGGAGTGCAGAGACTGAAGAAATATTTTATATTGAGAGCTCCAGCAGAGCACTACATTGCACTGTGGCAACTGTAGAAATTTGTGGAGGATTGTGGCTTTGATAGGAGACGACAGTTTCCTCCAGATACATGAGTTACCTTTGTTATTGAGCATCTAAAATCTTGAGCGCATTTTACCAATGCATTTACACTACGCACAATGCGAAAATTATAAACAATTAGCCTTGTCTTGCATGCATCTTGCGTGCAGATGCTAATTTGCCAGCTTATATGGCAGCTGTAAGCATATAGTATAAGCGGTATATGTTGTTGACACCTGGTTTTTTTTAATCGTTGTGACACAAGATAATCTTGGTACGGGCGTTCCTTCATCTAGCTCACGCCCCTATTTCAACATATTGTGTTTATATAGAGAGCTCGAGCACCGCAGAGACTGAAGAAATATTTTATATTGAGAGCTCGAGCAGAACACTACACTGCACTGCGGCGACTGTAGAAATTTGTGGAGGATTGTGGCTTCGATAGGAGACGACAGTTTCCTCCAGATACATGAGTTCTTATCTCTGCAAAGGTAAATATTTACAATTACATCCTCCTAAACCTAGAATTTAGTTTTAGTCAAGCTTCATTATTCTTCTCTGTTTAACCATATTTTTCTTTACAGTGCTTGCAATAACATCTTCGTCTTACACTCAATATTATTCGAGCTAGAGTAACTGTGCTTGCTATCAGGTAATCCTGGTTTATCACTTACAAGCTTTCTTATAGCCTGAAGTTAAAATGTATAAGATCTTCCCTTAATGTTTTATAGAGTATTTCTCAGGGTTTTGAGTCTGGCAGCCCTTCGAAATTTTATTTGGTCAGAAATAAAAAGAATAAAGTATGAAATTTTATCAAGATATTGAGTCTGGCAGCCCTTAGCACCCTTACGAAAATTCTACTAGGGGTTTCTCTGTTTACCCGTGAAGACACTCTATGTTGAAACCCCCCCTGCTTACCTTTATTTGCCTATCGAGACACAGATGCAATGGTGACCCCCTACAGATGAGAGTTTTTAGTTTTGAGAACCTGTCCATCTAAATATTTAAGTTTTTAACCCTCTAACACGCTATGGGCAACCTGCAATATGAATTGGTCCCGTACTAGTTGAGAGACAACTATATATTTAAGATTTCCGTTAATACCATACCGCACTTACTCTGTAAAAAATGACTGAAGTCAAGATGAGACTTCCCTGTTTCATTAGCTTATATGACTGCTTGGGACTGTGCAATTATATATTATTTGTTTACCCAGCTTTATCCTTGTTTCGATCAAGTTGATAAATAGGCACCATGTCGTCGTTTATAAATAAAAACTCTTTCTCATGCAGATGCCAAAGGTCATGGCAGTACAAGGATTTGACAGTGTCATCATAACACTATTTAATATTTGATAAAAACTCTAGCAGCAGGGTGGTGACTCACATCTTTCTTCACATTTTACGAGTTTAAATTTTTTTATTATTATTATAATTATTAATATTATTATTTAATGGATCAAGACCTTATTATCAGGTGCAATGTGTAGGATAAAACCAAACTATTAAATATGGGAATTTATATTCTAAGTGTTGTGTGCAATTATTCATGGCCCTAATAACCATATTTACGATGTGATTGATAATAAATGTCACAGGTTGGCAGAGCGATACCATTATCCCAGCATTGAATACACACCTATGTCATGGTAGCGGAAATCCATCGTGGATGAAGTGATGTGCATGATCATGTGCTGCTAACTAATGGTAACAGCTCCAGTGCTGAGTTGTGTAACCGGTGGTAATAGCTCCAGTGCTGAGTTGTGTAACCGAACAGTTTCATGGTCGTCGAGTTGGCTCCTCCGTGGCAATTGCGACCATGGCTCCATTAATATGTTTGGTATGCTTGGTAAATGTGAACGGACCCGCTGATCTCCATCGTTGTTTATGACCATATATCATTTTTATTTTTTAAAAAAATAATAAATAATAAATTTATATTCTAAGTGTTGTGTGCAATAATTCATGGCCCTAACTGATGTCTTTGACACCCTTAACCACATTTTTAAATGCGCCAAACTCTACTATGCAACAATGATGATGTCCAAAGTTGAATCTACGATTTTCCCATACGACAATTCTAATGTAACAAAAACATAGATATATTAACTTAGCAATACATTATTATTGCTTCAACATTACCATACAAATACAAACATTGTTTATTATTATTATTATTATGACTATATATATATATTATTATTATTATTATTATTATTAATAAACATACTTATGATGTGATTGATAATAAATGTCACAGGTTGGCAGAGTGATAACATTACCTCAGCATTGAATACACACCTATGTCATGGTAGCGGTAATCCATCATGGATGAAGTAGTATGCATAATAATGTGCTACTAACTAATGCTAACAGCTCCACTGCTGAGTTGTGTAACCGCTGGTAATAGCTCCAGTGCTGAGTTGTGTAACCGAATAGTTTGATGGTGATTGAATTGGCTCCTCCGTGGCAATTGCAATAATGCCTCCATTAATATGTTTGGTATGCTTGGTAAGTGTGAACGGATCCGGTGATCTCCACCGTTGTTTACGACCATATATCATTTAAAAATATATATATATAAAATAATAATAAAAACAACAATGTAGCAATAATCAAGAGAACATTAAATGAGTCTGCAACTCCTTGCACGGAATTCAGAAACCACCATGACGCCAGCCCGCCGCCGCCTGGTATTTTTTTTTATGTTGTATAAATTATGATTAATAGTTTTCAGACCTGATCTGCCATTATTTAATCTCTTATTCTGTAGTTAACTTATCAACCCTACAGATGAGAGTTTTTAGTTTTGAGAAGGTGTCCATCTAAGTATTCAAGATTTTAACCCTCTAATACGCTATGGGCAGCCTGCAATACGAATTGGCCCCATCCTTGGAACTCTCATGAGTTGTACAGTGTATGTAGATCACTGTCATAAATTCATCAGTTGAGAGACAACTATATATTTAAGACTTCCATTAATGTAAACACATGTCGTGTATCCATGTCATAGATCTAATCGAGTAGCAATGCTTTCATGCATATTCTACATTTGGCTGTCGGAGTTACCTTTGTTATTGAGCGTCTAAAATCTTGAGCGCACTTTACCAATGCATTTACACTACGCACAATGAAAAAATCATAAACAATTAGCACTGTCTTGCATGCAGACACTAATTTGCCAGCTTATATGGAAGCTGTAAGCAGATAGTATGAGCGGTGTATCTTGTTGACACCTATTTCTTTTTAATCGTTGTGACACAAGATAATCTTGGTACAGGCGTTCCTTCATCTAGCTCTCATCCCTACTTCAACATATTGTGTTTATATAGAAAGCACGAGGACCGCAAAGACTAAAGAAATATTTTATATTGAGAGCTCGAGCAGAGCACTGCACTGCACTACGGCGACTGTGGAAATTTGTGGAGGATTGTGGCTTTGATAGGAGACGAGAGTTTCCTCCGGATACATGAGTTCTTACCTCTGCACAGGTAAATATTTACAACTACATCCTCCTAAACCTAGAATTTAGTTTTAGTCAAGCTTCATTATTCTTCTCTGTTTAACCATATTTTTGTTTACAGCGCTTGCAATAACATCTTCGTCTTACACTCAATATTATTCGAGCTAGAATAGCTGTGCTTGCTATTAGGTAATCCTGGTTTATCACTTAACATATTGTGTTTATATAGACAGCACGAGGACCACAGAGACTGAAGAAATATTTTATATTGGAAGCTCCAGCAGAGCACTGCACTGCACTGCGGTGACTGTAGAAATTTGTGGAGCATTGTGGCTTCGATAGGAGACAAGAGTTTCCTCCAGATACATGAGTTCTTACCTCTGCACAGGTAAATATTCACAACTACATGCTCCTAAACCTAGAATTTAGTTATATTCAAGCTTCATTATTCTTCTCTGTTTAACCATATTTTCTTTACAGCGCCTGCAATAACATCTTCGTCTTACACTCAATATTATTCGAGCTAGAGTAGCTGTGCTTGCTATCAGGTAATCCTGGTTTATCACCTAGAAGCTTTCTTATAGCCTGAAGTTAAAATGTATAAGATCTTCCATTAATGTTTTATAGAGTATTTCTAAGGGTTTTAAGTTTGGCAGCCCTTCGAAATTTTATTTGGTCGGAAATAGAAAGAATAAAGTATGAAATTTTATCAAGATATTGACTATGCCAGCCCTTCGCATCCTTATGAAAATTCTACTAAGCGTTTCTCTATTTACCAGTGTAGACACTCTATGTTGAAACCCCCTCTGCTTACCCTTATTTTCCTATCGAGACACAGATGCAATCGTGACCACCGTCACCACTTGGGTGCTTTCAGATGGCTTGGTAACCACACGTGGCACTTCGGTTCTTTTACATGGCTTGATAGAAATGTAAATTTTTTCTTTTTAAAGCTGGGTTTGCCATGTATAGTTGAGAGCCGCTTTATATATATATATATATATATATATATATATATATATATAAATGCAGCTCTTAATGGTGCATGGCAAAACATCTTCGTCTTACACTCAATATTATTCGAGCTAGAATAGTTGTGCTTGCTATCAGATAACCCTGGTTTATCACTTAAGATATTGTGTTTATATACAGATCACGAGGACCACAGAGACTGAAGAAATATTTTATATTGGAAGCTCGAGCAGAGCACTGCATTGCACTACGGCGACTGTAGAAATCTGTGGACCATTGTGGCTTCGATAGGAGACAATAGTTTCCTTCAGATACATGAGTTCTTACCTCTGCACAGGTAAATATTTACAACTACATCCTTCTAAACATAAAATTTAGTTATAGTCAAGCTTCATTATTCTTCTCTGTTTAACCATATTTTTCTTTACAGCGCTTGCAATAACATCTTCGTCTTACACTCAATATTATTCAAGCTAGAGTAGCTGCACTTGCTATCAGATAATCCTGCTTTATCGCCTAGAGGCTTTCTTATAGCCTGAAGTTAAAATGTATAAGATCTTCCCTTAATGTTTTATAGAGTATTTCTCACGGTTTTAAGTCTGCCAGCACTTCGAAATTTTATTTGGTCGTAAATAGAAAGAATAAAGTATGAAATTTTATCAAGATATCGAGTCTGCCAGCCCTTGGCATCCTTATGAAAATTCTACTAGGCGTTTCTCTGTTTACCCGTGTAGACACTCTATGTTGAAACCCCCCCTGCTTACCCTTATTTTCCTATCGACGCAAGATGCAATCGTGACCACCGTCACCACTTGGGTGCTTTCAGATGGCTTGGTAACCACAGATGGAACTTCGGTTCTTTTACATGCCTTGACAGAAATGTAAATTTTGTCTTTTTAAAGCTGGGTTTTCCATGTACAATTGAGAGCCGCTTTATATATATATATATATATATATATATATAAATGCAGGTCTTAATGTTGCATGGCAAAAAAATATATATATAAAACCAGCTATTAACGCTACATCCTAAAATATATAAATATATATATTCCGATGAAACGATTAAAATTACTAAATTCGGATTTTGGTTAATTTCTTTACTAGGTGGAATTATTCGGTGCCTCTCGTCATGATTTGAGTCCATCTCATCTCCGTTGCAACTAATTTGGTGTTTTTTTTTATCTCATATAAATTATGGTTAATAGTTTTCAGACCTGATCTCGCATTATTTGATCTCTTATTGAGTAGTTAACTTGTCAACCCTACAGATGAGAGTTTTTAGTTTTGAGAACGTGTCCATCTAAGTATTTAAGATTTTAATCCTCTAATACGCTATGGCCAACCTGCAATACGAATTGGTCCCGTATCAATTGAGAGACAACTATATATTTAAGACTTTCGTTAATACCATACCGCGCTTACTCTGTAAAAAATGACTAAAGTCAAGATGAGACTTCCATGTCTCATTAGCTTATATGACTGCTTGGGACTGTGCGATTATATATTATTTGTTTGCCCAGCTTTATCGTTGTTTCGGTCAAGTTGATAAATCGGTACCCTGGCGTCGTTTATAAATAAAAACTCTTTGCCATGCAGATGCATGGACGCATAAAATAGTCTCGCATATGACTTTTGGTCCTCAGCAAATCACTAAAGATTTTTATATCTATGCAGTTGGGTTAAACAATCGAGAAGACATGCTTTTCCCTCGGACACCTCCCTTAACGGTCTTTTTTACTCTTGAGTCCATTTCTAATGAACATAGAGAACATACAGTAAGCTTGCGTTAAACAATCGATAAGACATAGTCTTCCCTCGTTGACCTCCCTTAAGGGTCTTTTTCACTCGAGTTCATTTCTAACGAACGTAGACAACATACAGTAATCAATTTGTTTCTTACTCAAATGTTTTATAAAGTATTTCTCAGGATTTTGAGTCTGGCAGGCCTTCGAAATTTTATTTGGTCGGAAATAAAAAAAGTAAAGTATGAAATTTTATCAAGATATTGAGTCTGGCAGCCCTTGGCATCCCTATAAAAATTCTACCAGCGGTTTCTCTGTTTACCCGTGAAGACACTCTATGTTGAAACCCCCCCTGGTTACCCTTATTTGCCTATCGAGACAGAGATGCAATGGTGACCACCGTCAGCATTTGGGTGCTTTCAGATCGCTTGCTAACCACAGTTGGCACTTGGGTTCTTTTAGATTGCTTGATGGGAATGTAAATTTTGTGTTTTTAAAGCTGCATTTGCTATGCATAGCTGAAACCCGCTTTATATATATATATATATATATAAAAATGCAGCTCTTAATGGTGCATGGCAAAATATATATATAAAACCAGCTATTAACGGTACATCCTAAAATATATATAGAAATCCCGATGAATCGATTAAAATTACTAGATTTGGATTTTGCTTAATTTCTTTACTAGGTGGAATTATTGTGTACCTCCCTTCATGATTTCAGCTCCATATCATCTGCGTTTCAAATAGGTTGGCAATTTTTTTTATCTCGTATAAATTATGCTTAATAGTTTTCAGACCTGACCTGCCATTATTTAATCTCTTATTCAGTAGTTAACTTATCAACCCTACAGATGAGAGTTTTTAGTTTTGAGAAAGTGCCCATCTAAGTATTTAAGATTTTAACCCTCTAATACGCTATGGGCAGCCTGCAATACGAATTGGTCCCATCCTTGGAACCCTCATGGGTTGTACAGTGTATGTATATCACTCTCATAAAGTCATCAGTCGAGAGACAACTATATATTTAAGACTTCTGTTAATAGCATACCGCACCTACTCTGTAAAAAATGACTGAAGTCAAAATGAGACTTCCATGTTTCACTAGCTTATATGACTGCTTCGGACTGTGCGATTATATATTATATTTTTGCCCAACTTTATCGTTGTTTCACTCTAGTTGATAAATCGGTACCCTGTCATCGTTTATACATAAAAACTCTTTCTCCTGCAGATGCATGGAGAGATACAATAGTCTCGCATATGACTTTTGGCCCTCAACAAATCAGTAAAAAATTTTATACCTATGTAGTTGGGTTAAAAAATCGAGAAGACATGGTCTTCCCTCCGAGACCTCACTTAAGGGTCTTTTTTACTCTTGATTTCATTTCTAACAAACGTAGAGAATATACAGTAACATTGCATTAAACGATCGAGAAGACATGGTCTTCCCTCGCAGACCTCCCTTAAGGGTCTTTTTCACTCTTGAATTCATTTCTAACGAACGTAGAGAACATACAGTAATGAGTTTGTTTCTTACCCGAGAAACAGCACGTGCCTGTACGCAGTTTGAAGACCTCGATGTAACCTAGCATTACCTACAAGACATAAGTTAAACCAGGAGAATTTTTATCAATAAGCAGGTAAGTAAATAAAAAATAGTTTAAGTGTATGAATCATTTTCGGTCCTCAACAAATCAGTAAATTTTTTTATATCTATGTACTTGGGTTAAACAATCCAGAAGACATGGTCTTCCCTCCGAGACCTCACTTAAGGGTCTTTTTTATTCTTGATTTTATTTCTAACAAACGTAGAGAATATACAGTAAGATTGCCTTAAACGATCGAGAAGACATGGTATTCCCTCGCAGACCTCCTTTAAGGGTCTTTTTCACTCTTGAATTCATTTCTAACAATCGTAAAGAACATACAGTAATGATTTTGTTTCTTACCCGAGAACTAGCACGTGCTTGTACGCAGTTTAAAGACCTCGATGCAACCTGCTTGTACGCAGTTTGAACACCTCGATGCAACCTACCATCACCTACAAGACATAAGTTGAATCAGGAGAATTTTTATCAATAAGCAGGTAACTAAATAAAAAACAGTTTAAGTCTATGATTCACTGTAACCAAACCTACCAGAAACAAGAATTCAAGTCTCAATTTGATGCCGGTATGAAGCTGCGCGTTTGTGATCAGCCAAGTCGCAAAGCTATGACATGGACTTCTTCGACGTGGGTCTAGCTTGTGTTAGAAGCTTTATCTAGTAAGACCGTAAGTCGGATGTATCAGAAAAATTCATAGACCTCCAAGCCGAGACCCACTCAAACAAGATGGTAGAATAAACCCTTTCACGCCCTTTGTCTCCTCCAGAACTATCGGTTAGAATTTCTACAATCCACCTATTAACGCCTCGCAGATAATACAAGAGGGTAGAGCCGCCTCGCAGAGCCAAAGGTCATGGCAGTACAAGGATTTGACAATGCCATCATAACACTATTTAATACTTAATAAAAACTCCAGCAGCAGGGTGGTGACTCACATCTTCCTTCACATTTTACGAGTTTAAATTCTTTTTTTAATATTATTGTTATTATTATTATTATTATTATTTTTTATTTTTTATTTTTTTTTTATTATTATTTTTTTATTATTATTAGAATTGTTATATGGGAAAATCGTAGATTCAACTTTGGACGTCATGATTAATGGAACAAGACCTTATTTTATCAGGTGCAATGTGTAGGATAAAATGAAATTATTAATAATAATAATAATAATAAAAAATAAAAAAAAATCAAACTATTGTGCAATTATTCATGGCCCTAATAACCATACTTACGATGTGATTGATAATAAATGTCACAGGTTGGCAGAGCGATAACATTACCCCAGCATTGAATACACACCTATGTCATGGTAGCGGAAATCCAACGTGGATGAAGTAGTGTGCATGATCACGTGCTACTAACTAATGGTAACAGCTCCAGTGCTGGGTTGTGTAACCGGTGCTAATAGCTCCAGTGCTCAGTTGTGTAACCAAACAGTTTGATGGTGATCGAGTTGGCTCCTCCGTGGCAATTGCAATCATGGCTCCATTAATATGTTTGGTATGCTTGGTAAGTGTGAAGGGACCCGCTGATCTCCACCGTTGTTTACGACCATATATCATTTTTTTGGCAAATTGATAAAACTACGCCAGCATTGAATACACACCTATGTCATGGTAGCGGAAATCCATCGTGGATGAAGTAGTATGCATAATCATGTGCTACTAACTAATGGTAACAGCTCCAGTGCTCAGTTGTGTAACCAGTGGTAATAGCTCCAGTGCTGAGTTGTGTAACCGAACAGTTTGATGGTGATCGACTTGGCTCCTCCGTGGAAATTTCAATCATGGCTCCATTAATATGTTTGGTATGCTTGGTAAGTGTGAACGGACCCGCCGATCTCCACCGTTGTTTACGACCATATATCATTTTTATTTTGAAAAAAACAATAAATAAAAATTTATATTTTAACTGCTGTGTGCAATAATTCATGGCCCTAACTGATGTCTTTGAAAACCTTAGCCACATTTTTAAATGCGCTAAACTCTACTATGCAACAATCGTGACGTCCAAAGTTGAATCTACGATTTTCCCATATAACAATTCTAATAATAATATAAAAAAATAACCGTACTTACGATCTGATTGATAATAATAAATGTCACAGATTCGCACAGTGATAACATCATGCCAGCATTGAATACATACACACATATGTCATGGTAGTGGAAATCCATCGTGGATGAATTAATATGCATAATCATGTGCCACTAACTAATGTTAACAGCTCCAGTGCTGAGTTGTGTAACCGGTGGTAATAGCTCCAGTGCTGCTGAGTTGTGTAACCGAACAGTTTGATGGTGATCGAATTGGCTCCTCCGTGGCAATTGCAATGATGGCTCCATTAATATGTTTGGTATGCTTGGTAAGTGTGAACGGACCCGATGATCTCCACCGCTGTTACGACCATATATCATTTTTTTTTTAAATAACAAATAATAATAAAAAAACAACAATGCAATAAAAAAACAACAACAATGTAACAATAATTAAATGAGTCTGCAACTCCTTGCACGGAAGTCAGAAGCCACCATGACGTCAGCCCGCCGCCCCCTCTTGGGGTGGGAAAAACTAGGCTGACGTCATTGTTTTACAACCAATTATATTTAAAAAAAATACCAATTTAAAAAACTGGATTTAATATAGCAAATTCAAACTATATTCAAACTATAGCTCTAGCATAAATTTCTAGGCTCAATAGGAAGCAATAATAGGCATTCAACGATATATTTATGTTCCCCTTCGGGGACATAAAAAGAAAATATAGGTTCAGCATCTTTTTTGCTTATTTTATTTTATTTTTAATATTTTTTTCTCTATGATCCGACTTGTTATTCGGTGAATGTAGTAAGCACCCATTAAGTCCTGCTTGAATAACAAAAATCATAACAATTCACACATTCTAAAAAAAATATTTAAAAATAATAAATAACAAATATTACACGTAATACATTACATAATATTTATAATAAAAGAATATTTAAAAAACAAAAAAGAACAAAAATATAATATATATGGGAAAACCTTAAAAATAGAAAATATAGGTTCAGCATCTTTTTTCCGTATTTTATTTTATTTTTAATATTTTTTTTCTCTATGATCCGACTTGTTATTCGGTGAATGTAGTAAGCACCTATTAAGTCCTGCTTGCTGAATGTTCAAAAGGAGCCTATTTTTATATTGAATTCTCCAGGTCTGCTCTTGGAAGGTCTTAATATGTCTTCTCAAGGCATAGACTTTCCACTGATTTCGTCTGTTCATAGCCACTATGAGACTCAGGTGGGTATCTCGTCGAAGCCTTTCTGTCCCCCTTCTGGTCAGGTGGGTTTTTTGGCCAAGCCTTCTTTATGTGACATCGTTAAATCCTCTCCTCCAACTACCTTTCTTGGCAATTCCCCAATGGATAAAGAAAAGGGTTTGGTTGATACCGTTACATCAATTAGTTTACTGAAGAATGCAAAAGGTGTTATCCATGGTGGTCTGGCAAATAATTTTTCTCCTATTAAAACTAGGAGTGTCAGAAAGGGAAAATTGTTTGAGGATATCGATAGGGTTTCTACATCTAGTGATTTGGTAAATCACTCAACTGACTCAAAAAGGGCACTTAGAGACATAAATCCCTAGCTAGGGTTAAGTTATGATTATTCTCTCACTAAAAATCAGAGGGATTGGGGGCCCTCAGAAAACATTAACCCTCAAAAGGTTACTTGAGAAGGAGAAGCCAAATCTGGTTTTTCTACAAGAAACAATGGTCCCGATGGAAATATCTAGGACATTTTTTCATAAATTAAAAGGGGACTGGGTTGTGGTGTCTACTGATGTAGGGGGTCAGTCTGGGGGACTTCTATCAGCATGGAATCCAAATATTATGAATTTATCGGTGCACTATTCTATACTGGGCATTCAATTAATCGGTTGTTTATTGGGATGTGCAGATAATATAAACTTTATTAATTGTTATGCTCCATACCTACTTCGAAAGGACTTATGGGATTCTGCTGATAACTCAGGTTTATTACAGCTTCCAAATACATTGTCAGCAAGAGATCTCAATCTATCTCTGTCAGTGGCCGAAATTTGGGGTTCAAAAGTCCGTTTGGGGTTCAAAAGTTAGTAATTATTTCACGAACCTTTTCTCAAAGTTGGGACTAAATGACATAGAACCTAATCCTATTGCTCCGACCTGGAGTAATTTTAGGGAGGAAGGTGAATGCATATCCAAGAGATTGGATCATTTTTTGGTGGGCAACTCTCTAGTGGGTGTGGCTCACAGGTACAGATCATGGATAGATTATTCTAACATCTCAGATCATAAGCCAATTTTTTTGGAATTGAATTTTGAAGTCAAGAGGAACCCTTATGTGTTCAAGTTTAACCATATGAGGTTACAGATTCCAGACTTCAAAGCATTGGTGAAAAAAGAATGGTTGGATTTCCAAACTATTCCTAATGATCCTCCATCTTTTTATTTAGTTAAAAAACTAAACCACTTGAAATCCTCAGTATTGAAATGGGAAAGGATAAGGAAGAGAAGGTTACAAAATGATATGAGGTTAATTGAGATGAAATTGGCTGACTTCCATTCACATTTTCAAGGTGGCCCTCTATCAACTCAGAAAAATTCCATTCTTCAGGAGATGGAACAACAAAAACTTCATTTTCTGAGTTTGGACAAGGAGACTTGGCAGCTCAAAAGCCGTGCACTCTGGATATCTCTGGGTGATAAAAATAACAAATATTTTCATAAATTCATTGAAGGTAGAAGAATTCATAATACTATCTAGTCTTTAAGGGATGGTGAAGGGGCTCAAATTAGTTCTCACTCGGATCTCCAAGATGAAGCGGTTAAATTTTATCAGAATTACTATAGAGAAACAAAGGCCCTGAGGATTTCTGAGCAAATCAAGGTCATTAGAGAATATCCTCACTTTTTCTCCAATGCGGAAGGGGAAGCTATTTTATCTCATGTTTCTTTATTGTAAATCCATAGAGTTTTATACGGTTTTGCAAAGGCAAAGAGTCCAGGTCCAGATGGCTGGACCGTGGAGCTCTTTTTGGAATTTTTTGAGATTATGGGGATAGATTTAATTGCAATGGTGGAGGATACGAGATTAATTGGTAGGATACCAATGGCCCTAAATTCAACCTTTATCACATTGATTCCAAAATATTCTAATCCAGAATCATTGGAGGAATTTAGGCCTATATCATTATGCAACCTTTGCTACAAAATAATCGCTAAGATTATTTCCAATAGATTAAAGCTGGTTTTATCAAGAAATATATCAATGGAACAATTTTCGTTTCTTAAGAACATGTAGATTCTCGATGCAGTGGGTGTCGCTCAAGATACTTTCCACAACATTAAATTTCGCAATCTAAAGGCATTGATCCTCTAATTGGATCTCTCCCGAACATATGATAAGGTGAACTGGGATTTTCTTTGGCTTGCCTTGATCCAAATCGACATCCCATGGAAAGCAATGAAGTGGATCACGGCGTGTGTTAAATCTGTTAACTTTTCAATATTGATTAATGGGAGTCCTATTGAATTCTTTGTAAGCTCCCGTGGCATTCGAAAAGGTTTCTCGTTGTCTCCACTGTTACTCTTGATAGTCATGGAAGGCTTCAGCAAGAAACTAATTAAAGCAAAGGCAAATAATCAAATTTTTGGTATAAAAGTTTCTCCGGGTATGTCTGTTACGCATCACCTCTTTGTTAATGGTGTATCGTTGTTTGGGGTAGCTAAGATCTCAGAATGGGTTTGTATAAAAAATGTATTGTTTTTATTTTGTGATACTACATGTATGGAAATAAACAACAGAAAATCCTTATTCTTGGAACACAATTTGGAGCCGGCCCTTATGGGGGGGGATTTTAAACATTCTCCCATACGAGACACGAGATCTTATTAAAGGAACTAAATATTTGGGGTATTTTATAAAACCAAATGGTTACTCGATCAATGACTGGTTATGGCTCCTCAAGAGATTCAATTGTAGAATACATCATTGGTGTTGGAGGAGGTTATCCTATGGAGGGCGGATCACTTTGGTAAAATCGATCTTGCATAACTTGTGTGTTTACTGGTGCTCTATGAGTAAGATCCTAAAAACAATCTTGTCAGGCATTAGAGTACGAATTCATAATTTCATCTGGTCAGGTAAAGAAACTCATGAGATACACTTAGTGGATTGACAGAATTTAAATCATCCATTAACCTTGGGGGTTGGTCCATAAAAAAAATATATGATTTTTTTACACCTCTCCTTGCCAAGAGTATGTGGAGGGATTTAATGGTTGATGTTCTTTAGGGTTCAATCATAAAATATAAATACTTTAGAGGCCTATCCACTTTGCTTTGGTTGATATCGGCTCATAAATTGTCCAAAGGTATATCGAATATGTGGGATGGACTCTTATCGGCTCTTCTAATGATGGAAAAATGGACATCTTGGTTATGTGGAGATGGAAATCAAATAAGGTTCGGGGAGTATCTGATCATTTTCATCCCTAGTTCTTTCATACTTTCTGCATATATGTTATTTTTGCTACAGAATAAAGGTTTCTACACACTTAGGCATGCTATCTCCACCATTCCCTCTATTAGACCTTTGGGGAAATGGATATCTGCTTCACAGATTGGTCTTTGTGAAGGTATTTTTAAGGAATGGGAGGCTTATATTTTGGAACTCTACAGGGAAAATATCCATTTAACTGAAGTTCAGGATAGTATTCTATGGTCTTGGAACACTCATGATGGAGCGCTTACAACAAAAATGGCTTATGAAGCTTTGATGTTGTCATATCCTTTGGATAAGATTTAGTGGCATTCGGCATGTTGGAAGTGGAATATTCCTCTGAAGCTTAAATATTTTATCTGGCTGACTTTGGATAACAAGCTGCTTACCTGGGAGAATATCCAAAAGAGAGGTTTCATTGGACCCAATATTTGTTCTCTTTGCAATCTAGAGGCAGAATCAGTTTTACACCTTTTTGTTATGTGCCCATACAGTGCTTGGGTCTAGTTGGAAATTAAGAAACTCTTCACTGGTATATCTAATTGGTCTGGGAACTCGCTACCAGAATGTTTATCAAGATGGTTTTCACATAAATATGACATGGGAGAATTGGTTGTGTTTATCATCTGGGAGACTTGGAAGTCTCGTAATCTTGGGATTTTTGAAAATATTCATGTACACCCCTCTCTGTGTGCAAGGAAGGCGCTTGTTAGTTATAAGAAATTCATAGGTGTTTCCTCCATTCTCTTTCCTTTGGTTCCTTCACATCTGTCATCATCTTCTGTCAGTTTTGAAGGGGTTTATGCTTGTTTCGATGGAGCTTTTGTAACGTACCCTTCTGTTGGATGCTCTGATACCAAACTGTAACGTACACCATGTTACACATATACATATCTGCAATGTATAAGACTATAAACCCATTCAATTAAAAATTTCTTTTAAGCATCCAATTAACGACTTTATTAATATCATTGGTTTCCCATAAGCATAATTCATACAAATGACTCTCAATCAGGCATTCAAACTTTGTAACTAGGTTTATGCCTATCATTCTATGAACAAAACATGAGCCATACATTCATCAATGAGGTAGTGACAGTGTAAGAATACATGTAATACATAAACGAAGTTTAACCTTACATATTTCACATGCCAGATCCATAATGCAGGTTTCTCATGCAATTGAAGGAAACATCATTCAAGAGTACAACCTTATACACAGGCTTAAGCATAACATAATTATTGCTTACATATAATTACACCTTCATTCAACAATTTGAACATAACAAGCATAATAAAACACATGAACATTATAATTCATACACAGATACACTTATCTGAAATTCACATGAATGTGGCAACTGGCTGCATGTGAACCATACTCCACCCAACCTTAGAACTTGTCCAGCCTGTACTATTTAAACTCCCAAGTTCACCCCTGAGCCAAGATCCAGACCTTAACCAAAGATAGCTCACCAAATTTTTCCCAACTACCTCTCAGAGTCTAAGGTGGAATTAATAGAGGTAAAAGATATACACAGGGTTCAGCAAACAATAAGTTGGTAACCAATTCCTTATCAATTCCACAATTGAACTACCCGAGTTCTTTCCCAAAAAGCACATCGACACACTTCACTACCAACGTCGGGAATCCCTCTGGATCTCATGCTTAATTGCCAATTTACTGGTGTATGCAACCAAGGAAATCATGGCCAAAATGGTTTAACTCAACAATTTGGGTTCAGGTTCATCACAAGGAATTCTTCCCAAGTTTTCTTCACTCTCTTCAGAACTTAAAGACACACAGTGATCCCCTTCACTATTTGTGTCTGAAAATCCTTCCCATATTTTCTCACTTCTCCTCCATTCAGCATACACCTTCACTGTCCCTGTCTCTGCGTGCATCCTCCTAGACTGACGTCCAACCACCCTTGGTTGTGCATACAACAAACTGCCCCACTTCCTCCTAGATCATCGAGGAAACCCTGTGTCCTCCTTTGGGATCCGACGTGGTTATCCCAAAGGAACACGTTCCTCCATCCATAGTCACGATTAGCCACTAAATCTCTAGATTAAATCATAATTAATAATAATTAATTATTAGTTAATCCCCCACTAATAATATGGCATAGGAGTATGGGGTTTTGGGTTTATCATAAGTTTTATAGAACAAGGGTTTAGGGAACAAGGTACATAAGTCCTTCTTACCCCCTCACAACCCTCGGTTAATATCTGGATCTCCTCTTCAATGTATTGCTCCTCATGCGTCCAACTAGTATTTGTATTAAAATATTATCATGCTATGTACATACTCATAGCCACAATGTTCAAATTAAAATAACAGCTCAACAGTCAAACCAAAGCTGGGAAGGAGCACTAAAGGCTTGTATTTTTCCTCTCTCATTATCATGACTTGTAGGCTCACTTCTCCTTGTTTGGATTTCTCTTAATGTAACACCAAAAAGCCCCTTGCTCTTTTCCCTAGGAACTTACATTTTCCTCTAATGCCCTTAACCCTTGACATACAGGGACACACCATGTCTAAAATATCTAATTCATGTTTGATTATTTCCTATAAGTACTAATTATATCCCACTTCATAGCATTAATTGTTCTACACAAGTTAGGATGTTTATTCCTTCAAGAAGCATTTACTATAAAACATGGGCCTAAGGGTTAAGAACATGTGTTTCCTCCTAGGAGGTCATTGGTTCAAATACGGAGGGGGGTAAGGTATGTATACCTTCGTAGACTTTAACAATTACAACATTACGTAGAGGTGGTTCCCTTGTCCCACAAACAAGGGATTCTTATACACCAAATTGATGTCTGGCTTGGTTGTGACCGTAAAAAATAGATTATTATTAATAAGATTTTTTGTTTGTTGTAATAAGGTTGAGATTCAAATCATTTTATTCGATGGTTAGTTCTTACATTTATATAATTATTGCAATTAGCCCAGTTATTCTATATTTGTATGCTTATTTTAAATGGACAATTTGACTTGCACAATTTATTCCTAGTTCAAAAAATGTAATTAAAGATATGCAATTAATTTGATATATGGAAAATGAAAAAATACAACAATTAAAATGTTTCAAGGGATTTCATATGAGTATAGATTGAGTGGGCCTAATGCTTAAGAACGTGTGTTTCCTCCTTAGTGCTCACAAGTTCATATTTAGAGAAGGGAACGATGTGTACACCTCCATAAACAAAGTAGTCAAATTGTTGCGTAGAGGGGGTCCCTTGTCCCACAAACAAGGGGATATGATATGTTAGTTTGATGTTTGTGTAGGTTGTAACCTTAATTAGATTTTTTTCCAAGTAATATATCTTAGGAGAAACCTCCAAGGAATTTCCCCTCATTATAAGGATTATACACATAAATCCAAGTTAGCAATTCATCAATAAATCATATATATCTCACCAACAATTGCACAAAGAGAAGGCATGTCACAAAGTGGGATTTGAACCCTGATGGAGAGGGTAAAACAATTTCCCCACAACTACTTGAGCTACACCCAACTGACAAGTTAGATTATTATTATTATTAATTTACAAGTTTACTTTCTTCTGCATTTTTTCATCCACTTATTTCCCTAATTAACCATATATGAAAGATATGGGTATTTATGCAATATCTCTTGCATTTCCTAAATTCAATCTCAAGAATTCATTTATCAAACAAAAAACATTTAATTTTACACTTCAAATGATGAACCAAAGGATTTAGATTTACATGTTAAAGCATAATAATAACAAAACGAACAAAAATGCCCAATTAGCTCTAGCAAGTTTTCTAGCTCTTGTTCTAGCTCAGCATATTCAATATTCCAAAGGACAAAATAATGTCTCACCTGAGATGCGCATAGGAATCAAATGGACAATGCAAGTGGTGCACAGGGAAGGAGGGGGTTTTTTTCCATGTACTTGTCCACTCATCCATTCATTCACATACATATTAACCAACCTATCAATCATATCTCTGTGTAGAAAATACATTCACAAAAGTAATAAATAATAGATACATATTGTTAATTTTTCGATAATTTCATTCCATTATCATTCAAGATCTCTAAGAGAATAACATGTATAGCATATCAATCATAGACACAATAACAAGCACATAAGAGACACAGAGTTTCACCGGGGGAAAACCAAGAAGGTGAAAAATCCTGCAACTTCCTCAGAGATAGAATAATCCCCAATACAAGATCACAAGGATCAAACCCAATAAGATGTCTCTAGCAGATACTCCTCCTCCTCCACATGTGCACCACTTTCTCACTTAGCTATGCGAGCTTGAGAAGCGAGTGAATGAATAGAATGAGAGAGGCACACCCTCTATTTATACACTAACTTGACCTGCCAAGAAATCACTGGGGACGACTTCCTAATGAAGCCTAATAACCCAACCACATGACCTAACTAGGACCGACCCCACACTGGTGGTCTAATAACCCATCAATACAAATGATGGCACTTACAATGTAACTTGCGACACTTGCAAATACAAATGACGACACTTCCAATTAGAGGAATAAGACATCTCTGTTGGATATACAATAAAGTACAAATGTAATATACAAGTGAATATATTTCGAAGTTACAAATACATCAACACTCCCTCTTAACTAGGAAGGTATTCTGAACACAGGTCAATTGGCGCAAGTCTTCAATTCTGGAGCTGGATCATCATCACTGGATCATGGAGCATCATCATCATCACTGCTACTGTACTTGACATCTCAATCACTAGGATATCTCTAAATTCTCCTCGTCATAAGAAGTTCTATAGAGCCATCCCTTTTTCATGTTGGATGTAGGCCCACCTCCTGCAGGTCTTCATCAATACTGGCCATACTGTGGAATCCTCAGGACTTATTACGTGCGTCACAATGCCTCGAAAGAGTATCCCAGGATCCTTTAAGTGTCGAAGCATGACTGAAAAGATCTCCCAGGTCAACTTACATGTGAGCCCCACCACAAAACCTCGACAGAGTATCCCAAGATCCTTTATGTGCCGAAGCATGATCGATAAGATCTCCCAAGGAAATATTACATGTGGTCACCACAAAACCTCGAAAGAGTATCCCAGGATCCTTTATGTGTTGAAGCACGACCGACAAGATCTCCCAAGGCAATATTACATGTGGTCATGCAAAAACCTCGAAAGAGCATCCCAAGATTGATTACGAGCACATAGCTCAACCTATCGGATCTCCCAGGGAAATATTATATGCCATAGGACAAAACCTCGAAAGAGTATCCCAAGATCCTTTATGTGCCGCAGCATGACCAACAAGATCTCCCAAGGCAATATTACATGTCCTCCCAAAGAAAAACCTCGAAAGAGTATCCCAGGATCCTTTATGTGCTGAAGCACAATCGGCAAGATCTCCCAGGTCAATTTACATGCTCATCTGCACAACCTGTCCATGGCCACTGAGTATCAACCTGATACTCACCATACATCATCCTAATGTACAACATCACATGATCATCTTGATCATCATCATAGCATCGTCTTGATGCATATCATCCAGAGTATCATCCTGATACTCATCACACATGATCATCCTGATCATCATCACTACATCGTCCTGATGCATATCATCTAGAGTATCATCTTGATACTCATCACACATGATCATCGTCTTGATGCATATCATTCAGAGTATCATCCCGATACTCATCACACATGATCATCCTGATCATCGTCACTGCATCGTCCTGATGCATATCATCATACATGATCCAACTGATCATACAAAGCATCCAACTAATGCATATACAAAGCAGGAACTGGAGCATGGTCCTGATGCTCATCACACAACGCTTACATCCGTAGCCATGGAAGGATCCTCCTATCACCATGCTTGGAATGGCTCCTGCGAATGTGTCCCATCACTTCTTCCTCGAAGTGTCTTCAATCTGAAGAACACCAAGCCCCTCTCTGAAGTACTCAAACTTCACTCTGGCTAGTGGTTTCGTCAACACATATGCAACCTGCTCATCCGTCGCAACATACAGCAGCTTCACTGCTCCTCTTTGATCTCGATGTGCTTTGACCTATCATGGAACACCGGGTTCTCAGTTAGCTTTACACAACTCTGGTTTTCACAAAAGATACTAGTAGCATCCAACGGGAGATCAAGTAACTTCCTAAGCCATACTACCTCACAACTAGCCGAACAAGCTCCGACATACTCTGCTTCGACTGTACTCAGTGCTACGCAGGACTTATTTCTACTAAACCAAGAGATCACACATGATCCCATACTGAAGTAGGACCTAGAAGTGCTCTTCCTATCTATAGAACTACCTGCCCAATCTGAATCAACATAACCCTCCAGGTTAAACTTTTGATTTGCATAATACTTGAGCCCATAATCAATTGTACCCTTTAGGTACCTCAGAATATGATTTACATCAACTAGGTAAACACCTCTGGGATCCATCAGGAACTGGCTCAATGTGTTCACCGCAAAGAAAATATCTGGTCTCATGTTTGTCAGGTACATCAAGGACCCAATCATCTGGCGATACACCGTGACATCAACCGGATCAGATGAAGCATCACACAGAAGCTTCAGGTTCGATGCCATAGGTGTGGCCATGGCCTTGCAATCCATCATTCTGAAATGCTTCAGGATCTCTACTACATACTTCCCTTGTCCAAGGAAGATTCCATCTGTACTTTGCCACACCTCCATGCCTAGAAAGTAATGCATCATCCCCAAGTCCTTCATCTCGAAAGCGGCAGCAAGCTTCCTCTTTGTATTGGCAATCAATCTATCCTCACCTGTAACAAACAGGTCATCCACCTACAATTGTAGTATCACTGGATTGCCTTCATCAACCTTGTAGTAAAGGTTGGAATCCACTTTACTCTTGGTAAATCCCAAACTAGATAGAAAGTTGTCTATCCTACCATACCAAGTCCTAGGAGCTTGCTTCAAGCCATACAAGGCTTTCTTCAATCTGCACACATATGACTCCCTGTCATGTGTCTCAAACCCGAGTGGATGCTCCACATACACTTCCTCTTCGACTACACCAATCAAGAAAGTTGTCTTGACATCCATTTGGTGTATTTCCACTTCATCATTGTAGCCAAAGCAAGTACTGTTCTGATGGAAGTGTATCTGGCTATAGGTGCAAAAATCTCTTCATAGTCTATTCCCTCTTTCTGGGAGAAGCCACGAGCTACAAACCTCGCCTTGTATTTCTCTATGCTGCCATCTACAGCATGCTTGATCTTATAGATCCACTTGGAAGTCACAAAAGACTTCCCTTTAGGTCTTGGGACCACATCCAAAACATCATTCTTCATGATCGATTGGTACTTCTCGATCATGGCATCCTTCCATTCTTTCTTTTTTGCTTCTTCATAAATGGAAGGTTCTTTGTTCATAATGTCATAGAGAAAGGAAACATAATTGGTATGTGATCTGGTCCTCTTCCTTTCTCTGTGTTCTTCTGGAATTCCATACCTTTCTGCATCTTGGATGAGCTCTCTAGCCCATGCAGGTTTCCTCTTGTGAGATTTCTTCTCATGGGGTGGATCTATAGGTTCTTGTGGATCTTCAATTTCACTATCTTCTTCTGGAATTGATTCTTTCATAGTGGTGTCTTGAAATCTGGTTAACTTTGGTACTTCATGGTCTTCAACATGTGTCTTCCTCGATTTGATGTATGCTGAGTCTTCATCAAATGTTACATTCCTGTTGATTTCAATCTTCCTGAACCCTAGAAAGTATATTCTGTAAGCCTTCAAGATTTCACTGTAACCCACAAAGATGCCCTTATTTCCTGAAGGATCTAGATTTCTCCTCTTTTCCTTTGGAATGTGTGTAAATACGGGACAGCCAAATATTCTGAGATGACTAACTTCAGGTTTCTTACCAAAGAAAACTTCTTCTGGTGTCTTGTTGTCAAGTATCTTGTAAGGTGTTTTGTTCTGCACATATACAACTTCCCTAGCTGCTTCTGCCCATAGATGCATAGGCAGATCCTGGTCATGAAGCATTGCCCATGTTGCTTCCATGATAGTTCTATTCTTCCTTTCTGCAACTCCATTTTGTTGTGGATTGTAGGGAGCAGTCAACTCCCTCTTGATCCCTGAATCACTGCATAGCTTCTTGAAATCACCTGAAGTGAATTCTCTGCCATTGTCGGATATGAAGGTCTTGATCTTCTTATCAGTTTGATTTTCTATCAAGGCTTTTAATTCCTTGAACTTATCAAATACTTCATCTTTATTCTTCAAGAAATAAACCCAAGTCTTCCTAGAGAAATCATCAATGAAGGAAACATAGTATACATACCCACTCAGAGAACCAGATGACATCGGACCGCATACATCGAAGTGGATAATTTCCAAGATTCCTTTTGCACATCCTTTGCAAACCCCTTCATGCTTTGACTGGATTTCAGGAAGACCTTCTACTGCTTTGCTTGAAATTGGTAGTGCTCTATAGTGCATGTGTGCAAGCCTTCTGTGCCAAAGTTCACTTGGCTCCATGGACTCATGTACCATGTCATGTTCAGGTTGTCCCTTTAATTTGTACAATCCTCCCTCTTTATCTCCAATCACTGACTGCATCATATATGGTCTTACCCTTAGGCCACATGAGTAATTGGCCATCCACAAATGCAACTCTAATTCCTTTTGCATCCAAAGATGATATCGATAGGAGATTCTTCTTTAGCCTAGGTACATATAGAACATCTTTCATTTTCAAAGACTTCCCCAAGTCTAGTTTGTAGGAGGCTTCACCACTTCCTTTGATAGGATATTGATAGTCATCCCCAAGTTTCACCTTATGAGGTGACTCATGTTCAAATAGATCTACAAAGGATTCTTTAAACCCAATCATGTGTTTGGAAAGCCCACTATCAATAAGCCAATCATCACATCCATGAGAGATAGTACCTGTGAGAGCAAAGATTAGAACATATTCATCTTTATTTGATGAGTCATCACTTTCTGCTCTAGTCTTCTTGTTGGGAGGTTCATCATCTTCAGTAGCATGAGCATGATATCTCTTCTTGTTGCTCTTCTTCTTCTTGTTGAAGTTGTTGTTGTTGTTCTTTTTGTTCTTAGGACATTCTGAGGAAAAGTGTCCCTTCTCATTACATGTAAAACATCTTAGATATTTCTTATCTCTATGATGATGGTGTGGATTTTTCTTGTGATAATATTTCTCCCTCTTAGACTTTCCTTTCTTGGTGTGTACTGTGAGAGCTTGATCTTCATTTCCCATCTTTTCTTCTCGGGCCACAAGCCTAACTTCTTCTTGTGAACATTCCTCCCACAATCTACTGAAAGAGATCAGTTTCCTTCTTACACAGATTCCTTGAATGAAGGAGTCCCATGACCTAGGTAGGCCATTCAATGTGGTCATTACAATTTCTCCATTCTCTACTACTTCATCCACAACTTCAAGTTGTTCCTTTATTTGAGAGACCTTAGAAAAGTAGGATTGAATGGTCTCTCCGTTTTGAAGCTTTACCCCTTTCAATTGGTTTCGTAGAGTCATCTTCCGATTTATGTTCTTTCCTTCAAACAACTTGGTCAAGGAGTCAAACATCTCCTTAGGTGTCTTTAGGGAAGACACATGGGGTATGAGATGGTCTTTGATAGAATCAACAATGATTCTCTTAGCCTTGACCAAGTTCTTCTTGTGTAAGGATTTAGCCTCTTCTCTCTCTGGGACAAGAACCTCTTCACTTATGTAAGTGTCCAACTCATTCTCTTCTAGGATTAACCCAATCCTATAATTCCAGGCTCAAAAGTTATCAGCTCCTTCAAGATTATCCTTCAAGCTTGATTTTTTGAAAACCAGATCTGGAGTTGGATTACGATTTGTCAGAGAAACCCTAAAAATTCAAAATTTGAATTTCAAACTTCTGAAAGGATAGAAAGATGTGCCTTGCTAAGCTGGTCAAGCTGGTATACTCAGAATTTGAAATCTGCAAATTTTCACCCCTCAAAATTGCTTTTGAAACTTCTGGATTCACTGGATAGGACACTGAATTAGGGTTTGATTTTCCCGAAGCTTCACCTGACCAAAAAGTTCGATCCAAAGATCTAAAATTCAATTTTTTAGAGGAGCTTCTAGTCGTGGTCTCATATTTCAGAAATTCCAACTTTTGCATAAACCCTAATTTCTAGGCCAAAAATTGAAAATGCTCAGAATTGAATTTTGTCTCGATAGAAAGATGCGCCCTTGCTAGGAGAGTCAATATAGCCTCCTGCCTTTGATGATCTGTGGAGAGAAACCCAAAAATTAAGAATCCCTAGCTTCCACAGCTGCAGAGTGCCTTCTTCTTAGGTCAGCTCTGATACCATGTTAATTTTTCGATAATTTCATTCCATTATCATTCAGGATCTCTAAGAGAATAACATGTACAGCATATAAATCATAGACAAAATAACAAGCACACAAGAGACACAGAGTTTCACCGGGGAAAACCAAGAAGGTGAAAAACCCCGCAACTTCCTCAGAGATAGAATAAGCCCCAATACAAGATCACAAGGTTCAAACCCAATAAGATGTCTCTAGCAGATACTCCTCCTCCTCCACATGTATGCCACTTTCTCACTTAGCTATGTGAGCTTGAGAAGTGAGTGAATGAATAGAATGGGAGAGGTACACCCTCTATTTATACACTGATTAGACCTACCAATAAATCACTGGGGCCAATTGCCTAATGAAGCCTAATAACCCAACCACGTGACCGAACTAGGGCCGACCCCACACTGGTGGTCTAAAAACACATCAATACAAATGACGACACTTACAATGTAACTTGCGACGCTTGCAAATACAAATGACGACACTTCCAATCAGAGGAATAAAACATCTATGTTGGATATACAATAAAGTACAAATGTAATATACAAGTGAATATCTTCCGAAGTTACAAATACATCAACACATATTCAACTCAGAATAGGGGGAAAACTGGCTTTATATTATCATCAGCATAAACAACGGTACATTACACAACCCATAGCTGAAACTTTCCAAAACTATCCCATCACTTGCTCAACAAATTATATTTATTTCTTCAATGTTGAACAACATGATAGCAATAACAATCAAAATATCAACCCTTTCCCATTACAAAAAGTTCCTTTAAATAGGATAGTATTCCCATTCTCGGTTGTTGGCCTATGCACGACTTCAATTGCATACAAAATGCCACGTCCAGACTGTTGTTGATGCATGGTGCAAACTTTCTATGCTCTTCCTCCCTTGGTGCGACCCATACTACTAGTTGGAATATTTAGGGCACGGACACTTGTCCAAAAATTGGATGCCAACAAGTCCCCAATACTATGATGTGGCTTGTCTTGAGCTAAGAAATTCAAGGGTTCAATGCTGCAACTAAAGCCAGATGTGTGCACATACGACTTACAAAGTTCTAGAACTCTATCTTAATGGAATTAAAATCATCTACGATATTGTTGAGCTACCTATTATACTACTCCACATCTTCTTTAGTGCTCCTTCCTAGCTCTGGTTTGACTGTTCAGCTAAAGTGATCACTTATATAGCCTTTGTTTGAAGCTCAGTCAAACTGTCATAATGCTTATATCCTTCTTCATGGGATTCTGCGATGATAGAGGCAACAATTTGTTGGTCATCCCTACAAGTGTTAATATTTCCAGTGATGCCATATATCTATATCATTGCCTCTTTGGGTGTTTAGGGGGAATGTTGCACCAAACTCTGTTTCTTTTGGCTCACTAGTGTGTCTCGCATTCCTTGATCTGTTGGTCAACTTGCTGCAATTCTGGATCCTAAAGGTGGTTCCAAATATTAAAGTTGTAGTCCATGACTCCTATCAAGGCCACAACCCCTTATTACGCTTTCTTCGATACCTGGGCATCTTCTTCAATCTTTCGAGTCAGCTCGATCTCTTCTGTTGTACGTAATGGTTTTATTTGAGCTTGGAGCTCCTCTTTCTCTTGTTGTAGTTGGTTAATTACTTCTCTAATCTTTGCGAATTTTTTGTTTAGAAGGTAGCTAACTATCAGTCAAGGATATTGCAACTAGGAGAGAAGAATATATTGCATCCATGGCTAAATCTAGCATGGAGCTCTCTTCTACTACCTCTAAATGTCTCTGATTCAACCCGACATATGAATGGATATGTTGAGTATGGTGGTCCCCCAATTCATTGAATGTCTGGGTGACATAATACTGGAGGTCCTTAGTGGGTACCAGCTCCAGGTTCAACTCACTATAAGGTAGGGGTTGGGTCTTTGAACTGCCTATATTATGAATTGACATAACGGCTAGGGGGTTTAGTTTGAGCATCTTGCATTGAAAGGCCTCTCAAGTATGTTGTCTCAATTCTTGCACTCTATTAGTTATGACACCCTCAGTTGTGTACGCAGTTGGATGTGGTGGGACCATATCCAATACCATCCAGAGTTCATTTAGTGGTGGGATGTATTCCTTATGGAGGACTTAATTAGTTACCTCTAGGTTTGATTGTAATTGCTACACTATTCTATGGATATGCATCGACATTTTTCTACATTGTTGAGCTGGTTGGGTGCGCTCTTATGTGATTCTCGTATCCCCTTCTTCTTATTATTCCTTTGCTAGGTCAAATTCTAGATGGGTCTCTTGGAATACATCATAAAAAATTCTCCTCTACACTGAGGCATTTGGGCCTCTGCCGGGAGTGGTTGATGGGGAAGTATGTTCCTCTTCTTCTTCCTTTGTCTCTGGATCTGGGTTTGGTGTGGGAAACAGTCACTTGCACATTTTCATTTTGTGCTTGTCTGCTAGATTAGTCGATTGTGATTCTCGTTTACGCTTCCCTGATATCTGGGGAGATTCTTTGGGGATTCTAGTTCCTATGCGATCACATTTTGAATTCTTGCGCAAATCGGATTCCTCTAAGTTCTCCATCTTTGAATTTGTGAAGGCCTACAGGTGCTAGGGCCACTCTACTATTGATGCTTTCACATATTCTTGTCTTTTGCATAACATAAGCAAGTCTGCATTGGCATATGGTTCTACACAGGGGGTAATCAACACATTGTGGTTTTCAACATAAAAAATAGCAGTTTCTTTATACCTATCCACAATCGATTGTGGATTCCTGAAGGCTTCTACTATGGTTGTAAGCATTTGTACCACCACAGGAAGGAAGTATTAACCAATACTGAGTCCTTGTGATTCAGCTGGTGTTGGAGTATGTAGAATTTTGGTTCTAGAAATGTCTTTGGTGTGGTCGTGTCATAAGTGTACCCTTCTAGGGGATGCCAAACGATCATAGTGATCAGTAGTAGGAGCTAGTTGCAGTGGAACTCTATTCCATTGTCCTATGCATCGAGGAAGTCTTGCACGAATTCATTCTTCAGATATTTGACCCATGCCATCTTATTTCCAGTTGTGCATCTTTCTACTACCAAGATGACTCCAGTTGGGCACTCATCCTTTCTACACTTGTGCATGAGCTTGCATGCACACTTGGGTTGTGAATCGGACCCGGTGCTCCAAAATGGTGGAGATTATTGTTTTGTGTGTCCCTCAATGAGTGTTGAATTCTTGATACACCTCCTTTGTCGATGCATTTACAATGACCTTCGTTGGATCTTCTCCTTTGCGTGGAAACCCAGACATTTTTTGTATGACCGTGTTGTTAATTTCATATGGCTAGTTTAACCATAAATATCCTCCATGGAGGTGGATGAGTAGGAATTGGGTGCATGCATTAATGGAAGTGCTTTGTCTAGAGTGGGGGACATCGAACAAGGTCATGATGCTAGATTTGTGTAACTACCACACCCAGGTAGTGTTGGATGACAATTGTTGGCTTAGATCTGTTAGAACCAATGTTCGAAAGGATTCACCAACAAGTACCCTACTAAGCATCATCATATCCAATATTCCAAAGGATAGAATAAGGTCTCACCCAAGAGGCGCATAGGACTCACAGGGACAGTCGCAAGGGATGCATAGGGAAGGAGGGGGTGTTCTTTCCATGTACTTATCTAGTCATTCATTCATTCCAATACATATTATAAACTGGACTATCAATTATATCTTTACGTGGAACATACATTCACAAAAAAAATAAACAATAGGTACATATTCTACTCAGAATAGGGGGAGAAATGGCTTTATATTATTGTCAGCATAAACCACAGTACATTACACATCCCTTGGATGGAAATTCCAAAATTATCACATTACTTGCTCAGCAACTTATATTCTATTTCTTTAGTACTCAACATCATGAAAACAATAACAATAAAAATATCAACCCTTTCCCATTACAGAAAGTACCCTTAAATAGGCTAATATTCCCATTCCTAGTCGTTGGCATGTGTGTGACTTTAGTGGCATGAAAAATTCTACATACAGATTGTTGGAATCTTCAACGTGCAAACACTTGTGTAGACATAAGATGCCAACACTAGTTGTGGGGGGTAGAAAGACTCCATACCTAACCAAATTCTCTCAACCAACACCCTCAATCCCACACTCATCCAAATCAACTTTGATCTCTCATGACTCAAAAATTTCCAGCTAAGAAATTTCCATAATCTATTTCTCAACTAGATGGGTACATAGATCAAAACTTCCAAAACAATGATAGAAGAATTCTAATAAAAAATGTTTTATGACCCAAGGGGGGGCATATACGGGGTTAAATATATATGATATAACCATAATGAGGCATATATCAGGCTAAATGTATATGATATGACCCCAATGGAGGCATATACGGGGTTAAATGTATATGTAATAGTGGTCTACCTAGTGAACGACCCACATGTGCAATGAATGAATAGGTATATATAGAGGTCGTGATGTATTTAGTATTGAGGGTAACATGTGATTTGGATATAATAATGAATGTATTAGGGTATTTGAAGGAGATTCTACTATTATTTAAGGAGTTATTATATAACTCATCTCTCTTATCTCTTTTGGAGTTGTGCTCCATGTTCACATTTGTGTACATTGTGTGTACTCTAGTTTATTATTCTATCTAAGTATTTTCTACATAACATTTGGTAAACTAAGAAGAAATATAGAAGTATCCATGGTAAAAAATTTAGATTCTAGTTTGATATAATTTTCAAGTTACACTATGTGGAACTTAGGGTTTTTGCTAGTCCTGAAACTAATATCAAATTAGTGTTCACTATAAAACAATCACATATGAGTATATAAAAATTAAAACCGAGTTCCATCAGTTGCATTAAAAATATATTGATCATATCATTTCAAGAAAAAATTTCAAAATCTGATCCAAAGTACTAGACACATGGCAATCTATACAAGTTCGCTCTCCTCAAAGGGAAAAAATTAACAAGTTTTGGGAAAGTTACCATAAATTTCTCTTAGCATATTAGAATTTGATCAAACTTGTGGAATTTTAAAGAAGATATATAAGATATTATAAGTCATAGTTTGAGACTTGAGCGCGGGGGGAGGGGGGATTTCATATATACATCTGGACAAAGGTCATCCATCAAGGAAATCTCTAAATTAGGGTTTTAAAAGGTATGTTATATGAAATTAACATAAATTTTGATTGGAAGATCCAGTTTAGGTGATTCAAAAGTCATTGGAAAGAGGAAATACAAGATAATAAGTTAGAAGAAGTATAATAACAATTTTGGATTAGTATTGTCACTATATTGAGGTTGAAAATTGGATCCCAACTAGAACTAATGGAAATGCCTTACTTTAGTGGATATAAAGATAAAAATAAAATCAATATGTGGAATGGTTCAGGATCCAAAATAAAAAAATGCAATTCAAGACTAAAGAACCATACGAACTTTCTTGAAGGCATCACATTGTTGCTTCAAAAGAAGAAGGAAGACAAGATTTAAGGGGGTCATTAGAAAATACTTGAAGAATTTGAGCTCCAACTTGAGGATGCACATGTCAAATATGATGCTATTATCTCATAGGAAAGAGTAATTAAAGGCCAAACATAGATGATAGAGGATGTCATTCTCTTTGAAAAGGAAGAGTAATGATATGGGTGTGCAGAATGAAGGGATACTATTAAAGGTATAACCATATTAATACCCTCATTACTCATAAAGTTTCCAAGAAAGAAAAGGGTATCTACATCAAAAATAGGAAGGAAGAAGATGGAATATTCAACAATATTCATGGAACATGGCATTACAAAATGATTATTCAATCAGATGTTATCAGAGACTAGAAACTACATAGATTAGAGAAGCCACACCAACTATACATGGAATCAGAGGAAACAAAATTATACAACAATTATCTATCAAGGATTGAGATAAAAAACGGTTGAATTTGGATGGATAAACCATCATTAGTGGAAACAATAAATCATGAATATAAGGAAATCATATTACTCGATTTCATCAAATGTAAATCCTTTACCGCAGAGATTTGAGGACAAAGAATTCTGAAGCCAAGTACTATGGTATGATCCAAGGGGGGGAATCAATGGGGTTAAATGTATATGATATGACCCCAAGGGAGGCATATATGGGGTTAAACATATATGTAATGAAGTAAATGTGTATGTAATAGTGGTCAACCTAATGAAGGGATCACATGCGAAATGAGTGAATAGGTATATATTGACATGTAGTGATTATTGAGTGGAACATGTGATTTGGATATAAGAATGTATTGGGTTATTCAGAGGAGGTTCTCCTATTCTTTAAGGAAGTATTGTGTAACTCATATCTCTTATCTATTTTGGATTTGTGCTTCATATTCATATTGGTATACATTGTGTGTACTCTGGTTTATTATCATATCTTAAGTATTTGTTACATAACAATATTCCTTTCCTCTCTTTATCTATTTTTCTAATCAAATGTTTCTCATTATTTTAATTGCATGTAATGTTATCTTGACAAGTCACCTCCCATGAAACTAATTAGTCCATGCTTATCTCTTAATTAATTCACATCTAAAACTATAATTCCTTGATGAATTATTACTTTATTATATCACGAGGCCATTTATAATGCACTTTATTTATTTTATTTTGTACGACTTGGCCATGAAAAATGTATAATTTATTATGCATAATTCATCAATTAAAACACACACTAGAATATAATAATTTTAGCATGCAAGTGAGGGAATGCACATGTAGGTCTAAGCTATGCACTAGTAATGCACCTAGTCTATCAAGTTTAATCTACATGCTCTTTCTAATGTAATATGTGAATGCAATATACAAGGTTAGGTCAATCATGATCCAATCAACACTCGAACAATAATGACACAAATGTTTAGTTACATACCAACCACCAACCATACTTCCTCCAATCTTCATCATTCACAACCATCAATTAGCTACTCTAGGTGCTTGAATGATCTTACTTGACATGGCGTGGGTACTTTTTTTAACTAAAATGGATAATTTGGTATTATAAATAGCTGACAGAAATCAGCAGAGCAGGTAACAAATTTCCAACAAAAATATCACAGGTTTATCTTGAGCATTATACTTCACTATTTTAGCTTCAAAAAAAGACTATGTTTTCTATGGAAGAACCTATATCTACTAGACTACTATGTACTTTAATATACCGACCACACTGTTTTACAAAAAAACATAACATAGAAAAGATATTTAACTAGGGCTACGCCCATTATGCATGACATGTGGAGCAACTTCTTCCCTGCTTCCCATTGGAGCTTGAAACGTCCACTATGAAACATAGTGATTGCAGTATGGCTTGGGCCCCTTTATTAATACTAGTCATATATCAACTGACATGGAATGGGCATAAATATTCATCCCCTTCAAGCATGCATCAAACATTGAAATTCAACATCACAACTCCATGGTGTGCAAATAAACTTTGGCCATCTCTTTGACTTTTGGAAAATTGGAAAGCTTTACAATTCACATCATTTGAAAAATCCCCAAGCCTCCATGTATTAGAAAAGACCGAAGTCTTCTCATGACTTTAGATAGTATAGAATTGGTGACTATGTCATATTTTATCCCCAACCCATATTGTAGAGATAGTGAGATCCGTTGTGGGTATGGGCTCCCATGAGTTCTACCATAACTAGTCATTCAACCTTGCAAATTGTTTCTTTAAACCAACCATGTATCAAATATGCAATAATCCTATAAATATATATGATCCAAAAGGGTTTTCACCGATCAAAAGTGGTTAAAAAATGGTCAGAAATTTGCAGTATTGAATGCTGAACAGAAGTATGTCATTGTGTAGAGATAGCCGAGAGCTTTCCCACGGTGCAAATGGCGAATCAAATGAAGCTAGTATAGCCAACATATCATGTTCTGAAGTTTTCAGCAAACAGTGGAAAAATGCAAAAGGGGTGCCAGTGGCCTGTACGGCATTGACATGGCAACTCCACAAAGCGCCACATGGCAGGAGCAGTTGACATGGCATCTATGTGGCAGGTGAGCTGGCACTTGACAGGGTTGATTTTGTATGACGTGGACCAATTATATTTGAAAATGTGGCACAGCCGGAGCAATAATGGACCACCATGTGGCAACCCTCCATTGGCCCGTATGGTCATTTGTTTCACAAAAGGTTTACATGAGGGAGTAGGATTGTTGACCGAGACCGTCCGACTGGTTACCCAAGCGCCTTCACCAATCCTTTTACACGTATTCCTCGTGAAAAATATGGGGAAAATTATATTTACTTGTAATTGGCGGATTTAATAAAAAAGGAGAGCGGAAGCCCGCGGGTTTGAACCCGGGTCTCCCGCCCAAAAACCAAAGCATTATATTTTGTCCATTATGCCAAGTTTGACGGCAGTCAAACTCCGAGTGTAGCGGGAGGTTTGAATCAACACATAATATTTAGTGTAACCGCATGCCAATGTAACAAGTAACACGCCATCAAACAAAACCTCGGCATATTGGATGGTGGGTATAACCCATGCCAAAGTTGGCAACGGTTATAATGCCAAGGTGAAACAATTATATGCTATATCCAAAGTGTTGGAATGGAGTACTTTGTTGAGATTATTATAACCATATATTATGCCAACCCACATGTTTATGCCATGTTGGGCACGTCACAATGGATTCCACTAACATGGTTTTGGATATAGCCATTTTTATATTTTGGTGGTTTAACCATTGGGATAAAGACAAACATGTAGTTGTAACTTATGCCAACGAATATGGCATGTGATTATTGTTGGCATATAGTTGGAAAACAATGCCATTTAAAACATTGGCTTAAAAACAAACTTTGGCTTATGGTTATGACCAAGGCCAAAACAAGTATGTTTTATTTATAATATGGTTGTAACCAAGTTATTGAGAGCCCAACGAATGGGCTAAAATTGAGACCTATGTTTATCATACCCCATCATGCCCCCATCGGGGTAAATCACGCTATATTAACCCTATCATCCATTGATGTTGGGGGCATGCTTTTGGAGCTTCATTTTGACAAGAGGGGTCTTTGGAGGAGGTCTTCTTGGAGTCTTGTGAGGTAGTATTTTTGGAGGAGAATTTTTTTTTAGGAATTTTTGGAAGTTGTGTGAGGTTTAGTATTCTTCTTAGAGTGGGAGAGCTTTTGAAGAAGATTAGTGAAGCTTCTTTGGCAATATTTCCAAAGCCAAATTGTACTTGTCGGAGATTGTAATTTGGTGGATCCAACATTTTGACCACATTAATAAGATTGGTTCTCATTGGAGAAGCGAACCAGGAGACGTAGTCCCTTTGTGGATGAACTCCGTTAACAAGCTTGGTTTGTCATGTTTTTCATGCTTTGATTTTAATATTGTCATAATTGTTGCATTTAACGTATTTATGTTTTTTAAATCATTAATTAAGCATTATGTTATGAGTTTGCAACATTATTATGTAATAATGACAAGCATGATGACATTTTTATACCCACATTAAAATGCATTTTAGTCATTGGATCCTTGGGTTGTTTCCTGGATCAATATCATACTCAAATCATCTTCTGAAGATAATGGTAATGTGACCATTCCATGATCATAACATAACGTGTATTACCAAGTGTCATGATCAAGTATTCAACTATCCATATCATATTCATTCATTTAATTCTCGTACGCATATTTACTCAAATTGTAACAAGTTTATATTGTACATATACTAACATCAAAATTATCATAATATATATATATATATATATATATAAACAAACAAACACAAACCAACATAAATAATAATTTGTTATCTCACAAAATATCAAGTTTCATTAAAACATAAGAATGATCAAAGTAGCATTGCATACTAGATTTAAGAGATAACAACAAAACATAAACAATGAGACACTACATTTCCTCATTGGGTCTTATCCCAAGTACAGGTCCCTCAATTTGAGTCTTAGCTTAAGTGTCTATTCCTTGATTTGTCTTATCCTTTTTGTATTTCTTGAGTCTATATGTTTTTTCTTCATTTAGATTATTTTTCCTCTTTCGTATGCTCTTCGTTTTGCCTATTTTCTTCTTCTTCCCTTCTTCTTTGCCTTTTTTTTTTCATCTTCCTAATATTTTTCTTCTTTTTGTTATCTTTCTTCTTTGTCTTTTCTCTCTCCTTCTTCCCTTGCTTCTTCATCTTTTCTTTATTTTTCTTCCCTTGCTTTTTTTTTCTTCTCTTACTTAATTTTCTTTTCTTTCGTTTCTTATCTTTCCCTTTTTCTCTTCTTTCTTTTTCCTCATTTTTGTATTTCTCTATCCTTTTTTTTTCTACCACCTTCATAACTTATTTTTCACTTATTTCTTTTTTTGTTTCTTTCTTGGATTCGTTGTCTCTTAGTTCTTATTCTTGGATTTTTTTTTCTAATTTTTTCATTAGCTTTGTTCCATTACTTAACCTTTTATCAGAGCTTTTGGAATCTATTCCTTACGATTATTCTTATTCTTCTTTCTTTTTATTTTTGTTTTTATTGGCTACTTTTTTCATCTTCCAAGTGTTCCTTTCTCCTCTTCTTTTTCTCTCTCACTTCTCACTCTTTTTCTTTATTTTTTCCTTTCCTTTTTGCACTTTCTTTTACAACGATATCACTTATTATCCATGAACTATATGTAGTTCCCATTTTCTCTATTTTACAATCTTTTCTAATCATGATGTCTTTGATTGTTTAGACATCTTCTTTTTTCCTTCCTTTATAAACACTGGAAGTTCCTTATTTTCTCTTTTCTCTTCTTATTATTCTCCCTCAATTCTCACTCGTTTTCTTTAGTTTTTCCTTTCTTTTTTGCACTTTCTTTTATGATGGTATCACTTATTATCCTTGAACTATATGTATTTCTCATTTTCTCTATTCTACAATCTTTTCTAATCATGATGTCTTTGATTGTTTAGACATCTTCTTTTTTCCTTCCTTTGCAAATTCTAGAAGTTCCTTGTTTTCTCTATTTACTTCCAATTCAAACAAAAGCTTCTGAATATTGTTAGATAAATTATAGGTGGTTTTGTAAGGACATTATCAATCACTAGTTTTGTTCCAATAGGTTGAACTAAGCACCTACCAACATAGAACTAACCAAGTTCCCAACAATGTTGATGACAACTGATTGATCTATCCCCTTGAAATTCCACCATATATTTATGGCAAATTTGATCATTTAAAAATAAAAACATCCAATCCTTATCAAAACTAAATCAACAAACCAATAAATCATCCAAGTTTTGAATCATATATATATATATATAGAGAGAGAGAGAGAGAGAGAGAGAGAGAGTTTATCACCTCTATGAGCTCTTTATCATAACTCATTATGTAGTTATACTATACCTTTTCTAATTCTCTAAGTGTTCTCACATCATATCATGTCCTTTTTCATAAATAACTAGCCATATCATATCTCAATACCCTCACCCTCACATGTATTAACCACAAAAAAATGCATAATTCAGAGTGTTTGAGTTAACAATCATATTATCACTTTGTCCTCCATTTTCTAATCATCAAGTCAATAGATAATTGTTCTATAGTTAATTTATTTAAAGGTACCCATGTCTACTTATTACATCAAGATGTCCCATCACTTGCTTAATCATATGTCCATTCAACATAACTATACACATCATCACATGCCTTGACCTCATAGTTTAAATCATATGTTTAACCAAAATGTCTTAACCTCATAACACAATTACATATAACCTTCCATTACATGTCCTATGACCAAGGCACAAATCATACCTTCCTAATTATCAGTTTTCTTATTGTTATAAGATGAATAATGTCATGCATGCCTTGTCACTATAATTCATATCGTACATGTCTTTTTCCATCATATCTTGTCATTATAATACAAATCTGACATGTATTTCCATTACATATGTTTATCATTATAATGAAAATAATACATGCATTTCCCTTGCATGTATTATATCCATAACATATAATGTGATATATCCTATCTTATCCTTACAAGACTTAGTAGTTGCATAAGTTCCTTCCATAAGAATATCATTAGTACGCTTGCTTAGTTCGATATCTAATGACTTATTCCAAGCTACCCCTTGATGATGATCCCAACACTTCCAAATTGAATCCTAATAAAATACATCACCTTCCATCACCTTCCATTGTGATTTTATTTCTAACCTAGGGTTATGTTTTATAAGTGCAAGTGTGTATACAATGTAGTAAAAAATTCACATCATATCAAAGCATTTGATATGAAATATTGCAATCCCTGTATGGAGGAAATTGTTCCCTTTGAGAAGGCGATGCTATCAGAATATTTTAGTGGGTGTCATGCCAAAAATTCTCCAAATATTAGAGCGATGTGTTCCTAAGATAGTGACAAGGGCTTGTGAAGGGTTTATGGATGAGATGCTCAAGAAACTTCGATGATTGGAGTGTTGGTTTATGCCTAAGAAAGGTGATTTAATATAAGAATATGAAATATTAGGTTAAAAGAAAAAGTGCCAATTTTAGGAAATCAATCTATCTAATGTCTCTCAAGGAATCAAACACAACCAACTAGAAACCTTATGGATGGCTATTACGTGTCAAACTACTAAGGTAATTCACTTGCCCAACATTGTTCTTGACTCATCACTCTTCACGCACCAGACCTTGAACCACTCCACCATTGCATGCTTGGAACCATGATATCCAACATGTAGCTGCTAATACTAAAAATTTCATTGAATTTATGAATTCCCTAAACATAGATATGAGGTCCTCATTGGATTCAACAACAAGCTTATGTCAATCAAGCACTCCCCACTAGTAGGATTGTCTTACTTAGTATTTGCAAACCCTAGCCATGTCACATCCAGATCACATCACACAAATACATCGCAAGAAAAATCTAGTGCTAACATCCAAGTCTACATGTCCATCATGGTATTCCAATCCTCAAACCCTAGTATTATACTCTTGCATCACACAAAAGAAATCTCTCCAAGAAAATCCAAGAATAATCTCTTTCCCCTTATCTTCTCCAGTGGTTACATCTTCATGGTCCCTAGTGTCTAACAACTAGGGTTTCCTCATGAAACCTATAATCTCCAGGACAAGTAGGAAGTCCTCATTAGATTTAACAACAAGCTTATGCCAATCAAACTCTCCCCATTAGTAGGATTTCATTTCTTAGGGTTTGCGAACCCTAACCATGTTGCATCACACAATTACATCACAAGATAAATCTAGTGCTAACATCTAAGTCATGTTCATCGTGGTATTTCAATCCTCAAACCCTAGGACTTATACTATTGCATGATCACACAAGATAAATCTCTCCAAGAACATCCAAGAAGAATCTCTTTCCCATTATATTCTCTAGTGGTTATATCTTCATGATCCCTAGCATATAACACCTAGGGTATCCTCATAAACCCTATAATCTCCAAGACAAGTAGGAAGTCCTCATTGGCATCAACAACAAGCTTATGTCAATCAAGCTCTCCCCACTAGCATGATTGTATTTCTTAGCATTTGCAAACCCTATCCATGTCACATCACACAAGTACATTGCAAGAGAACTCTAGTGCTAACATCCAAGTCTACGTGTTCATCGTGGTATTTCAATCCTCAAACCCTAGGTCTTATATTCATAATTTGTTTGACTATTTTAAAAGTAACATCCTCTATATTTTATTTGTAATCAAAGGAATTCAATTCATGTTATGTTGGATGGAAGATCCACAATTTTCTTTAGGGTAACTATTGCATGCTCCACTTTTGTAGTAACTTGGAGATCAACCTCTTCTTCATTATCTTCAGTGTGTTGGAAACACCGGGTTCCATTGGTATTTCCATTTTTGGCATCACTATGCTCATAACCTTCAACCATTGTCATATTTGCAATATTATTTTGTATTTTTTGACATCTTCACATCCTTTCTTCTATGGAAAATTTTACCTTGTCATTGCTTATGTTGGAATATTGTCAAAACATCATCTTCTTTGGAACCCTCTTCCCTTGAGTCTTCCATGTAATGGTGGTCTTCGCCAATAATTATGCTTGACAATAGTTCCACTTCGTCAAAGTTTCCTCCATGCTTTCTTTGCAACAATATCTCCATACATTTGGATTTTACTACAATATTCTTTGTCCACTACAATGCATCAAGCCTATTAGAGTTTCACCAATCTAGAATGGTTTCTCTTTGTTTTAGTGGCATTTTACCACATTCTCTTCATCTGCAATTTTATGGGCCCTATAATCTATTGTGTCTTCCTTATATTGTACATGGACATGCATGCTTCTCCTCTACTCCTTTCTAGTCTTCCTCAAGTGCATATTGCATATGATAGGGAATATTAAAGCAAGAAAATATATACTCTTGTAGAAAGGAAACAATTTACTCTACCTTAGCATTATTTAATGTAATAGATTTAGGCCACGTACTCAAATAGTCAATATCAATGAGAATAAATATGGGACCAATATAAGAAGTTGGGAAAATGGGACCTATAAAGTCAAGTTCCACTTGGTGAAAGGAAAATAGATGATAACATGGTTCAAGGGCATTGTTGAAAAATTATGTTTACCTCCTAATTTCTAGTAGTGATCACAGGTCCTGACAAATGTTAAAGAGAGGTCAAAGAGGGTAGGCCAAAGAATCCATAGCATAAGATTGTGTCTGTGGTGGCATTAGTATAAAAACTATTTATTCTCTAAATCTATCTCATAACTATTATAAAACACTCTATCAATTATAATACTTACAATAGTTATTTTATAATAGTTATGATAATAGTATAATAAATCTATAAATTAACTTTCTATTGTGCCCGCGATGGCATTCGTAGCATATTCTAACACAAAAATATCAAGAAACAAATGTCAAGTTTAGCTAAAATATAAGTTGAGGCAATAACATTCTTAATGGACTAGAGGGACTCTTCAATAATTTGATCCCAACAAAAATATATTTCCTTTCTCAAGAATAGACATATAACACTAATAATTGGTTTATCATATTTCTCAAAGGGAATGGAGTGTTGGATTATATTAGGGTAAAGAACTCTCAATTTTTTGTAAGTCTAGACAAAAATATCCCTGAGTTCATTGAAGAGGGCTAAAAATTTAGCATTTTCCTTTTTGGTGCATTAGGATCCTATATGTAAAGCCTTGGGATCATCCTCAAAACCTATGTTCATCAAGAGTGGTCAAAGTTTTGTTTAGAAGGATCATGCTTTTTACCATCATGCATGGAAGCGTCATTGGTTGAAAACATGTATATAAAGGTACTATAACTTTAGGATACACTTTGTGTTTGAGATTTATGACACCTGAAAATTCAAGAATTTCATCTTGTTGATCAACTAGAAAGCAGTGAATGGCTTTATCATTCCTGAAAATATGCAAAGATTCATCATTATTTTGCACACAAAGATGATAGAGGGAAATGAAGTCATCGTTAGGCCTATCATTAGGAAATAAAATCACTGTAGAGGGGTGTACCTAGCGGTACTTGGATGTCACTAATACCATGGAACTAATGATTTATCCATCCAATACTTGGTTATCGAGTTATGGCGAGTTTCAACTCGCTTCCCAATGCCATTCAGGGACTCTTAGAAAATTTCAATCGGGGCTTGCATAAAAACCAAACTGAGCAACAAAAATGAGTTTCGTTACCTCCTATAGGTGTGATTTGGAAAGGACAAGATGACCACGATGCCCACACACTCACTTGACACATTTTTCAAAATCTTATCCTCTAATGCATACATTGCATTACATGTCGTTGATGATATGCACGTGGCCAGGAACCATGAGGGGGACAACAGTTCGATTGAATGAGTCAGCTCTGTTATGTTGGAAGATTTAAGAAATAGAATAAGAAAAGCAAGAATACACTACACAGATAACACAAATACATAGATAATATGCAGGAATGCGAATTGGTTTCTATATTACTGGATGTAAGATCATCACTTTATGTATGTTACAATATTATACATGCTTATATAGAATGTTGAGATGGTTGGGTGCTTTCCCGTTACGTTCAGTTACAAAAGAAGTTAGAATGGTTCGAAAGTTCAACCATTGTAGTTGACTGGAAGATAGAGAGGCAATCTTTCATAGTTCGACAGTCGTAGGTCAACGTTGCATGTCGACGTCACGAAAATGTTGAGTTCATGGAACTTGTTGAAGTTGTTGAGTCTGTCGAAGTCATGTCGAGTTCAGAACTTATTGAAGTTGTGTCGAAGTCGATGACTTGTCAAAGTCATGTCGAAGTTAGCATCCGACAATAATGCCAACTGTGATGTGGATCAGAGCTCCTTCCTTAAGAAGCAATGGTCCCCATTGCTTGCTTGGTTAAGTGAGGAAACTTGTCAGTTAGTTCAGTAGAAGAGTACCAATTTCCTTGGGATGGGATTTGTCCAGATTTAGAAACCTGAAACAAGGGAATTGTGTTCATCCTTGTATGGCGTACTCGTCATCCCACGATGGTGTCGCAAGGAAGAGGCTCTTGAACATCTGGATGGATGTATTTGGGTTCTGTTGTCGGTAAGTCGATCTATTCCAATAGAGGTGCATGGTATGGCCAAATTAGATCCACCTTGAATAATAGATGAAGACCCAGGCATGCAGGAATGTCAAGCTGGAAAGCGTTTTATCCAACCTGTCAAAGAATACTGTACGAACCATATCGCAAAGGTTTGAGCTTCTTGAATGGACCGATGAAGTGCTCCTTCTTTAGATGTAACCAGACCTTATCCCCAATTTGGAATGAATGAGGAATACGATGCTTGTCGTGTCGGGCCTTAGCTTTCTCGTTTTCTCATTGCAACATTTCATGTGCTTGCTTCTGGATGTCGCAAATATGATCTCGAAACTTCAAGGCTTTATCAACTTCCCGCTGGCTATAGTCGATGTCGGAGTTCGACTGTGTCGAGGAGCTGATCAAGTCGATAGGAGCTGAGGGTTAAAATCCATAACATATCTCAAATGGACTGTTTTGTATGTATGGAAGACTTTCATCCCATATTCGTCAATGCTAGTGGTTGTACATGCGAAGTAGTTGTATGACCAAGCGATTCATAACTTCTGTCTGTCCGTCATCCTGAGGATGGAAAGTTGTCGACAATGAGAGTCGTGTGTCTAGATGTTTCCAGAGAGTCTTCCAAAATATGTTGATGAATCTAGCATCTCGGTCGGAAGTAATGGTTGTCGGTAAACCAAAGTGTTTCCAGACATGTGTAAAGAAGAGTTGAGCAGTTTGTTGCGCTGTCGTGGTCTTCTTACATGGAATGAGAATGACCATCTTGGAAAATCTGCCGAATACTACTAAGATCGCATCATGTTGATGTTTGGTAGTAGGATATCCCATCAAGTAGTCCGTAGAAATAGATTCCCATGGTCGACTAGGAACTAGAAGAGGTGTGTATAATCCCTGTCGTCGATTAGGCGGTTTAGCAATGGCACAAACCACGCATGATTGAATGTACTTGTTGAAGTCAGTTTTAAGTGTAGGACAAAAGAAATACTTCTGGAGAGTTGAAAGTGTCTTCGCTACTCCAAAGTGTCCTACAGTCTTGTTGTAGTGCGCATCCCAAATGAGCTATTGTCGATGCTCACCTATCGGTACACAAAGCTTTCCAAGCTTGTATAGCAAGGTGTCTTTCAAGACATAGTCGGAGATCGACGACTTGTCATTCTGAAGCTGTCAGTAGACTAGTGAAAATTCGATGTCATCCTGATACAATTGAGGCCAAGTGGTCGTGTCATATCCATGCATACTCGTCACTGTGAAAAGGAGAGTAATGAGTGGTCGACTTAGACAATCGGAGACGGCGTTAGCTTTACCTTTCCGATACTTAATCACCAACTGGGATTGTTGTAGGTAATTAATCCACTTGATTTGTCTGGTTGTTTGTAGTTTCGATTGGGTCGGAGCGAACTGTAGAGGCTAATGGTCAGTGAGGATGACCGTTTCCTTGCTAAGGATGTAATGCCTCCATTGCTTGAGAGCTTGCAAAATGGCGTGCAGTTCCTTTTCATACATTGAATATATTCTAACTATGTCATTAAAAGTTTCGGAATGAAAAGCGACTATGTCATGTTCCCAAATTTTGCTATGGTCCAAGGGGGTGATTTTGGCCTAAGTCACCTAGGCAATAATTAATTAATTAATGGGGGAATGTGGAAATTATCTTATGGAATATGCCTAAGGGTGTATTTGGGTGATCAAATGGATAAGGTTCCCCCCCTGAAGATATTAATCCCCAAACTAAGTATTTAAGATGAATTATTAATTAATTGGGGAATTATGAGCCAGGCCTATAGTTAAATAATTATTTAATTATTTTTAATGTTGGAGTGTGGATTATTTTAATTTTGATATTTATCATGGATAATTAGTATTTTGGGAGAGGATATGATGTGGATAAGCTAGGAGGGAGCAATAGGTTCAATGTGGACCTCACCTACCCAAGTCAAGAAGATAGAAACATCCATGTGTCAACCAAAAGCAGGAAAGAAGGAAAAAATAGGCAAAAGCTGGAGAAAAACAGGCAAAAGCACAAGGCTGGAAAGTTTAAAAAGATGGAAGAGAAAAAACCTATCAGTTGGAAAAAAGCAGGAAACATCTAAGGCAAGGAAAGGCACCCTTGCTAATTCAGTGAGGAAACACAAAGTAAGCAAGTCAGAAAAAGAAAGAAAAGTTTCCTTCTCTCAAAGAATGCGCCCTACCTCTCTCACACATGTGGGTTGGCTTGTGGAGGAAGCCACTTCAGCTATAAAACAATGGATCCATCTCCCATTCACATCTTTTGACCATTTGAAGTTTGTCTTGAGAGCTCTGAGCTACTCATCTGTTGAGTGATGTGCCTCAACACTTCTTGGGAGATGTGCCCCAAGGTTTAATGTGATTCCAATTTTCATTTCAGATCCAAGATAATTTTTGGCTGCTGATCAGATCCATATCAACCACTATTAAAGTTGATCCAGATTCCAGAGAAGAATTCACCATCCAGAAGAGTTTGTGAGGAAGACATTGGAAGATCACTGCAGAAGGAGGCTCTCATTACTGAAGGAGTAGCTCATAATTGCTCAAAGATCCCAGTGAGCCATTGTACTATTTTATTCTGACTTGTAGTAGCTTCATATCAGTCCCATACTGATATTCATACCATTCTTCTCCATCTCCAGTCCATCTCTTTCCATTGGGAGGAATTCTAGCTATTGGAGGTCCTCTAGTGCACTGAGAGTGCAATGATTGTAATATTCTCTCCAACTCCGTGATTTTGACCTGCAAGTGTATTAATTAATATATTGGATCCTTCCAATCGATTTTGGCTGATATCTGTATAATTTTGTGGCTTTGGCACCTTTAGTAGTGAAAACTAGCTCTTTTACTAGCTGTGGAGAGGTTTATTGAAGGAAGGAGGTAATCCATTTGAAATATCTTCATAAAATATTCAAATTAGAGCCTCTGAACATTAATAATTTATATCAGATCCATTTATAATTGCAGAATAGAGTATTATAATATTTTACTAAGTTTTTACCATTCAGAATTAAAGACTAGCTCAATGGGCACTCTTAACTAGCTCGTTTTAGCATATCTTGTTGTATGATTTCCCTATACTGAAAATTAATGATTTGTGGCTCTATGAGGTCCTTATAACACCCTTTAAGACCCCCATGCTTGGTTCCTTAGTTTTTGGGTGCATTACAACATGTTTGGAAAGGCCTGGAAATCTCCTACCTAAGCAATCCTCAATAGCGCCCTTGGCCCAAAATATTCCAAATAACTACAGAGCTTCCCAAATAATCAAGGGACTTGGTACACCCTCTGTTTTATACCCACATGAATGATATTCACCATTTGGTTTCTTTCATTAGTCCAATTCCTGTCTAGTAAGCATATGCTGGTGTGCCCAAGAAGCATTGGAGTAGACTTTAGCCTGGTTGATGTTCAAAACATAAATGGCCCCACTACTTTGTGCTTCAGACTTGGAAGAGGCTCTTATTTCTGAAAAATTGGCTGCTGTACACATCCATACAAATTCCAGAACCTAAACCTTTCCAAATCTCATTCCCAGAACGCTCACAGTCAACCCTTGACTAGCTTTCCCAAGACTAGTTCTGCAACTAGTTTTCATGTTTACTAGTCAGTGTCTTAAAGTTTTAATTTTGGTATAAATTTTTAAGTGATATCTGATCAGGGATATTACATACTGGGTGTCCAAACTGAGTGATCACTTTGCCCAAGGCATAGTCTGATGCATCCGTCTCAATCTCAAAGGGCTTATGCAAATCATGTAACACAAGTACTGGTGCAATGCAGAGCTTTTGCTTGAGCAGTTCAAAAGCTTCTTTTTGTGTCAATGTCCATTTGAAGACGGTTTCTCCATTTCCCTTCGTCAACTTATTCAAGGGTCAGTCTATGTGACTGAAGCCGAGAATGAATCGTCGATCTAAATTAACCAAACCAAGAAAACTTCTTAGTTCTTGAATGCTTTGAGGAATGGACCAATCTTTGAGGATCTGTACTTTTTCTGGATCAACATGAATGCCTGCAGAGTCAATTACATACACCAAATATTTGATGTTGTTCATCGCAAAGGTACACTTGTCCATATTCAAGTAGAGTTGATGTTGCTGGAGAGTGTCGAGGACTTGTCGAAGCTGTCCGACATGTTCTTCCCATGATCGACTAAAAACCAATATGTCGTCAAGATAGACAATGACCCATTTGCTGATGAAAAGTCGCATAATGTTGTCCATGTTTCGCATGAAGGTCGCAGGTGCATTGGTTAAGCCGAAAGGAATGACTAACCATTCAAACAATCCTTCCTTGGTCTTGAAAGAATTTTTCCACACATCTAAGGGCTCGATTGGAATATGATAATATCCTGACTTGAGGTCGAGCTTAGTAAAGAATTTTGCACCTTTCAGACAGTCGATGAGCTCGTCTATCCACGGCAGAGGGTAGCGATTCTTTACCGAAATTTTGTTGAGTGCCCTGTAGTCAATGCACATGTTCCAGGTCACGTCTTTCTTTGGAACGAGGATGACTGGACTTCCACAAGGAGAGGATCTAGGTCGGATATGACCTTTGTCGATCAAGTCTTGGATCTGTCCGCGAATCTCTTCATTTTTTAGAATGGATCTTCTATAAACAGATGTGTTAGGAAAAGAAGAACCATGAGCAAGTTCAATGGAGTGTTTTACCTGGGAATGTCAAGGTACTCTGTCTGGATCTTGGAATAAACTCTGATACTCGTTGAGAACGTTGTTGATCAACTACTTCTATCGGGAGTTGCACTGGTCGGTGAGTCGACTCGTCGCTGCAGTATTCCTAGAATGTTGCGGTTTGATCATGATTAATGCGAACTTCTGAGCATGATTGATGAGCTTCTTCGTATGTTTAGCAGATATCATTAATACCATTGGTGTAGGTCGTCGCTCTGGTATGCCGTACCATCGATTTTGGATTCTGGAAATCACCTTCTGAGGCCGTGACTGATAACTTCCATGGAGATCCCACAAGTAAGGTTTCCCAAACAAGGCGTCGTCTACAGAGAGTGGTGCCACGTCGTAGAGTAATTCATCTTCAAAAGGATTTATGAAGTAGGCGAGTTTGCATTGTCGGGTGATCTGTAGTTCCTTTCCATCCTTCATCCAATCGATGTTCTAAGGATGAGGATGCGGAGTGGTGACAAGACCTAGTTTCTTCATGAGATCTTTAGAAACGGAATTCTTCTGGCTACCGTTATCCACAATCAGATGTAATGGATTGTGTTGAACCCATATCCATGTATGGAATAGGCACTCTCATTCCTCGTTGATGATAGTCGAGGCTGCTGGAGTGGTCGATGTTGATGTCAAAATGGTCGTTGTGTATGGATCAGATTCTTCCACCATCTTGTCAAATGCTTCGGATGTTGACACTTTTTCCAAAAATGTCTTATGAGCTTTTCATTCAGATGTATCATGCCAAGATGAGTGGTGGTAGTCACACCATTTCCCGGTAGGCGATTGTTTGCTACGTTCCCTTTTCTGAAAAATATTTTGTCCATGATCTGGCTTTGGTGGCGTCGACTGAGAAGATTTTGACTTGTCAAAGTCAACTAGTACCTTCTTGTCGGGTGGTCGTATTGATGTCGGCTTTGTCGCGAAGCGTGATTTTCCATTCTTCTTGGCTTCAAGTTTGCTAGCATAGTGGAATGCATCCGCGAGTGTATTGACAGTCAGAAATTCCATCTCCTACTAAATGTACTGAGACAATATGCTGATGTACTTCAGAGCAAGCAATTTCTCTTCTTCTTGGATGCCAAGTCTAGCCATGAGTCAATAGAACTCGTCGGTGTAACTCTGTACTGATTGGTCTTTCCATTGCCTTAACTGCTGCCACTTATTATACTGTTGTTCGAGGTATTTGGGTGGGTAAAATTCCTTTCAAACCTATTCAAAAAATTTATCCCATGTATCGATGGGGTCTCCGCTTTTCTCCATATTTGTCGAGAGTTTATCCCACCAGCAATGCACAGATGTTGACATCTTTAAGGATGCAATGGTGATCTTGTCGACTTCTAAAGTTGATTCATAGAGTAATAGGATTCCAATTATTGTACCCAATTATCGACGGATTCAACATCAATATTGTCTTCTAGATTTGGTATGTCCAAATTCATTTGCACTTTGAAGGGGATGATTTTGTCAGAGCTAGTTCTCGTCGAAAATCGTCCAGATGTCGAAGCAAATCGCGTGAGAATTTTTTTGAACTGGGAGAACATTTCAGTTCATTGTCGAGTCAGGGCTTTCTCAATACGTTTTGTTGTCTCGTCGACTGCATGTCTATCATTTGTTTCTTATTCCATCTCTGGAGGTAGCATCTTCTTAAATGGCTGAGATTGTGAGCGTGTTTGAAACAACATAAGTTAGGTAACTTTGTTGGAAGTGTCTACGCAAAACTTAAGCACAAACAAAACTGACTGCTCTGATACCAATGATCCGCACGTGGCCAGGAAGCACGAGGGGGACAAAAGTTTAACTGAATGAGTCGGCTCTGTTATGGCAGAAGCTTTAAGAAATAGAATAAGAAAAGCAGGAATACACTATGCAGATAACAAAAATACACAGACAATATGCAGGAATGCGAACTGGTTTCTCTATTACTGGATGTAAGATCATCACTTTATGTATGTTACAATATTACACATGCTTATATAGAATGTTGAGATGGTTGGATGCCTTCCCATTACGTTCAATTACAAAATAAGTTAGAACGGTTCAAAAGTTCAACCATTACAGTCGTCTAGAAGATAGAGAAACAATCTGTCGTAGTTCGATAGTCGCAAGTCGCAGGTCAGCGCTGCATGTCAATGTCACTAAACTATTGAGCTCATGGAACTTGTCAAAGCTACTGAGTTTGTCGAAGTCATGTCGAGTTCGGAACTTGTCGAAGCTGTGTTGAAGTTGATGACTTGTCAAAGTTGTGTTGAAGTGTAGGGACCCCCATTTCGGGTTCCCCAAAAAGACTTCCACGGAATTTGAAAATATAAGTATAATTAATTGCAAAACTTCCAGTACGATTTTTCAAAAGAAGATATAGAGGCCACAGATCTAGTTCTATCTATTGCAGTACATGAATGTCAAATAAATAAAACTATATACCCAGATTTATTCATTCCACCACAAGAATTAGCAAAATAAATAAACTAAATACTTCAAACCTATTTTCGATGGTTAGTCCAGCGAATCGATGGAGTCCTCGAAGTGGTTCCTGCATCCAATCAAATTTCCTGACGAAGTACCGAGTGACCCCTCGGTTGACCTCCCTACTGTATCGGCCGTATCGGGGTTATTATTCTTCACCACGAACCCCCGCGCAAATGGGGTCGCAAGAACACACAAGCTAGCCTCCCGAAAGGATCTCCCAATCCCCGTTCTGGCTAATCCCAACTCCAAGGATCATAACATAATCCGAGATTATGATGACCATGCAACATTAGGGAGCAAGAGATGTCTTTCTCTTCTTCTCCTCCCTCATTATATAGCAAGAACCTGTGTGCCATGTGTCTGTCCATGCACATATTTAATTTAATTTAATATTTTAATTTCCAATATTCTCAAACACATGTGTCTTCTTAATGTCTTTAATGTGTACCTAAATCCCTAGATCAGTGGGAGTTAGGTATAGAAGAGTTTTACTTCTCTTTTGGTTCGCATTTAGTTTACTTAACAATCTTTTAGTTAGACTTATTGCTTTTTGCTTTTCTTTCTTTTCCTAATATTAAGATTGAATTAAAAGGTGATTCCTTTTACTAAAAGTATAATCTATTTTAAATTTCCTCTTTATAAAATAATTTAAATGAATAATAAAATTAATTAAAGTAAGAAAAATCTTGAATAATAATAAAAGAAAAATAATTCTTTTATTAATGACCTATTTCAATTCTTTATCAAAATAATGAAGTCAATTAAGTAGAATCTTTAAAAGAATGATTTAAAATAATAAAATCTATAAAATCTTTTGAATAAATAATAATTTTTCTTAATAATAAAATTAATAAAATTTAATGTAAATAAAGTCAATCTTTTAACCCCTTTTCAATATAATAAAATTAATTAAAATAAGAAATTTAATTAATGAAATCAAGAATAGAATTTGTATAGGATAATTCAATATAATAAAATCCATTAAATTGAAATCTTTGAAATAAAAATAATTATCTTATTATTAATTTTTTTCAATCAGCATAGTTAATAAAATTTAATACTGAATAAAATCAATCTCTTCAATTCTTTTTCAAGTTAATAAAATCAATTAAAATGAATAATTCAAATTAATGAAATCAATTAAATGAATAGAATTATTCAAATTAATAAAATAGAATAAAATTAAATAAAGTATTTCTTAAATCTTAATTTTCATTTATACCATTGATTAATTTTCTTCCCCTCGTTCTTGTCTAGGTACCTCTTCAGCGGGCCCTTTTGACAATTTCATTTCTTCCTTCTTATGGGGAGTACTGCGTAGCGACCGGGAACCGTTACCGCGATCTCTCAACTACGCTCCTTGGAGACTAAGGGATGTTGAGGGATAAGGCTCTCCTTATAGTGCACCCCTCAACTCATCGTACGTGACCAAATCATTATGGACTTGCCCGTACGGCATATGCTTCCCCGGGTGAGCTGAAATGACTTCACCCGTGCGTGGATTGCTAAGCCAGGGTCGACAGTCAATCGTCGTACCCTTATGTGTTTTTTATGTTCTTACGAACCCTAAATTTCCATTGTGGGTTAGTCGGTATATCGTCTTACCTGCCACTGCACACACTCAAGCGCACATTAGTAGCGCTGCACTATATAAAATATTTACATCATGCATTCTAGTCTCTTAGTTAGTGGAGCATACAAATTATTCATCATTTATCATCATGTCTCAGTCAGTCGAGCATATACACTATTCTTCATTTTCATTTTAAAGCATTCTCAAATTAAATTCAAATGGTTCGTGTTTTACTTAGCCGGTTCATTTCAAAACTAGTACCCTCATTAGTCTAATCAGTTAAAGTACTGAGGCGGGCATTACATACACCCCCTCTTATTAAAACTTCGTCCCGAAGTTAAGTCTCATGTGCTTCCACGATGAGTTTTCACTTTCTTTTCATATTCATTTCTTCAACATAACCACAATTGATAATAACATTTCATTTCTTCTTTTCTACCCTCATATAAGTATAATTCGCATAATTGATAATATAACTAAATCGCACCTTTCATAGTGTAGTAATCCCCACAGCAGTCCTCTATTGGCTCATTAATTGTAACCGAATTTGAAATCGTCCATAACAAATTCCTTTCATTCAACAAAACTATATCATTTATGTAAATCCTTTAAGCACTAACACATTTCCACATAAGGAATAAAATATTCAATCCCAATTTCTTCCTTTTCTATGGTTACGTATAATTATCATATATTTTAAACAATATCTGAATTTCAACATAAGAATTAACCCTTCCAAATTCTGTTTTTCAATACATACCTTATCCATTCCTAAACTAATCTTACATGCAACCTCTCTCTATTCATAATCCAAAGTATATTTAAATACTAGAGTGCCATTTACTTAGTATAGCTAAAAGTATAATCTCAAATTTTTATAAACAAAGTCATGTAAAGTTTTCTTCTCTTCCTAACTCGAGCACAGTTAAGATTCTATAATAAAGTAAGTTTAACTTCTCTCTTTTCACAATTCAAAGCATGATTACAAACTAGTAGTGCATACCTGCGAATCCATCACCTTGATTTCAGAAAATAAGCATTTACAACCAATCGATAAAATTCTTGATACATAACCCATCATCAAAGTATATGAACCCTGAATATCATTCAATCTTTCATACTAGCAATTTTAGAGAAGAAGAATTCTAACCTGTTCGAGAAGCTGGGAGTATCCTTGCCGAAGGAGAAGAAGTAAAAACCGCAACTCTGACTTTTCTATGTCGATCTGTATGCATCACCAACGAACCCAAATGTAGGGTCACTTCTCATGAGCAAGTGAATTTTATTTTTTTTGGTACTAACATCCTTCGTATCAAGTGTAGGTCATGGACTTAACTTGGAAAACAATTATCACCATTAGTATCCAATCTTCTTATAGAACCATAATTAGCATAACAATCATAGCTCATGATTTAGTTACTTTAATCCATAACTTCAAACAAATCATTTAATACATATATCATCTTCTCTTCCTTAGCTTACTGAAATCCATCTAAAGAATCATTCAGGTTTCCCATCTATAAGATTCATCATCACCTTGCGACATGGTTTTGAATTTAAAGATTGGTGTTTTCTTCAGAAGTGAATCCTAGAACAAAATCAAGTAATACTTTGAAATTCCTATCTAATCCATTCCCCTGCCACAATTCCCAATGATTCTAACTTTTCATAGGTAATATACTACTTAAAGCATATGTAACTTAACCATAAGACACATCGGTGCAAAATGTAATTCTAATATAAGTACCATGGAGATTCTAACCATAGGAATCCTTAAAAGCAAGGTAATTCTCAACCCTGTGCATATTAAATATCATATAATAATACTTACATTCCAACCTTTAACATATAAAGTATTTAATGATATACAATAATACTTACATTCCAAATCATATCAAGTGCGAATGTATCTATGGTATAAATGTAATTGTGATCTTTCAACCATAAGAACTCTTACATGTACTACAAAATCTAATCATGTACATGTTGATAATACCTCATAAGATTTTGCATTCAAAGTAAGTAAAAAAATATATAATGGAATTTCTAAATTCAATGAATTGAAATTCTAACCGTAAGAGAATGCAATGCAATTCCTAACTAAGTGCATATCTCCTAACCTATGATAATATTTACCTTGAATCTACAATTCTCATATCTACCAGTAGGTGACTTATATATATAACTCATAAGTATTTCTTACTGAACTAAGATGAACAATTTGATTCTCCAGCCTATTGTAACCATACTATTTCTATATTATAAATAAGGGAGGTGCATTTACAGGGTTCCCTTTTCTTATTATCGCAAACTATACATATTTCAACGAAAAGAAATACCTTCCATAAATTAAACATAATTCATGTATGTTTTAATAAATTTTTCCCTAATTGAGTGAAGTGTACATATCCCAAAATGGTCAGCAATTCATATAATTCAACTAATGAAAATACTTTAATGAAAAATACTTTTCTCAGATTAATGTATCATAGAAGTTAACCTATATCTATTTTACTACTTCCCCACTAAATGAATTAGATAATTCTAGAAGCGAAGGGACTTTCCTTAAACAAATTACATACTTCGATTTAGAAAACATATTAATCCTTTATACTTTAATTCTCTCCCTTTCAACCTTAACTAAATTGAATCAAGCTTTGTTTTCTTTTCTCGACATCTTATACATATGATACCTACAACATATATTAACTATGCATGATACTAGGTAAACGATTTACCTTACTTGGTATAGATACTCTTCACAAATATTAAATGATCCTCTCTATTTTTCTACAATAAAATAACTATACATACATTATTCAACAAAAAGTAACTCTTTTACAAATTTTAAAATAACATTCATATTATTTCTAAACTACCATAATTTCACATATTCCATTTTCATCATACGAAGTATAATAGAGATCTATCTACAATATTTTCACACCTCAAAGAGACATGTCGAAGTTCCAACCTACATTCCCTTAATCACTATTTAACTAATGGAGGAGTACATAATTATAAATGATAACCATCTTTCTTATTTGGAATAAGTGCATAGAATATTAAAATGCTACAAAAGACATTTTTAAATAACCTCAGATGGCATCCTATTGATAAAATATACATATTTCTAGTAATCCCAAAAGACATTCCCAATTTTTACCCAAAGAATTGTTTTAAGAAATCACAAGCACTTTTCATACTTCAAGGCATTTTCAAGATAATAAAAAGAATGATATTGACATGCTACAACACTTTTCACCACTAAATTTCATGCAATAGTAATACATCTACCTAAATATATGTATGGATAAAAACACCATAACATATCCTAATTAAGGGAATCATCCCACGATGCTTAACATTTCACTCAGTGGGTATAATGACAATTAGATAATAATTTAACTTTCTTGGTAGCTAATCGTGGGTCGCAAAACAGATCCCCGACCGTTTCCTAATCCCCAGTGTGCTAAGTTGACAGCTGGTGAACATCCATTCCACAACCTATGGGGCAACTCGAGTTTGATGAGAGTGTCGACTAAATACCAATCTGGGTGAGATGATTGTGTTGAACATGTGGAGGAGTCATGAACTTGAAGATTTGCATAATACCTGGCTTGAGGAAGGTAGATACATAATCGGAATTCTTGGCTGTCAAACTAAAGGTAACATCAGTTTAGGAACAATAATGGAGTTTTAAAAAGACAACAACACACAGGGCCTCTTTTCTTACTCTGGACTGTTGACGAACTGAACCTAAATGCACAAAATTTAGCATAAATTTTTTTTACAGAATCTTAATAAATAACATATAAGGATGTAGGAGTGAACGCACAGAGCTACTCTGGACGGTTGGCAAATTGAGTCCAAAAGCATAATTTTTAAATGAAACCTAACTACTTCAAATTACAGTCAAACACAAACTCTGGAAAGCGCTAGCCCAAATCGAATTAGATCCTTTACAGTTCCCAACCGTGGATCGAATTTACAATTAAGGGATCCAGGTTACAGATCGTAACCAAGGATCAAATTTCAGGTCATAGAACGAATTCCGGGAGAACATAAACCCTATACTCTGAATAGATACGCAGAGTTCTTTAACAAGGGTAATTGGGAGTATCCATATGCACACGTAGGGTTGAATCAAAGGGATAACGCTGTAATTCAACTCATAAATTTAAGAAAGCAACTGTTGCAAACTCGTTGTTCAGATCTACAGTAAAAATTCTATGACCAACTGAAAGTAAGGGTCACGAATAATTAGGCATACTATAATCTCTAAATTCTAAATGGAATCTGTCTATAATAAAACTCTGAGATCCGTAAAGTAAATCAGAAATCTGACATTGAAATGACACGTAGTGACTCTCTCTGAGGTCTTATTAAAATAACTTGATCAATCGAATGAACTCGTTCTACAGTTTTTTACACTGTGTACCAAAAAGAAGATTCATGAAAGAGGTTGACATTACTTACACAAAAGAATTAAAAGTCCTAGCTCAAAGTCTGATAGAGCCATTCAAGGGAAGATTTGAATATACAGAGAATATAAATTCGGAAATTTCATGAATTGTTCGTCATAGATGTTGCAGATTTCCAGGTTCGAAATGCCATAGTCGATGCGAAGGTAATTTATGAGAATCAATGATAACTGATAGAGTTCAGGGTCCAGTAATTAAGTTATAAACATCAAATAAATAACTCCATAATTCAAAAAGAAATAAAGCCAATACAGTGTTTCCAACAGTGATTCAGATCTAATTCCAGTTGTAATACTATCGCAGATGCGGTTTAGGGAGAACATAAATTCTAGTTACACTGTGATTATAATGCGACCAAAAGTAATTGAGACCATAAGTTTTAAGCGGCCACAGGTGATTACTAAACATGAATTTGGTATTGATGAACTGCACCGAATTTCTCACTGATATAAACAAATATAAACTACATAGGAAATCGATGCATAGTTGAATAAATGGGCAACTTAATTTCATGATTATGAACTCCGAGAATGACAATAAGAAATCGATATACCGTTGAATGAATGGGAGATTTCATCTCATAATTACGAACTCTGAAAGTGATCAATAGATTTCGATTAAAAACACAAAGTCTTTGAAGATCAAAGTTATAATTCAATAATACTGAATTTCTGGAAACTGTTAATTGAGTATAGCTCCAGAATTCGAATTAAAATAAAGTCGCTACTGAATTTTTCAACAGCGACCTAGATCCAGGTTCCAGATGTAATGCTAATGCAAAAACGATTTAGGGAAAAACGAAGATTTGTAACAGGATTTCAATTGATGAACTTACATACAGGGGAGTCGATCTATCCCATGAGATCTAAACACAAATCAAACCTCAACAATTACAAATACCGGGTCCCGATCTATCTCACAGAGAATGGCACTAGATCAAACTTTAAAATAATTACAGACAGAGTTTTAAAATCCAAGGGACAGCCATCTAATTCTTTTCATGGTAGATTGAACTCCAAATACATCTCTAGGCAGAGATTTAAACGAGAATGAATCCGATCATATCCATTGATCTCATAACGCAGAGTTCAATAATTAGAATGAATAAAAGAAACAGAGTTTGCCTACAGAGATTTGGGTTGATCTAGGAAAAATATTTCGCTAATCAAGGTTAAAAAGAATTTAGACAGTAGATTAACTTGCCTTCCTTGAAACTTTCTCTTTTCAGTACACTTGATTTTCTTATAAATAAATTAAAAAACATATTGAAAGACAGAATTTTAAAAAGAATTTACAGCAAAACTAGATTGACATTTCCAGCATGATGAAAACAGAGTTTACAATCGACCGATTCATGACTTTCAAAGGCAGAAATACAATTATTGATTTCTGAGATTTCCTTTTACACATAAATGAAATAAATCCTAGAATATGCAAACCAATACGGAAATTAAAATACAATGGCTGATTCAGCTGTCCGGATCCGACCTTTGACGAAGCTATCGACAACCCCACGGTAGAAATATGAGTCCGGTGCCCTTAAGGCTCAACTGACTCTGATACAAAATGTAGGGACCCTCATTTCGGGTTCCCCAAAAAGACTTCCATGGAATTTGAAAATAGAAGTATAATTAATTGCAGAACTTCCAGTACGATTTTTCAAAAGAAGATATAGAGGCCACAGATCTAGTTCTATTTATTGCAGTACATGAATGTCAAATAAATAAAACTATATATCCAGATTTATTCATTCCACCACAAGAATTAGCAAAATAAATAAACTAAATACTTCAAACTTGTTTTCAATGGTTGGTCCAGCGAATCGATGGAGTCCTTGAAGTGGTTCCCGCACGATCCAATCAAATTTTCTGACGAAGTACTGAGCGACCCCTCGGTTGACCTCCCTACCGTATCGGGGTTATTCTTCTTCACCCCGAACCCCCAAACAAATGGGGTTGCAAGAACACACAAGCTAGCCTCCCGAAAGGATCTCCCAATCCCCGTTCCGGCTAATCCCAACTCCAAGGATCATAACATAATCTGAGATTATGATGACCATCTAGCATTATCTAGCATTAGGGAGCAAGAGATGTCTTTCTCTCTTTCTCCTCTCTCATTATATAGCAAGAACCTGTGTGCCATGTGTCTGTCCATGCATATATTTAATTTAATTTAATATTTTAATTTCCAATATTCTCAAATACATGTGTCTTCTTAATGTTTTTAATGTGCACCTAAATCCCTAGATTAGTGGGAGTTAGGTGTAGAAGAGTTCTACTTCTCTTTTGGTTCTCATTTAGTTTACTTAACAATCTTTTAGTTAGACTTATTGCTTTCCGCTTTTCTTTCTTTTCCTAATATTAAGATTGAATTAAAAGATGATTCCTTTTATTAAAAGTATAATATATTTTAAATTTCCTCTTTATAAAATAATTTAAATGAATAATAAAATTAATTAAAGTAAAAAAAATCTTGAATAATAATAAAAGAAAAACAAAACTCTTATTAATGAACTATTTCAATTCTTTTTCAAAATAATGAATTTAAGTAGAATATTTAAAAGAATGATTTAAAATAATAAAATCTATAAAATCTTTTGAATAAATAATAATTTTTCTTGATAATATAATTAATCAAATTTAATGTAAATAAAGTCAATCTTTTAACCCCTTTTCAATATAATAAAATTAATTAAATTAAGAAATTTAATTAATGAAATCAAGAATAGAATTTGTTTAGGATAATTCAATATAATAAAATCCATTAAATTAAAATCTTTGAAATAAAAATAATTCTCTTATTATTAATTTTTTTCAATCAACATAATTAATCAAATTTAATATTGAATAAAATCAATCTCTTCAATTATTTTTCAAGTTAATAAAATCAATTCAAATAAATAATTCAAATTAATGAAATCAATTAAATGAATATAATTATTTAAATTAATAAAATAGAACAAAATGAAATAAAGTATTTCTTAAATCTTATGTAAAATTTTCATTTATACCATTGATTAATTTTCTTCCTCTCGTTCTTGTTTAGATACCTCTTCGGCGGGCCTTTCTGATAGTTTCATTTCTTCCTTCTTATGGGGAGTACTGCGTAGCGACCGGGAACCGTTACTGCGATCTCTCAACTACGCTCCTTGGAGACTAAGGGATGTTGAGGGATAAGGTTCTCCTTATTGCACGCCCCTCAACTCATCGTACGTGACCAAATCATTATGTCCTTGCCCGTACGGCATATGCTTCCCCGGGTGAGCTGAAACGGCTTCACCCATGAGTGGATTGCTAATCCAGGGTCGACAGTGAGTCGTCATACCCCTATGTGTTCTTTCCGTTCTTACGACCCCTAAATTTCCATTGTGGGTGAGTCAGTATATCGTCTTACCTGCCGCTACACACACTCAAGCACACATTAGTAGCGCTGCACTATATAAAATATTTACATCATGCATTATAGTATCTCAGTCAATCGAGCATACAAATTATTCATCATTTATCATCATGTCTCAGTCAGTCGAGCATATACACTATTCTTCATTTTCATTTTAAATCATTCTCAAAGTAAATTCAAATGGTTCGTGTTTTACTTAGCCGGTTCATTTCAAAACTAGTACCCTCATTAGTCTAAAGAGTTAAAGTACCGAGGCGGGCATTACACGAAGTTAGCATCCGACAATAATGCCAACTGCGATGTGGATCAGTTGAGCATAACCCTAATGTCAAAAACTGTCAAAATAGACAATGTTCAGTCCATGAAGTCATCGGAGAGGGGTGTCCCTAGTGATACTCATATGTCACAATTCCCATGGAACTAATTGTTTTTCCATCAGATCCTCAATTATCGATTTATGGAGAGTTTCATCTTGCTTCCCAAAGCCATTCAGGGACACTTACAAAATTCAACCGGGGGCATGCAAAATAAACCAAGCAACAAAATTGAGTTCCGTTACCTCCTCTAGGCGTCTTTGGTCAAGGGAGATATGGAAAATATTGCCACAACCTCGCTCAGCACATTTTTCAAAATCTTATCCTATAATGCAAAAATTGCATTGCATGTTAATGAGCAAAACCCTAGTTGCAAAAAATGTCAATATAGACAACATTTGGTTTATGAAGGCACTGGAGAGGGCTGTCTCTAGTGGTAATCCGATGTCACGATTCCAATGGAAATAACAATTTTTTCATCTGAGCCACACTTATCTAGTTATGGTGAGTTTCAACTTTCTTCATGTTAAAGTTACAACATCATGAGTCATTCTCCAGGTCAATCTTGTGTGTCAATATTGAGCCTCGTGTGTCGAGGTAGTGCCATGTAGGATCCCAATTTGGACTCGAGAAACTTGGAGAAGAATCTTGATTTGGACTCAAGAATGAATAAGTCTCATTTGTTGAGGTAAGTGATGATTTTGTACAATCTTGCTTGTCAAGGCTAAGGTCTTGTCTGTCAATACAGATACTCATGTGTTGAGGTGGTGCCTCATGTGTTGAGGTAATTCTTTGCATGTGGAAGCATGAATGGTGTGCGATGTACTACTAACCATGGTTGAGATATTAAGTCTCTCTAGAGACTAGCCACCTCTAGAGTGAATTACTTTAGCATATGACCACTTGGAATGATAGTAGAAAAAGATGATCACATCATTTTAAAAATCTCCTCAATATATTTGATATGATAAATAATTAAGTTGGCACATGTGGACCATGCAGATAAGAAAATATATAAAAGATAAGACGTGATAAGATAAGAGAGAACTCTATTTTCCAACTTTAGTGATGTTAACAAGAAATACTTCAGTTAATTAAATGAGAACTCGAACTGATCACTTCAGTGATGTTATCAAGAAGGAATTCAGTTAAAAGAGTTAACTAAATATTAACAAATAATATTTAGTTAACTAAGTTTTTTTCATGTGACACTTGTGTTAAACTAAAAGATGATACTTGAGTTGCAACACTTGCATGACAACGCTTAAGTTAGCTACCTAAATAAGTGGTCTAGCATCCAATTAAAAGGTGAGTTCATCTTGAAGTCAGTACAAAGAGTTAAAACCATTGCATGAGAAGTATGGTGCACTTTTCCATGCAGGATTGATGTATCCAATGCTGGAGTGAATTCTCTTGAATGCAATTTGTGAATGTGACCAAAATTAGTGAGTCGGTTGAGTGAAGAATATTATTCTGAGTTTCTCTTCTTTGTTTATCTCTCTTGCTCTGTAATTGCACCAGGGGTGCCTGATGTAATCTTCTCATTGTGAAGCAAACATTCTCTGCTATCTAATAATATACTAAGGAATATTTTACTTGGTTTTTCTCGCTCGTGTCATAGAGGGTTTCCCTAGGGTAAATTTGTGTGTTGTATGTGAATGATTATGCTTATGATTGTTCAATGATTTCAAGTATTATTGTAATTCTGAATTAAATATCAAATAATAACATGGTATCAGAGCTCGAGGCATAAAAGAGCTAAGTTTAGTAGTCAAGCTTGAGCCTATGTAGATCCTGAGTGAGCACAATACTTGAAGAATAATGGATTCAATCTCAGTAAGACCGAAAGAATAACTTGAAGGAACTTCAAACTTCAATACTTGGAAGGCCAGTATTTTGAATATCCTGGAAGAGCATGATCTAGATGGATATGTATCCAGTGTTTTTGAAGAGCCTGCCTCTAATGCAGGTTGCACTACTTTCAAGAACAAGAAATTGAAGGAAGGAGAAGAAGTTAGTCAAGAAAAGAAGAATCATAGCAATTACCAAGTTAACAAGATAAGCATTCTAGAGGAAACACTTGAAAAACTAAAGAAGAAGAATAAAAATCTAATGGAACAACTACATAAGACTGAAGTAGACAAACAATGTTCAGGAAAAAGAAAAAAAAAATTTGAAAAATAATTGTGATGAAGAGAGAAAAATTAATTGATGAACTGAAGGAACTACTAATAACAAAGGAAGAAGAATCTCATAGTATGGAAATTGAAAATACTCAACTCAAGGAAGAAGTTGAAAGAACTATCAAGAAACACGAGCTAAATGAAAAGTAAAATAAGAGAACAAAAACATTGGATGACATTCTTAGAAGGAAGAGATCCACATTTGATGAATTGGGTATTGGTTTTGATATTAGTGAGATTCCCAAATCCCCACAAGATTAAACTAAAGAAAATATTATCTACAATAATGAAGTAGGTCTCTATTCATCATATAGAGAGAATGGAGCAAAAAGACAAGGCTATGATCATATCAATGGAAGGAATTTTAGAAGGGAATATCCCTCAAATCAAGACAACTTCAGAAGTCATGCATCTACATATTGGAATTACACATTTAGGTATGGAACATCTTTCAATGGTTATTGCTTTTTATGTAATGGTTATGGACACAAAGCATTGAACTACAAGATTTATATTAGAATAAATTCGGGTTACACTAAGAATAGCATAAGATGTTGGAATCACAACAACTCTAGTCATAAGGCTTGGAATTGAAAAGTTTCTAATAGAAGCTATCCATCAAGAAATGTAATGAAAGTATGGAGAATAAAAGAACATAGACATGTGAAAATCCTCACAGCAGATCTAAGAGATGATGTATACCTCACAAGAGAATAATTATGATTAAGTAGGAAAATAGAAGAAGAGTGGTCAATGCAGTATAATGAGCAACAGAATAATAATACAGTAGAACTCGGATAGAAGCAAAAAACTTCACACACACTAATTAATTAATCACAATATGGACAATAAGTAGTACAATGCATGAGGATTCAAATGCCTAAGGTGGAAATTAGAATTAGCCTTCATGAAGTGATCAAAGGATCACTGGAGTGTCATCGGAGCACAACTAGTAGTCTATCTCATCATCGGTGGAGTCATCAATGCACAAGTAACTGTCAACCGTCAGTCAAACTGAGTCTAACTAAGTGTGGTAGGTGTAACTGAATGTAACTGGAACATGGAGACACTAACTGAATGAAGGAGGATCAGTGGAGGGTGCATGAGGATATAACTGGAGTCAAAACAGGTAGTCATGTCTCATCGGAGGTCAATCAGAGTGATAACAGCAGTGAGGAGTCAGTCTGGCATCAAATCAAGGAAATACTGGTGGATAACTGAAGTAAACTGGATTGGTAGGTGAGAAAGGACGAGTGGCTTCCTTAAATCAAGGAGGAAGGGTGCACTAAGCTCTAGGAGGGCTAAAAATGATCTGAGAGAAGCTCTCGGGGGCTGGCTAACTGAGGGCTAGGTGCTGGACTGATAACTGGAATGCATGCAAACCCTAAAAGTGCATGCATGACTGAAAATGTAAATGATCAAAACACTGGTGGGACTATGATGGAGTATAGGAATATCCTAACAAGACATCCTCAACTTGATGAAATAAAGTGCACAAAGATATATATAAAGAGGAGAATGAAAAATTCTTCATTACACAACTACGTAAATACCAGGTATATCTGGATGATGGTATTCCAATCATATGACAATGCAGGAAAAAAAATCACTTCAAGCATATCCAAATGATGAAGAAGTGTCACGTCCCCATTTTGACCGCCTTCGCATTAAATCATACATGATGTAAATATTGTTACTTAATCATGGTGAGGAGCTCAAGGCCAAGGCCCCACCATTGATTTAGCGTTTTATGTATCAGCAATTAAAAATAGATGCCTATGGTTCTTGTGCTAGATAGGCACAATGTAAATTAAGACATCATGTAAATACGAATTTTAATGAAAAAACCCACAACTAGCTATGCAATGCAACAAAGAGATGGGGGCACGATTCTACAATGAATAGGGAGGGAAATTATTCAAACCCTTGAGCCAATGGTGTTAATCCATGTGTCAATGAGAAAACCCATAAACCACCAACTACCCATATGGGGTTGGGAACTCAATCATTTAATTCTTCCAGAAATTGGTTGAGGCAGCTAATGCCTTGGGAATGAAGAGGTATGGCAGCCAATTTCATGTATGGGCAAGCCATCAACCTGAGAAATCGTATTTTGTCTCATTGGGCAAGAAAACACCCACGAAATGGTGCCCAAAGCCATTCTAAACCCATAGTCTTTCCTCTCTCATGCAGTCTGAACTACTGGGTCTTTCCCCATCACGTTTTTCACCATTTTTCCTGCATTTTCCATGCCTGGGAGTCGTTTTTGCATTATACAGCAGCTGGGAGAGAAGGGCCACGATTTGGGACTGTGATGGAGGTCGTTTTTGCCCCAAAATACTCATGGGAGTTTTTCTGAAAATGATTTCTGCTCTCCAGGGTTGTTCCCCAATTGCCATTACGTTTTTGGGCTTTCCCACGTTTTTCTGAATTGGTAGAAACCCCCTCTTTGGACATCCCACTGAAGAAACATTTTTATCATGCCCAATAAGTGTGGTCCAGCTGTTATGTGCATCCCTGTTTTGATTTGAACCTGTGAGCAAGAAACTTGGAGTGGTATTGGACAGAATTGGCTTGATAAACCTAGTGGAGGGAGTAACCTCTCAAGAAGATCAAGAGGGATGGCTACTCTTCTATGCACGCCTGAGAGCACTAGATGGGGAAGGTATGGCTTGAGGGACTGTACAGCAGTGAAAAGAATACTTCCTTGAGTGGGGTGTGTAGGCATTGTGGGTGCCAAGCTAGATAGATCTTGTAGAGATATCCCTGGCTCTGTGCTTGAGCTCACTAGCTTAGCAATTCTTCCTTTCCATTTCCTAGCAGCCTGATAAACCCAATTGTAGATTGGCTTGGCTCATCTTGGTGTATGCTTGGCTATGTGTGAGTCTGTTGTTCCCTGGTTCCTTGTAGAAATCATGCCCAGCTCAGGGGTGGCAGTTGAATCAAGAGGTTGATAAGCACAACTAGCCTATCGTTGGGTGGAACGTTGTAGATGCATAGCTGGTTGCTTGGGACTAATTTGTTAAGATAAGTATTCTCTTGTATTAACTTTGCAATGATTATTTGATGAATATCTTGAATGTATGATGGATGTGTTATTGAAATTACTTCCATTGTGTTTTCTTATAATTATACATGTCCATATGTTCTTTTATATTATATGAATGCTTATTTAATAAGTTCATGGGGCTAGATGCTCGGTTTTAGCATCACGATCCTCTCCATCGCACTGGTATGATGGGAGGGGACGTGACAGAATGGTATCAGAGCCACTTGTTGCAGCATTGGACCTCTATGGGCCAAACCAGATTACAGTCACATGGGAAGGTCCCTTCCTGATCACCACAGGTCTCAGCATCGGGCCTAAACTGGCTAAGTTGGATAGTTTGCAGAGGTAAGGTTACCTCCTGCTAAGCAACAGTCGTCACAGGAAGAAGGAAAGAAGAATCCGAAATTGTTTTAAGAGTTTTTGGAAAAAATTTGTTTAAGTCTGTTTCGGGAAGAACTTGGAAGTCTTCGCTGCAACGCGGAAGAGTTCGGCAAATCGTCCCGCAATTGCGGAAGAGTTCGGCGAATCGTCCCGCAGTTGCGGAAGAGTTTGGTGAATCGTCCCGCAATTGCAGAAGAGTTCAGTGAATCATCCCGCAATTGCAGAAGAGTTCAGCGAATCGTCCTGCAATTGCAGAAGAGTTCAGAAAATCGTTATGAAATTGCGGAAGAGTTCCGTGAATCGTCCCGCAATTGCGGAAGCATTCGGCAAACCGCCCTGCAACTGCGGAAAGAATTTCCCAATGTCTTCCGAAACTGTGAAAGGAATTCTCTTCCGAAATTGTGGAAGAACTCCGAAATTGCGGAAGAACTCCACAAGTTGCTCCAAACAAGGAATTTCAGCCAATTTTCAAGGAGATTTTCAGGTGCCGAAAATGGAAAAATTGCCATGGAACTTATGCGCCAGATTGCGCGAAAATTCTATGATTTGACAAATTGTCAATATAATATTTTCCCACGTGCATGAAATTAATTTATGAATTTCTGAGAATATAATGCAGCTAAACCTAGAATTTTCTGAAAATGATTTCTGCTCTCCAGGGTTGTTCCCCAATTGCCATTACGTTTTTGGGCTTTCCCACGTTTTTCTGAATTGGTAGAAACCCCCTCTTTGGACATCCCACTGAAGAAACATTTTTATCATGCCCAATAAGTGTGGTCCAGCTGTTATGTGCATCCCTGTTTTGATTTGAACCTGTGAGCAAGAAACTTGGAGTGGTATTGGATAGAATTGGCTTGATAAACCTAGTGGAGGGAGTAACCTCTCAAGAAGATCAAGAGGGCTGGCTACTCTTCTATGCACACCTGAGAGCACTAGATGGGGGTATGGCTTGAGGGACTGTACAGCAGTGAAAAGAATACTTCCTTGAGTGGGGTGTGTAGGCATTGTGGGTGCCAAGCTAGATAGATCTTGTAGAGATATCCCTGGCTCTGTGCTTGAGCTCACTAGCTTAGCAATTCTTCCTTTCCATTTCCTAGCAGCCTGATAAACCCAATTGTAGATTGGCTTGGCTCATCTTGGTGTATGCTTGGCTATGTGTGAGTCTGTTGTTCCTTGGTTCCTTGTAGAAATCATGCCCAGCTCAGGGGTGGCAGTTGTATCAAGAGGTTGATAAGCACAACTAGCCTATCGTTGGGTGGAACGTTGTAGATGCATAGCTAGTTGCTTGGGACTACTTTGTTAAGATAAGTATTCTCTTGTATTAACTTTGCAATTATTATTTGATGAATATCTTGAATGTATGATGGATGTGTTATTGAAATTACTTCCATTGTGTTTTCTTATAATTATACATGTCCATATGTTCTTTTATATTATATGAATGCTTATTTAATAAGTTCATGGGGCTAGATGCTCGGTTTTAGCATCACGATCCTCTCCATCCCACTGGTATGATGGGAGGGGACGTGACAGAATGGTATCAGAGCCACTTGTTGCAGCATTGGACCTCTATGGGCCAAACCAGATTACAGTCACATGGGAAGGTCCCTTCCTGATCACCACAGGTCTCAGCATCGGGCCTAAACTGGCTAAGTTGGATAGTTTGCAGAGGTAAGGTTACCTCCTGCTGAGCAACAGTCGTCACAGGAAGAAGGAAATAAGAATCCGAAATTGTTTTAAGAGTTTTTGGAAAATTTTTGTTTAAGTCTGTTTCGGGAAGAACTTGGAAGTCTTCGCTGCAACGCGGAAGAGTTCGGCAAATCGTCCCGCAATTGCGGAAGAGTTCGGCGAATCGTCCCGCAGTTGCGGAAGAGTTTGGTGAATCGTCCCGCAATTGCAGAAGAGTTCGGCGAATCATCCCACAATTGAAGAAGAGTTCAGCGAATCGTCCTGCAATTGCGGAAGAGTTCAGAAAATCGTTATGAAATTGCGGAAGAGTTCCGTGAATCGTCCCACAATTGCGGAAGCATTCGGCAAACCGCCCTGCAACTGCGGAAAGAATTTCCCAATGTCTTCCGAAACTGTGAAAGGAATTCTCTTCCAAAATTGTGGAAGAACTCCGAAATTGCGGAAGAACTCCACAAGTTGCTCCAAACAAGGAATTTCAACCAATTTTCAAGGAGATTTTCAGGTGCCGAAAATGGAAAAATTGCCATGGAACTTATGCGCCAGATTGCGCGAAAATTCTATGATTTGACAAATTGTCAATATAATATTTTCCCACGTGCATGAAAGTAATTTATGAATTTCTGAGAATATAATGCAGCTAACAATTGTGTTCATGAACACATTTTGTAGAATCACAGATACATCAGGGAAGCACTCTAGATAGTACAGTTGGAAAGTTTTGGATCTTGGTTGGGCCAAGAAAATCAACATCATGGATGATGCAAAGGATCCCTATGAGCCTGAGACAGATGCCATGGGGGAGAACATACATGTTGAAAATGTTGAAACAGAATCTAATGGGAGAAGAAATCAAGAGACTCCTCCAGGTATTGCAACCACCATGAGAAGCCTAAGGGTGGAGTTGCAAAGTTGCAGAGAAGATAATGAAAGGATGATTAAAGCTCAGGAAGAACAAAATCAGTTGAATGCAGCCATGCTGCAGAGTTTGACAGACATCCAAAGGAAAATAAACTCTAGGCATCAAACATCAAATCTAGAAAGGGGTGGGAGTAGTTCTAGAAGGAATTACCGTAAGAGGGCTAGTAGCCCAAGAAGAGTTTCTACAGACAGAACATATACTCCAGAAAACTCTTCTAATGAATCATCTGACTCTGAAGAATCCATTGAGGGTTCAAGCTCTTCATCTCGTAGGAGTAAGAGGAAGAAGCACTACAAGAACAATTCGCATGGGGAATTTAAGAAGGCGAAACCTCCTACATTTGATGGAGAGGTAAAGTCTGGTCAAGAAGATGAAGCTTGGCTTCTTGGGATGAGAAAGTATTTCCAAGTCCAAGACTACTCGAGAAATATGAAGGCAAGGGTAGCCATTTTCAACTTGAATGGAAGAGCATCTATATGGTGGGAACACATCAAGCAAGTGAAGAAGATCAATGAAAGGAATATGGTGTGGAAGCAGTTCAAGAAATACTTCAAGCAGAAGTACCTCTCTGACAGGTACTATGATGATAAGATCAAAGAGTTCCATGAGCTGAGATTGGGACAATTGACCATGGAAGAATATGCAAACAAGTTCTTGGAGTTGCTGAGGTATGTCAGGTATATTCGAGATGATAAGGTGAAAATTCAGCATTTCCTAAGTGGACTGCCCCAGTCATATAAAGATAGAATTGAGTTTGATGAACCTCGAACTCTAGAGGAGGCCATAAGAAAGGCCAAGTATTGCTTTGATCAAAACAAAAGCAAACCAGAATTCCATAAGGCATGGAAGGATAGGAAAAACGAAAAGTTTGATCAAAGGAAGAAGGGGTTCAAGCCTCCTCAATTCCGGAATCAGCAAAGGCAACCATCACAGGTTGTGACTAAGCCAACTAGGATGATGGGAGATAAGCTAAGAGATCCAAAGGAACCAAGAGAACCACTTCAATGTTGGGGTTGTGGATGGGAGCACACGCTTAGGAACTGTCCACATCAGAATGGGAATCCAAATCAAGTTCACAACATCCAAGGAGCTAAAACTGTGGGTCAAGTGGCAAGGACAATCCCTAGAATCTATGCAGCACTAGACGACTGCCATCATCAGTCAACTGTGGTTGAAGTTGAAGGTAAGATTGCTAAGCAATTTGTTTCTATTTTGATTGATCCTGGATCTACTCACAGTTATGTCACTCTTAGAATTGTTGAGATTTGTGCTTTCAAGAAATTAAAGCATAGCAAATCATGGTTAGTTCAACTAGCGACTGGAACCAAGAGAAAAGTTAGTGAAATAGTAGAGAAATGTCCATTAGAGATGGATGGGCTATTCACTTATGTAGATCTGAATATTTTTCCACTGGGTTCCTATGATATTCTCATCGGAATGGATTGGTTAGAAGCACACAGGGTTAAACTTGACTGTTACAATAACACATTTGAATGCATGGACGAAGAAGGAAACCTGAGGGTTGTAAAAGGGATTCCAAAGATGACTTTTGTTAGACATGTTTCAGCCATGCAGCTAAAGAAGTTCTGTAGGAAGGGATGTCAATTGTATGCAGCCCACATTTTAGAGGCAGCAGAGAATGAAACTCTTAAATTGGAGGACTATCATGTATTGCAAGAATTCAGGGATGTTTTTCCTAATGAGATTCCAGGACTTCCTCCAAAGAGAGACATTGACTTTACAATTGAACTTGTGCCAGGAGTGGCATCAGTGTCTAAGACACCCTACAGGATGAGTACACCAGAATTGCTAGAATTTAAAATGCAATTACAAGAGATGCTGGAAAAGAAATATATTAGGCCAAGTGTGTCCCCGTGGGGAGCACCTGTTCTATTTGTGAAAAAGAAAGATGGAACACTCAGGTTATGTATTGACTACAAGCAGTTGAACAAAGTCACTGTGAAGAACAAATACCCACTGCCCTGAATTGATGACCTTTTTGACCAAATGAGAGGAGCAAAGGTATTTTCAAAGATTGACTTAAGGTCTGGTTACCATCAGGTAAGAATCAAAGAAGAAGATATTCATAAGACAGCCTTTAGAACGAGGTATGGACACTATGAGTTTGCAGTGGTACCATTTGGTCTCACAAATGCACCAGCTACATTCATGTGTCTCATGAATAATGTTTTTAGCAAATATTTGGATAAGTTTGTTCTTGTATTCCTAGACGACATTCTCATATATTCTAAGAATGAAGAAGAGCATGAAGAACATTTGAGAATGACAATGCAATTACTAAGGGAGCATAAGCTGTATGCAAAGTTGAGCAAATGTGACTTTTATAAATATAGAATTCATTATTTGGGTCACATCATCTCCGACGAAGGAATATCTGTAGACCCTGAGAATATTGAAGCCATTATGAATTGGCCAACTCCAAGGAATGTGACTGATGTGAGATATTTTATGGGCCTTGCTGGTTACTACAGGAGGTTTATTGAAGGATTCTCCAAGGTTGCAAACCAGATCACTTCTTTGCAAAAGAAGGGGATAAAGTTTGAATGGTCACCAAGATGTGAGGAAAGTTTTCAACGGTTGAAGAATCTTCTTACAAATGCACCAATTTTGAAAATTGCAGACCCAGAAAAATACTTTGTGGTGTGTACCGATGCATGCAATCAAGGACTTGGAGGAGTTCTTATGCAAGACAACCACGTGATATGCTATGAGTCAAGAAATTTGAAGGAGCATGAGAAGAACTATGCTACTCATGATATAGAACTTGCAGCCATAGTACATGCTTTAAAGATGTGGAGGCATTACTTAATGGGAAGAAAATTTGAGTTAAGGACAGACCATTGTGGTCTGAAATACTTGTTTGATCAGCCAAATTTAAATGTTAGGCAAGCTAGATGGTTGGAATTTTTGTGTGAATTTGATTTTGAAATCAAACACATAAAAGGGAAAGAAAACAAGGTGGCTAATGCACTTAGTAGGGAGGTACATGAAATGCATGTGGCAGCGCTTAGTACTTGCCAACCAGATTTGAGACAACAGATTGTTAACCATATGGTTGAGGATGAAGTGTATGAGCAGATAAAGGACAAATTGCAACAGCAAGACCTTGGCAAGAAGTATGAAGGCTATCATTTGGAAGAAGACGGACTTCTTCCTTATAAAAATAGAGTCTATATTCCAAATGCGGCAGATTTGAGGAGGATTGTTATGGATGAAATCCATAAAGCTCCATACTCTGGTCACCCAGGATATCAGAAAACAATTGCTACAACAAGAAAATATTATTTTTGGCCAGGGATGAAGAAGGATGTCGCTGAATACATTTCTAAGTGCATGAAATGTCAGCAGGTAAAGGTTGAACACCAACACCCCATAGGTTTATTGCACCCAGTGCCAATCCTAGAATGGAAATGGGAAATAATTTCCATGGATTTTATTACAAGATTGCCAATGACTATGAGACAACATGATTCCATCATGGTTGTGGTGGACAAGTTAACAAAGGAAGCACATTTCATACCGGTTAAGTCCACACATAAAGCCGATGCCATTGCAAATATTTTCATAAAGGAAATTTTCAGAATACATGGGTTGCCTAAGGCAATCATTTCTTACAGGGATACCAAGTTCACTTCCAATTTTTGGAAAGGTATCTTTGCATATTTGGGTACACAGTTGAACTTTAGCACCGCGTACCATCCTCAAACAGACGAGCAAACAGAAAGAGTAAATCAGGTGCTTGAAGACATGCTTCGCATGTATGTAATGGAGAAGCCATCCAAGTGGGAGGATTATCTACACCTGGTAGAGTTTGCATATAATAATGGGCAGCAAGAATCATTGGGAATGAGTCCATATGAGGCTTTGTACGGCAGAAGGTGTAGGACACCAGTGACTTGGGACAATCCAGTGAACAAAATTGCACTTGGGCCAGAATTGCTTAAGGAAATGGAACAAGAGGTTGCCAAGATCCGGCAAAATTTAAAAGCAGCCCAGAATAGACACAAAAGCTATGCAGATAAACATAGAGTGCATAGGGAATTCAATGTTGGGGATCATGTGTATCTTAGAGTGAGGCCAAGGAAGAGTTCCTTGAAGCTTGGGAGTTGTGCCAAGCTATCACCTAGATATTATGGGCCATTTGAAGTACTTGAAAGAATAGGGCCAGTTGCATATAGACTTGCATTGCCTGCTAGCACTAAAGCTCATAATGTTTTTCATGTCTCTTTACTTAAGAAATATGTACATGATCCTAACCATGTGATTAATTGGGATGTGATCCAGGTGGAACCCGAGGGATAGTTCCAAACCGATCCAGTGCGCATCCTAGACAAGAAGGTAACATTGCTCTGGAACCGAGCCATTGGATAGGTAAAGGTGCAATGGAAGCACTACGGTCTCGATGAGGCTACATGGGAGCTGGAGGATACCATGAGAGTGGCATATCCATTTTTGTTCAGTTTTGATGAGCACTGAGGACAGTGCTGATGTAAGGGGAGGGGGATGTCACGTCCCCATTTTGACACCCTTCGCATTAAATCGTAAATGATGTAAATATTGTTACTTAATCATGGTGAGGATCTTAAGGCCAAGGCCCCACCATTGATTTAGCGTTTTATGTATCGGCAATTAAAAATAGATGGCTATGGTTCTTGTGCTAGATAGGCACAATGTAAATTAAGACATCATGTAAATACGAATTTTAATGAAAAAACCCACAACTAGCTATGCAATGCAACAAAGAGATGGGGGCATGATTCTACAAGGAATAGGGAGGGAAATTATTCAAACCCTTGAGCCAATGGTGTTAATCCATGTGTCAATGAGAAAACCCATAAACCACCAACTACCCATATGGGGTTGGGCACCCAATCATTTAGTTCTTCCAGAAATTGGTTAAGGCAGTTAATGCCTTGGGAATGAAGAGGTATGGCAGCCAATTTCGTGTATGGGCAAGCCATCAACCTGGGAAATCGTATTTTGTCTCCTTGGGCAAGAAAACACCCACGAAATGGTGCCCAAAGCCATTCTAAACCCATAGTCTTTCCTCTCTCACGCAGTCTGAACTACTGGGTCTTTCCCCATCACGTTTTTCACCATTTTTCCTGCATTTTCCATGCCTGGGAGTAGTTTTTGCATTATATAGCAGTTGGGAGAGAAGGGCCACAATTTGGGACTGTGATGGAGGTCGTGTTTGCCCCAAAATACCCATGGGATTTTTTCTAAAAACGATTTATGCTCTCCATGGTTGTTCCCCAATTGCCATTACATTTTTGGGCTTTCCCACATTTTTCTGAATTGGTAGAAACCCCCTCTTTCGATATCCCACTGAAGAAACGTTTTTATCATGCCCAATAAGTGTGGTTTTGCTGTTATGTGCATCCCTGTTTTGATTTGAACCTGTGAGCAAGAAACTTGGAGTGGTATTGGACAAAATTGGCTTGATAAACCTAGTGGAGGGAGTAACCTCTCAAGAAGATCAAGAGGGCTGGCTACTCTTCTATGCACACCTGAGAGCACTAGATGGGGAAGGTATGGCTTGAGGGACTGTACAGCAGTGAAAAGAATACTTCCTTGAGTGGAGTGTGTAGGCATTGTGGGTGCCAAGCTAGATAGATCTTGTAGAGGTATCCCTGGATCTATGCCTGAGCTCACTAGCTTAGCAATTCTTCCTTCCATTTCCTAGCAGCCTGATAAACCCAATTGTAGATTGGCTTGGCTCATCTTGGTGTATGCTTGGCTATGTGTGAGTCTGTTGTTCCTTGGTTCCTTGTAGAAATCATGCCCAGCTCAGGGGTGGCAGTTGTATCAAGAGGTTGATAAGCACAACTGGCCTATGGTTGGGTGGGACGTTGCAGATGCATAGCTGGTTGCTTGGGACTACTTTGTTAAGATAAGTATTCTCTTGTGTTAACTTTGCAATTATTATTTGATGAATATCTTGAATGTATGATGGATGTGTTGTTGAAATTACTTCCGCTGTGTTTTCTTATAATTATACATGTCCATATGTTCTTTTATATTATATGAATGCTTATTTAATAAGTTCATGGGGCTAGATGCCCGGTTTTAGCATCACGATCCTCTCCATCGCACTGGTATGATGGGAGGAGACGTGACAAGAAGACCTGGGAATATTACACATATTATTTTGAACCAAAACCAACAGTTCAGCCTCAAGTGTTGAAGAGGAATTTACACATAAAGTTGATTAAGTCATTAAAAGGAGGATGTCCATAGAGATTTCTAAAGAACAAAAAAAAAGCCACCTATATAGGCCCTAAAGGAAGTGATATTATTATGAAATCTTGTTAGATAAACATATGCATCTGCAAGAACAATATATCACTGTTACTATCATCATACAAACAACATGTATGAAGCATTTGGAAAATCTGATATGAAGAGAGCTTGCTTGCCTTGAAATATATTATGTTGATTGGAATTTTATGCAACACAAGAGAAGTTTTAATATGGTTGAAGATTATAACTCTAAAAAACATAAACAAATCCTCCAACACTCCAACACTTGACCTCAACAAATGTTGTGATACCCAAATTGCTACAAGTAACATCAAAACCTTATTTCAAGAAAAAATAAATACTTAAGGCTTGGTTTAGTATGAGATCACTGCTTTTCAGAACATAAAATGAATGTTTTTTAAGATATCAACATACTTCTTTCTTGAGCATAATGTTCATCAAATCAAGAGCTATCTATATTGTAGTTTTAATAAGGTATAACCAACATACAAAGTATTATTTCTTGTGTTCACCTTCAGCTGTTCCAACGAGGGAATTATATTTTGATCTAGTAAGCAGAAATATTATCCATTTGACTTTAAACTTAGCATTCATATAAGAAAAAGAAGATCTCTTAATATTTTTCAAACAAATATGTACCAACATTACATTGATGAGGGCATGAATGGACCAATTGAAATATGTATATATTGGTGACAAGAAATCAAAGACTATCCCAGAATGCCAAATTACAAAGTCTAGATCTTGAAGCTACTTGTAAAAGTAGAGTAGCTTAATAAAGATCAGAAGATGAAATAAAAGTGTGAAGTCAACATCATTACGTGTTGAATATAATATGAAATAGAAGAATTGAATGAACCTTGAGAATCATAAGATTGATTAGTGAATTGATTGAAGTAGCCTAAAGTCTTAATAAGAACCCTTGTGATCAGAAGAATGAGTTACACAGAATATGACATTCAACCTAATACTTCTCCAAGGAACTATAAGGAATATTTGGTACATGGTGGAAGATAAAATACTTAAAAGAAGTTTGGGAGTGACTACTAATGAGGGAAATACCAAGCACATGCTCAGGGGGTGTAGACCCATAAAATATACATGCAATAGTGAATATAAGTCCATGGTATTTGAAGCTTTTGGATAGAATCCCTTGAAGTTTCAGAGCATGAATGTATTCAACATAAAAGTAAAAATCAGTGATGTACCATGATAATGCTTAGCATACCTTGCAGACTATAAGGATAATTTGTAGTTGTGGTAAAACCAAAAGAGCGACAAAACCATGACATTTTGACTAATGAGAGCCTGATGAATGAAAACAACTTGAAGAAAACCTAAAGAAAGGCATAATATCAGGGGAATAATCCCGATGAAAGAACAAAAGACTGAGAATTGACTGAAGGCAGAGCACAACAATGACAGTGGAAATTTTGGAAGAACAACAATGAAAATTGAAGACTCACTTGGAACTCCTTGAAGCAACATTAAGATCCACCATGCATTATCTTTTAAAAATATTTGAGCCACATGACATGGGAGATAGTCAAGATGGCATAGATTCATCTGGTAGAAGAAAGAATGGTAATTACATCTCATAGGGGGAGCAAGAACAAGATTGTCATTGAAAAGAGTTGATCCATACAAAATACTAAAGGCAGGTGAGCAAAGCTAGAGTCAATAATTATGACTGCGTGATCCAATTAGGTCAAAGTCAATTAGATTAGAGATAAACACTTTGTCATTAATGTCAAAGGGGGAGAGTGAAGACATAGTAAAACCACAATGAAAACAAGGTGAGTACAACTTAAGGGGAAGATTGTTATGCACAGTCTAAAGAGAAAGTGTTTTATTGTAGGTTGACACAAATTCCAAAGGGGGAGATTGTCGGCAGAAGTTGTCATTGATGTCAACATGATCAAGAGATTGTTGAGTTCATTGATGTCAAAGTGTAAGTGAAGATGATGATGTGAAAATGAAAGGCTTGAGGCAATGATAATGATACGATTGTGATTCGATACCCATGCCTAGTTCCAGTACCAGTACCAGTTTCAGTACAATTTTCGGTGCAAGGAGAATGATAAGTATGGAGATAAGAGTGATGAGATAGCGCTAACAACTGAAGAAAAGCATTAACACAAGGACTCACCATTTATCAATAATGAACCATGTGTTTAATGATATTTCCAAGGATGCACAAAGTGAATATGAGATTCATAATATGGAGTGCATTTATGAATACAGGTGGTTGTTCCCTTGCGTAGCAATCCTTTGTGCAAGTCAAATGAATTTATGGTCATGGTTTCAAACACTTGAAGAACCTTCATGTTATGGTCTTCTTGTGAATGAAATCTTTCCCTACTCAAGCATTATGAAACCAATCTCATGCTTTGAGTCATGAGATTATATTGTGAAGAAGTTTAGGCATTTATCCTCCTCATTTCCATGATGGGTCGACTCTCTTTTCCATGGTGGGGTCTCAAGGACCATATACACATCGAATAAATTTATGCTCTCAACAATCATCTCATATTTATTTGGGTCCACAAGTGCATCCAAAGATATAATGCAATCCATATAAAACCAAAAGAATGATTTGAAGTATGGATGTGAGTGGAATAGTTTTTTGATGAAAAAAAAAGAAAATATTGAGCTATAGGAAATCATAGAGAATAGAGCATGGGCACATCTTGAAGTAGCGAAGATCGCATGAACAAAATATGAACACAATATGAGATATGATATGCTTGGGTTTACCTTTGATTACAAATATGATAGATAAAGTGTGAAGGTGAGATATGCATGGGAAGCGAAGAGGGAAGCAACAACTGTTAAATTGAAGGAGATCAACTACTCATTGATCTAAAGCAGATGAAGAAAAATTTTGTGTGGTTTATTCTTTATTTTTGTACCTATATGCATATTTGAAGGAAAAACTAGAAATGATAAATTGCTGAAGAATTTCTGGAGTTTTTTTTATTAGTGACTTAATATGTAGAGTTGGACTTGATTGGGTGATCACATAAGTTGTTGAGTGCATTCACATTGAGGTCTCAAAACTTGATGTCAATGCAGAACAACACATATCACACTCCCTTATCCATCTATGTAGGGATTGAATAATTGTGTCTCGAGGATTTATTTTGAGTATATGCTTCAGACATCATTGCTACAGATATGGATATGAGATGCATAAACCATGTATAAAGTATAAGAACATTGATAAGGTACATGAACAATAATGGGCATAAGGACTTGAAGGTAGCTCCAAGATTGATTATGAAGAGGATAGAGCATGACCAATACTAACTAGAGGATAACCAAAGGGTAGAACATAATCAATTTTTACCACTGATAGAGTGCATAAGATAAATAGTGGGTTACCACTATTCTTGGGAAGAAGATAAACAAAGGGTTACCACTATTCGTGGGTAGAGAATAAAAAGTGGGAAATCACGGCTCATGGGAATAGAATAAATAGTGGGTTACCACTGTTAGTGGGGAGAGAATAAACAATGGTTTACTATCGTTAGAAGCTAAGAAGAGGGTAGAAGACAATCAGGGGTTTTACCACTGATAGAGGCTAACTAGAAGACAAAGAATGACCATTGAGTTGATTTGAACACTAAAGTTCATGTAATCTACTCCATTGAGTTAATCAATATACATGATTGAATTTCATATATATTTGGGGTACTTCTTGTTGATGACTTCTCTTGTTTATAATCGACGATGAATGACTAACTACATAGGTTTGATTTGGTGAAAATTAATAATTGTGTGATATATTGATTCACCTCCCTCTCAATATCTATGTGTTCTATGGGATGGAGATGGATATGATACCCAGGAAGATGAGGATGATGATGACCATGATTATGATCATGATGTTGATGATGATGATGAGGTGGTTGCTGATGCTAGCCAGTGACATTGATCACATTGACTCTATCGTGGATTATTGTTCATATTTCATTATGTAACTATATTATTTTATCTATCATATGTATCATTTTGACTTGCAGTGTCATATTGGCTTATATAATTTTGACATGTTATTGATCTAGTAGCATATTTGACTTTCACTTGTTTTATTTATATATGATGATGATCTTATTAGTATTAACTTGTTAATTTATGTATTTTGGAAGTGGTTGATGTTTTTTGGTTGGATATTTATTTTGTATGATGATTTTGCTACTTTGGAGAGATGTTGTCAATTTCAATTAAATTTCTTCATGAATTTTTGACATAGATTTGAAATGCAATATGTTTTTTTTTACATCCTCATAAATGTTATGATATAAATTTCAAAAGTGATATATGTTTTTTTATAGATATATGTTATTCAACGTGATATTTATCTAATATTGGTATATTTGAATTGCTTGTTTTAATTATAGATGATGATGATGTTATACGAATTATCTTGTTAATTTATATATACTAGAAGTTGTAGATTTTTTTTATGGAGATTTAATAAGCATAATGATTTTGCTAGTTTGTATGGATGTTGTCTATTTCCCTAAATAATACTTAGAAATGTTATGCTATAAAATATTTGAAATGCAATATCAGTTACTCTATAATCATATATGTTATTTAAGAGCCATGATATATTTAACTAATTTAATTGAAATTAAAAATATTAAATTAATAAAGTGGAATCTCTAAAGGAAGCAACATGAAGTGTTAAATTGGAAGCAAAATATAACTATAAAATGGAAGAAAAACTTGACATTAAAATGGAAAGCCATATTTGGTGCTATTTCTGTCTCTAAATAGGAAGATAAATTGGTTTCATAACAGGAAGCAAAATTAGATGCTAATTAGGAAGCAAACCCCAACACTAAAAGGAAGCAAACCTAGAGCTAAAAAAGAAGCAAAACTAGGCGCTAAATAGGAAGAAATCCTTGGCACTAAAAGGAAGCAAACCATGAAGTTAACAAGGAAGCAATTCTAGAAGCAAAACTTGATGCCAGTTAAAGAAAATAACTCGGTGTCACTTAGGAAGCGAAAAAATGAGCATTTTTGGAAGCAAATTTGGAAGCAATAATGTAAGAAAAAAAGGAAGCAATAGTAGAAGCAATATTAGAAGCAGAAAGGAAGCAATAATGGAAGAAAACCCCGACGTCACTTGGGAAGCAAATTTGGAAGCAATAATAGAAGAAAAAAAGAAGCAATAATGGAAGCAATACTAGAAGCAAAATATGAAGTAATAATTGAAGCAAAAAAATGGCGTAACTTAGGAAGGAAAAAAAGAAGCAATTTTGGAAGTAATGATGAAAGAAAAATAGGAAGCAATAGTGGAAGCAATACTAAAAGCACAAAATGAAGCAATTTTAGAATAAAAACTCGGTTCTAATTGAGAAGCAAAACCCGATTCTAACTAGGAAGTTAAAATGGAAGCAACAATGGAAGCCAAACTAGATGCCAAATAAGAAGCAATAATAAAAGGAAAAGTGGAAGCTAAAAATGGAGTTAATCTTAGCTCTAATCATGGTGCAATTCTTGAATCCATTTTGGACATTGGTGTAGGCATCCAGTTCGCCGCAATCCCATAGTCGACACTAATCCAGACGCTATTCCAGCCGATATTCTCGCTACTATTCTACGATCTAATGAAGAAGAAAATATCGACACTATTCCCAACGAAAAAATGAAGCAATTCAAAAATATAGTGTAGTGTTGGGTTTAACTCCTACCATTGAGTTCAATTCATGAAAAAAAATACACTAAATTCCAGTGCTAATGGCCTTTTTTTTGTAGTGTTCAGAACTTAAACATGAATCTCACTTGACTCTTGCGGACTTAGCCTCAAAATTACCTACTTCACACAACACCTTTCTTGTATCTATCATTCCCTTCACCTATCCATGGTTTCCTTAGGCAATCCATCTTGCTAGGTGCTTCCCAGTGTGTGCATAGAATAAGTCCAAGACACCGCAATATGCATTTCAAGCATTCAATAAATTAACCATGGCTTCTCAAGCTTCTCACTAGCAAAAAAAGTCAATGGGTAAAGTTTCTCACTCTTCCCTATCTCACTTTCTCACCTACAATCATCTATGTTCAACAAGGTCTGTCATTTCCCTTGTTCATAGTTCCAGTTTCGGGTTGTGTAACAGTTTGGTAAATGATGTTTGTGTCAATTACGATAGAACCCACAAAAATCCTCTAGAATATGACCAAATAGAATACTGAATATGCAGGATAGGAATACATAGACTAGTGTCAATCTCTCCCAACAAAAGAATACACATGCTCAAAATATGTAGGCTAGTGTCAATCTCTCCTGATAAAATAATATGGAGGTTAGTGTCAAACTCTACCGACATACGAAGACATAGGATCAATAATATGTATGCTATTGTTAATCTCTCCTGAAAAAATAATACACAGGCTCAAGTCAATCTCTCCATGGCATACTGGATACCATACATCGAATGTTCAATCCCCTCGACCACCAATTCCTTACTTATCTCCTTCCATCTCTCTGCTTTCCTAAATGACAGGCTCTCCAAACAATAAGAGAGGATGGTGAAAGGACATTATGACATTTCTTCTGACCAATAGTCTTAGAAGTATTCCATCCCATGCTTCCATAAATCCTTGAGGAGACTCTCCTCACCAACCTCACACATGCATTCAATGATTGGGAAAAAACATTCTAAAGGGAGTAATTTGTGCATTTAAGGAATATGGTAGTAGGAGATGAGTTATAAGGATGACACTTGGAAATACAAGATTAAATCTCCCATAGCCCCCCAGTTTCCTCTTCCCCTCTAGTGAGATCACAAACCCTCTTTAGTGCTTTCCACGTAGTTAGCTTGGACCATTTTATTGTATTTCAACATAATATTTACATAGCATTGAATTGGCATGATAGCCAACCATATAGTACACAAAGTAATATTCACATTATACATGCCTATCCATTCACTAAATGAGCTTTGGCCTTGATCTTCACACTAGGAATCCATACCAACATATTTACATCATTTACATGATTACATTCCAAGTCAAAACTAGGGTATTATGATCCCCTCCCCCTTGGAATAACATCGTCCTTGGTGTTTGCTAAAAAATAGAATCAGAACAAAAAAGGATATGCCTCTCTCATGGCATCCACCGGATCCCATGTAGCCTCATTGGGACAAAAGCGCTTCCATTGCTCCTTTACATATTCAATGGCTTGATTATGGAGGAATGTTACCTTCCTGTTGAGGACACATAGTGGCTCGTCTTGGAACTCTCCCTAGGGTTCCACCTAAATCACATCCCAATCAATCGCATGGTTAGGATCGTTTACATATTTCTTAAGCAAATAAATATGAAAGCCATTATGAGCTCTAGTGTTACTAGGCAATGCAAGTATATATGCAACTGGCCCTATCCTCTATAGCACTTCAAATGGCCCATGATATCTTGGTGATAGCCTGGAACAACTTACAATATTTAAGGAACTCTTCCTTGGCCTCACTCTAAGTTAAAAATGATCCCCAACATTAAATTCCCTATGAAACCTTTTCTTATATGCAGCGATTTTATGTCTATCTTGGGTTGTCTTTAAGTTTTGCATGATCCTTGCAACATCTTGTTCCATTTCCACGAGCAATTATGGGCCAAGAAAAATTATGTTCATTGGATTATCCCAAGTTACAAGTGTCCTACACTTTCTTCCATACAAAGCCTCAAATGGACTCATTTCCAATGATGCTTGCTTCCCATTTTTATGAGCAAACTCTACCAAGTGTTAATAATCTTCCCACTTAGATGGTCTTTCCATCTCATACATGAAAAGAATGTCTTCAAGCACTTCATTTACTCCATCTTTTTTTTCCATCTATCTATGGCTGGTAGTCTATGCTAAAGTTTAGTTGACTTCCTAGATCCTGGAACAAACCCTTCCAAAAATTGGAGGTGAACTTTGTATCCCTATCTAAAATTATGGATTTAGGAAACCCATGAAACTTGAATATTTCCTTCATGAAGATATTTGCAATGTCGTCCATTTTATATGTGGACTTAAAGGGTATGAAATGTGCTAAATTTGATAACTTATCCACCATTACCATTATTGAATCATGTGGTCTCATTGCCATCAACAAACATGTGATAAAATCCATGGAAATCACTTCCCATTTACAATTAGGATTGGGTAATAACTACAGTAACCCCGATGGGTGTTGATGCTCAACCTTTACTTGTTGACATTTCATGCAGTTAGAAATATACTCAGCAACATCCTTTTCCATCCCTAACCAAAAGTATTGCTTCTTGGTTGTAGCAATCATCTTTTGGTATCTTGGATGAGCAAAATATGGCATTGCATGAATCTCATCCATAACAATCGTCCTTAAATTCCCAACATTAGGGATATACATCCCGTCCTTAAAGGTAATAAGTCATTCTTCTTCCAAACATTAACCCTCATACTTCTTTTCAGTAATCGACTTCTGCAATTCATCCCTGACATGTTGATAATGTTAATCTTCAGCAAGGGAATCAACGATCCTTTTCCTCAGTTCTTTTTACAAACACTAATGGATGCCACATGAATTGTGTGCATTTTCCTGTTGAGAAAATCAACTACTTTGTTCTCCTTCTGTAATATGCTTAATCCCATAAATTCATAAGAAAAATAGAAAATAGATTAAATAGATAACAATTTTCACTTACTTCTTCAATGGGGAAACCTCTAGGAGCACTAGATCCAAAGAAAATGAAAATTCTTGAATTCACATTACATATCTTACTATCTATATAGTACTTCAATAACTCAATTCTAACTATCTGTGGTTCCTCTATTAATGAGGGCCGACCACTTCAAGTAATTTGATCTATAAGGAAGGCCCTTTTACATTAAAAAACTACCCACTAACTAATTAATAGGCCTTATGGCCTTGTACATATTAAGTAGGGGGTTAGGGTAGGACCCTAACATTCCCCCTATCAAAAGCAACATTGTCCTCAATAATGGAGATGGGAAAACTGCTGCAAAATTGTTGATGATTCCCAAGCATCATATTTTGGTGAGGTATCTGTTACACCTAAAATCCTACCATCATGAGATTCAGTGTATACACCCTTGAAGTTTCATTGGCTAAGTCATTCGTCTGGAAGGGATACCATTGCACTTATGCTAGGTATTAAGATGTCGTCGAAGGTTGCACTCATGCAACCTATGACGTTGCATCTTGCTCTATTGAAAAGTGCGACGAAGTCAGTTAATGGACAAAAATAGGCCTTTCGAGCTCATTCTCAAAGCCTGCTAACTTGTATCCTTATCCCTGACCTCTTGGGGGAGCTGGCACTCGGTTCCTAACTTCTTGGGAGGATCCCCTACCTCTCTCCTACCATATATCAACCTACCCTATCCATACCCTATCCACTTAGTCCTATATAAATGAAGCTCTACCCCTCTCCAAAGGGAGGAAGTCTATAATGTCTACATGCTGGTGAAATCATATTGGAGAGATCACTAACTCATCCATTGAGAGACTCATACTTCCTTGGAAGATATGGCAATTGGCTTGGATGGAGAAGGGATACTATGTTAATCCTTGGTTGTAGTCTATTCTTATCTATGTACTTTCCTGATTTATAGTAATATAAATGCTTTCCTCCAATATTGTTTATGTGTGATGATATTGTGTATTTTACTTGCTTAACTGTTTACTCATATATCTTATTGTATAGATGCTTTTTACTCGTTTGCATTGTTCTATGTGTCTCGACAGGCTTTGCATCTGATATCTGACGACCGCGGGACGTGGAGCAGCATCTAGGAGAAAGGATTGCGAAGTTAAGGTAAGGCATCTAGTACTTGATCCTTAAGTAGATCTAGGAAAGTTGTTTGTAGTTTGTATTATTTGTTCTAGACTCATATTGAGCTAGGGAGATCCGGCTCGCGTCCGCTCGAGTGGATTGTCCGTCAAACAAATCTGGCGACCATACTGGGAACTGCGACGAGACTAAGTCGTCGCAAAGGTCACATGGCTGGACTACGACGATGTCGCACTGTTAGCAATAACGAGGTGCAACGACCGAAAAGTCCAACCCCAAACACAAACCATGCTAAAAAAAAGAACTTTTGTTGGTTGAAGCAAGTGTTAACAATGTTTATAATCACTACAATTATGGTGGATGAAGTTTAGAGTTACCTGCTCCGGACGGCGCGTGAAATGGTTGCTCGTAGCTCCCGGAATCGAAAAGTGAAGTTTTGGCTCCAAATGGCACTTCTCCTCCCAATTTGGCAAATGAAAAAATGGTATCTCTATTTGGCCCATTTTTCTATTTATAGATCGAAATGGAATATTCTTTTTTTCAAATATTTGATGCCTTTAGGTCATTTGCTATAGTTTGGATCAATTTTATCGCATTTGAATGCTTGGTTGACTATTTTACGTATTTTTTGAGTGTGCAGGAGTTATTATGTGTCTTTTTACGCCATTTTCTTCATTGGAACGATCATCTCAGGTATGAACACTCCTTGTGTGTTTTTTGTCATTATCTTTTCATTCATTAGATTGCAATTATTTAATGATAATGAGCTTACTCTTTGTTCTTTATCATGCTCTTTAAACCATGAGAATAAGTTACCGAGTTATGATTTATCACTTTTCCGGGCTCGTTAAACTCCTTTGGAAAGGACCCCCCCGGAGTCTATCTTTAAGCTCTTTTCAAGCTCTCAAAATATGAAAAGATTGCTAAGTGAACTTGTCGCGTTCACGCTTGTAAAAGAATTTGAATGGTCATCTTCCTGGTGATAGTTTACCCCTTTCTCATACTAGGGGGCACTACTTACGAAAAAGGTATACTCCAGCCAATCATGACTGGAAGAGTCCTCTCCCACATTGTTTTACCCTTTTTCATGTGATGAAGCTAACTTTACGAAAAGGACCATTGGAGTCTTCTTTAGTTCTTTTCAAACTCTCTAAACATGAAATGACCACCGATTTTACCTTCTATGGACTCGTTAAACTCTCACATTGAAGGGCCCGCCATGGGACGAACCCCTCCTATCCCAGGTTCGAAAAATATTTGGGATTGGACTCATCTATGAGATGAGCTATACCGAGCATCTGGTTACCCTCATCAAGCTTGTAAAAAACACATGAGGCACTCATCATTCATGATGGGGTAAAATGAAAGCTTTTATGTTACACCCCTTATCAGTGGCAGTATCTAGTCATTTCTTGAACATGGCATTCATCTGCATTTGCATACTACACTTGGATCATCCATTTGTCCTCGAGTTTCACCTATTTCTTGAGTCCTGTTACTCCTTTGATTCATTCAAAGAATGATTCCACCATAAGCTGCATTAGGAATTGGTATCATAACTCATCAGGTCAATACTGCCAAGGCATGCCATGCCCATGTTCAACAATACTCTCACTACTCATTATCTACAGTCAGTACACCTTCCATCATGTCGGTCTACTTTGAGTCAGTCTTGCATGTAACTATACCATCTGATCTGCTCTACACATCCTTTGTCATGTTTCGTGTCGATGATGGGGGATTCATCATGGCCCTCCTTTGATGGATTCATCCTTTTCGACTTCAAATCATCATCTGAGGATTGAATCTAGAAACCAACCAAGTACCTTGGCCCTGCATGCCTCAATGGCAGGATACCTTTCTTTCAACATGAGTTTACATCATTGACTCTTGATTGGAAGATTTCATCTCGCGTTCGAATTCAACTCATTTATTCACGCTTGATGATATGTACTGTGATACCTTGGGGATCATTGACATTAATGGTGATTTCATTCGCACTTGTTAACGGTATACATCAATGACTGTTAATCAAGTGGTTTCTACCATGTTCGAAGTCAAGACATTTGTAATCACATGGCTATATTCATATCATTGCGGGTTCAGCTGGTAAACACGTTGTTCATGAGGAACGTGAAAGTAGTTGTCACATTAGTGAGACCAAAAGGTACTGTTATCACATTTATAGTAGCCGGGCTACCATACATTATTTTTCTGATTCCAGTACACTATTCAGCCAGTTCCCTTACATTTGAGATGCTGAGATGAGCATCTATATTGGATCACTATCAGATTGTGGACAGCAGTGTATATTCCCCACGCCATGACTGAGTCTCAGGACACTCAAAGAGATGACCGATGTAGCCATTATACCATTGGTACAGAGTAGTCAGTAGTGCCCAGAGTTACAGCGGCAGTTTCAGAGGACAGATGATGGTACAGGTTGATGAGCAGTCAGGTATATGACTCAGCAGGTATATCATTGTGTCATGGTTATATCACTTTTATATTTATTCTTATAGCATGTCTTAGCACTTAGTGTCATGATCTGGCGATCATATAGATATGTGGACCTGGTTGATCTTATTATATATATTATATTGTCCCTACCCAGACTTAGAAGTTCACTATTCATACTCATTGGTTTTACCTTCCTTAGGGAGAATAGAGGTGATCATTCAACCATACCTTGGCTTGCTAGTGTCGGCTCCATTATTCATTGTCTCCATCCATCCATGGCCTACCTTTTTAGTTTATCACCCTGACTTACTACTTGACTAGTGACATGGAGGATCTTTTCCCCACTGTAGCCTCTGTATTGGATGAGCTTCCCTGTTTATTGTGTCTTGGCTCTGAGTTGGTGACAAAACTTACCTATGGTGAGTTGGAATTCCTTGTGAATTCCCCCTAGTCACTAAAGTTGTGTTGGCTAAACCTGAAACTTTTAGTGCTGCCATGAATACAAAGTCTGGAAAAAATGAAATGATATATCTTGTATGAAAAGCCCATTCATGCAATGTGTTTCTAAACACACATGAATGAAAGGCATGCCAAATGAAAATGGCCATGAAAATGAAATGTTATATCTTTTGGAAAAATAAATACCTAGGTAAACAAGCTGTCCATGACACACCTAGAAGTGCTCAGGTAAACAAGTGCCTTAAAAACACACCTGCAGCAGAAAGCCTAAAATAAATGTAAATCTATGCAATGTGTTTATAAACACACATAGATCAAGGCTATGGAAACTTCAGGCCCAAAAAGCAATGGAACTTAAATGCTATATCTAAACAATTGTTGGCCTTATTTGTATTATGGATTGTGCGCATCTATTAAAGGTGAATAAACCCTCTTTGAACAACTCATCCATTTGTGAGACACCGCCATTCCTTGTGTTGTTGCTCATTCAGTATATACTATGGTGTGTATTCCCTTTCCCTTGCCAAAGTGTCACAAAGTTAAGTCAGTCAAGTCATCCCTAGGCCTAACCAGTCATTTTAACCTTCACCCTTCACTAGCAAATTGATCACAGCTATGAAGTGAGTATGATCTTGAAAATATGGTCTGAGTAATATTAATAATTAATGACATTATATATTTGGATTTAGATTGCCAGTAATGACTACTTTGTGTTATAATTGTTATTTGAATAAGTTGTAGAGCATGCATTAACCTTGGACACTTTGCAGCAGCTTTTGATGATGGTCTGAGTTATATTGGGTCATGTTGACTTGGTTAGACCAAGGTCAACCATAGGACATGGGATGGTTGGATCTTATGATGATATGGATAGATGATATATGGTCTATGTACACATACATGATGATTCTATATAGCAGCTACAGGGTTATGATGATGATTCTTGGTCTACAGCAGTATTTGATCATTTATAGATTATTATTATTGGCCCTGTTCTGGTATATTGGATATATATTTTGATCATGCAGAGACTCATATGGTGTATGAGTACACATCTTGGATGGATTTGGACCTTCTGAGTCCAATGAGATAGTTTGTTTTCAGTTCCGGGCACTTACAGTGATGATTGAGCCTCAGTAGGCTATCCCAGTGCAGTTTTGGTCTGTCGGAGGCCCTGTTAGAGCAGATGTGATTTTTATCCGGTTGACCTAGGGCGCTGATGATGGAGGGGGTGGTCCAGCCACTTGTTTTTACCATATTACCCCCCTCCCGGACACACTGGTGCCCTCACATTGACAGCGCATGCACTCCAGGAGGTAGTTTGGGGCAGTTTCACGCTTCCCGAGGCATTTCAGGATTGGTAGAAATGGCTATTGAGGAAATCGATTTGGGCTAATGAGGCAATTTTATGGCATGGGATGATCAGTGATGATAGATCGGGGTCCTCCACACCTCCTCCAGCAGTTTCAACTTCATCGGGGCCCGCATCCATCACTTATGGCACTTTCTGAGGATTTCTGAGGTCTTTTTGAGGCCTACGATTTGACCATGGAGGCACAATTTGGTACATTGAGGATTATTTTATGATTATTGTGCTATGGGGATTGACCAAGGAGGGATAAAATTACTCCTTGGACCCACCATAATCCCCTTATTATATTTTGTCATCATGATTTGGTGGGATTCCCCTCTTCTAGGGCGATTTTGTCCACTCACATAATATTTTATTAGTGATCCATGTATTTTATTGTTGAGCTCATCTCAACCATTGATTAGACATTTGTATCTTTTAATCTTAGCCACTCATTCAAAAAGTGGTTAGGGTTTTGGTGCCTCTCCTTCCTATTTAAAGGAGAGAGCCTCTCATTGTAAAGGGACTGGTGGCTCTGGATTATTGGAATAGAAAATTATTATTGCATCTATCTCTAGTATTGTGGTGAATATTTTTGGTGTTCGTTCATTGGTTCTTCCTTTGCACTGAGTTATTGGAGATATTGTTTGCCATATCTTTTGTACCACATTTTTGCATCTACAGGTGGAGGCCGATTTGCTTTGAGGAGGAAGTATTGGTAGGAGAAGACTCTCCCTACTTCTTCTTTGGATCTCTTCATTGGTAACAGGGAGTATTACTGTCCCAGGACCTTCTATTCTATGTTATCATTGCATTTTATTTGTATTTCCTCCATACTTGACCTCTCTGATTGAAATCGATTTTCCTTGGATTGACAGGTAGAGGAGGGCGCACTTGTGGGCTAGGGCATCAATTTGGCAAGCAAAATCAACAATCTCTCATTTGATCTCTGCGGGAATCTTCCTCAACATCAAGGAATCTCATTCACATTACTCAGGTATGATCTCAAGGCAAGTTCTATCTCCATGATCTATCCACTTGTCTAAAATATTTAAAACCCTAATTAATCAAAACCCCCATTTTTACATTTTTTCAGATCTACTAAGATCTAGTGGCTTTTTGGGTAAGATATTTAAAACCCACCTCTATAGTATCCACGGCATCCCGGATCTATAGTTTGGTGAGGATTAGCCTCCATTTGACCCTCTTCCCAAGGCATTTAGCCTCTCCGAGCAAGGGCGCACTTCCTAGTTTGGGCAGGTTGACCTAGATCTAGTACATGGGTAGTTGAGATTCCACTTGATTCGTAATCTACACATCCAATAACCTACCCCCAGATTGTCACTTTTCTGATTTTCACCTTGTGGGCCCTATTCCACATTTTAAGGGATTCAATCCCCATTTTGGACCACTTGGTACATTCAAACTCAGATCTAGTAAGATCTAGCCGTTGGATTGCCGTGAAATTATAGATCCATACTCCTACTTGACTAACCTACCTGGATCTAAAGTTTGGATGTCATCGGACTTGTTTTGACCCACCTAACCCACATTTTTGGCCTCCTTGGGTAAAGTCGCACCACCTTGGAGAAGTGAGTTGACTCACTTCTAGGACATGGGTACTTGAGATTTTTGGAGATTTGGAACTGGAATAATTCAAAACCTAGGTCTAGTATGTCGTCTTGTCAAATCTTGCCTTGGGGATAGCATTCCTTATTTTAAGGGATTGTGGTCCACTTTAGTCAAACCTAGATCTAGACCTATTCATCCATCAAGACCTTAATTTCCCACTTGTCTCATGCCATAGGAGTCCTTAACCACAAGTCAACCCTACTTTGACTCCATCATCCCAATTCCCAAGGCACTGGTTTCTCTCCAAGTCAATTCGACTTTCCTAGATGGTTGGATTAACTTGTGGTTTGACCTTTGCATGGTGAACCAAACCCTTGAAGCCATCATATATCATGGTCAAACTTATCATTTGTACTAGTTAGCCCCAATACAACCCCTAAACTACCTTGCATTGGTTACAGTTCCCAAGGCGGTGAATTTTCAAACATTGAACTAGTACTCTAATCCTAGATCTCATTTCAAACATCTTAATTCACTCTCACATCAACTATGGACCAAAGCCATACTCATTGAACCCCTCACTTGGCTTGTGAATTCATCCTAAGGTCTAGGATAAACCATACACCTTACTTCACTTAGAAACAACTTGATTAGGTGTCTTGGTTTTGATCTCTGTTGTCGGGAGTAGATCAGGTCTCCCCGTTTGTTGTCTGGGCTAGATAATATAAAGTGAAGGTTGCCTCGACTGGCGTGACAACCATATATTGGAGGTTGAGGTGATCGTGGTTGCACCTTTTGAGTTGTCCTTCCCTATTTCCATCCATGATTGGATATATCCATAGGGTAACTACAGCTTAGGTGATAACAGGTACCATTGTAAACTCACAATGGCCATATCGCGTTCTGAAAGTGGTCTTAGGGATATCTCCTTTTTTTAATTTTGACTTGAAAGTAGCCGAACCTCAAGTCAATCTTTAAAAATAATATTTCCCCTCTCATTTGATCAAAGAGATCATCAATTCGAGGCAATGGATACTTTTAACTCACTATGAATTTTTTCAACTACCTATACTCAATACACAACTTGAGCGTTCCATCTTTCTTTTTCACAAATAGAACACTTGCTCCCCATGGAGACACACTTGTCCTGATGTATTTATTTTCCAACAACTCTTTCATTTTCATTTTTAGCTCCAATAACTCTAGTGCACTCATCCTTTAAGGCGCTTTAGATACCAATGCAACTCTTGAAACAAGCTCAATTGTAAAGTCAATGTCCCACATTGGAGGAAGTCCCAAAACTTCATCAGGAAATACATCCCTGAATTCCTACAAGACTTCATACTCCTCCAAACTTGGAACTCCATTCTCTCTTATACCCTGCACAAGGGATGCATGCAATTGACAACCTTTTCTACAAAACTTCTTCAGTTGCAAGGATGAAACATGACTAATAGAAACAACCTTTGGAATTCCCTTTAATATCCTTGGGTTTCCTTCTTTATCAATGCATTCAAATGTCTTGTTGTTACAATCAAGCTTCACTTTATGTGTTTCCAACATATCCATCCCAATGAGAACATCATAAGAACCAAGTGGCATAATGTTCAAATTTTCCCTTGTGAATAGCCCATCCATTTCCAATGGAAATTTCTTCACTATCTCATTGATTTTCCTCTTGGTTCTAGTGGCTAATTGAACCAAGCATCATTTAATATGCTTTGTTTTATTAAAAGCACAAATCTCAACAACCATAGAATTTATATAACTATGAGTAGATTTAGGGTCAATCAAAATAGAAATAGATTTCCTAGAAATCTTAACTTCAATCTCAACTACAAGTGATTGCTGGTCTGCTTGGCAGTTCTCTAGTGTTGCATAGATTCTAGGGACAATCCTTGCCACTTGACCCAAGGTTTCAACCTCTTGGGCATAGTAATATTGCTTCACAACCCCATTAAGGTGTGGGCAGTTCCTAAGCATATGGTCCACTCCACATCCCTAACATTGAAGTGGCTCTCTTGGATCTCTTGGATTATCTCCCATCATCCTTGCTAATTTAGTTATACCTAATGGTGGCTTCCTTTGCTGATTGATGAAATGAGGAGGCTTGGATCCCTTCTTTATTTGGGCAAGCCTCTTCTTCTTCTTCTTTTCCTTCTATTCCTTATGGAATTATGGCCTACTCTCAATTTGCTCAAAATAGTTATTGGCCTTCCTTGTGGCTTCATCCCGAGTTTGAGGTTCATCAAACTAAATTGTGCCCTTATAGGACTAGGGTAATCCACTGAGAAAGTATTGAATTTTAACTTTATCATATCTGATATACCTGACATACGTTAACAAATCCAAGAACTTATGGGTATATTCTTCCATGGTCATTTTCCCCAATTACAACTCACAGGATTCCTTAATTTTGTCATCATAGTTCATGTCAGAAGTTTACCTCACCTCCGACTACTCTCGGAGTTTACCTTAGATGACTTTCAAACCTTTCTTCAATAGCTCTCGGACATCACCTACAATCGTTTGTGGCATGCTAGATATGGCCATACCAACTGTAATAGTATTTTTTTGTTGAAAAAGAATGGTGTCTCTAGTTTTCCCACCATTCCAAAGAAGTTGAAATAGTGTGATGCTTATATTCTTGGAAAACATAGTAAGCAACCTTTCCATGAAACAAATTTCAGAGCATGTAGAAATAAGAGTTGATACACTCTTACTTATGTGGTCCCATGCTTGTTGTTTCTGCAAATGGTAATAAATATCTCATGGCTTTTATTGATGGTCACCAGGATATGTTGGGTCGATTTACTAAAGCAAAAGTTTGAGGCATATGAAACATTTACAATTTTTTTTTATGTATGGATTGAAAATTAAGCACAATTTCACATTGGCATTACTAATAATGGAAAATAATATAGATATAATTAGTTTGACAACTATCTTCATCAACATGGGCTTATGCTCAAACAATTGTTCCTTATAATCCTTAGTGGAATGGTGTAGCAGAAAGAATGAACTAGACACTCTTGAATATGGTACGTTCCATGCTATTTTTCAAGAATGTGAAATTGATGTTTTGGGGTGATGCAATTCTATGTGCACTCTATATGGGAATCATAAATCCATCTCAAGCTCTTTCCAACAAGAATCCATATGAAATGTGGTATGGCCACATTACTTTGGTAAGGTATCTTAGGGTTTTTGGTTCCACATGTTATGCCTTAATTCCAAAGGAACAAAGAAACAAGCTTGGTGCAAATAGTTGAAAGCGCATCTTCTTGGAGTACTCAAAGACCACCAAAGCATATCATCTATATGGTGTAGTAAATACAAAATTTATACTTTCCAGAAGTGTCCTTTTTCTTGAAATAAATAAAATTGACAAATCTATTGAGAGACAACTTGACATCTAGATAAATTTACCCATGTAAAGACATTGCATGAATGTGACAATGAGATTCCACATCTTGAAGGGGGATCCATATCTTGGATTAATATTTGGAATCTCCTTTTGTAGTACCATCTCCCCCTCATGAACTTGAGGTTCAATTAGATGATGTGCTTCAAAGGATTGGAAGACTGCATATTGAAGAGAATGAAACACCACTAGATGAACAACCTAGACCCTGACGATTACGAAGACAATTGAAAGTATTAATCCCAATGAAGTCAGAAAGACATGGACTAGAAGTTTGGAAAGACAAGGATATGGAGGAGATGTAGATAATTCAAATTCAGGTATGTAGAAGATATAGATATTCATATTCATATGAATTGAATTTATCTACTAACCTTGAACCAACTTCCTTTGAAACGTTTTTGCTCATGATGAGTGGAAATAAGCCATGTAGAATGAATATGATGCTCTCATCAAGAATGGGACATGGAAGTTGGTGGAACCTCCATTTGGAACCAAACCAACTAGTTGCAAGTGGGTCTACAAGAACAAGTACAAATTAGATGGATTACTTGAAAAGAATAAGGCGAGGCTTGTGGAAAAAGGTTTTACACAAAAATAAGGAATTAACTACGATGAGACTTTCTCCCCAACAACAAGATGGGATACCATACACACACTATTGTTTTTGGTTGCACATAATGGGTGGAAAGTTCATCAAATGGATGTGAAGGTTGATTTATTGAATGGAGACTTGAAAGAGAATGTCTTCATGTCTCAACGAGAAGGATTGTTGTGAAGGGACAAGAACAAAAGGTATGCAAAATCATCAAATATTTGTATGGCATGAAACAAGCACCTTGCGCATGGTATACAAAGCTAACTAAGCATCTTTTGAAACTTAATTTCAAACACTTTAATCTTGATGATGCAATATTTTGTATATCATGTAGTGTGTAAAAGATATGTTGATGGTAGGGAATAGTGAAAGGTACATTGCATCCATAAAGAAAGAATTCAAGATAGGATTTGAGATGACCAATTTGGGACATCTTCACTACTTCTTGGGAATTGAAGTGACTTAGAATCCAAAGTATATAATGATCTCCTAGAAGTACATTGGAGATTTGTTGAACATGTTTGGCATGAACAAGTGTAACCTTCTCTCTACTACAATGGAAAAAAAATTGAAGCTCATATCAAAAGAAGGAAATGAATTTGAATATGGAAGCATGTACAAACAACTTGTGGGAAACATTATCTACCTTACCACCAATGGAACAAATATTTCATTTGTTGATGGGATCATTTCCAGGTTTATGCAAAAACCTTGTGAAGGACATTAATTTGTTGCAAAAAGAGTTCTAAAATAATTGAATGATTCTAAAGACTATGGACTCAAATATTCTAAGCTAGATAACTTTAAATTGATTAGATATTTTTATTCATACTTTGATGGAGACAAAGAGAATGGAGTCTCTACTTCAATCTACCTCACAAGTCTTGGATCAACATCCGTCCCTTGGAAATCACGCAAATAGTCTATTCCCACAGATTCCACAATAGAGGCAGAATATGTGGTTGTTAAATAAGCGACATGGGAGATTGTGTGGATTAGAAAATACTTGAACATTTGTAGGAGAAACAGGTGAATCCTACCCCTCTATTGATTCACAATACTTATGCAATCAAGTCTTCCAATAATCCCAAATTCCATGATCGAACTAAGCACATCAAAATAAAGTACCATCTAATTCGATATCATGTAGGGGCCAAGACAATCGTTTGAGACCTTACTCCATAAATGAGAAATTTGTATCTACATCTTCACAAAAGTGCTTGGAAGGGAGAAGCTTGAAGAGTTCAGAAAGATGCTTGGACTCACGAACACCCATTCGGATTAAGGGAAAAATGTTGGAAACATAATCCATAGGGATTATGGTTCCATTGTAAATATTTTCAATAATTTTCAATTTTCTATGTAATAAACTAAAACGATGAGTCATTGAGAAGTCCAAAGGACCTCTTAGGAGATGAAACTCAAAGGTTTTAACTTCTCATAATGTATAAATATGATATTCACGATTAATAAGAATCCATCCTTGGAGTTATTCCTCCAAGCTTAATGGACTTTAAGAAAGCATTCGACACAGTTCCCAGAACTAACCTTTGGAATAGATTAGAAGAGATAAAATTTCCTTTTGAGTTGAGAGTTGTTGCAATAAGGTTGTATGGAAATTTTATTGCTAAGTTTAGGAACACCAAGGGTTGGTTGGAAGAAATTAATTGTAATATAGGAGTAAAGCCCGGATGTCCCATCATATATCATTTTGGCATACACATCAACAAGTTTGAGGGTTGTTTGGAAGAAACAAGTTGTGACAACACGACTCTAGCTAGTATAGTCATCATCTTTCTTTACATTGTTGATATCGTTCTTATGGCAAGAGTCCCTATGATCTTGACAAGCAACAAAAATTATTAAGGATTTTTGCCCTATGATTGTTAACATTGAAAAAACAAATGTTATGACAATCCATTTCAAATAGATCACTTACACTTATTTTGTGTATAATGACGACTTGGGGGGGAGTGACTCAGCGTACAAATATCCCAGAATCGATCTTCGTCACAAGTTTAACTATAACTATAGCATTGTGAAAATAATAAATGGAGGGACTCGAACACAATTGTAAATCAATGGATTTTTTGGCTTTAGGATAAGAAGAAACTCCTCTCTCATCACTCCTATTGGGTGAATCCATGAATATCGGTAACCATTTTTGGTCAAAAGTGATGGTGAAAATTTGATATTTTATTCATTTATTAAATCCAAGCCCTTAAAACTCATCTATGCTTGTGAATTTTGACATGCAAAAACAAATTGTAGGAAATTCTCTCTCTCTCTCTCTCTCTCTCTCTATATATATATATATATAATATCATTTAATGTGTCAAAATTGCATTTAATGAAATATTTGCTCTTGTAAATTAAAAAAAAAACTAACGAGTGGCTTGTGTGCACATAAAATAATTTAATGATATATATATATATATATATATATATATATATATATATATATATACAGAATGCATAGGGCACACATTTTTTTAATTTATTTTGGAAAACACAATTTTTTATTATAATTTTTTAAACTAACCATTGAAAATTTTAATCACATTTTGTACATGTGTGCACCTAAATTTTTTTTTTTGTGTTTACAAAAATGGAAAAACACCAAAAATACCCTTTTGAAGAGGGCGTGTCAATGTGGGGCATATATATTTTTTAAAATATTTTGGTTGTGTATTTTTTATGATGATTTTTCTTTGAGTTGCTTCAAAGTTGTGGACATGGTTTTAAAGTGTAAGTTTTAAAAGAAAAAAAAATATCATATGAACTCAAAATCAAGTAAATTATATGCCAATGGATAGATGATTCGTTGACGAATCTATCGACATGAATTCTTCCACCTAAGATGCTTCCTATGATAGGGTTTATGCCTGGAAAAGAGGCTAGTAAAATTAAATCTGTAGAAAAGGGGGCTAAGAGCATGTTTTTAAGTCCCTCCATTGAGATATTAAAACCCCTCGATCAAGGTCTTAAAAACCCTCAATTGAGGTCTGGAGTGTTTTTTTAAATATCTCAATCGAAGGTTTAGCTATGGTTAAGTTAAACGTTGGACCGTGCTAATCACTATTAGCTCATAAAAACTTACTTTAATTTTCATATGAAAAGATAACTATTAACTTGAGTAATAAGGTAATTATTGGAATCTCGGGGTGGAAGGAGTGGGGGGTCCTCTTTTATCCCAAGGGAAAAAGAAAAACATAATTCATGTGGGGATTGGGAAGGAACACCAACAATTATGTTGAGGACTTGTCTTTGTTTCAAGGACTAAGAGCAGTACAACAAATAGGAATTACCAAGCTTAGGGTCTTTGGAGACTCACTAAACATTATTCGATTGGCCTGAACTAAAGTAGAACCTAAAGATATTACTCTGCACAGGACAATGACCATAATTGATTCACTCCTAGTCAATTTCGAGAGTGTCCAATTATTCCACATGCTCATGGGTCTTAATCATGTGGCTGATGTGTTGGCTAATAGGGTGGAAATCTTTCCTTATGGAGTCCTATCTAGGAATAGCGACGAATTTATCAATCATGCCATTCCATGATGAGCAACATATGTTAGGGTGACATGGGAATACACGGTCTCAGTGTGAATATTGTTCAAACACATGCAACAATCTCTCAAAATCATGAAAGTGCATGGGCCATTTATGATCCCACTATTAGACACAAGGGAACCATAATTAAGGATCAACAAAGAGGGTATGTTCCTGTTGTTACATCCATTACATAGCAGGTGGAATTGATGGCTCCCAAGCCTCAAGGTTCAATGCAATTACTCTCTCGCGATGGATTCCAGCCTCGACATCATAGTCCTCTCAATGCATTGGGGTGGCACGGTGTTATAATCCTCGATGATTGAAGCAGTTGAGGCGGTTCTTAGATAGCAGGAAAGAAGTATTCCCTCGACATAGAAATAATTCTCATTCGTAGAGCCAACTCCGAGGGAAAACTAATTGGAAAGGAAAAGGGAAACATGCCCCAATGTCGGACAATACTATTAGCACGAATTGCTGCCCGAATCATGGATTGCAATGAATCTCAACTGAAGTTAGTGTGCATAAGCATAAAGTCACTATTATGAAAAAGCGCTTGAAAAATTATGAGCAACACTATGAAGAAAGGAACTGACAAATGGAACTAGAGATGAAAAGGCATGATGGTTAGGCTCAGGAACATCAAACTCCAGTTCAGTTGATGCCTAGGGAAAGATAATTCAGGATCTTCTGCATCAAGTTGCACTGCTGGAACATTAGGTGACCAATACGACTGGAACTACAACTCTAATCAAGCATGAGCTAGAACATCCATGCATGTTTCCTGGAGAAGGGTCTTTCTCAAATTTCTCTTAAGCTATGTTATGTTTTGCAAGTTTACTCCATTTCTAGGCATCTTTGTAAGAATCTTTTGTAAACAACCTATTTACAGTCCTATCCCTTCCCTTGGCGATGGGGCCATTTTGAGTTATGTAGCAATGAACCAGTGTTCTTCTGCAAGTTTGACACTGCTGTCGAGCTGTCTAAGTTCATAAGCTGCTGGAGCTGACCTGAATATGAATGGGTTGTATGGCCGCTCACAACCCCCCATAAAGGAAAGAGACAAGCTGCAGAAACAGCTTACTCAAGCAAATAAGAAGGGCTCCAGGCATCAGATATGGGATGCCATCACAGACTTGGTCTTTTGTTATTGGGATTCTTTCTTGCTATTTAAGGAAGAACAAGTTTAGGATGTTAGATGGCAGGATGTCAGAAACTATCAAATGTATTTTGCTGTATTTTGCTCTGTGGCTCTACCACCCTTTTTTGATGTAAATTTCTATTCACTCTTGTTATAAAAAAGGTAATGATTTGAATCTGTATTTGTTTTAGTGATTTATTGATGCGATTAATTCATCACATCAAATACTATGGGCAAATTTACCATGGGTTATCAAAACTATGGGCCATAAATCACTAAAACAAATATGCCTTAAGCTAATTACTATTTGTTAAGCTAAATATGATATGATAGATCCAAATAATTACCTTATTACAAAATATTTCAAATAAATATGGTTTTAAATATTAAATATTTCATATTGTTTAATGTTTAAATGGAGTTAAAAAATTTCAATCATAAAAAAATTTAAATTTTCTATGGAAAAATAACTGCTAGCTCAAATACCTCGCTATTCGAGCTAATAGTTATTATTTTCATATTTAATTTTTTTGAGCTAATAAACAATAGCTTGATCGATGGTTTTCTAAACGATCGATTAATACTTTATAAAAAACTTGATCAAGTGTTTGGTTAAGCCCTTGATCAAGCTTTTGAAAGCGCCCTCTCTTATACGATTGTGAGGTTTGGGGTTGCAACATCTTTGGATAATTGGAAAAAGAGATATAGCAAATCCAAAAAAAAATTATAATTTAAAAGGAAGGCAATACACCCTATCCTATCCTCCTTATAGAAGCTAGTATTTCCCCTATTGAGAGCATGACTATGCCTAGGTACCTAATGTACACAAATAAAATAAACAACGTGGAAAGGATGTCAAGTCTTGGGTAGTCACTCTATAGAATAACGATAATATTAACATATTATTGTACATCTAAATTTAAAGAGAAATTGTGGTGTGTTGAAACATTATAAGATAAGATAAAATTAAGATAGTATAAGCAAGTAATCAACCCTAATCTAGAAGATCAAAAACATCTTTCTATTTTAACTAATGTCAATAAAATAATCAAAATTGTTAAAATAAGAACTCACATGACCTCCATAGTCAAGCTCCTAAAACGTCATGGGTAGAAGAAATTGTCGTCTTTACAACACTAAGAAAATTGAAGATGAAAAACACTTCATCTTATAATGTCTTGCAAATACCCATAGTAAATTCCAATTTGAAAATATTTGTTTTTAAAGTATATGGTGATTTATGAATATTTATTTTAAAGCTTTTCAAGCACAAAAATAAAATTTCAAAACAAACTAAGTAATTTCTTATTTTTATTAAGGTTCGGTAAACCAAAGTTGTTTCTACTGGACATCAATAACCATCATCATCGTCACTATATTTATATCTTACTATATATATAATATAATATATCAACATAGGTCCATTTTAACTTTAGCTTTATCAAGCATAGAGATCAAATCCTTTGAGGTGCAAATCTTAAGTTTAAGATTAAAAAAAATTTGCACCTCAGTGATTTGATCCCTCTTAACTTTTGATAGAACACTTGAGTTAAGATGATTCTATGCTGATTTATATAAAAAAATTTGATATTTATACTAAGAATTTACATTAATATTAAATTTAATATAATAATTAATATAACTATCCAAAAATAGATTTACATTAATATTAAATTTAATACAATATTTAATATAACTATCCAAAAAGTGATATCAAATTTTTGTTTTCACTTTTTCTTTAAAAAAATTATAAAAAATTTAACTTTATAAAACTTAATTTTTAGTGTGAAATTATAATTCACTTTACTATTAAGACCTCTTTTCTTTTTATATTTTTAAATAATTTTTATTTATTTCTATTTGTATAATTTAAAATATAGTTTTTATTTATTTCTATTTGTGTAATTTTTAGTGTGAGAATTTTTTTTTTTTACATTATAATTTTTGATGTGAGAATTATAAATTCACTTTATTATTAAAGCCTCTTTTCTTTTTGCATTCTTAATTAATTCTTATTTGTTTCTATTTTAAGAAATGTTGAACTTATCTTACCATTGAAACCTCTTTTTGTTTACATTTTTAATTAATTGTTAATTGTTTCTATTTTGAAAAATGTTTCATACCTGCCATCTCTAATGGCATACTCGCTCATCAAGATGAAGTAGAAGTGGTGAATTTTTAAATGTTTCATAGAAACATAAAATAATGGTAACTATTTAAATGTAAACGAATCCAATTACAAATTAACACGAAGAGGAATAAAACCAATCTGGTGGAAGGAAATATAATCACGTGTTTAAAGGGCGTAATCAAAACAGCCCGAGTTGGTCAGTACATTTGGTTATAGAATATATCTTAAAAAGATCTTAAATAGAGTTGATCATTTTGAAGACAAACAATTTTGAACTTGGGCCTCTCTTTTCGGCATTTTCTTGTCTTTTAATATATGCGTCTCGTTTCTCTTTTCAAAAGAGTGAAAGACTATATATATATATATATCATATACTAAGTAAAGAAGTGCCTGCAAAGACGACTAAAGAAAATGCTTTGATACACACTTATGTATGAATGAAAGAAAATGCTTTGGGAGCATATCCAGGGCATGCAAAATATAGTTTTCTATTTTATTTTATATCGAAAATCCGAATTTTTAAAATATTGTAAAATATATACTTGATCATTAATATAATAATATTTGTTAGAAATGAAAAATATTCATATGAACATAGAGTTTCTTGCATCAAAAGAACTCTGGTTACTGATTGCAGAGTACACACTATTGTCCACTAAATTGCACTTAGGTGGACTCTTTGTGAACCTCATAAGACTTGAACAACTTACATTGTTTATTGCCAGAGTTCAGAAGTTCATCAGGCCAAATTTTTGGCCTTTTGTAAAATTTGCATGTCCAGACCCCCATGGGGGAATTGTAATAAGTTGGTCTAAGCATGATACATTTGTAAAAGGCTTGGCCTACCTTAGGTTTAGCTATCAAGGGGATACTCTAGAGTGTTTTTTCCTTACGAATTATGTGTTGCGTTTCAGTGGCGTATAATTCATGAGTTTTTCACTCACACCTCCAAAGCTGGAGTATTTTCAATGGTGGTCAAACCTAAGGAGGTTATTAAATCCTATGAGTCTATGTATTTTTCACATGCTAGTCATCAATATTGAGTCATATGGACATGCACTAGGTCTCCTAGGATTTTCAGTTAATCTAGACATTTTTTTCTTCTTGTTTAACGAGATTTTTTAATAGTTTAATTGAAAAAATAAAAAAGTGATAAAAGTGTGGTTAGGAGGTGAATTTTTCCATGGGGGTGCTCGTTTTCTAACCCATAGCATCCACAAAACCCCTAAACCCACTTTTCCTAAGTTCTAAGTGAATATTATTCACTTAAATAAATATTCTCTCAAAATTAATTTTGGGGAATTATTTAATTAAAAAAATAAAGATATGAGAGAAAATCAAATTCCTATTTCAGTGGAATTTGGTCCGGTGAAGGCCCAGTTGAGTTGACATTGGCATTCATGACATATTCCAATCAAATCTCAGAGAATTTGGAGAAAATATCAAGGAGGGCGAGTTGTCCTCTCTTGGAAGTGCACCTTCCTCACTTGGGCAACTTTCTCTTATGTGGCAGCATTTTAGTGATGGGGTGATGGTTCCAAGGCTTGATGGGGGCACCTCTCTTTGGTGGCTTCCATCTCATGCATTCAAGAATCAATCAAGGATTGGATTGATATCTCACATCCCCTCTTCAATGAATGAGCTCCCCTCTCCATCAATTCGCCCCCTCTCTCCATTTTGCTATATAAGCAGGGTCTATCTTCCTCATTTGATATGATATGAAGGCATAGTACCTATGCTCCTGTAATGTGCGAAGTTTTTTTTGAGTAATAAGATTGAATACTTTGGAGGTCTATTGTGGCTCTTGATCCATGCATGTGCTATTTGTTGAGGTGACATCTTTCTAAGCTTTCTTCTTTATGCAAGTTAATGTTTAGATCTAGCTATATTGGAACACGCATTTGTGGTTGTCAATTTGTTTGTTTTATGTGCATGCTTTCAAGATTTTAAAGAGTAATATTAGTATTAGGTTGTATGATTATTCTCTTTGTTTTGATTGATGAACATACTAGTTTTAATCTTGCTTGTTTGATAATTGTGTAAGCTTTGCGGAAAGCCTCAAGGTGAAGGGAGTTTGGAGATCAGTTGCATCCACCCTCTCTCCATCATTTTCAAGCTTCGGATCTACAAGCTTCTTGTCCACAAATTCCTTCTCTTCATCATCTTCTAATATCAAGCTTGAGCTTGAGGGTTTCCTTCTATTATCATTCTATTTTCAAATATCTCTTGGTTACTTGTTGCTTTAGCTTAATAAAAGATAGATCTATATTTTTTTGAAAATCGAATATCTTTTTTCATTAAGCATAGAAAATCAGATTTAGAGTAGCTTCACTTTTTACTAAAAAACTAGATCTAGATCTATAGTTTTCATACTTGAAGCACACAAAAGTTTCCCAATTTTTTCCAAGTATGAACTTTGTAAATTTGTGTAAATTTATGTATGTTTTGTTGATGTAATTGTAACTTTGGAATGTATTTCACCTATGTATATTGTATTCCTATAGAGATGTTATTATTCCTCTATATGGAAGTGTTTGTATTCCTATAGAGATGTTATTATTCCTCTATATGGAAGTGTCGTCATTTATATTGTAAGTGTCGTAACTTATACTTGATGGGTTATTAGACCACCTTGATGAGGCCAGCCCTGTATGAGTCATGTGGGTAAAAGGGTTATTAGACCACCCTATTGGGGGTCGTCCCTAACAGCATTATGTTATGTGGTTAAGTTAAGGCCGACCTAGTAAAGGTTATTAGGCAAGTCAAGTCAAGTATAAATAGAGTGCGGGAGGCACTCTATTTTATCATTCTATTATTCACTCACACACTCATTGTAGAGTGGTGCACATGTGAGGAAGGAGGAGTAGTTGCTAGGAGAAGACTATCTCTTATGCTTGGGTTGTATCATTTCTCTATCTATCTCTGAGGAAGTTACGGGGTTTTTCACCTTCTTGGTTTTCCCCAGTGAAACTCTATGTCTCTTGTGTGCTTGCATTATTGTGTCCATGATTGATATGCTGTAGATATGCTGTACATGTTATTCTCTCATTTAAGATCCTAGATCAGATTGAAATTTTGAAAAACTAACATGGTATCATAGCTAGCCTGAAAGAAGGCATGGTATGGCATTTATGACACTTGTTGCACTTGAGAAGCTAGGGCTTGATATAGAAAAAACCAGTCATCGTAGCACTTTCGCTATAAATTCATTTCGGCAAGGTTTCAGGATCTGAAAATATTACAAGTCGAAGATAAGAACCCCATGTACCTTGTGTCCGAAGGAGAGCCTCTAACTCGTTGTACTTTCAGATTTATGATCTGTACAATATAGGGTTTTTGCCTCTTCCAGATCTCAGTCATAAACATGTGACCTAGAAAAAAATGTCACAACTTGGGCTAGGAAGATCCAAATGAAATTTTGTAAAATGTGGTAGGTAGGGCATGGGCGTTACTTTCACAGGTCCGATTCTCAGAGGCCGAAATTGAACCAGTAACACGTGGCACTCCGCACAAGTTCGCTCTCCTGTTTTATCCCATAAACAGATCACGTTGCAACACTTGGCATAACTCTCTCTCAAAGAATCCATTTGAGGTCAGACCTGTGGGGTTGGAAAGATAACAGGTCAGGCTACCACAGGCAGAATTTGCAGACTTCGTAGTTCTGAAATTTTGGAGTTACAACATAAACAATCAGGTGCATATTTCTGTCAAAACATAATTGGATTTTGAGCACCTTCATTCATGGCTCCAGGAATTTAGGGTTTTGGAGAATGTTGGAATTTTTTGTATTGGAGACCATGGCTGAATGATTCTCATCAAAATTGAAATTTAGAGACCAAGATCAAATTTTTTGGTTGGATAGAAGGTCGGGCTTGATCAAACCCTAGTTTGGGACTTTGATAAGGAAAGTGAAAAATTAGGGCTTCTACAAAAATGAGAATTTTTGAAATCTATGACCATAGCTGTCACGTACCCCATTTTGACCCTTGTAATATTTGGGCTGTAATGTAAATATTGTATGCATATTATGTATGATTCCTAGCAGGGAGCTCAAGGCCAAGGCCCCGCTAGTGAACGCTCGATCTAGAAGAGACAAGTATCTGAAATTATGCCACCCATGTGCTAGTGAACCATGGGAATTGTAAATATGCATCTTAATATAAATGCCCACAACTAGCTATGCAATGCAACAAGAGATGGGGGCATGATATTGCAAGGAATTGGGAGGAGGATATTCAAACCTTTGAGCCAATTGAGTCAAGCCAAGTGTCAATGAGAGAACCCATGAACCATCAACTACCCATGTTGATTTTGGTGCCCAATCATTCATTTCTTCCAAGAGTTGGGTGAAGTAGTTAATGCCTTGGGGATTGGGGAGGTATGGTTGTCCAAATTCGAGTATGGGAAAGCCACCCTCATGGCAAAACGTGTTTCTCCTTCTTGGGAAAAAAACCACCCACGAATTGCCTTCCCAAGCCATTATTCATGGTCAGACTTCACCCTCATGTTTTTAGAGCTTGCTAGGCATTTTAGAGCTTGCTGGGCGTTTTTGGGAGCTTGCTGGGCGTTTTTGGGTGCTTGCTGGTTTTTGGGTGCTTGCTGGGCGTTTTAGAGCTTGCTGGGTGTTTTATTTTGAAGCTTGCTGGGCGTTTTTGGAGCTTGCTGGGTGTTTGGGGCTTGCTGGGAAGTCGTTCTTGGTTAGCACAGTGGCTGGGAGAAGAGAACCGTGAATTTGGGGTTTAATGGAGGTCGTTTTTGCTCCTGGGGTGTCCCCAAACGTTTTCTGAAAATGAATTCTGCCTTCTAGGGGTTATTCCCCATTCTCCCATTTCGTTTTGGCTACCCACGATTTTCTGGAATGGATAGAGACCCCATCTTTGGGCATCTCACTATATATACGTTTCTTCACGCCCAACACTTATATTTTTCCCTGTTATGTGCATCCCTATGTTAACCATTGAATGCTAAGTTTTTTGGGATGAAATCATTTTCCTCCCTATCATTGTCTTTCCCATTGTTAAACATGTGTATCCATGCCCAGTGAGTGTGCTTGTTGTGTGAGAAAATAGTACGTTTGGGTGTGGGTTATGGAAATCCCTTGCTTTGGCTTGAGCTTGAATGCAAGTATCCAGTGATGAGGAGGGTTCAGTATTAGCCTGATAAACCTAGCTATTGACTGGCTTAGCTTAGTTGAAATGATGTTTTGGTTGTGTATGAGTTGGATGTCCCCTTTTTCCTTGTAGATATCATGCCCAGCTCGGGGGTGGCCTTCGGACGGACTCAGTATATGCTGTCGAAGAGCCTACGGTTAGGTGGAACGTTGCAGTGACATAGCTAGTTGTTGGGATAGCATTACATCAAGATGAGTATTTTCTTATGTAATTACTTCTGAAAATGTATTAATTGTTGGCTGTGTTAAATTGAATGGCATCATGTAATGTGTGTGGATGAGGTGTTCATTTCCGCTGTGCATGCTTGTTTGTTTTTCATCTGCACACATCTCTTGTATTGCTAAGAATCTAATGAATGGGCTGAGTTTTATGTAAAAAGCCCAGATCTTGGTATCATGTGCCCTTCATTGAATTGCTTAGATGGAGGGTATGTGACAGATGGTATCAGAGCTGCTGGTTTCAAAATTGGGCCTTCATGGGTTGCCTATTACAATTGCAGAGGTAAGTATGCTTCCTGCTCAACTGTAGTCATTAAGAAAATTTGAAAGAAAATTTGAAATTTTTCTAAGTATTTTTTAGCTTTCTGCTAAGTCTGTATCGGCAGCGAGACTCGGCGAGTTCATCCGCAACGACGGAAGGAACTTGTGAGTGTTTTCCGAAACTGCGGAAAGGTTGGCAAGTTGCCTGCAATGGCGGCGAGACTCGGCGAGTTCGTCCGCAACAACGGAAAGACTCGACAAGCTGGTCCGCGATGGCGGAAGAAACTTGTGAGTTTTCGCCGAAGTTGGCAAAAGAACTTGGTGAGTCACTCCGCAACGACTAGGTAGAAAATCGATAAGTTCACCAAAAAAAAAGGAAAGAAAAAATATGGCGGAAAAGTTATGAGTCTTGCTCCGAAACGGCAGAAAAGTTAAGAGTTTTGCTCCGCAACGACGGAAGAGTTGGGCGAGTTTGCGCTGCGACGACGGAAAAATTTGGTAAGTTTCTGCCGCAGCGCCGGAAGGACTCAGCGAGTTGGTCTGAAAATTTTTCTAAGAGTCTTTCGTTGGAAGGAACAGGCGAGTCTCCGCCGCAGCATCGGAAGAAGTTGGCAAGTTTTCACTGAAGCAGCGGAAAGAATTGTCGAGTTTGCACCAAAGTCACTGAAATGGTCGACCAGAAGAGATGGATGAGTTCGTCCGTGACACTGGAAGAAACTCGGCAAGTTCGTCTGCGACACTGGAAGAACTCGACGAGTTCGTCCGCAATGGTTGGAAGAGAATTGCCAAGTCTGCCGAAACAGGAAATTTTAGCTATTTTCCAGGGAGATTTTTTTCAGATGCCGAAAGTTGCAAAATGCCATGGAACTTATGCGCCAAATTGCGCGAAATCAAAGGATTTACAAAAAAAAAAAATGAAGGCACTGCCCTCGACCCGCTCTGCAATGGCGCAAGGAAGCCACAAGGGGGCAAGCCCCCTTGACCCCCGTCGTCCCCTGGGGATAGTCGTTGAAAGTGTGAAATGCATTCTTGGGATAAGAAGCGGGAATTGCATGGAAGGTTTGTGGAAGCCTTATTAAAGGGAAACCAAGAAAAGGATCAGCTATGACATAGAGAAGGGACTCCATGTCATGCTTGGAAAGGGATAATTTCTTAACTCCTCTCTTGCTATTGTTTTTGTATTTTACAAGTTTTATATACCGAGAAGCATGATTGAAAATGCAAGAGGATAGATAGATGAAGTTAATATGTATTAGTTGGGATACTAATAAACATTGCACAGTGCATGTAAAAATACTTGTATATATATATGATATTGCATATTGGTATAATAGTGAGGTTCTACATATGCAATGAGCCACTTAAAGATGATTATGATGGTTGTTAAATAACTAGTCGTGTTTGCAATGGTTATATGACCAAAGACAACTAAAGCATGGCTAAAGATGTGGACGATGATTGTTGCATATGACCAACAACCTTATGAAGAAAGGATGGTGCAACAAATCTATGATCACGAGGTTGGAAAAAGGACTGTGTAACCTTGGTGAAAGGCCAACTGATCAGGTAACATCAAACAATGTTAATGACAGCCATGAAGGTAATGGATATTTGTGCTTGAGTGCATAGATGTTGAAAAAGGATTTGGTAAGATCCATTCAACTATGTTTAAACTATGTTGATTTGATTTGCATGCAGTATCAAGTGCTTGAATGTGAATGTTAATCTATCGAGTATGATGAGGTGTGGGTAAGTGAGGGAAAGGATCCTTACACCCTATAATTGCTTAGGAACCTCAATGCATTCATACGAAATTATAGCATGCCATTGTGTATGCTGGATTATAAGTTTAAATAACCAAAGAAAGTAAAGAGCTATAGTCATGTTGTGGTAGTATATGCCATATGAAATAGGCATGGTTAGGCCATAATATGCTGGAATGCATAGTATCCGCGGATTGATGCAAAGTTGTATTGAGGGATTATGCATTGAGTGAATGCACATTAAAATATTATGTGAATATTGTGAATGTGCATGCATATGTGTAAGTGCACATGTTGAGATGCATTGCGATAATGCACGGTTGTGATATGTATAGGTTTCAATGCATTTAGATATAGATAAAATGGTGAACCATTGTTAATACTGAGAGCATTTCATGCGCTAATATGAATGCAGAAGAAAGATTGCATGAAGAAGGTAGACATGATGATGGGCTACCTGAGTGCTCTGTAGAAGGACAGAGATTGCATGGAATGTGAAGTAATGAGTATTTACAGTTTATTTAAATTGCACGGATAGTGTACCCATGTCTTGCAATTTTATTTATGATAATGATGCATATATATATATATATATATTTCATTGCATCTCAAATGTTAATAGCTGAAGGTGTTTAAATTATTGAGTGTTATAATTATGAGATCACTTCAGTGACTGTTGTAGCAATGAAAGAATTAAATGCATAGATACTCACAACATGTTTGGCTGATTGATGTTTCAGATTTCAGGTAGATTGTTTTGGGCATGGAAAATATGGGTAAGTCCATGATGAAGATTGGAATCTACCGTGAGCAAGAGCCAAACGATATGAGAACAAACTCATGGCTAAGCAAATCAATTTCTGTAGAGGACAAAATTGCAAATTCATACCTAAATTTAATTATGAATGCCATTGACTGATTAGAGAAATCATATTTGAATTCTATTGTTAAATGCTGCTAACTGTTTGGCTATTTGATAAATGTGCCAAGAAGACACATTGCAGGAAGACCAGGAGTGATGGCCTGCAAAAGCCAAACTAGATGGGAAAGACCTCATGCTTTGGAAATGGGTTTCGGGTGAAACGCCATTGATAATGTCTCAACCAAACCGTATGTCGGTAAACCATGAAAGTGAGATGGTAAAGCTATGCTAAGAAGGCATGTGAGATACATCCACAAAATGAATGAGTATTCTGTGACCCTGGACTAGAACATGCATGTCTAAATTATTAGGTTTAATATGCAGAGCATGCTCTACTTTATTTATATATATCATTTCAGACTGCTTGAGTATGATTAGGGCCTACATGGCTCATATTGGAAAGGGGTGCACACCTTTTCTGGTGCCGGGTCATGATAGGGTTGTCAATATTGACTACACCCTAAGGGAATGGATGCATTCCTGGTGTTTCAATACTTGATAGTGAATGTTATGGAATGTGGTTGCGATTTTGAGGAGCAATACTAATAAGCCTGCTTATCCTTCTTGTGTTGTCGGCCTACACAGATACCAATTGATACTACACATTAAGAGGCAAAGTGAAGAAGGGTACACAGAAGGACTGTATAGGAATTGGCAACCTTTCTATGCTCACACTAAATAATACTGGAAGGGATGGACAAACCCAGGGAGCTATGTAGTGAAAAGGGGTATCATCCTTATGTGAGGGGCCATGTTAACCTGCAGTCAAGAAAGTCACCTATAAAGTTTCAAAAAGGAACCACCGATTTGCACAATAGAAGGAGTGGCGTCCTTGTATGAATGAAGAATTGATGTGTGTGTGAAGGGTTATGGTGCAAGAAGGTGTGGTGACATTGGTGAAGGCATAAAATCTCTATTGGGTCAGCAGTGGGAGGGCGGGCGCCGAAGACTGACTGAAAACCTTGAGATGCCTATGGCTCCATAATAGAGCCTTGACCTATAATGGTCAGGTGGCGCAGTTTCCTTCCATTGGTCGATGACCCAGACGAATGTGTTGGCTCGGCACTGGAGAGGGCCAACCAGGTATGGGACTGGTTGGGCACCACCAAATGCTTGGTAAATCCAGCCGATGGGGAGGTGTACTGGTTAAGCATTAACTACATCCAAGTCCATAGGCAATTCCAAGGCTTGCAAAGTGAAGCAGGACCCTGTGGACTAGAGGGGAAACGCACAATAAAGATAAGTATTCGTTTTCATTCATGTCTTGTTTGGAATAATGAAGATTTCAGGTATAAATCTTTTAACAGCTAAGCTGATACACTATTGTTTTCCTTGTTGGAAACCTTGGTCATTGCAGGAAAGCAAGACCCTGAAAGACTATAAATTACTGGTAAATCCAGAGAGTAAATGAGTAGGCGATATAAATTATTGATAAATCCAGAGAGTAACTGGTTGGGCATTCACTACTTAATATTGTGAAACAGTGTGTATGCTGGCCCAATACCCCTTAAACAATTGATAAAAACCAGTCGGCGTATTGGCCTGGCATTGCCTATTCGAATGGTTGTGGAATAGCCTGCTTGTTGTCCCAACATTCATTATTGTATCCACGGGAAATCCAATGCTTGGAAAGTGAAGAAAGATCCCGTGGGATAAAAGTGAAGACATCCAACACAGATAAGTATTTGGTTATCTTGCAACTTCTTGCTTATGAATATACATGTGCATATGATTTGGTTATGATTTCTCAAACTCTTGTTTAGAGAAAAACCTTATGAAATAAACTAAACATGTGAATTGATTCAATGTTTGAGTGTAGGTATTGTTGGAAGCAAAGACCAGGAAGGCATCATAGGGATGCATATGGACATATGACTATCCTAAAAAGAGCTCAATATGAGCAATAATAAAAGATGGTGCTAGTGAACATGAGTGGGTCCTAGCAACGAGGGGTTCTGTAAGCAGAATGGGAAGGGCTACCCAAGTTTAAAAGCTTTAAACAGACCTTAGACACTAAGTGTCATAGCCAATAAAGGGCAATTCAAGCATTCGCATTAAAGTGAAAGAGACTAAGGAGCATGAAACCACAGTGATGGCATAGCTCCGTAATAAAACAAGACTAAGAGGGAGAAACTCTTATTCTTCTCTTTCCTTTTTATTGATGCATTTATAAAACAAAGAATTGTTGAATGCATGTCATGACTAGAAGAGGAATGTGTTTATTTGCTTGAATTAAATTGTGAATGCTAAAATAGTTATTTCACTGTGAAAGGATGAACATGAAAGAGATCATGTGTATGTTGGGAAAAATTTGGAAGTCGCATGAGTGAAGCATGGACGTTCCATGTCAATTGGGAAATAATTGACTAATTTTAATGTTTATATTATGCTTGTCCTAACAAAGAGTTTCCATGATAAATTTCACGGGTGAGAAATTGAAACAATTGGTTGCAGCCGACACAAGCAAGTGTTGCTAGTAAGTAAAGAGTGGTCAGCTGTGTACATTGACCATGGCGGCAGACCAAGGGCTATTAGAGTTGGCTGAAAGTCTTCTTCAAACAATTGCAAAGACCCAAGAAAATCTTGGGGAGATGCTCAAGCTACAGAGGCAATAGAATGAGATAAACCACGAGGTTTTGCAGGACTCTATTCGTCTTCAAAATGAGGTAAAAAACATTCTAGGAGCAATCAGCAAGGGAAAGGAAAGTGGATCAGTGAAGAAGCATTCATCCAATCGGTCGATTAAGAAACGTTCCAGGTGGGAAGACTCAAAGGAATCTGAGCAGGAAAAGGTAAAGCAACCAGTGAGATGTTGGGGATGTGACGGAAATCATTTCCTCCGCAACTGCCAAACAATGAAACATCAAGAGGATAGCCGCCATAAAGTTTCCAGACTTGTAGATCAGCGGAAAGGGATTGTTTTGGAACAATACCCTCATGTAGAGCTAGAGGGTCCCAGCCAGCAGGAACAATTTGTGAAGGCCAAAGGACTTAGTTCTGAAAACCCAAGTAAAAGGTGAAATGCAAGACAGGCCTGCCATATTTTGTGAATTTTGGACATGTATATAGCATGTATGTATTCCTGAGTAATTGGAACACCGAGGACGGTGTTATTCCAAGGGGAGGGGATTGTCACGTGCCCCATTTTGACCCTTGTAATATTTGGGCTGTAATGTAAATATTGTATGCATATTATGTATGATTCCTAGCGTGGAGCTCAAGGCCAAGGCCCCGCTAATGAACGCTCGATCTAGAAGAGGAAAGTATCTGAAATTATGCTACCCATGTGCTAGTGAACCATGGGAATTGTAAATATGCATCTTAATATAAATGCCCACAACTAGATATGCAATGCAACAAGAGATGGGGGCATGATATTGCAAGAAATTGGGAGGAGGATATTCAAACCGTTGAGCCAATTGAGTCGATCCAAGTGTGAATGAGAGAACCCATGAACCTTCAACTACCCATGTTGATTTTGATGCCCAATCATTCATTTCTCCCAAGAGTTGGGTGAAGTAGTTAATGCCTTGGGGATTGGGGAGGTATGGTTGTCCAAATTCGAGTATGGGCAAGCCACCCTCATGGAAAAACGTGTTTCTCCTTCTTGGGCAAGAAAACACCCACGAATTGCCTTCCCAAGCCATTATTCATGGTCAGACTTCACCCTCTCACGTTTTTAGAGCTTGCTGGGCGTTTTAGAGCTTGTTGGGTGTATTTGGGAGCTTGCTGGGCATTTTAGAGCTTGCTGGGTGTTTTATTTTGAAGCTTGCTGGGCGTTTTTGGAGCTTGTTGGGTGTTTGTGGCTTGCTGGGAACTCGTTCTTGGTTAGCACAGTGGCTGGGAGAAGAGAACCACAAATTTGGGGTTTAATGGAGGTCATTTTTGCTCCTGGGGTGTCCCCAAACGTTTTCTGAAAATGAATTCTTCCTTCCAGGGTTTATTCTCCATTCTCCCATTTTGTTTTGGCTACCCACGATTTTCTGGAATGGATAGAGACCCCATCTTGGGCATCTCACTGTATATACGTTTCTTCATGCCCAACACTTATATTTTTTCCTGTTATGTGCATCCCTGTGTTAGCCATTGAATGCTGAGTTGTTTGGGATGAAATCGTTTTCCTCCCTGTGATTGTCTTTCCCATTATTAAACATGTGTATCCATGCCCAGTGATTGTGCTTGCTGTGTGAGAAAATAGTATGTTTGGGTGTGGGTTATGGAAATCCCTTGCTTTGGCTTGAGCTTGAATGCAAGTATCCAGTGATGAGGAGGGTTCAGTATTAGCCTGATAAACCCAGCTATGGACTAGCTTGGCTTAGCTGAAATGATGTTGTGGTTGTGTATGAGTTGGATGTCCCCTTTTTCCTTGTAGATATCATGCCCAGCTCGGGGGTGGCCTTCGGACGGACTCAGTATACGCTATCGAAGAGCCTACGGTTGGGTGGAACGTTGCAGCGACATAACTAGTTGCTGGGACAACATTACATCAAGATGAGTATTTTCTTATGTAATTACTTCTGAAAATGTATTAATTGTTGGTTGTGTTAAATTGAATGACATCATGTAATGTGTGTGGATGAGGTGTTCATTTCCGTTGTGCATGCTTGTTTGTTTTCCATCTGCACACATCTCTTGTATTGCTAAGAATCCAATGAATGGGCTGAGTTTTATGTAAAAAGCCCAGATCTTGGTATCATGTACCCTTCATTGAATTGCTTAGATGGAGGGTATGTGACAATAGCTGGAAGCTCCTTGGAAAAATCGAAGTTTAGAGCTTTGGATCAAACTATTTGGTTGGTTGAAGCTTCGGGAAACTCAAACCCTAATTCAGGGTCCTCCCTAGTGAATCCGAAAGATTGAAAAGCAAATTTGAGGGGTGAAACTTTGCAGTTTTCAAATTCTGAGTATACCAGGTTGATTAGCTCATCAAGGAGCATCTTTCTATCCTTTTAGAAGATTGAAATTTAAAGTTTGAATTTTTAGGGTTTCTCTGACAAACCCTAATCCAGCTCCAGATCTAGTTTCTGCAATTCAAGTGGATTGGGTTAATCCTAGAAGAGAATGGATTGGTCACCTGCATAAGTGAAGAAGTTCCTGTTTTAGAGGGAGATGAGGCTAAGGCCTTACATAAGAAGATTACAAGCAATCTCGACATGTATGACTTATCTAGGTATGTTTCGAGATCTGTTCATGATTAAGTTTATGGTATGTTTGTTTCCATTAAGGTTAGTACAATCTTGATTAACTTTAGACTTGTCGTATCACCTTAATAAAATTATGAATGCAGATATTCATTGATTAGGGTTTTGACATTTATGATTGTACTAATGCATTGTGGTGTTGTATGAGGTTGATGTTGTCCACTAACATGAAAGGTACATCAAGAAAGACAAATCATGTTCTAGTTCAAGAACATATGACCATGTTGACATGAAGACAAAGATTCATCCATTGTCATGGATCACATAGAAGATCTACGTACGAGGTATGTATAATTTGGTTCTATAATGATTAACCTATGAGATATGCAAGTTACTAGCACAAGTCATTGAAGAGAACAAGAAGACATTGCTAGACATAACTAGCAAATATGATAACCAGGTATGTTTTTCCTATATCAAGTTAGAATCCTACCTTGTGTTAGGATCTTATACTGTTGTATGGTTGATAATGATTATTCATGAAGTTAGAAATGTAAGTAATCAAGGGTTTATGCATATTATGTCTCTTACCTTGATTGATGGTATGACTAACTAGAAAAGTCCTTTGGTCAAATAAGAATATGCATGAGTAAAAGAAGTATTCCTTGAAACCTTGAATACTAATGTTTATTATTTGTGTTTGAAATGATCATGACTATACATGTTTAAGATTATTTTGTTTTGATAGTATTGAGATTATACTAATGAGACCTTGAGGATAACACAATGATGATACTGGTAAGTATGCATAAGTGATCGAGGATGGATATAAGTTCAAAGATAGGTAATTCAGGAAGCAAAGATCAAGAGGGAGCACACTCTAGTAGTTCCTGCAAGGAAGCAAATATTGAGAGGGAGTCCACCCTACAACCAAACAAAGATAAGTATTTGAATTGTCATTTCTTGCATACTTGTTTGTTTAAATAATATTGTTCAATGATGTATATGCTTATGTTCCTGGACTTAGGGTGTGTATTAGAATAATTGCATTAATGAACAGTATACTACTAATATGCATGTGATGGGTAAGTGGCCTATGGCACTGTACAACATTCCATTGCTACTTATCTAGAATGAAACCTCTTTGCTGACATGTTGGGAGTTGTGCACACTCTTAACAATGTTCTGGTAGAGATTGGAAGACATCTAGAAAGTTACGGGATATGGATAAATGTTGTATTGAAGCATTGGCTAAAATAATTGCATAACTGTATGACATATTTCTTATGTGTAAGAATTTGTTCTGAAAACTATGAGATGTTTCTAATCATGCAATTTAACTTGCTTTGTAGGAAAGATCGTATACCATCACCTACAAAAAAAGGACTACAACATTTGTTCCAGCAACAAAGCTATCTATTGAAGATATTGAAGTTCCCAGGATCCGGGATGAAGTAATGGAAGAATACCATGATCCGTTGATCATGAAGAAAGGTGTTTGGGATGTAGTCCCAAGACCAAATGGGAAGTCTGTTGTGACTTCCAAAGATAAAGCATGCTATAGATGGCAGCATAGAGAAATACAAAGCGAGATTTGTAGCTCGTGGCTTCTCCCAGAAAGAGGGAATAGACTATGAAGAGATTTTTGCTCCTGTAGCCAGATACACTTCCATCAGATCAGTACTTGCTCTGGTTGCAGTGATGAAATGGAAGATACACCAGATGGATGTCAAGACAACTTTCTTGAATGGTGTAGTCGAGGAGGAAGTATATGTGGAGCAGCCACTTGGTTTTGAGACACATGACAGGAATTCATATGTGTGCAGGTTGAAGAAAGCCTTGTATGGCTTGAAGCAAGCTCCTAGGAATTGGTATGGTAGGATAGATAGCTTTCTATCCAGTTTGGGATTTACCAAGAGTAAAGCAGATTCCAAACTTTACTACAAGGTTGAGGAAGGCAATCCAGTGATACTACTTTTGTATGTGGATGACCTATTTGTTATAGGTGATGATAAATTGATTGTCGACACAAAGAGGAAGCTTGCTGCAGAGTTCGAGATGAAGGACTTGGGGGTGATGCACTATTTTCTAGGCATGGAGGTGTGGCAGAGTGTATATGGAATATTCCTTGGACAAGGGAAGTATGCAGTAGAGATCCTGAAGAGGTTCGGGATGATGGAATGCAAGGACATGGCCACACCTATGGCATCGAACCTGAAGCTTCTGTGTGATGCTTCATCTGATCCGGTTGATGTCACTGTGTATCATCATATGATTGGGTCCTTGATGTACCTGACGAACACTAGACCAGATATTTGCTTTGCGGTGAACACATTGAGCCAGTTCCTGATTAATCCCAGAGGTGTTCACCTGGTTGTTGTAAAGCATATTCTGAGGTACCTGAAGGGTACAGTTGATTATGGGCTCAAGTATGATGCGAATCAAAAGGTTAACCTGGAGGGTTATGTTGACTTAGATTGGGCAGGCAGTGCTACAAATACGAAGAGCACTTCTGGGTGCTGCTTCAGTATGGGATCAGGTGTGATCTCTTGGTTTAAGTAGGACACAGTCCTGCATAGCATTGAGTACAGCCGAAGCATAGTATGTTGCAGTTTGTTCGGCTTGTTGTGAGGCAGTATGGCTAAGGAAGATATTGTCAGATTTATTTGATCTCCCGTTGGATGCCACGGGTATCTTTTGTGACAACCAGAGTTGTGTGAAGCTTTCTGAGAACTCAGTGTTCCATGACAGGTCGAAACACATTGAGATCAAATATCACTATATTAGGGATATGGTGCAGAGAGGAGTAGTGAAGCTCCTGTATGTTGCGACGGATGAGCAGGTTGCAGGTGTGTTGACGAAACCACTAGCCAATGTGAAGTTTGAATACTTTAGAGAGAGGCTTGGTGTTCTTCAGATTGACGACACTTCGAGGAAGAAGTGATGGACACATTTGTTGGAGCCATTCCAAGCATGGTGAGAGGAGGATCCTTTCCATGGCTGTGGATGTAAGCGCTGGATGATGAGCATCAGGACGATGATCCAGTTATTGATATGTATATGCATCATGTTGGATGCTGGATATGATCAATTGGATCATGTATATGGATATGCATCATGATGGATGCTGGATATGATCAGTTGGATCGTGTATATGTATATGCATCATGTTGTATGTTTGATATGATCAGTTGGATCATGTATTTGTGTATGTATCAAGTGGATACATTGTATGATTAGGTAGATCATGTATGATGATATGTATAAGGTGGATACATTGTATGATCAGGTAGATCATGTATGATGATATGTATCAGGTGGATACATTGTATGATCAGGTAGATCACATATGATGATATGTATCAGGTAGATACTATGTATGCATTAGGTGGATGCATTGTATGATCAAGATGATCATTGATGATGAGCTTCAGGATGTTGCTCCACATGATATGCATCATGATGTTGCTCCAGATGATATGCATCAGGATGATGCTATGATGATGATCATGTGATGATGTACATCAGGATGATGTATGGTGAGTATCAGGCCGATACTCTATGGCCATGGACAGGTTGTGCAGATAAGCATATAATAGCGCCCTGGGAGATTTATAGATACTCTTTCGAGGTTTTTCCTATGCCATATTATAGCGCCCTGAGATATCTGGAAAATGCTCTTTCGAGGTTTTGCTTGCGAGGACATATAATAGCGCACTGGGAGGTTGGAAAATACTCTTTCGAGGTTTTTCCTATGGCATATAATAGTGCCCTGGGATATCTAGCAAACGCTCTTTCAAGGTTTTTTCCTATGGCATATAATAGCACCCTAGGAGATCCGATAGGTTGAGCTATGTGCTTGTAATCAGTCTTGGGATGCTCTTTCGAGGTTTTGCCATGACCACATATAATATGCCCTGAAGATCCAGACAGATTGTGCTAGTCACGTAAAAGGCCTCGGATGCTCTTTAGAGTTCTTGCTAGTCAAGACACTCTTTTAAGGTTTTGTGGTGGGAGTCACATGTAATACGTCCTAGAGATCTAGACAGGTTGTGCTAGTCACGTAAAAGGCCTCAGATTCTCTTTAGAGTTCTTGCTAGTCAAGACACTCTTTTAAGGTTTTGTGACAGTCAACATGTAATAGTGCCTTGGGATATATTTCCGATCGTGATTAGGCACATAAAGGATCCTGGGATACTCTTTCGAGGTTTTGGTGACGCACGTAATAAGTCCTGAGGATTCCACAGTATGGTCAATGATGATGAAGACCTGCAGGTTGTGGGCCTACATCCAGTATGAAAAAGGTCTGGCTCTGTAGAACTTCCTATGACGAGTAGATTGGAGATTGATTGAGATAGCAACAGCAGTGACAATGACGATGACTCGATGACGATGATCCAGTGACGATGATCCATAGAAGAAGAATTGTGCTAGAAGACCTGTGTCGAGAAATACCTTCCTAGTTAAGAGGGAGTGTTGATGTAATTGTAACTTCGGAATGTATTTCACCTATGTATATTGTATTCCTATAGAGATGTTATTATTCCTATATACGGAAGTGTTTGTATCCCTATAGAGATGTTATTATTCCTCTATACAGAAGTGTCGTCATTTATATTGTAAGTGTCATAACTTATACTTGATGGGTTATTAGACCACCTTGAAGGGGTCGGCCCTGTATGAGTCATGTGGGTAAAAGGGTTATTAGACCACCCTATTGGGGGTCGGCCCTATCAGCATTATGTTATGTGGTTAAGTTAAGGCCGACCTAGTAAAGGTTATTAGGCAAGTCAAGTCAAGTATAAATAGAGTGCGGGAGGCACTCTATTTGATCATTCTATTATTCACTCACACACTCATTGGAGAGTGGCGCACATGTGCGGAAGGAGGAGTAGCTGCTAGGAGAAGACTATCTCTTATGCTTGGGTTGTATCATTGCTCTATCTATCTCTAAGGAAGTTGCGGGGTTTTTCACCTTCTTGGTTTTCCCCGGTGAAACTCTATGTCTCTTGTGTGCTTGCATTATTGTGTCCATGATTGATATGCTGTAGATATGCTATACATGTTATTCTCTCAGTTAAGATCCTAGATCAGATTGAAATTCTGAAAAACTAACATGTTTAACCCACTAACTTTGCATTTTTAGTTCGCTGGTTTTTAGGAGGTCCAAGAAAAAAGAGAAGGAATTTCTGGCCAAGTTTCGTCAGAAAGTGCCAAAAAGACTTTCCGTGGACCCCCTTTCACTTATAAGGCTCATTCTATTAAATTATAAGACCTTAGATCCAAGTTTAAATGGACCAAGAGGTACTTCTTTGAGCAAGCATTGTAATATTTATTAAACAAGAGCAAGTGGGCTACACAACGCCCACACCCTATCCCCTCTAGGGGGATTTGCAGTGTCATTTTCGTGACGTGATTTTTTCTAACAAAACACAAACACACAAACCACATTTCACTGCAGGATCATATACTTATAAATATTTCATTTCTTCTTTTATTTTATTTTATTTCACAAAGTAGATTAGAAATAATAAATTGGCATTGCTTTCCCGAAGTATGCTCTTGCCATCACATAAAGGGATTTTTCTGAGTACATGATTGGATGATAAAAAAAGAGACTATTTGCTTGTAGTAATTAGCATAACATTTTATTTCAAATTTCTTTTTTTGGAAAGAAAAACATAATAAATATTTGGTTTTCATTTCAAAGTATGATCTTTCCCCATGTGGGCATTTCCCTAGTCCTATGGGAAATCAGAAAGAGTTGCAACCACTCCTTAAATTTTCACATTTTAATTAATAACTCATCTTAATAAAAGTAACAACCCCATACATAGTGAAAATACGACACTATTATAATTGAGTTTTGCGTGGGAAAATTTCTCAGAAGAAGCAGGAACAACTGGGAGGCGACCTCATGGAACAGTTAGGCTAAACCCTTGTTGGTGTAGTGTTGAACACTGCCCTAGAGACTCCATTCCAACCACACGTCTTCGGGAGGAGCCACCTTCATTGAATTTATGGACATTGCTCTTTGTACCTCATGGTATCTCTAAAATTTCCCTTGTTCCTATAACAAATTCAAAATCCTTAATAATTTAAAACCAACCAAGACACACTTGCAAAACTTTCCCTTTTAGCAACATGTTTTATACATTTGACTCAATTGGCACTGGTCCACAACAACAATCATTTCACATTTTGCTTACTATCAATAAATTGTTGTGTTATCTTTATATGTTGGTGGTCGTTTATTTTTTCTGTTGTTGAAAGCATCTTCTTAAGTCCTTTTTGCAACAAACTTGGAATATTGTAATCATACCCTTAAAAAATCCTTAAAAAAAATTAATTAAACTTTCTATTAAACTTAGAAACAATCCATAGGGACTACCCCCCTTGGCTTCGGTTAGGAGTTGGCCTAAACAGAGGAGTCAAGATTGGGTGACAGCCTTGACTCGAGACTTTTCCCCAAGGGCACACCGAGCAGTAGCAAAGATTTATGCTGCATTAATAAAAATTGGGAAAGGAAATTCCGAAAAAGAACAAAATGAGTTAATTAACTTGGTAAGGGAGTATAGGGATGTTTTTGCATTCACATATGATGAATTTAAGGCCTACCAGGATGATGTATTCCAGCATACCATCCCATTTAAGCAAGATCTAAAAGAGGTTAAGACATTCCGGAAAACACTTAGACAAATAAATCCAAAGATGGCACCAATAGTCAAGAAGGAATTAGAAAAGATGTTGGCAACAAGAATCATCCAACAAACAAGACATTCGACTTGGTGCTCACATTTGGTGGTAGTTAGAAAAAAGAATGGTTCAATCAGGATTTGCATCGATTTCAAAAATTTAAATACATCATGGCTAAAAGATAACTACCCATTGACGAACATAGAAACTCTTTTCTGGAGAGTAATAGGTTCAAGCATAATGTCCATGTTAGACGGATTCTCCGGATATAATCAAGGGTTAATTAACAAAGAGGATCGGCATAAGACTACCTTCACAACCCCATGGGTTACTTTTGAATACATCGGAATGCGTTTCGACTTAAAAAATGCAAGTGCTAATTTTCAGTGTGCTATGGATTATGCTTTTAAAGAGTTGGTTGGGAAAATAATTGAAATATATCAGGATGACTTGAATGTCTTTTCCAAGGAAAGGAAAAATCATGTTAAACAAGGCTTAAAACAAGTTTTTGAGAAATGTCAAAATTTTGGTATATCACTCAACCCAGCTAAATCAGTACTAGGTATTGATGAATGCAAGCTGTTAGGCCATATAGAAACTAAATATGGAGTTAAAGTGGACCCTGAGAGAGTACGGGCCATAAAGAAAGCACCTTTTCCTAAATATATAAAATCCCTCCAGTCATTTAATGGTCAGATTAACTTCATAAAGAGGCTTATCCCAAACTTAGTAGAATTAATGAAGCCATTACAGAAGCTCTTAAAGAAAGATGCTAAGTTTATATGGACGGATGAAGGTAGAAATGCATTTAAGTGCATCAAGGACAACATATCAAAAACACTATTTTAGTCAACCCCGATTATTCAAAGGACTTCCAGATTTTCTCATTTTCATCAGAGGACACGATTGCAGGGGTGTTGCTACAAAAGAAAAATGAAGGTTTTGAGTAACCCATCACATTCATGAGTAGAGCATTACAAAACTATGAGTTAAAATATACCTTAATGGAAAAGAAACCCTATGCACTAGTAAAATTCCTTAAACATTTCAGAACGTATGTCGACTATTCTAAGATAATTTGTTATGTGCCACATGCAGTAGTAAAAAAAATATTATCCGAGCAAGATTGATTAGGGATAAGAGGGAAGTGGGTGTCAAAAATCTAGGAATATGACTTGGAAATTAGACCCACCAAACTCATTAAGGGACAAGGCCTTGCAAAGATGTTAACTCAGGGAAATGAAGAAGCTTTGGGAATGGTGTGTTAGAACAGGTCAAGTCAGTATAGCTTCAACATTTAGAGCAGAGTGAATGGTAACTATGCAGATATCATTTTCTTCTCAGCCAACCTCACATGCCCAAATCACCTAATCGGACATAAGAGATGAGCATTAAGGTTGAGGGCCACTAGGTATTGCATCACCCAAGATGGACTAGGCTGGAGAAACTCAAGCAAATTGATACTTAGGTGTGTCGATGAACCAAAGTCCAAAAAACTCTTGGTTGATTTTCACTCGAGATTTTGTGGTGGTCACTATGTAGCTAGAACTACAACCCATAGGATCCTCCGAGCAAGCTATTACTGGCCAAGGATTTTTTTAGATGTGCATAAGTATGTTAGAAATTGTAAAGAATGCCAACTTGTTGTCGCAAAACAAAAGCTAACATCCTTGCCTTTAAAACCAGTAATAGTCCAATCCCCTATCCTGCAACAGGGGCTTTATTGCATCGGGAAGTTTAAGGATAACTCAAGCAATGGTTATACATGGATCCTTACTGCTACCGATTAGTTTACAAAGTGGGTGGAAGCAATTCCCACCAAAGAGACAACCGAAACTGTGATCATGGCCTTTCTTGAAGATAAGATTATCACAATGTTTGGTGTGCCCGAAAAAATAACAACCGATAATTCCAAAGCATTCATTTCAGTAGGATTCTCATCATTTCGTTTCAAGTACAACATTATATTATCCCATTCATCAAATTATTATCCCCAAGGTAATGGCCTTGCTGAGTCCAACCATAAGAAATTAATGACAATAACTAAGAAAATTGTTGGGGATAACAAAAATTCATGGGATAGTAAAATAAAATTTGCATTATGGGCTAACCGTATTACCAAAAAGAGTTATACTAGGAAGTATACCTTTGATTTGGTATATGGCATGGATGTTCAATTTCCTATTCATCTTAAGTTCCCAGCATATCAGCTATTTCATCCTTTCAGTTCAGATTAGGACGCCATTCAGAACAAAATCAATCAGATTGTTGAGTTGGATGAGAATAGAAGGAAGGCTATTGATAAAAGCATCAGAAGTCAAGATAAGATAAAGAAAATTTTTGACAAGTCTTCCATACCAAGAGATTTTTAGAAGGGTGACATGGTGTTACTCCGGGATAAGAGAAGAGAGAAACCAGGCTTGCATAGGAAGTTTGACAGCATCTGGACGAGGCCTTTTATTATATATGACTTGGCTGGTGCCAATTCTTTCCTTCTCAACAATAATGACGGAGAACAACTCAACTTGCTAGTTAATGGGAAGTTCTTGAAACTTTTCTTCAAAGATAATATCTGATGACTAAAGGGGCATGCATGTATCAGGGATTTTCTAAACCCTATACCTTTACTTTTGTACATTAATTGATGTATAGTACTTTTTGTATACTAGTTTTGTATCATAGCATGTATATTAATTTTGTATATTATGCTTTGTACATTATCATGCAACTTAATGCTTCATTTGCCTTATTTTTCTATACATGTGATTAATACACTTTTGGTTGTCATGCATAAACCGAAAGATTCTAGATTCTCGCATGATTTCCAGCTCTAAATATCATATCAATCATGCGTCCCACAGTTGGAGCGAGATGTTGTCCACTAAGTTGCACTTAGGTGGACTCCTTTTGAACCTCATAAGACTTGAACAACTTACATTGTTCAATGCCAGAGTTCAGAAGTTCATCAGGCCAAATTTTTGGCCCTTTGTAAAATTTGCATGTCCAAACCCCCATGGGGGAATTGTAATAAGTTGGTCTAAGCATGATACTTTTGTAAAAGGCTTGTCCTAGCTTAGGTTTAGATATCAATGGGACACTCTAGAGTGTTTTTTCCTTAGGAATTATGCGTTGCGCTTCAATGGCGTATAATTCCCGATTTTTTCACTCACACCTCCAAAGTTGGAGTATTTTCCATGGTGTTCAAACCTAGGGAGGTTATTAAATCCTATGAGTCTATGTATTTTTCACATGATAGCCATCAATATTGAGTCATATGGACATGCACTAGATCCCCTATGATTTTTAGTTAATTCGGACAAAAATAATTTTCCCCATTTAACGAGTTTTTCTAATAGTTTAATTAAAAAAATAAAAGAAAAAGTGATAAAAGTGTGGTTAGGAGGTGAATTTTTCCATGGGGGTGCTCGTTTTCTAACCCAGAGCACCCACAAAACCCCTAAACCAAATTTTCCTAAGTTCTAAGTGAATATTATGCACTTAAATAAATGTTCTCTCAAAACTAATTTTGGGGAATCATTTAATTAAAAAAAATAAAGATATGAGAGAAAATAAAATTCCTATTTCAGTGGAATTTGGTCCGTTGAAGGCCCAATTGAGTTGGCATTGGAATTCATGATATATTCCAATCAAATCTCAGATAATTTGGATAAGATATCAAGGAGGGCGAGTTGTCCTCTCTTGGGAAGTGCGCCTTCCTCACTTGGGCAACTTTCTCTTATGTGGCAACATTTTAGTGATGGGGTGATGGTTCCCAGGCTTGATGGGGGTGCCTCTCTCAGGTGGATCCGATCTCGCACATTCAAGCATCAATAAAGGATCCAATCAAGGATTGGGTTGGGATCTCACATCCCCTCTTCGAGGAATGTGCCCCGCTCTCCATCAATTCGCCCCCCTCTCTCTATTTTTCTATATAAGCAGGGTCTATCTTCCTCATTTGATATGATATGAAGGCATAGTACCTCTGCTCCTGTAATGTGCGAAGTTTCTTTTGAGTAATAAGATTGAAGACTTTGGAGGTCTATTGTGGCTCTTGATCCATGCATGTGCTATTTTTTGAGGTGACATCTTTCTAAGCTTTCTTCTTTATGCAAGTTAATGTTTAGATCTAGCTATATTGGAACAAGCATTTGTGGTTGTCAATTTGTTTGTTTTATGTGCATGCTTTCAAGATTTTAAAGAGTAATATTAATATTCGGTTGTATGATTATTCTCTTTGTTTTGATTGATGAACATACTAGTTTTAATCTTGCTTGTTTGAGAATTGTGTAAGATTTGTAGGAAGCCTCAAGGTGAAGGGAGTTTGGAGCTCAGTTGCATCCACCCTCTCTCCATCATTTTCAAGCTTTGCATCTACAAGCTTCTTGTCCACAAATCCCTTCTCTTCATCATCTTCTAATATCAAGCTTGAGCTTGAGGGTTTCCTTCTATTATCTTTCTACTTTCAAATATATCTTGGTTGATTGTTGCTTTAGCTTAGTAAAATATAGATCTATATTGTTTTTCCAATCGAATATCTTCTTTGATTAAGAATAAAAAATAATAGCTAGAGTAGCTTCATTATTTACTTTAAAAAACCAGATCTGATCTATAGTTTTCATACTTGAAGCACACAAAAGTTTCCCAATTTTTTCCAAGTATGAACTTTGTAATTTTTTGTGCATTTATGTATGTTTAACCCACTAACTTTGCATTTTTAGTTCGCTGGTTTTTAGTAGGTCTGAGGAAAAAGAGAAGGAATTTCTGGCAAATTTTCGTCAGAAAGTGCCAAAAAGACTTTATGTGGACCCTCTTTCGGTTATATATCATTCTATTAAATTGTAAGCCCTTAGATCCAAGTTTAAATGGACTAAGAGGTACTTCTTTGAGCAAGCATTGTAATATTTATTAAACGAGAGAAAGTGGGATACACAACGCCCACACCCCATCCCCGTTGGGCGATTTGCAATGTCAATTTTCGTGATGTGATTTTTTCTAACAAAACAAAAACGCACAAACCACATTTCACTGGAGGATCGTATACTTATAAATATTTCATTTTATTTTATTTTGCAAAGTATATTAGAAGTAATAAATTGGCATTGCTTTCCCGAAGTATGCTCTCGCCATCACATAAAGGGATTTGCCTCAGTACATGATTGGATGATCAGAAAATAGACTCTTTGCTTGTATTAATTAGCACAACATTTTATTTCAATTATTTATCTTCTGCAAGCAAAACAGAATAAACATTGGTTTCCAACTCAAAGTATGCCCTTTCCCTTGCGGGCATTGCCCTAGTCATGTGGGAAATCAGAAAAAGTTGCAACCACTCCTTAATTTTTCACATTTTAATTAATAACTCATATTAATAAAAGTAACAACCCCATACATAGTGAAAATACCACACTACCATAATTCAGTTTTGCGTGGGAAAATTTCTCAGAAGAAGCGAGAACAATTGGGAGGCAACCTCAGGGCAGAGTTAGGCTGCACCCTACGGTTAGTGTAGTGTTGAACACCACCCTAGAGAATCCATTCCAGCCCACACGTCTTCATGAGGAGCCACCTTCATTCAATTTCCGTACATTGCTCCTTATACCTCATGGTATCTCTGGAGTTTCCCCTGTTCCCGTAACAAATTCAAAATCCTTAATAATTTAAAACTCACCAAGACACACTTGCAAAACTTTCCCTTTCAACAGCATCTTTTATATATTTGACTCCATTGGCATTTGTCCAAAACAACAATCATTTCACATTTTGATTAATATCAGTAAATTGTTGTGTTATCTTTATATGTTGGTGGTCGTTTATTTCTTTCTGCAGTTGAAAGCATCTTCTTAAGTCATTTTTGCAACAAACTTGGAATATTGTAATCATACCCTTAAAAACTCTTAAAAACAATTCATTAATTAAACTTTCTATTAACCTTAGAAACATTCCATAGGGACTACCCCCCTTGGCTTTGGTTAGGATTTGGCCTAAATGGAGGAGTCAAGATCAGGTGTCATCCTTGACTCGAGACTTGCCCCCAAGGGAGCACCGAGTAGTAGCAAAGATTTATGTTGCGTTAACCAGGTGCGCGATATGACGACAACAATTTTGGTGCCGTTACTGGGGATAAATATTCTATCCCTAGGTGCGACTTTTTAACTTCTTTTTGTTTTATACCTTTTGGTGTGCCCAGTTGAACAAATATGAGATTCACTCTATCCACCTGGCGACGCCACTGTCAAATAACACAAACATGTATTCTACAAGAACAACCTCTAATGGTTTAGTCAGCTTCATTCCTGAGCCTGAGAGGGTTTATCGAAGGAGGCATGATAGACTTACTTCTTGTAGGTTCTTTGAACCTTTAGGATCTGAGTCCCTCTTAGAAATCCAGTTTTTGTTTAGTAACTCTAGTTCAAATAAATATTTGTCTCCAATGGATAAAATTTTCAAACCCCTTAACCTCACTCAGATTGTAGGATATCCACATGAGCTCCCTTAGAGAGCTATTGAAAATCTACCTACATTTCAAGGGAATAATTCCATCTTGGCAGCAGTCCACCTTCAAAAGTTTGCTAGGAACCTGATCTGGTATCGAACCCCTACCCAACAACATGATGATGTCTACATGAAGCTTTTTGCCCGATCATTAGAAGATGATGCATCTAAGTAGTTCTTAGGATTGGATGACAATACCTATGACTCTTATGATGCTTTGACCAAAGGTTTCATAGAAAGGTGGGGAGAAAAAAGAGAGCCACACCACCTATTCAATGCCCTCCGCTCTATCCGAAGAAATGAAAATGAAACAATGGAGGAGTTCAGTAAAAAGTTCATAGATTTGGTTGCCAGTTCTCATGCTGACTTCAATCCCACTGATAAATCTATGTTAGTTTACTATATGGAGGCATTAAGTGGAGAAATCACATTCATGGTGATGGATAAAGAACCAGGAACTCTGAAAGTTGCCCAAGACTTGGCTGTAAAAATTGATCTTAAAATGCAATCATCTAGTAAATCAAACATCCATGGGTTCACAAGGGCTATTGTTAATAAACATCATGAACCTAAGGATAAGGCACCCATGAATCAAATGTAAGTGTCTTATGAGAAAAAAGATGAAGGATATGAGTGAACGTATGGAGGAAATGGAAGCCAACTATATCACTAAGCTTAAAACAATGCAGAATAGAGTGGTTTCCATAGAAATATCATATGCAAATCAAAAGACCTTTCCTCCAAAGAATAAGTGGAAGAAGAAAGGACCTCATTAGGATGATAGAATGCCTCATCAGCTAGAAACTACCAATATGGTTGAAGAAGATCCTCCATATTGTAGACCTTGTGATGCATTACACAAAGAATCTACATGCTATGTAGCTTGTCAAGCCTTAAAACAAGATTATCTGGGAAGCAATAGTAGTGATGTTTTTACAAGCGATCCTGAGTTCATCAACACGGTAGGACATGTTCACCCCCTCTCTAAAGAATCATGGAATCAAGCTAGAGAGCATAGTCAAGAAAATGATAAAGTAGCTAAAGTTTATGGTGAAATTCCTACTCCGGAGTAGATCAAAGAAATTCCTAAATACAAAGGACTTACCTATCATAGGAGGTATTATGGTGGAGCCCCAAAATCCAAACAACAATATGTACCAAAGGTAATAAATCCACGTAATCCTAACTATGTTCCTATTGATATTGATTTAGGTAAATGGTTTGAGTCTGCTAAAGTCTTGATCTCTGCCACATAAGCCATTAAGATCCCTTGTCAAAGGGAAAAGTTAATGAATGTCATTGGTCCTCCTAAAGAGATTAATCATGAACAACCTAAAGTAAGAGCCCCTCTTCTAAAGAAAAATGTTGAGAAATACCCCCTAGTGGTCCTACATACCATGGACTCGAGTAAAGAAGATCACCCGCCCTTTTATGTATCACTGATGATAAATGGTATTCTTCTACACAACTGTATGTTGGACTTTGGGGCCTCATCAAATATTATGACCAGAAAGGTTATGAAAAAACTGAATCTGAAGATCACTATACCATATTTGAATGTTTGTGCCATGGATTGCAAACAAGCTGATGTGATTGGCATCATTCTAAATATACCTGTAAAATTGGCTAAGTACCCTGATATCCACATCACCATGGATATCCTAGTGATTGATGTACCTGATAAGTGGGGCATGCTCCTTTCGAGAAAATGGGCTGTTGATTTAGGGGGATCCATCCAAATGGATTGGAGTTATGCCACGGTACCTGCGTCAAAAGATTCTCTTGTTAAATTGCATATTGAAAGAGCTAAGAAACATCATGTTGAAAATCCTAAGAATAGTCAAATGAATATGTATACAACACTGATCATAATGGAAACTATGCAATTTACTCCGACTTTCTAGCCCTTGTAAAAGAGAAAATCAAAGATGAGAAAGTTGACAAGATCTGGGGGATGAAATTTGATGGAGCACATTCTAGAGCGGGAAAAGGGGCAGGTGTTGTGATCACTTCACCTAGTGGGAAAACCTTCAACTTTTCCTATAGGATAGAATTCGAGGCAACTAATAATGTGGATGAGTATGAGGAATTAATTCTAGGATTGGAAATTGCTAATGACATGGGTATCAAACTACTAAGTATAAAAGGAGACCCATACTTAATAATTATCCAAGTAAGAAATAAGTATGCATACAAGTGTGAAACACTAAAAATATATAGGAATGCAATATGGGACACAATGGAATTATTTGATGCATTAAACCTTATTGAGATTCCTAGAGATCAGAATTGCATGGCAGATGGACTAGCAGTAGCTGCATCAACACTTTAGCCATTAGAAGAACTGTTAAATGGGAATGGTACACTAGAGATAAATTTTAGACCATAAATTCCAGATAATGTACACCATTGGTATATTTTTCAGAGTGATGAACATATCTTGAGATTCATCCACAATATAGAGGAATTTTCAGATTTTCAGGTCAACTTCCAAGAGGAAGGAAAAGAGTGTCATAAAAAAGATGATCAGTTCAATCCTATCCCTACAGGATTTTTTGCATTAGAGCATGGTTTTGATCAACAGGACAGGTATAAGCATAAAAATGAAATGATCAAACTGGGAATATATAGAAGTAACTATCATAACAAATAAAGATAAAAAATTAATAAAAATTGGAAAAGGAACTTCCGAAAAAAAAACTGAATGAGTTAATTAACTTGGTAAGGAAGTATAGGGATGTTTTTGCATTCACATATGATGAAGTTAAGGCCTATCGTGATGATGTATTCTAGCATACCATCCCATTAAAGCAAGAATTAAAAGAAGTTAAGACATTCCGAAAAAACTTAGACAAATAAATCCAAAGATGGCACCAATAGTCAAGAAGGAATTAGAAAAGATGTTGGTAGTAGGAATCATCCAGCCAACAAGACATTCGACTTGGTGCTCGAATTTGGTGGTAGTTAGAAAAAAATATGGTTCAATAAGGATCTGCATAGTTTTCATAAATTTAAATACATCCTGCCTAAAAGATAACTACCCATTGTCGAACATGGAAACTCTTTTCCAGAGAGTAACAGGTTCGGGCATAATGCCATGTTAGACGGATTCTCCGGATATAATCAAGTGCTAATTAATAAAGAGGATCAACATAAGACTACATTGACAACACCATGGGGTACTTTTGAATACATCAGAATGCCTTTCGGCTTAAAAAATGCAGGAGCTACTCTTCATCGTGCTATGGATTATGCTGTTAAAGAGTTGGTTGGGAAAATAATTGAAATATATCAGGATGACTTGACTGTCTTTTCCAAGGAAAGGAAAAATCATGTTAAACACTTAAAACAAGTTTTCGAGAAATGCCGAAAATTTGGCATATCATTCAACCCAGCTAAATCAGTACTAGGTATTGATGAAGGCAAACTGTTAGGCCATATAATAACTAAAGATGGAGTTAAAGTGGACCCTGAGAGAGTAGAGGCCATAAAGAAAGTAACTTTTCCTAAATATCTAAAATCCCTCCAGTCATTTAATAGTCAGATTAACTTCATAAGGAGGTTTATCCCAAACTTAGTAGAATTAATGAAGCCATTACAAAAACTCTTAAAGAAAGATGCTAAGTTTATATGGACAGATGAAGGTAGAAATGCATTTAAGTGCATCAAGGACAACATAGAAAAATCACTTGTTTTAGTCAACCCCGATTATTCAAAGGACTTCCAGATTTTTTCATTTGCATAAGAGGACAAGATTGCATGGATGTTTCTACGAACGAACAATGAAGGTTTTGAGCAACCCATCGCATTCATGAGTAGAGCATTACAAAAATCTGAGCTAAAATATACCCTAATGGAAAAGCAAGCCTATGTACTACTAAAATCCCTTAAACATTTCAGAACGTATGTTGGCTATTCTAACATAATTGGTTATGTGCCACATGCAGCGGTAAAAGACATATTATCCTAGCAAGATTTCTTAGGGATAAGAGGGAAGTGGGTGTAAAAGATACAGGAATATGATTTGGAAATTAGACCCACCAAACTCATTAAGGGACAAGGCCTTGCAAAGATGTTAACTCAGGGAAATGAAGAAGCTTTGGGAATGGTGCGTCAGAGCAATTTGTCAAAATAGGTCAAGTCAATAGAGCTTCAACATTTGGAGCAGAGTGAATGGTATGCAGATATCATTTTCTTCTTAGCAAATTCCCATATCACCTAATAGGACATAAGAGACAAGCATTGAGGTTGAGGGCCACTATGTATTGCATCACCCAAGATGGACTGGGATGGAGAAACTCATACAGATTGATACTTAGGTGTGTCGATGAACCAGAGTCCAAAAAACTCTTGGTTGATTTTCACTTGGGATTTTGTGGTGGTCACTATGCAGCTAGAACTACAACCCACAAGATCCTCTGAGCAGGCTATTATTGGCCAATCATTTTTTCAGATGTGCATAAGTATGTTAGGAATTGTCAAGAATGCCATTTTTTTGTTGGAAAACAAAACCTAGCAGCCTTGCCTTTAAAACCAGTAATAGTCCAAGCCCCTTTCCAGCAGTGGGGGCTTGATTTCATCGGGCAGTTTAAGGATAACTCAAGCAATGGTTATGCATGGATCCTTACTGCTACCAATTATTTTACAAAGTGGGTGGAAGCAATTCCCACCAGAGAGGCAACCGAAACCGTGATCATGGCCTTTCTTGAAAATAAGATTATTACAAGGTTTGGTGTGCCCGCAAAAATAACAACCAATAATACCAAAGCATTCAGCTCAGTAGAATTCTCAACATTTTGTTTCAAGTACGACATTATCTTATCCCATTCATCAAATTATTATCCTCAAGGTAATGGCCTTGTTGAGTCCAACAATAAGAACTTAATGACAATAATTAAGAAAACTGTTGGGGATAACAAAAAGTCATGGGATAGTAAAATAAAATTTGCATTATGTTCTGAACATATTACCAGAAGGAGTTCTATTGGGAAGTCTCCCTTTGATTTGGTATATGGCATGGATGTTCAATTTCCTATTCATCTTAAGTTTCCAGCATATCAACTATTTCAGCCTTTCAGTTCAGATCAGGACACCATTCAGAACAAAATCAATTAGATTGTTGAGTTGGATGAGAGCAGAAGGAAGGCTATTGATAAAAGCATCAGAAGTCAGGATAAAATAAAGAAGAAATTCGACAAGTCTTCCAGACCAAGAGCTTTTTAGAAGGGTGACATAGTGTTACTCTGGGATATGAGAAGAGAGAAACCAGGCTTGCATGGGAAGTTTGACAACCTCTAGACGGGGCCTTTTATTATATATGACTTGGTTGGTGCCAATTCTTTCATTCTCGACAACGTGGACGGAGAACAACTCAACTTGCTAGTTAATGGGAAGTTCTTGAAACTTTTCTTCAGAGACAATATCTGATGCCTAAAGGGGCATCCGTGTATCAATGCTTTTCTAAACCCTATACCTTTACTTTTGTACATTAATTTTTGTATAGTACGTTTTGTATACTAGATTTGTATCATAACATGTATATTACTTTTGTATATTATTCTTTGTACATTATCATGCAACTTAATGCTTCATTTGCCTTATTTTAATATACATGTAATTAATACACTTTTTGTTGTCATGCATAAACCAGAAGATTCTAGATTCTCGCATGATTTTCAGCTCTAAAGATGTTGTCCACTAAGTTGCACTTAGGTGGACTCCTTGTGAACCTCATAAGACTTGAACAACTTATATTGTTCATTGCCAGAGTTCAAAAGTTTATCAGACCAAATTTTTGGCCTTTTTAAAAACTTACATGTCCAAACTCCCGTGGGGTAATTGTAATAAGTTGGTCTAAGCATGATACTTTTGTAAAAGGCTTGGCCTACCTTAGATTTAACTATCAAGGGGATACTCTAGAGTGTTTTTTCCTTAATAATTATGCGTCGTTCTTTAGTGGCGTATAATTATTGAGTTTTTCACTCACACCTCCAATGCTGAAGTATTTTCCATGGTGGTCAAACCTGGGGAGGTTATCAAAGCCTATGAGTCTATGTATTTTTCACATGCTAGCCATTAGTATTGATTCATATGAACATGCACTAGGTCCCTTAGGATTTTCAGTTAATTCGAACAAAAATAATTTTTTCCGTTTAACGGGATTTTTTAATAGTTTAATTAAAAAAATAAAAAAAAGTGTGGTTAGGAGGTGATTTTTTCCATGGGGGTGCTCATTTTTTAACCCATAGCACCCACAAAATCCCTAAACCCATTTTTCCTAAGTTCTAAGTAAATATTATTCACTTAAATAAATATTCTCTCAAAATTAAGTTTGGGGAATTATTTAATTAAAAAAATAAAGATATGAGAGAAAATCAAATTCCTATTTCAGTGGAATTTGGTCCGGTGAAGGCCCAATTAAGTTGGCATTGGCATTCATGACATATTCCAATCAAATCTCAGAGAATTTGGAGAATATATCAAGGAGGGCGAGTTGTCATTTCTTGGGAAGTGCGCCTTCCTTACTTGGCGACTTTCTCTTATGTGGCAACGTTTTAGAGATGGGGTGATGGTTCCAAAGCTTGATGGGGGCACCTCTCCTAGGTGGCTTCCATCTCATGCAATCATGCATCAATCAAGGATCCAATCAAGGATTGGATTGGGATCTCACATCCCCTCTTCAAGGAATGTGCCCCCCTCTCCATCAGTTCACCCCCCTCTCTCTATTTTTCTATATAAGCAAGGTGTATCTTCCTCATTTAATATGATATGAAGGCATAGAACCTCTACTCCTATAATGTGTAAAGTTTCTTTTGAGTAGATTGAAGAGTTTGGAGGTCTATTGTGGCTCTTGATCCATGCATGTGCTATTTGTTGAGGTGACATCTTTCTAAGCTTTCTTCTTTATGAAAGTTAATGTTTAGATCTAGCTATATTGGAATAAGCATTTGTGGTTGTCAATTTGTTTTTTTTTATGTGCATGTTTTCAAGATTTTAAAGAGTAATATTAGTATTCGGTTGCACGATTATTCGCTTTGTTTTGATTGATGAACATACTAGTTTTAATCTTTCCTTTTTGAGAATTGTGTAAGCTTTGCAGGAAGCTTCAAGGTGAAGGGAGTTTGGAGCTCGGTTGCATCCACCCTCTCTCCATTTTCAAGCTTCCGATCTACAAGCTTCTTTTCCACAAATTCCCTCTCTTCATCATCTTCTAATATCAAGCTTGAGCTTGAGGGTTTCCCTTCTATTATCTTTCTATTTTCAAATCTCTGGGTTACTTGTTGCTTTAGCTTAGTAAAAGATCTATATTTTTTTGCAAATCGAATATCTTCTTTCATTAAGCATAAAAAATCAGATCTAGAGTAGCTTCATTTTTTACTTTAAAACCTAGATCTAAATCTATAGTTTTCATATTTGAAGCACACAAAAGTTTCCCAATTTTTTCCAAGTATGAACTTTGTAAATTTTTGTGCATTATATATGTTTAACCCGTTAACTTTGCATTTTTAGTTCACTGGTTTTTAGCAAGTCCAAGGAAAAAAAAAATGAATTTCTAGCAAATTTTCGTTAGAAAGTGCCAAAAATTCTTTCCTTGGACCCTCTTTTGTTGATATCTCATTCTATTAATTGTAAGCCCTTAGATCCAAGTTCAAATGGACTAAGAGGTACTTCTTTGAGCAAGTATTGTAATATTTATTAAACGAGAGCAAGTGTGCTACACAATGCCCACACCCCATCCCCCCAAGGGGGGATTTGCAGTGTCAATTTTCGTGATGTAATTTTTTCTAACAAAACACAAACGCACAAACCACATTTCATTGCAGGATGGTATACTTGTAAATATTTTATTTCTTTTTTTATTTCGCAAAGTAGATTAGAAGTAATAAATTCGCATTGCTTTCCCGAAGTATGCTTTCGCCATCACATAAAGGGCTTTGCCTGAGTGTATGATTGGAAGATCAGAAAAGAGACTCCTGTTTCGTTCAAGTGTCCATGTATAAATCCTCTACTATGGCTTCAAGCCTTCAACCACATGAAAGAGAGGTATGATGAATAATAACAATTGGACATCGTTTATATTTTACAAATCTAAACATCGTTTCATCACCCATAAATATTGAACATAATGTTTTAATCTCCTTAATAGCTATCCACTGAGAAAATTTGACCAAAAAAGCTGACCTCAATGTAGAAATTCGTCCAACTTTAGAATTTGCCCATATATTCTTAGAAATTATCAAAATATACCTACAATCTAAAATTGCTCACCCATATATTTGGAGTTTGAAATTGTTTAGACATTGAATTGAATAGAATTTGAATTTGAAATCTAAAGAAATTGAATATATATATACACACATATATAATGTGTTTTACAATATTTGTTTAATATTTTGGAGTCAACATATGCCACGTCAGCGTGATAGACATGATACATTTCACCCACTGGCTTTAGAAAACACCTCTCGATGCAATAATTTGTATTGCTGTAGAATGTTTTTTTAATGTATTGTATCTCGTCCATAATGTATCCTAACTAACGTTTGTAACAATTTATGAATGAATACATGAGGATTTCTTCAGATTATTTATACTGTTATCTGCATTAATATATATTTTTTGAAACAGAAAAAAATGAATTCAGCCAATTTAATCATTTTTATCCTTTCAACATATTTATTTAAAAAGCTCACTAAATCTAAAAGTTTATTCGTCTGGCTATATTCAAAAGTACAGTGTTGCCACCATACCCCCTATTAAGTACCTTTATATCCTTTCAGTTTCATCCGAAAAACAGCCATAGAGGCCAACAAATTAAAATGCCACTTTTAAAGGTGGGATCTTTATTGATAAACTGAAATGTTTCATTCTGGAGTTTCACAAACTGAAGTCAAACGAATTGAAAGAATACAGAAGTTAAGTCGATTCCATTGTTTTTTTTTTCATCTGAACAACATGGGATGGCTAAGAAATGAATTATTCTTACAATTATAATCATGAGGCATGACGAACTTTATTCGACAAAACTTAGCAAAAATCCACTTACAATTCGCCTTACAATAGCATTTGGTATACGACGACATAATCTTCCATCAATATAAGCGACAGCGCTTGATAGTAAGAAACCACCCACTGCGTGCCTTGGACTTTGTTTTTTCCGTTCCATGTCCTCTTCGTCCTTGTCAGATTTGGATGCTCTAGGAAGAGCCACTTCCATACGATTTTGAGATGGTTCTTCAGCCGTGGATTTCTCATTTGAGTCACTCGTGTGCAAAAGTTTCTTTGTTTGCCTTCGTAATGCTCGAATTGCAAATATAACAAACAGTTGTTCACATACGGCCTTGAGTTTGGGGACAACTTGCCACTCCTGCAAGTGAGCACTATATGTGTCAGCATTATATTATCAAATTGGCATCAAAATACAATACATTCCCAGGCAAAATAACAGCAAATATATCATTTGAAAGTGAAGTGATGACAGGTATATAGTGATTGGCACTTCGTATAAGGAAATTTGTATGTAATTCAAAATTTAAGGAATATTCAAAATAATACTAATATGATAATAAAGTTGACATTTTAACATTTAGAGAATATTCAAAATAGTATTAATATAATAAAGTCGACAATTTTAAAATTGAGAGATATTAAAAATAGAACTAATAAGGAAATTTATATGTAATTCAAATTTTAAATAATATTCAAAATAATTCTAATATGATAATAAAGTTGACATTTTAACATTTAGAGAAAATTCAAAATAGTATTAATATGATAAAGTTGACAATTTTAGAATTCAGAGAATATAGAACTAATACGAATGTTCAATATATATATATATATATATATTCCCACCTTAACAGATACCATTCAGAAGTTAAACTCAAAATATGATTTATTATATTACTATTATTAATACAAATAAAATTATATTCCAACAGGACTTAAGACTATTGAAGCATAGATTATGACTTGCTCATGGTATAATAAATAAAAAATAAAATTAATATAAGACCAAGCAAACATTTATTCAGAAGTTGAGAGGATGATATAATAGATTAAACTCTCCCTTTTGATTGAGAGATTTGGTCAAACACTATGTAAACATGCTTACTAAATGAACTAAATAGGTGATGTGTACTTCGTATATAAAAAAATTTGTATGTAACTCAAAATACAATAGTGCTAATCCGATAAAGTTGATAATTTTAAGATTCAAAGAATATTCAAAATAGTAAATAGTAATAATATGAATATTCAAAATAGTTATAATATGATAAAGTAGACAATTTAAAATTTAATTATTACTATACGTATGTAATTCAAAAAGATTGCGGAAAAATTAAAATATTAAAATTTAATTGGTATTATATGTATGCAATTCAAAAATCAAGGAATATTCAGAATTCAGGAATATTAAAAATAGTAAGTAAATATCAAAATTCAATAGTGCTAATCCGATAAAGTTGATCATTTTAAGATTGAAATCATATTCAAAATAGTATGTAATTCAGAAAGATTGCGGAAATATTAGAATATTGAAATTTAATTGGTATTATATGTATGCAATTCAAAAATCAAGGAATATTCAGAATTCAGGAATATTAAAAATAGTAAGTTAATATCAAAATTCAATAGTGCTAATCCGATAAAGTTGATAGTTTTAAGATTGAAAGAATATTCAAAATAGTAATAATATGAATATTCAAAATAGTTCTAGACAATTTAAAATTTAATTGTTACATATACGTATGTAATTCAAAAAGATTGCGGAAATATTAAAATATTAATATTTAATTGATATTATTCGTATGTAATTCAAAAATCAAGGAATATTCAGAATCCAGGAATATTCAAAATAATAAGTTAATATGATATGTGTGATTCAAAATTAAAGGAATATTCAAAATAGTAAGTTAATAATATGATATATGTAATTCAAAGTTCAAGGAATATTCAAAATAGTAGTATAAACTTTTAAAAATTGAAAAAATATTAATGTTAAAATTTAATTGTTATAATAAAATGAAATTTCAACTAGAATATAGAATAACTAATATTCTTTCTTTAATTTAACTTTTACCAATTTAACTATTCAAATTAATTATAAGTGTGAAAGAATAACATTGTATCCAATGTATTGGGGATTTAGCTTGTTGGCCAAAATTTATTAATTATAAGAGTGAAAGGAGAATAACATTGTATCTATAAGGATTTAGTTTGTTGGCCAATATCTTATCACGTTCATTCATACAGGGGAGTTTTTAAACTGTGAATAATAAGGTCAATTAATTGTAGGTATTGGGAGGGCGAGGAGTAGGGCAAGGGAGGTTTATATGCATTGGGGAGGTATAAAAAAATGCTATCTAGTAAAAATGGGGAATATCCCGTAAAAATAGGGTTTTTTAATTGGAAATATGCATTGGGAGGAGGCTCAACAAAAGGATTTTGGTAGGTATTTATCAATATCTATGAAATTAATAGTATTCTTTAATATCCCATGAACGAAGGCCCTATGTCATAGTTTCACTGAGTGAAGATCCCGTGAGCCAATGATAACTCAAGTCTCTGTAACTTCAGTATCACAAGAAAATAACCATATTCAAATTTATGATCTGTATCAAGTTGCTTATGAATGACATTTTTAAATTTTCTAAAACTTAAAAAATAAATATTTTTGTATTTATAGTCAGTTCTCGCTAGCTCATTCGGTTAAGATGTGGGTTTTGTCAGCAAAACGACCCAGGTTCAATTCTCCTTAGGGGTGAACTAGTTAGGAGGAGATGCCCCAAAATCTATCCAAGTTGATGGTTCGTATAGTCCAAGATGGGTGCGATCCCCAGGTGACTTTAACGGAATAGATGCCTATGGGTCATGATTTCTCAGACCAAACGCCACTCCCACCAAGTGAGGGAGTTTTGAGCAAACAAAATAAAAGATTAATTGTATTTATAAGATGTCTACCGTATTTTGGTTGTACTATATTTTTTCTTTACATATTCTTTTTTGTACTAATCATATTTGTATTTGTACTTCAATATTGCTACTATGAAACAAAAACCCTTCTGCTAAAAACAATAACCATACTGTGATATTGTCTATATTTTTAAATTTTCTAAAACATAAAAAATACATGTTTTTGTATTTATAAGATGTCTACCATCTTTTAGTCATACTATATATTTTTTTTCATACTGAATCATATTCATATTTGTATTTGTACTTAAATATTGTTACTATGACACAAAAAACCGTATTTTTTTTACATACTGAATCATATTCATATTTGTATTCGTACTTAAATATTGCTACTATGAAACACAAAATATTTTGCTGAAAACAGTAACCATATTGTGCTATTGTTGATAATTGAGGAGAACAAGGAAACACAAAACAAAATATGCCTGTGGAAATCAATCACAGAGAATCCGTAATAATTGTTTGATTCAAGGCTTAATCATATTCTTAACAAATCTGCATAATTTTGAAAACACATGTATTTTGCATTTTTCTTATGTCATGTTTATACACGTATTTTCATACAAGTAAACATGAAATAGGCAAGTTCAAAGTTATTTTCCAGATTGTCATGTTTATACATGTATTTTCATACAAGTAAACATGAAATAGACAAGTTCAAAGTTATTTTCCAGATTCTAAATCTTTACTTCAATTCCGCGACTTTTAATTTTTTCTCTTTTTTTTCTTCAATAGAATACATAAGCCAGCTTTAGAAACCTATTCCAAACTGGACATTGAGTGGAACCCACAATATTCAGACCCAGCCATCCTAGGCGCTTGACCTTGTGACCTCTGCTTGTAATTCAGTACTAAACCATTAAGCCACTGGGATTCCACAACTTTGATCTAATAAACCTCTCTAGCTTTCTCCCCTTCTAAATGTGCATGTGGTGTGTATTCGAGTCATTTTCTCATATTCTATCCATTCGGCTTGTTTCCTGTGTTTTGTCTTTGGCATATATTTTAACCACTACTCGTATCTTCCAATGGGATTTTTTAATTGCACTCGTATTCTTCACCCTTTTTGAATTCGATAACAAGGATTCAAAATTTACTAATTTAGTGTGTCAATGCTTTGGAGAGGTTGCAATTTCTTGTTATTTTGTATCACAAGTCGAGTAACTTTCTGCATTTTTTGAGACGACTTCATAACATTTTGTCTATTATATATCTCACACCTGGTAACTTTCTTACATATAATTAAGATGCTTCAATTGGGATTATTATGATCTAAAATTGATAATACCTCTTAGCATCTCTGATCTTCTTCATATGCTTAAAAATTTAAGTACTTCTCACATCAATTATGGTCTCATGTCAATTTAGCAAACTCTCAAGGCCTATTCATTTAGCAAACTCTTAAGACCTATTCATATGATTATTAGTATGACTAAAGGAAAAAGGGTAAATAATCATCATACAGATTCCCCGTGAAGTCTCCGTAGAGAATTAACAGCTTGTGAGGATTCTCCTGCAAGTAGACCTTCCCCAATAAGGAAGTTCTTTACGCATTGTTTGATTTCGTTAATCAGAACACTGTTTGGAGGTAAATTCTTTAGTAACACCTGCAATAGAAAAAACAGTTGCTTGTGATATGGACTACGGTTAACTTTTTCCCGAGAAGCACAAAAATAATATATCAACAGAAATACTGTTTCAATGTATGAAATCAAAAGTTGATGTGCCTGAGAAATACAATCAAGATTATATAACAGCCAAAACAAAATATTTTGAGAAATATAACCTCTTTTTGAGGAAGGAAAGAGAGAACTAAACCACAGCCATTAGCATCAGTATCGAATACACATTTTACCATGGAAATCAATGAAGTGGTTAAAAAAATTTACGGCAAGAAAATACTCTATTTGGACCCTCTCATGTCACAATGTGTATACTTAAGGTTATGTATGAAAGTTATACTTTAGTTATGAATGAAAGCTAGACAATATCATTAAGTAATTTTTTGGACCCTCTCATATCACAATGTGTATACTTAAGGTTATGTATGAAAGTCATACTTTGGTTATGAATGAAAGCTAGACAATATCATCAAGGGAATTTTGAATGAAAGCTAGACAATATCATTAAGGGAATTTTGAGGTAAAAAATGGATATCAAAACAAAAAATGTACCATCAAAATCAATTTTACAAGAACCAATAGGATTCAAGATGATGATATCAACCATACCAATAAATATTTTATGATTTTTTTAAGAAAGTGGAAAAAAATTACTTTTTTCCTCTTCTATTTTGATTTATCTCCTTGTAGGTTTACTCAAATTTCGAGTGTGAGCAGTTGTTGGATGCAGAATTAAACTACTTTTTCCTTGTAGGTTTACTCAAATTTTTGAGTGTGAGTACCCGTTGGATGCAGAATTAAATTCCACATCTAACGAGTGCTCACACTCGAAATTTGATTAAACCTACAGATAGATAAGTAAAAAATATGAGAGAGAAAAGTAGTATTTCACTTTAAAAAAATAAAATTCATAATGCTTATTTTATTATATGCCTTGGAAGACCCATTTTTTACCTCAAAATTCCCCTAATGCTTAAGGAGTAAGGAGCAACCTGCGACAGGGCCTTATAAAGCCATAAAGAAAGACATAAAGAAAGACAAGCCTAATAAGGGGCACAAGACACAAGCTTCTAAAGCCTGACAATGACTAAAAGAAGCATGCACCATGTGAGGAACCAAGGTAAAAATGAAGGTTTGAGAGAGATCACAGGTTTGTAGAATTTTTTTTCCCATGGAGAAAGATTGAGAAGAAATACACAATGAAAATCCTTGCTGACAGAAGACTGTAAAGAGTAGGTTTTGAATGCAGCAGTGAGCAGTTTGGAAGGCAATATTTGGCCTTCATTATCAGACGTTTTCTCTGCTGTAACTTGCATTTTCATCTCACTAAACAGCCAGAACCAAACATTTTTTAGTACTAAAACCTGTATTTGAAGAACAAAAGAAAATAATAAACTAAACCACAACCATAAACGTAAGTATTGGATATACACTTCGCCATGGAAATCAGTGGTACTGGATAAATGCTTTACAGCCTCAAAAATTAAGGAAATACTCTGTTTGGACCCTCTGATGTTGCATAAAGTATACTTAATGTTATGAATGAAAGTTACACTTGGAAAAGAGTCCAAATAATCTCAAGGAGGAAACTATAACAAGTCTTCTAAAGACAAAAAGAAAGACATAAAAAAACAAGCCTAGTTAAGGATACAAGACACAAACCTTCTAAAGCCTGACAATGATTAAAAGGAGTGTGAACCACATGAGGAACAAAGTAAGAGGAAAATGAAGGATTAAGGAGAAGTGAATAGGCAACCATCTAAACGAATTTGAAGGTCATTTGAAGGGATACAAATTCCTTCAATGCTTTTTGAGGTTTGAGAGAGATCACAGGTTTGCTAGAAAATTTTTGCACATGGAAAAAGATTGTGAAGAGATAGACTAAGAAACTTCTTGCTGATAGAAGACTGTATAGGGTGGGTTTTGCATGCAGCAATGAGCTGTTTGGAAGGTGATATCCAGCCTTCATTATCAGCTGTTTCCTCTGTTGTAACTTTCATTTTTGGCTGAGTTCAGCAAGCAACTTTTCTCGTTTCTTCTATCTATTTGGTAGAAGAAGTCCATTGAGTGTTTGCTGCTGCTATAAGCTGGCATCTAAAGGCTTAAATTTGAAAATACTGTAGGCGGTTTCGTTCAATCTCACCTCATTTATGTCAATTCCTGTACTCAAAATTATTGGAGTTTATTACATATTCATCTTCATTCGCATCTTTTCCATGGCTACTTTATATTCCGTTTTATGATTGATTGCACTTGAAATTAATCTGATTTTTTATGAGAATGCCTACACTTCAGAAGCCCAAGCTGGTCCATTCCAGGGTGATAAATGGCTCATGCTCCAATGAGTCTTTCACATATCTGGTGAGTGTTAAGGTCCTACATACCAATGTTATGGGCACTCCTTGTGAATCTTCATTGACTGCAATACCCATCAGCAAGGCATAGATGTTATGCATATGCATGCTTTCATGTCTATATCAGGCCATGTATGGTTTATAGCATATGCATTGTTCATTGGAACATATGCATCCTGTTATCACACAACTTGTAGTTGCCCCTAGAGGTATCCCATCCGGGACGGTAGACGAGCTAGGCAACTAAAGAGGTGACCCAAGAGATGCCACGGTTCCCAATGCAGGTGGGAGTCACGTCAACCGAGGCACTCTTCGCTTTAGGTCAAGGTGTAACTAGACCAAGGGGGAGACCCTATACCCCAATCACAGTTGATTGGACCCAAACAAAGGTTTCTTAGGGTAGGTAAGCAATGAGTTACGGAAACCAATGCAAGGCTAAGTGGACCTAAGGATTAAGGTATGGTTGAGGGAGGTGTAAGAAATTGTTAATGTTTCAACCTGTGTATGGTTTAGGCCACATGATGGGGTATGATGACAAGGTATAGTACCATGTGTTTACACAAGTGGGTCTAGTTTTCTTGGGAAGTGTGAAGTGATTCTAGGTAGGCCCACAAGGTGAAGTTAGGTGTGAGGTAGGTACTATAGGTTAAAAGTGGGTTAGATCTATGAGTTGAAGTTGATTTTAAGGATACCCATGTGCTAGATCTAGGATTTGACACCGATCCCAAGGAGTGCGACTTGCTTGGTGATGGACTAGTGCCTTGTTAAGTGGGCTAATGGGGTCAAAAAAGTATGTCAAATTGTAGATCGGGACACCTAGAAGCCAAGTCAAGTGGATTGAATGAGATCCAATGGTTGGATCTTATTAGATCTAGGTTTTTAAGTGATGACCAAAAGTGGACCACAATCCCTTAAAACAAGGAATGCAATCCCCAAGGCGGATCTTGATGAAAGGACAGTACAGACCTAGGTTTCAAGGCATGGGCATTCCAAATCCACGAACAACTCAAACACCCACTTCCTAGAAGTGGACCAACTCAAAAAATCAAGGGGGTGCGATTTGCTCAAGGAGGGTCCAAAAATGGGTTTTGGTGGACCAAATCAAGTCCAATGGCCACCAAAATGTAGATCCGGGATGTTAGTACCCCGATCTATGTTCCTTCAAAGTTTCAAGTGAATCCAATGGCTAGATCTTAGTAGATCTAAGTTTTAAGATGCCAAGAAGGTCAAAAGGGGGTTTCAACCCCTTAAAACATGGAGAGATGTCCACAAGGTAGTTTTCACCAAAGTAAAGATATGGGTATAGGTTATCAAATGTCTAGATGTCAAATCAAGTGGGATCTCACCTACCCATGTGCTAGATCTAACCCAACAAGCTTCTCTTAGGAAAATCGATTTAGGTTCAAGAAGGCTTTTTGCATTGAAAAGTGTGTCAATTTTTAGCCAATCACCACCAAACTATAGATCCAACTAGGGGTGGATCCTATAGAGGTGGGTTTTTAATATCTTTTCAATTGCAAGGCTAGATCTAAGTAGATCTAAGAAATACCAAAATTGGGGTTTTGATTTAATTAGGGTTTTATGACCAATGAAGATAGAATGGATGAAAGAGGCACATACCTTGTAGATCTTACCTCAATTGCTTATGGCCACCTTGCAAGTTGATAGCATTCTCCTATGTGTATATTCAAGAGTGAGATCCAAGTGCTCCAACCAAATCGCCCTTCTCCAAGATAGCCAAATCGTCCTCCTCCTACAAGACAAGATCAAAGAAACAAGTCAAGCAAGATGATTATGAAAATGGTAGAAAGATGTAATAGAAAGCATCAACTATGTCACGAAGATACAATAATGATACTCCCTGTCACAAGATCAACCCAAGAGAGAATATGTGGATCCCTCCAACAATAACCCTCATGAAGTCGCCCTCCTCTCTCCAATTCGACTTTCCTGTCAAAAGGTTAGCAAAAGCACCAAAATCCACAATGATACATAGAAGAGATACTGTATATTCAACATGCAAGAGAATCCACAATGCAAGAGAGATGTGCTCCACAAAAAATCTTCTATTCCAATATTCCAGAGCTCCAAAGGTGAGCTTTACAATGGGGGGTCTCCTCCTTATATAGGATAATAAAGACCAAAACCCTATACCACTCTACAATACTACATCAAATGAGTGGTTGAGATTATAAGATCTCATCATACAATCAATGGCTAGGATAAACCATAACATAATATCACATGGATCACTCAACATAACAATAGCGCCCTCACTAAATGGTACAAATGGAGGGTGACGTCATCCCACTAGAGGGGTAAAAAGTACAATAATCCATCTCATGATGACTAGGACACGATAAAATAAGCACATGGTGGGGCTAGGAGGCATCAATCCTTACTAGCTCATCCCCAAGGCACAATAAAATAATAAAATATGTCCAATATAATAAAAATGACCAAAACTGTCCTCAGAATCCATGACAATCAAGCAGTAAATGTCCTCCTGTGATCAATCCGGGCATACCCACATGGTGAAAACTGACTGGAAGATAGTGATGCCACCCTGGAAGACCTCTGTGAAGACCAAATGCCAAAACCTTGCCTCAATTGCCCAAATCGATTTCCTCAGTGACCACTTTATCCCATTTTTTAACTGCCTCGGGAACTGTGAAAGTGCCAAAACTGCCTCCCAGGGTGCTAGCGCTGTCAATCTGAGCCCACCAGGCTCTCCGAAAGGGGGGATAAATGGTAATAACAAGTGGCTGGACCACCCCCTCCATCATCAGCGCCCTAGGTGAACTGGCCTCTCGGGGCCCCTGCTGCTCAGGCTGGGAAATCAACCCCAAATCTGGTCAACAAGTGTAAAACTGCATCAATCACTGTCAGAAGTGCCCGGAACTGAAAGATAAGTGTCTCAATGGATCCAGAAGACCCAAATCCACTAGAAATGAGTACTCATACACCCTGGGTTGTCCTAATGGGCCTGCTGTAGGGTCCACCATATATGGACAATGTATAATCTGCTAATCTGAAGTAATAATAAACCTGCTGAACTGGATCAAACATCATCTGCATCATATGTCCATCATATGATATCATCATTAAACATGTGGGCCCATAAATCATCATCAATAATCATCCATACATGGTCCACATCGTCACGGATCCCAAGAATATATATTCAAGGATAAATCACATCAGTAGACTAAGACAATGCTTCTCTAATCACTCTCACAGCTAAGCTCAAAGTATAAATTCCATTCAGTGGCATTAATCAAGTTCACATATTCCGTTGTTATATAAAATTACTTGCACAATAGTTCAAATGACAAACTTACCCATTGGACATGGTCAAACTACTAGTGAAGGATGAAGGCTAGGAGCAAGGTTGGGCCAAGGGTTTGACTTGTCTAACTTAACTCAAAAATACTTTGGACTGGGAGAAAGGGGAAGCTACAAACTCTGTGCTGGACAAAAGAACACGGGGAATGGCTGTGCCTCACAAATGGATAAGTTGTTTAGAGAGTGCTTATTCAACTTAGGCATCATGTCTACATCAAATTGATCCAGGTTCATTAGGATCATTCAATTTTACTTCCATGGCCTTTTTGGCCTACATAACCCTTCGGATTTCAGATGTGCTGAGAAGCACAACTAGTTGCAGCTTGCATCCAGGGCATGTTTTTCATATATTTATACAAGGTCAGCAATTGTTTAGATATAACTTTTAAGAACCATTGCTTTTTGGACCTTTCTTATACTCTTCGAGGAGTATTTTTTAGCTTTTCATCGCTCTTGCCCCTTTTTTTTTTGTTTCCATGGGCGAATTTATTAAGTTTCCATAGGTAGAACATGAGCTTTCAGTTTTAGCCAACAACATCTCAAGTGACTAGGGGGAGTTCGAGCCAATGCCAAACATCGGGACAACCGACCAGAATGATTTAGGCCTACAATCCAACTCACCAAAGGTAAGTTCTGTCACCAACTCAGAGCCGAGACACTGGATAAACAGGGATGCGGTCCAAACACAGAGGTAGAAAAATGGGGAAGTCCTCGGTATCAGAAAGTCAAATGAGACAAGTCAGGGCTTAAAGTCAAATAGGAAGGTCATGTATGGATGGAGACAAGTGAATATGGAGCCTACACTAGCAGACAACTGGTGTCGGGAAAGACCATATCTATGTAAGGTGAAAAACCAGTAAGTTTGTTAAATGACCTACATGTGCAAGCAATTGTCCATTTTATGATTTATAGTTCATTTTAAATAATTTGCCACATCAGGAATAATATACCACGCACATGCTATGATCATGACTAAATCAACAAGATAATAATCCACAGTCGGTGAGAACATATCCACAGATCATACAACATCATCATAATAATAATCATCATGTATCATCTGAAACACTGCTGCAATACATCTCTAGGCACTGAACTGAAACTGTAATGGGATAAGTGGTCACATCAGTCATCAAATCTGAACTCTCAAGGCTCAGCCTTGACACAAGGTCATATACAAATCTGAATAATGTACTGCTCTGATCATGAGTGATCCAAAATATATAGCCATGCTCTGGAATAAAGGAAGCTCTGGAATGTGCAGATATCTGCTGTACAAGAATAGTAGCCCTGCTACTATGGTGTGATAACATCTGGCTCCAGCTGGGACAAGTGCTCTAAGGGAGAGAGCGCTTGAGAACCTCAGAATCTCTGGTCTCGAACTGCTCTGCATCAATCTTCAGTCCAGCATTTCACCATCCTTGCTTCCAGCTTTTATCTTATACCTGTTCCTGCTCTCACAAACACTAGAATACCATCATGGAGCATGTATGGGATAAATATAAAATAAAACTGAACTGAAATCTAATCTAAAGCATAAACTGAAATGCACCAAAATATAAATATAACTAACATGGCATATATTATTCATTTATCATTTTTATTTACTGTGCAGGAGGAAAAGAGTAACTTCTTTAATCAGGCAATCTCAACTTGCACAGGCAGCCAACAATAGAAATGCTAACTACAATTTCTTAAATGTATGCAGGAGAAGAGACAAGCTTAGGAAGGAGCAAGACTCAACTCAGGCAGAAAAAGAAAAAGGGACAATACTCGGCACACAGAAAAGGCAAAATCACACAAATCCTACTGCTCAAGTGAGCTTATTCAGAAGCTACCTACTCTAAACAGGCAAGGCAAGGTAAGGGAGGTCAGGGATGATAATCCCTTAGCTCCCTTTGGTTGATAGGGAGTAAGATGCGTTGGCCAGTCCCAGTGGTGAGAAAACACATCTCACCAATGCAGCGCTCAACAGTGAGTGGTCCAACCCAAAAGTCACCTGATCCCCTGGATCGTATATAAAATAACTCATTAGGTATTACAACCTTATCACCAATTTCGAACCTTTGGTGATTTACAGACTGAGGGATGACTTCAATAACATGTTCAGAAAGAGGTTGGATATCGGAAGTACTTTGAGGTTGAGGTGTAACTATACTTGAATTCCTATTAGGAGGAATTTCATCAAATCTGGGAGGTCCACCGTCTAAAGGTACAATTACGCTACCAATCAAGACTTCTCTTACAGTTCTCCTAAGAGGACTTTCTACTAGTGGGTGAATCACGTTCTTTGGTGTTTCCCTTATGGTCCAAAAGTCAACTTCAGCTTGGGTTATGGGTGGAGGGCTTTGATTTTCACTACTTCTGCTACTACCTTCTCCCGATGGGATAGGAATGGTCATGTTCTCTAAAAGTTCCAGATGGTCAGCAGGAACATGACTGTGAACTGTGCTAGGTGTACTTTGATCCATCATATCCAAAGATGTTGGTGAAGGATAAAATGCGTCTGTGGAATCCATATCCTCTTCACCACTAGGTAACTCGCTAGGCAAAAGGAAGATAGGGTAAGATGGAAGCAAATGTGGATCAGCGGGTTCTTCCTGAAGAATGGCTAGATTGTTCAAAGAAAAGTCTTCCCCAGGGGCATCATGGATCAAGGCATGTTCTTGCCAACTCATAGAGTTGTCATTCACTTGCCTTAAAACCCCGTCTTCCAAGGACAAATGAGACAAATGATCAGGCACATCCGAAAAGTGATAATCAACTAGTTCTTCATCACTCCCCTCAGGTGAGGGAAGGTGTGTTTCTTCATTATTATTTGTCCAAGGAGTGATGTGAGGTAAGCCTTGTCTTCCTCTTTCTGTGTTAAGGTCAACTAGGAAAAGCCACTCATGTACTGTCCTAGGTATATACTCACCCCTTCTAATTTGATCAAAGTTATCCTCCGAAGTGTTTAGCTGAGTAGGAGGTGCAGGTTGGTCAACGTTTGGCCCTACAATACTGGGTTGGTTCGAGGTCCTAAGGTTTTCTGACACTTCACCCCGAATGGACTGAGGGTCAACCTCAATAATTCTCTCTTCTTCCATGCTAGGATCATCATCATGACCACCCATGACCATAAAGATACCCTCAGGTAATAACTCACCCTCACCAAAAGTGTTTCTCACACCATCCTCATAATTCTCAAGATGTCCATCATAAAATGGCTCCCGATACACCCTAACCAAAGACCCATCAGAGTTGGGGATGTTAGCATATGATAAATCCATCTGAAGATGTCCCCCTAGCCCAGCGGACCACTTCCTACAAAGGAGCATACCATAGGCTGGAGGGAGATCTATAACTACTATATCCATAAGCATGGATATGTCGGGGCATGAAAACAGGTCAGCTCTCAGGTTTTTGATCAAGCCAAAGACTTTAACTGGTTTAGAGTCAATCCCACAAACGTTCCCATAAGGTCTAGTTATTTTTAATCCCATGGCTTCCATGACTTGTAAAGGCATCACATTCATGGAGGCACCAGAATCCAACATACAGTTATGGAGAAGGATATCACCTATGCGTAGTGTAAGGTAAAATGGTTGGTGACCCCCATTCTTCCTCTCATATAGGGCGGTTTGGATGTTAATGGGAGGGTCATCCTCTTCATCAACCACATCACAAGGTGCTGGGTTTTGAGAAGATGAATCCTCACCACTATTTGTGGCAGTCTCAGGGATACTCTCGAAAAATTCCACCACCTGCTCCTTTATTGAAGGGATTTTCATTAACTCAATGAGTGGAATGTTATGCATAACTTTGTCTAACTCTCTTTCGATGTTGATATCAAAGTCATACTCAGGCAAAGGGAATGACTCACTCACTAGACTAGGCAGCTCATTGTTTTTCTTTTCACTAAAAGGGATAGGCTTTTGGCCATCCTTTCTTCGTTGATAAGTTTTATAAGGAGCTTGGTCACTATTAACTTGCTCAGTAGCATAGATGGGACCGCTAGGGTTGGTTTCTTCTATGGTGTCTTCTTCATGATCAATCAAGATTTTTCCGAAGTCTTTGTCAACTTTTAAGTCGTCAACCCAATTAATGTTCTTTGGAGAATCCGGAGTATCATCACCCTGGGTGGTATACTCAGGGTCTTCCAACTTTTGCTCTTCAGACCAGTTTATGATAGGAGGTTCTTGGTTCATAGGGTTTCTTCTATCACCTTCATTGGGCTTCTTTTGTTGATTCCAATAAGGTTTAGGACCATAGGGCTGCCTATATCTATCCCCCTCTCTGTTCTTGGCTAAGTCCCTAGTTAGGAGAGTTAAGTTTTTCATCATTTCATGCATACTCTCCATCATTTCATTGGGATCTTTGCTAGGTTCCTTACTCTTTTTAAACTTAGGCTCAGATCTGGAGGAAGAAGGTCCACTAATTAGGTCAAAGAAGTTTTGTTTTCCCATGGAGGCAGCATTTGCCTCAGCTTTCTTGGCATTGTCTTGGGCTATCTTCAAATTACTAGGGTCTTTGTCTTTTAGATGATAACCTAGGTAACCTTCATAAGCATTAAGGTAATGGATCAAGATGGCTTGGTCAAGGGGCCTTATACTACTTGGGATGTTGGCAACAGTCTTATCAAAACGTTGGTTAAACTCATGGACAGACTCATTCTCCTTCTTTTTGATGTCAAAAAGTTGGTGTAAAAGAAAACGCCCATCTAGCTTGACTGACCACTCTTGCTTGAGTTTATCGGTGAATACATCATACCCATTGATTGATGATGCGGGCAAGCGGTCAAACCATTTGCGAGCATCACCCTCCAAGGATGCAAAGAGACCCCTAATAAACACATCCTCTTTTTCAGCCTCATAAGCTTCCATATGAGCCCAAACATTGTCTATGTGGTCCTCAATAGAGGTGGCACAATTGCCATTGAATTTTGGGATCTTTTCAAAGTACTTGTCTGGCATACTATGGGGAGCACCCAAGATCTGAGAGAAGTCTAAGGGAGACGCCCTAGCCTTATGACCAAAAGCACGAGCAACAGGAGGATTGTTTTGGTTGTTGTTACCGGAGTTGGATTGACCTTGTCCAGCCATTGGATTAACAGGGATTGAACTAGAGTTATGATTAGGAGATAAAGGAGGAACCGAATTGAACAAAGGGGACCCTAAGACACGGTTTGGAGAACCCGAGTTAACAAGTTTCCACAAGAAATTAGTTGATTGGGTTTTAGGATCTCTTTTGTGATATGTGAGTGGGGTTCCTTCCAATTGATTTGGATTTGATTTACTTCGAGTGTTGTAAGGATGACTATGAGCTCGCTCCTCAGCGGAGTCACGGTTAGGAGTCGCCAGGTAGATTTTTAGGCTCTACTACCAAGAGGTATGTCGTTTAAAGTGCAGAGAGATAGTGAGACACAAAGGTGTGTTGAACCAAGGTAGGCCCCTACCTCCCCGGCAACGGCGCCAAAAATGTTATCACACAACTTGTAGTTGCCCCTAGAGGTATCCCATCCGGGACGGTAGAGGAGCTAGGCAACTAAAGAGGTGACCCAAGAGATGCCACGGTTCCCAATGCAAGTGGGAGTCACGTCAACCGAGGCACTCTTCGCTTTAGGTCAAGGTGTAACTAGACCAAGGGGGAGACCCTATACCCCAATCACAGTTGATTGGACCCAAACAAAGGTTTCTTAGGGTAGGTAAGCAATGAGTTACGGAAACCAATGCAAGGCTAAGTGGACCTAAGGATTAAGGTATGGTTGAGGGAGGTGTAAGAAATTGTTAATGTTTCAACCTGTGTATGGTTTAGGCCACATGATGGGGTATGATGACAAGGTATAGTACCATGTGTTTACACAAGTGGGTCTAGTTTTCTTGGGAAGTGTGAAGTGATTCTAGGTAGGCCCACAAGGTGAAGTTAGGTGTGAGGTAGGTACTATAGGTTAAAAGTGGGTTAGATCTATGAGTTGAAGTTGATTTTAAGGATACCCATGTGCTAGATCTAGGATTTGACACCGATCCCAAGGAGTGCGACTTGCTTGGTGATGGACTAGTGCCTTGTTAAGTGGGCTAATGGGGTCAAAAAAGTATGTCAAATTGTAGATCGGGACACCTAGAAGCCAAGTCAAGTGGATTGAATGAGATCCAATGGTTGGATCTTATTAGATCCAGGTTTTTAAGTGATGACCAAAAGTGGACCACAATCCCTTAAAACAAGGAATGCAATCCCCAAGGCGGATCTTGATGAAAGGACAGTACAGACCTAGGTTTCAAGGCATGGGCATTCCAAATCCACGAACAACTCAAACACCCACTTCCTAGAAGTGGACCAACTCAAAAAATCAAGGGGGTGCGATTTGCTCAAGGAGGGTCCAAAAATGGGTTTTGGTGGACCAAATCAAGTCCAATGGCCACCAAAATGTAGATCCGGGATGTTAGTACCCCGATCTATGTTCCTTCAAAGTTTCAAGTGAATCCAATGGCTAGATCTTAGTAGATCTAAGTTTTAAGATGCCAAGAAGGTCAAAAGGGGGTTTCAACCCCTTAAAACATGGAGAGATGTCCACAAGGTAGTTTTCACCAAAGTAAAGATATGGGTATAGGTTATCAAATGTCTAGATGTCAAATCAAGTGGGATCTCACCTACCCATGTGCTAGATCTAACCCAACAAGCTTCTCTTAGGAAAATCGATTTAGGTTCAAGAAGGCTTTTTGCATTGAAAAGTGTGTCAATTTTTAGCCAATCACCACCAAACTATAGATCCAACTAGGGGTGGATCCTATAGAGGTGGGTTTTTAATATCTTTTCAATTGCAAGGCTAGATCTAAGTAGATCTAAGAAATACCAAAATTGGGGTTTTGATTTAATTAGGGTTTTATGACCAATGAAGATAGAATGGATGAAAGAGGCACATACCTTTTAGATCTTACCTCAATTGCTTATGGCCACCTTGCAAGTTGATAGCATTCTCCTATGTGTATATTCAAGAGTGAGATCCAAGTGCTCCAACCAAATCGCCCTTCTCCAAGATAGCCAAATCGTCCTCCTCCTACAAGACAAGATCAAAGAAACAAGTCAAGCAAGATGATTATGAAAATGGTAGAAAGATGTAATAGAAAGCATCAACTATGTCACGAAGATACAATAATCATACTCCCTGTCACAAGATCAACCCAAGAGAGAATATGTGGATCCCTCCAACAATAACCCTCATGAAGTCGCCCTCCTCTCTCCAATTCGACTTTCCTGTCAAAAGGTTAGCAAAAGCACCAAAATCCACAATGATACATAGAAGAGATACTGTATATTCAACATGCAAGAGAATCCACAATGCAAGAAAGATGTGCTCCACAAAAAATCTTCTATTCCAATATTCCAGAGCTCCAAAGGTGAGCTTTACAATGGGGGGTCTCCTCCTTATATAGGATAATAAAGACCAAAACCCTATACCACTCTACAATACTACATCAAATGAGTGGTTGAGATTATAAGATCTCATCATACAATCAATGGCTAGGATGAACCATAACATAATATCACATGGATCACTCAACATAACAATAGCGCCCTCACTAAATGGTACAAATGGAGGGTGACGTCATCCCACTAGAGGGGTAAAAAGTACAATAATCCACCTCATGATGACTAGGACACGATAAAATAAGCACATGGTGGGGCTAGGAGGCATCAATCCTTACTAGCTCATCCCCAAGGCACAATAAAATAATAAAATATGTCCAATATAATAAAAATGACCAAAACTGTCCTCAGAATCCATGACAGTCAAGCAGTAAATGTCCTCCTGTGATCAATCCGGGCATACCCACATGGTGAAAACTGACTGGAAGATAGTGATGCCACCTTGGAAGACCTCTGTGAAGACCAAATGCCAAAACCTTGCCTCAATTGCCCAAATCGATTTCCTCAGTGACCACTTTATCCCATTTTTTAATTGCCTCGGGAACTGTGAAAGTGCCAAAACTGCCTCCCAGGGTGCTAGCGCTGTCAATCTGAGCCCACCAGGCTCTCCGAAAGGGGGGATAAATGGTAATAACAAGTGGCTGGACCACCCCCTCCATCATCAGCGCCCTAGGTGAACTGGCCTCTCGGGGCCCCTGCTGCTCAGGCTGGGAAATCAGCCCCAAATCTGGTCAACAAGTGTAAAACTGCATCAATCACTGTCAGAAGTGCCCGGAACTGAAAGATAAGTGTCTCAATGGATCCAGAAGACCCAAATCCACTAGAAATGAGTACTCATACACCCTGGGTTGTCCTAATGGGCTTGCTGTAGGGATGGATATATGGACAATGTATAATCTGCTGATCTGAAGTAATAATAAACCTGCTGAACTGGATCAAACATCATCTGCATCATATGTCCATCATATGATATCATCATTAAACATGTGGGCCCATAAATCATCATCAATAATCATCCATACATGGTCCACATCGTCACGGATCCCAAGAATATATAATCAAGGATAAATCACATCAGTAGACTAAGACAATGCTTCTCTAATCACTCTCACAGCTAAGCTCAAAGTATAAATTCCATTCAGTGGCATTAATCAAGTTCACAAATTCCGTTGTTATATAAAATTACTTGCACAATAGTTCAAATGACAAACTTACCCATTGGACATGGTCAAACTGCTAGTGAAGGATGAAGGCTAGGAGCAAGGTTGGGCCAAGGGTTTGACTTGTCTAACTTAACTCAAAAATACTTTGGACTGGGAGAAAGGGGAAGCTACAAACTCTGTGCTGGACAAAAGAACACGGGGAATGGTTGTGCCTCACAAATGGATAAGTTGTTTAGAGAGTGCTTATTCAACTTAGGCATCATGTCTACATCAAGTTGATCCAGGTTCATTAGGATCATTCAATTTTACTTCCATGGCCTTTTTGGCCTACATAACCCTTCGGATTTCAGATGTGCTGAGAAGCACAACTAGTTGCAGCTTGCATCCAGGGCATGTTTTTCATATATTTATACAAGGTCAGCAATTGTTTAGATATAACTTTTAAGAACCATTGCTTTTTGGACCTTTCTTATACTCTTCGAGGAGTATTTTTTAGCTTTTCATCGCTCCTGCCCCTTTTTTTTTTTTGTTTCCATGGGCGAATTTATTAAGTTTCCATAGGTAGAACATGAGCTTTCAGTTTTAGCCAACAACATCTCAAGTGACTAGGGGGAGTTCGAGCCAATGCCAAACATCGGGACAACCGACCAGAATGATTTAGGCCTACAATCCAACTCACCAAAGGTAAGTTCTGTCACCAACTCAGAGCCGAGACACTGGATAAACAGGGATGCGGTCCAAACACAGAGGTAGAAAAATGGGGAAGTCCTCGGTATCAGAAAGTCAAATGAGACAAGTCAGGGCTTAAAGTCAAATAGGAAGGTCATGTATGGATGGAGACAAGTGAATATGGAGCCTACACTAGCAGACAACTGGTGTCGGGAAAGACCATATCTATGTAAGGTGAAAAACCAGTAAGTTTGTTAAATGACCTACATGTGCAAGCAATTGTCCATTTTATGATTTATAGTTCATTTTAAATAATTTGCCACATCAGGAATAATATACCACGCACATGCTATGATCATGACTAAATCAACAAGATAATAATCCACAGTCGGTGAGAACATATCCACAGATCATACAACATCATCATAATAATAATCATCATGTATCATCTGAAACACTGCTGCAATACATCTCTAGGCACTGAACTGAAACTGTAATGGGATAAGTGGTCACATCAGTCATCAAATCTGAACTCTCAAGGCTCAGCCTTGACACAAGGTCATATACAAATCTGAATAATGTACTGCTCTGATCATGAGTGATCCAAAATATATAGCCATGCTCTGGAATAAAGGAAGCTCTGGAATGTGCAGATATCTGCTGTACAAGAATAGTAGCCCTGCTACTATGGTGTGATAACACATCCCTGGGTGAGGTATATGGGTTTGCATGGGCAATGGTAAAATTCCAACTAAGGTGAGGGAAGGTCCCTAGTATCGTACCATAATTTTCTTACAATTATGGTAAGGGAGGACTTGGAGGCATCATGGATAGTCATCAGGGGTTTGAGGCATGACAGTGTGGAATCACTAGCTAGCAACTCCCATTTTTTTCACCAGTTTCCAATTACCCTGATGTGGCAAGTTCACCCTTCCCTAATCTGGGAGAGTCAACTTACAACATTCAAATCGGAGTTCTTTGACGAAGGAGCCATGAGTGGGGTGTATTTATTCTAGCAAAGCCCCACAGGACTTGCCCCTGGCCCAACAACTATTGCAAGTACAAATGCACAAAAAGCATGAATGCCTTTGGAGAGCGTCGAGCCATCGTGGGGGTAATCACAACACCTGCTTTCTCTGACCTAGCAAGGCTCCATTGTTGCCATTACCTCTCCACTATATGAGGATTACACTTGTGATTTTTATCACAAAATGTCAAAGGCTTGCAGGATTATACTGATGGAGCATTTGGTTGACTAGAGGCACATGGTTTAAAGCATTGCTCCATAGAGATTCTTTCATTTATGACAGTTTGGCTGTTGGTGATTTGCCAAATGAAAGAATATAATGAGGACAAACATCCCCCAACTTATCTTCAAACCCATCGTTGATTTCTATACTGATGTCTTCCATGAACCCAAGGGTTTACCCCCCTTTCTGAACCATTCAACACTTTATAGATTTGGATTCAGATTCTTCTCTTCAACTCTCTTGCAAATCCCACTACACATGTAGAAAGTGTAGAGATGGACGAAAATCAAACAACTTCTAGATGCTTACATTCATGCAGATCCAGTCAAGGTCAAAATGTTAAATGAATGCTCTGTCTCTCCATGCACCACTGATCTCAAGAGATTTCTAGGAGGCATGAATTTCTATGGAAAGTCCATCAAGCATTATCCTCATATTACTTGCCCTTTGAATCAACTCTCTAATTTGAAGGACTTCAAGTACAACCTGAAACAGGCAAGACATTGAACAAGTTGAAGACGCTCTTTGTTTTGACCCATACATGCTCTTCCTAATTTACGACAATATTCTTAGATTGAAACCGATGCTTCACAGTATGCATTAAGTGCAGTTTTTAAACAAGGAGGCCATCCAATGGCATACAGTCCTGAAACTATCCCAGAAAAGTCTCAAAATGGAACATGATAAAGAGTTCTATGCATTGGTCCAAGATCTCAAGCAATATAGATACTAAATACTCGGTAAGGAAATGATCCTACACATTGATCATGAATTTCTTCAATCTCTAAATTCATAGTTTAAAATCCAGGAACATCATCATTTGAAATGGGCATCTTATATTCAACAATTTAATTTGGTCATTAAATGCAAAAGAATACATGTGAACAAGTGGTTGATCTAACTAGAAGACCTCCTATAAAGGTACTTCTCATACTTGATGTGAGATGTGTCACCTATGACAAGTGGAAAGACCCCTATTCCACTAATCTTCACTTTAATCCCACCTTTGAATCCATTGGACAACCTACAATAGAAAATCTCATGCCCTTTTTGTTGATGTTTGTAGCTTAGTGAGGTATCCTCACTAGCTAAATCGGCCCAGAAAGAAAGCAAATAAGTAGTTGCACAAAGACAAGTCGGCCCAACAAGAAACAATAAATAAATTGTAATTTATTATCGAAGAAGACAAGTCGGCCTCAGTGGAAAAAGTCAGCGAAAAATAAAATATAAATAGAGATGACGCCCTCCTCATTTGACACACTCAAGCAAGTTCGCTCAAGCAAGGAGAAATTTGCTCAAGGGTTGTAGAAGAATGTTGTTTCTAGAGTTCTTTATTTGGCATCATCTTTTATGTGATTATTAGTAGATAAAAGAGGGCCACAAGAACTAGGGACCACCTGCATGCATTACATGCGGGCCATATTTCATGATGCACGCACATAAATACCTTAATTAAGCAATGCATACAAGTCAACTGAAAAATAGAAGATAAAAATGACCTAGGCATGCAAAAGTTAGGGCATGCAATGTCAAAGTTATAAAAGAAGGATGAAATGAATGATTAGGTCTGCTTATTGCTTATTGATTTGAGAAATCGACTTGGAGAGCTCAAAGAGCCAATTTAGGGTTGAGGGCGCACCGCTCAACCATCAAGTGCATTTCGGTAGTGAAATCTATCTGCCCTAGTCACTATCAGGGTTGGATCATACAGATTCCACATTACTACTATCATCATCTAGTATTCTTCAACATTCTTCAAGGTTCTAGCCACATTCTGGATCAGGAGGAATCGCCCTTTCTGCATGGGCGACTTGGACAAAGCAAGGCATCTTCATAACTCAGTATATAGTCACCTTTTGGTTTGCATGCAGCTTCCACCCTTCCGAGAGCATCATCATTAGCCTAGTTACTGAATACAGGCTTCTCTTTCAACTTCTGGAGCAAGTTATCATCAAAACTATTATCAAAAGGGCACCTTCCTATTGCATGGGCGACTTTCTTGGAGGAGGACTCACACTTTATGCTTTAGAGCTGATGCATGGCTCGCATGCAGCTTCTACATTGATCAAAGGGGGATTCTAACCCTAGTGCACACTTTCCGGAGCTAACTCTCATCATTATAGCTCTTATCACTCCATTCAAAGACTGAAGAGGGCGCATTTATACCAAGGGCGCATCATTGGAGAGGGATCATCTTATATCTCAGCTGATTCTTCATGCATGGCTTGCATGCTTAGCTCATATTGATCTACATCCACTGCTCAAACTATTGGTACATACATGCATCATTTCTATCCCTATTTTATAGCATATCTGAATACTTGGGTTATTTAGGGTTTTGGAAAACCCATGCACTTGCATGCATGATCATGCGATCATAGAACAATACATGCATTCATATTTTACTATAGTATTGAGTTACAAGACTTCAAACAAGCAAGAAACTACATTAGAAAGACTACAAAAGACAACAAAATATCAGTTGGAATATTACATATTCAATACATTATGTATATATCCTATATGGATTTCTCAATGTGGTTTTATTTGTTTTGGATATTCATTGTATGAACTGCTTTGGGAATAGAGAATCATGTCACAAAATAAGACATAAATCTAGGCTAGCTTCTTATGTGATTTCCATTTATCACAAACTGCCAACCACATAGTTCTATAAAGTTATCCAGCAAGTCAAACAGACAGAAAACTCATGAATAAATATCCCTTTGACAAATAGTTTTCCATACCTGGTCATCAACTACCTTAACTCTTAGATAGTTCTGCCTAAACAAAGCATCTAACATTGCCTGTAGATATCCTTCAATGTACAACTGCAAGGAACAATCAAATTCAATTCAAAAGGTAGCTTTTAGAAATTGAATCATGAGGTGAAATGATCTTTCAAAGATGAAAAAGCCTATTTGTTATTAAACAGTTCGGATAATAAATGATGCTTATGCTACATGTATGAGAATAATCTAACTTAAGAAACAAGAAAATTGCTATCAACCCTGCAGGTAACCCATGCCACCATCATCTATTCTGGGATGTGATATGTCAAACTGTGCCCTTAATTCCTTAAAAGTCAAGAGGGTGCTCAAACAATAATTATGGAAGCAGTGGCACAAAGATTAGGCATACCTCATCCATATTAGCACTATGCTCAAGCTTAATTCGATAAGTGGATCCACCCTTGACAGCGGCTGTACTTAATACTGATGGTTCCATAGCTAGTTTTAATATGCCACGACGGAAACCATTCACCTTCAGTTACAGAATACACACGGTCCAATGGTTGAGACTAGTGACTTTTCAGTAAGAGATGAAACATGAGTTGTGTGCACGTCTGATATATGTAGATTCATGGAATGTTCCCATAGATGTCGCAAAAACAACCTTCTAGTAAAACTGGAATTCTTTTTACAGAGTTTTCAATTTGCAATCCTTATACATACAAATAGCCAATAGGGCATTAAGAGAGAATCTTTATTTTCACGCATTATCATAAAACAATACCTGGGCATGGACATAGACAAAGAATAATTTATTATAGAAATTAGATTAATTATTCGGAGAATATACCATTCCATCAATGCCGCTTGTTTCCGCCCCCTTCACAACATTATCTGAGACTTCTCTCATTGCAGCAAATAAGACATTTGACCAGGCTGTCTTCATCTGTAACCAATAAAAATGATGTTCTAAGGGGAAGATTTATGTTGGGAATATCTTTTAGCCATATAGAATGATGTTAAATATGCTTTTTAGTCATAGACATGCTCTGTCTTCCATGGCATTTCTTACCATTTCATACAAATTCAAAAGCTTTTTTATGCACAAAGAAAACAATGCCCACCTGCCTTTTACAAGTAAATGAACAGATATTTTAGGCAAGGAATAGAGAATTACCGTGTGTCCCAGATCTCCAAGATAGCGGTTTGTGCCAGAGTATTTTCTCTTCCCAGTGCCTTTTCTAAGCAGATTAATCATGCCTGCAATAACAGTATTTCAAAAAACTAGATTAAAGGTTTCTTCTCTTAAAACCTGGATATGGATCTGGATACGGCAGAGAAATGACATGTAGAAAAAAATATAAAATTATGTTTTTAACTTAAAAGAGATAATAATTTATATTTTATATTTATAATGCAGATATTTTGATCCTTGATAAATTTCCAGATTCTGCAGAAGTTTTTGGGATTTCTACAAGATGCCAGAGTCTAGACGAATTTTTATATTCTTTAACATTCTCAATTGTAAGGCATAGGGGAAGCCCTATTTCCAACAATTGTGAGACTGCTTTGATGGTTGGTTACAAACTTACAATACACTGTTTTATTTATAATGGTTAAGATTAGGACTGTATAAGCTCTTTTCTCTATGTGGATCACTTGGGTCTTAAATTTTAGAAATACGGAAGTATCAATTTAATGAGAGAACAATATAATTTGCAGGGAAAGTAAACTAGATTAAAATTTAATCACTTTCATTGCATGTACTTTGTTATGACCCTAGTGGGGGTATATATGGGGTTGAATGTCTCTCCAAGGGGTTGGGCTAGTAGGAAGCCCATATGTGCAATGGGTGAGACTATGTATAAATAGAGGTCAATAGAGTCATTATCGTAGGCATGATCATATGAGTTGGTTATATAGATGTACTTGGGTTATTCGGAAGAAGTTCTCTTTATCTATAAGGAGTTATTGTGTAACTCCTCTCTATTATCACTTTGGCAATTGTTCTCCAAACTCATACCTGCTGTACATTTTATGTATTTTGATCTATGATTTTATCTCATGTGTTTGGATCATCACATTTGGTATCATCCAAATGGGGCTATATATGGGGTTGAATGTATATGTAATAGGGGTCGTCCTAATAGGGGACTCATATGTGCAATGGTTTGAATGTATATGTAATAGGGGTCGGCCTAATAGGAGACTCATATGTGCAAAGATGTCTTCTCTAGAACATCCTCCTCCTCTACCACACACTTCCCCACCACCTCCTATAAAGGGGTCTACTCTAAAACATCCTCCTGTACCACACACTCCCCTGTCACCTTTTCCTACGCCTCCTCTTGAAACCACTCAGGGGCCAAGTTTGTGATAGGCCTCTCGATCTCTAGATTCTCCACCCTCCATGCAACCATGGTGTCAATCCCATCCAACGAAATGGCCTACATGTCAAGTGCTTTTCGAAGTTGCCTCACCCACAACTGGAGATTGTAGTAGACATAGACCATGCCATTAAGCATTGGGATTCCAACTTGTATGAGGGTCATAAATTATAATACATAATTAAGAGGGTGACGAAGAACAAATTATAATTTATAATGGATTCAAAGTTTAACTTGAAATTTTTTGACCTATTGCACTTCTTGGTGTGTATGTTTTCATACATACTCCAATTGCACTCATAGCTTGAAAAGCTACATGTTTGGCTAAGCATCCAAATAGCAAGTTTTTGTAATTTGGGTACTCTTTTGCCATAGCTTGTCTACTATTACCCCTCATATAGCATTAGGTATTTGATCCAATTGAAGACCTTGTTAGTCAGGTTACACTTGGAGTGTATTCAAATTTTTCTATATCTTCATACCAAACGCACAATATCAATGATTATCAATTGGATTTATCCTTATGGTGGATAGATGCAGGATTATGGGGTGGAGCTTTATGATTATTGAGGGGTGTTATGGTTTGTTCTCACGTTCTTCTCGACACTTCTCTTATGACTTTGTTGACCAACAATGGGTGGGTGTTGAGATGTTTTGAAGAGAGTTGTTCATATGCACTTGTTTTCCTATTGTTGTTTACACCTACAGCACATCACCGTGGTGGGAATGTTTCTGATGATTTACTATTAGTGTACCATGGCTAGATGATGTGCATTGTCTTCCTAGTTGGCATTGTCATCTCTTGTTTGGAGGCTTGTGTCTAACACATGTGGTGTTTGAGGGTCTTGCAAAGCATTGCTCACACTTCTTATTTAACCTTAGCACATTTATGGAGAGGTATACCCATCAACTAACGGTTTCCCTAACTTTAATTGGTTAATTATTGTTGAAGAATGTAACATCGGAAGATATTCTTATTTGTATTATTTGTATCATTTGTATTGTACACCCTACGGGGATTATTATTGATGTAATTGATCATGTAAAAGTCATTGAAAGAGCCAATGTAAACCCCAACTATTAGGTCGGCTTGGAAAGATCTAGAAAAGAATATTTTATTGTGAATTGTACATGTCAGCTCAGTTAGGAGAGTCAAGTTGGCCCTGTTTGGTAAAAAGGTCAAGTCAGTTGATTAGTATAAATGAAGAGTTGACCTCCTCATTTGGTCACCACTCTCACTCATTGAGTTCGCATGATTAGGAGAGATAGTCAAGTGAGTAACTACTTTTGGAGTCTTCTTGTTTTGGGTCTTCGCACGAGGAATACTATTGTACATTTTGACGAATCTATATAGAAGAAGTTTGCTGGGTTTTTTTGCCCCGAGAGGGTTTCCCAAGGATAAAATTATTGTGTACTATTGTCTATGTTGTGCTTGCTTATCTTTCGGTGATCGTTATTGCACTTAAAAATCTGACCAATAACCATTGGTATTCGGATATCATTTTCTTCCTTCTTCACCTTACATGCCCAGATCACATAAAAGGTCATAAAAGAAGGGCTTTAAGGTTAAAAACCACCAGGTATTGCCTTACTCAAGAAGGATTGGGTTGGAGGAACCCAGACGGGGTAATACTTAGGTGTGTAAATGAGCAAGATTCCAAAAGACTCTTAGCTGAATTTCATTCGGATTTTGTGGGGGCCATTTCGTAACAAACACAACAGACCACAAAATCCTCAGAGAAGGTTACTACTAGCCCTCCATTTTCATAAATGTTCACAAATTTCTCAGGTGTTGTCAACAGTGTCAGATTTTATCGAGAAGCAAAGGTTGGCAGCTTTGCCTCTATAACCAGTAGTGGTTATAGCCCCTTTTTAGCAGTGGGGGTTGGATTTCATCAGTCAGTTCAAGGACAATTCAAGTAATGGGTTTACTTCGATTTTAACAGCTATCGATTATTTCACTAAGTGGGTGGAGGCCATACCCACCAAAGCAACCACAAACAAAGTTGTTATTGACTTCTTAGAAGACAAAATCATCACGAGATTTGGTGTGCCACTCAAAATAAAAACTGATAATGCCAAACCTTTTAGTTCGATTGACATCATCTCAATATGTTTCAAGTATGGCATTACACTATCCCACTCATCCAACTATTATCCCTAAGGAAATGGCCTTGCTGAGTCTACTAATAAGAATTTGATGACTATTATAAAGAAGATAGTGGGGAATAATAAAAAAGCATGGGATAGCAAAATAAAGTATGCACTTTGGGCCGACCGAATAACTAAGAAAATTGCTATTGGAAAGACAACCTTCGAACTGGTGTATGGTTTGACTGTCGCCTTGCATATCTATCTACAAGTGCAAGTATTTCAGATGCTCCTTGAGTATGGTTCAGAAGACGATGCCATGGAAAACAAAGTGAATCAGATCATTGAGTTAGATGAAAGTAGAAGGGTGGCACTGGATCAAAGTTTCAGGCATCAAGAAAGTATGAAGAGCACATTTGACAAGTTAGCCAAGCCGAGGCCATTTCAGATCGGGGATACAGTCCTCTTATGGGACAAAGGAAGAGAAAAGCCAGGCAAGCATGGTAAATTTGACAGCCTCAAGAATGGGTCATTCATCATCTATGACTTGGCCGACACCAATTCATTTCTGCTCAACAACATGGAAGGAGAAACGTTTCACTTACCAGTGAATGGGAAACATTTGAAGCTCTTCTATAGCAGTGACACCTAAATGCCCATGGGGGCATTTCTAGGGCTTCTCTAAGACCTTTTCTCTTGTCTTTTTAGTCTTTCCTTTTTGTACATTATTTTTGACATTTGTATACTAACTTCCATATTATTGTGCAACTTATATTTCATTTGGCATTTTCATGTATATGTTGGATTGATGCACTTAAATTTTGTGCAGGAACCAGAGATTCTAGAGTTCTCGCCCACTCTTTTTAATTGAAGATCACACGAGTGCATGTCCCATAGTTGGAGCTGAATGTTATCCACCAAGTTGCACCTAGGTGGATTTCCTGTGAGCCTCCGAAGTTGTAAACAATCCAATTGTCCATTATCCGTGCTTAGAAGTTTAAAAGTTTCATCGAGCCAATTTTGGCCCCTTTTTGTAAAAATTGCATGTCCATGCCCCATGGTGAATTGTAATAAGTTGGTCTAGCATGGTCGTTTTCGTAACAGACTTGGCTTGCCTTAGGTTTAAACATCAATGTGGTACTATAGAGTGTTTTTTCCAATGTTTCAAATATCAACGCGGTGAAAAAATCGGCAGGGTCCAGGAAACATCGTTTCGGGATATCTCGACAGCACATCGGCAAACTTAAAAAATACAAAAATACAAACTTTTCCGGCCACTAACACGCCCTGTCAAAAAATCGAGATAATTCGGCAAAAAATCGGCTAAAACTTGACCAAAACTCGGCCCATCAAAGAATTGGGAAAAAAAAATTGGCCCGATTTTTTGGCCAATTTTTCCTTAAAAAATCGGTGCCTTTAAAAAATCACGATTTGCCAATTTTTCGGCCGATATTTGTAACACTGGTTTTTTCCTTAGTTACTATGTGTTTCTTTTCAACGACACATAATTTCTGAGTTTTTCACTCACACCTCCAAAGCTGGCGTATCTGCCTTGGTGGCTAAACCTTGGGAGGTTATTAAAGTCTAATTGTCTATGTTTTTTAACATGGCAGCCATCTATAATGAGTCACATGGACATGCACTAGGCCCCCCTAAGATTTATTTTTGTTTTGAACTTAAAAACTTTTCCCGCAAACAAGGCTATTTTTTAATGTGTTAATTAAAAAAGTAAAAAATCTCATAAAAAAGTGATTAGGAGGTGAAATTCACCATGGGGGTACTCGTTTTCTAACCCAAAGCACCCATATTACCCCTAAACCAACTTTTCCTAAGTTTTGAGTGATTATTAATCACTTAAATAAAAATTATCTCACAAATAATAAAAGAGAAATAAAAAATTAAAAAAATAAAGATACGAGAGAAAATCAAATTCCTAAATCTGAGGAATCTATTCCAAGCAAAGTTCCAGTTCAACTGGCAATCATCATCGGAGACTGAATCAATTAAATCCCAATGATTTCAATCAAGATCCAAGTCAAGATTAGTCACTTTCACTTGGGAAATGCGCCCTCTCTCGAAAGGAGGGCGAATGGGTTCATGTGGCAATTGGTAAGTGGATGGGTGCAGGTTCCAAGGAGAGGGGGCACCCCTCTTGTTGAGGTGGTGCCCACCTCATGCAGTTAAGCCTCAATCAAGGATTAAATTGTGTAGCAATCATCTCCCTTGATTGCTCATGCACCCTCATGGCTCTCATGCACCCCCTTCTTTTCTCTTTATCTATAAAAGCAAGGCAATGCTCCATGTTTTAGGATGGAAGCATTGAACCTCTGCCATTGCAACTCGTGAATTTTGTTGAAGTAATATCAGTGGTGGGCTTTGGAGGTCCATGTGCTTGCAAGTTTGTCCAGCTTTGATGCATGCATGTTTTTGTTGAGGTAAAATCTAACACAAATTCTTTACTCTTGCATCTAAAGTTGTGGATCAATCTAGCTTAGAAGGCCATTGATCCCATAGAAGTAAGCATTCATATTCTTTGAGTTGTTTATTTGTATTTAGTTATTTAAAGATTGAGAAGCAGCAGGTGTATTCGGTTGTACTAATGACATTCTTGTCTTTTTTTAATTAACTTACTAGATTTGATCCTCTTTTGTTGTAAGTGTCTCTTGAGATTGTGCAGGATAGCAAGTTGAACAAGGAAGTTGAGCTTAGTTGCATCTTCTTCCAACTTCGGTGCCTTGTTTTATCATTTGGTTAACATTGTTGTGTTGCAGTCATTCACAATCCTCCATCCCCTCAAGCTGAGGCTTGGTTCAATTTCTTTTCATCCCTTGAAAACAATCAAACCTTTTTCTTTCCCTTTTTGTTTCTAAAAGGAAGTAGATCAGATCTAAAAGTTTCATATTAAATCTATTGCTTCATAGATAGATCTAGAAAAATTCAAGTTTTATCATAGATCTAGATTCGTCTCATTCTTAGTACTTGTTGTAGTGAGTTTTATTGAATATTTTCCAAGTACAAAGTTGTAATTTTTTTATGTATTTTTATGTACTAATCCACTAATCCGATGAATTTAGTTTGCTGGTTTTTTAGATCTCATGGAAGAAAAGGGAGGGATTTTGGTCAAATCTTTGCAGATCTAGCCATTCAAGGCTCCGGAGATCATATATTTTCAATCTTCTTCTTATTCTAAAGCATTGTAAACCTCCCTGATCCAAGTGAAACGGATCAAAGGTATTCTTTACTTTTTTGTACTTTGTAAATTGTATTATGAAAAGCAAGTGGGATACATAGTGCCCACACCCCCCTTCCTTCATCCGTGGAAGGCCTGTATTTGCCTCATTGATTTTCTTTTGTTTCTTTAGTTAGTTTACTTGTTAGAATATAGTAACTTTTATTTTCATAAGTAGATCTAGTTTACTTTCGTTTCTTTCCATTTTAATTTTTGCAAAATAAATACTTACCCATTGTGCACTCCCAAAGTACCGAAAGGGAAAAGAGACTCGCAATGTAGTAACTAGAGAACTTTATTTAGTCTTGCAATTTGTTATTTCCACAATTTGGTACAAATTTAATTTTTTACAATCACATTAATCGGCAGTTGATTTCCCGAAGTACCATGCTGTGCAAGGGCTTGCCCGATACAGTAGTGTGCAGAAAAGAGATTCGTGCCGCTAACAACTTATATGCAATTTATTTACAATCGTGAATTGGAACAAACTTGTCAACAATAACCGTGTATGCTCTTTCCCCTTGTAGGCTTTCCTGAGCGCTGGGAAATCAGAAACAGATTATTTGCACTTTCTAAAGTTCAACATCTAATAAAGCCATTCATACTTAATAAAATTTACTCCCTCAAAACCGACAAAAATTCAACGTCACAAAGTTTGACTTGTATGGGGAAATTTCTTAGAGAAAGCGGGAACCACTAGAAAGTGACTTTGGGGCCCTGTCAGGCTACAACCTCGTTTGGTGTAGTGTTGGACATCTCCCCAAGACTCCATTTAGCCCACATGTTCTCGTGAGGAGCCACACTTGTTAAAATGTGGACACACTCCTCGTACCTCACGTTGTATTTGGGGTTCCCTTTCCCCCATTAATCAATTCATCATAATAATCTAAAATTGACCAAGATTACACTTGCAAAAAAATTACTTTTACAACAACATCTTTCCAATTATTTTGACTCCACGACACTCTTTCACATCACTGTATTTGCTTTATTTTATTTAGGCTTTCAATTTTATGTCATGAATACATTTCATTTTATGTTGTGATCTAACTTATTTGCAACATCTTGTGTCAATCAATAATCCAAAAAAACTCCTAAAAAAACTTACTCCATCGTAACATCTAAGACCAAATGCCTTAGTAACATCTCTTAGGGTCTACCCCGCTTGGCTTCGTTAGGAGTTTGCCTAAACAGAGAAGTCAAGATCAGGTGACAACACCCGACTCAAGACTTCCCCCAAGGAAACACTGAGCAACTTGAAGATTTGTGTTGCTTTCCCCCCAAGTGTGTGTAAGGAGGCAACAGACTCTAGGGAAGTTGATGTGGTGTGCATCAATTTAAATCAACCAATAAGATTGGTAAAGTACCCTGATATTTATGTAACCATGGATATCCTTGTGATAGATGTACCAGCTAAGTGGGGAATGTTGTTTTCAAGAAAGTGGGCTGCTACCTTAGGAGTGTTGTGAGCTAAATTAGTTAACACGCTAACTATCCAAAGAATAGGTCAAATAAGTAAAATCCATAATGAAGAAAATATAAATGAGCAAAATGTGAATGATGATTTACAAATATACAAGGCCCATATATATAATCGTTAAAAGGGCACATAGTGACTCTTCATAAGAGTTGCCACCTAATTTATTATTTATTCTTTATATATTTTTTATATATTTAGTATTATATATATTTTATATTCATCACATTGCCTTCCACTTCAAAAATGCTTTGTCCTCAAAGCATAATTTTTTTTGAAAGACATTGTCTCATGATCTTGTAAGTGTGATGCTCGATGAAACAAGGTGATATAATCTTCGAATACCTGAACTAATGTGTTGCATTTTCTGGGGACTAATCCACCCCAAGTCTACTTTCATTGGAATCGTTTGATGATCGACTATTGGGATATAACTTCTCATTCTAGGATTCAATAAAAGTTTTTGATTTTTTCTTTCCTCTTTTTCAATGTTGTAGTTGGTTTGTTTGTAAGAAGAATATTGTTTATTCTCCTATTGACCTTGTCGTTGGTTGTAACAATTCTTATGATTTGGATGATGATAAAGGCATCGTAATCTTTTGTAATTGTTCTTGAGAACTATTTGATGGACAATCTACCAAGAGCAGACTCGAGGCCTAATCTCCCTAGCTCAACGCGAGTCTAGAACAAATAGGACAGAATATAAATCACTCTCCTAGATCTTATTAGAGATCAAGGAACTAGATATGTTTACTTTATAGATCGTTGATCCTTTTCTCCTTGAATGCTGCTCCAAACTTGACGATCTTGAGATCTGAGCTACAAAACCTGTCAAGATAACAAGACAACAAAACAAGTACAACACATCTACACAATAATAGATCTAAATAAGTAGTCAAGTAGGCAAACTACACAAGATATCATTAACACAATGAGATTTTGGTGGAAAGCACTTATATTACTGTATTGAAAGGGGAATACATAGGATGAAAAGATTACAACCAATGACTTGACATAGCAATCCTCCTCCGATCAAGCCAATTCCAAAGCCTTTCAAGGAAGTGTGAGTCTCCCAATAGATGAGTAGAGATCTCTCCTGAGGTAATTTCACCAACATGTAGACACTATAGACTTCCTCCCTTTGGGATGGGAGAGAGCTTCAATTATATAGGACTAAGTGGATGGATAGGATAGGATAGGATGAGATACGGTTGGAGAGAGATAGGGGATCCTTCCAAGAGGCTAGGAATCGAATGCTAGCTTCCCCAAAGGTTAGCTATAGGGACACACATCAGCTAGCTTCGAGAATGGGCTCGAAGAAGCTATTTTAGTCCATTAACTAACATCGTCGCAGTCTGTAAGAGGCCAACTTGCGACGTCGCAGGTTGCATGAGGACAACCTGCAACGACCTCTCGAAACCTAGTATAAATGGGTTTGCATCTCTTCCAGGTTAATGACTTAGTCAAGGAAACTTTAGGGATGTTTACACTGAGTCTCATGATGGTAAGATTTAGGTGTAACAAGAACCATATTGTCTTGATGTTTGTAGTGATTTGTCAGTATAAACATTCTTCTGATTTTGAGTGCCATTTGAATCTGTATTAGTTCCCCTTTTTGGTGTTTGAATTTGAGCGTTTGATGACTTGTCTATTGGGTCTATCATCGTTTCCTTGTCAACTAATGATTTCTTGCGACCTAATTCTTCTTATAAAGATTTCTTATCATGTTTTAGCTTTCTAATTTGTGTAAGTAAGTCTTGCTATATCTCCTTAAACATAAGAGTTCTTCCTTATAGTCTCACTTGTCGACTTCATTTTGATTGTCTTGATTTTTGTGCTCTCTTTCTTTTAAGATTTTTATTTGCTTTAGCAATTCCTGATTAACCTTTTTTAAAGAAGAGCTTTCTTCATCCTTGTCTGATAATTCTTTTGAAGATCTCGATTCCCCTTTTCTAACTTTTGATTACATTGTGCTTTATCCTTCGCATTCTTGATTTGAAGAAGTAATTTCTGATTATGATCTCTTAGACGAGTGATCTCTTCTTCTTTATCTGCGATAACTTTGTCAAACTCTTTCTATATCTTTTGTATTGATTTCTTATCTTCTTGCAAAATCACCTTCGAGATATCTTTGAAGTCTTCAGACAACACAACTTCTGAATCTGACTTCCTTGTAACATCCTGAAATGTAATTTTCTTCTTTTTATAAGGAAATGTCAAAAACCTTTTCCTTGTGTTGAACATGAAGGTACCTAAAGTATCTGTTATCACACCATAGTAGTAGGGCTACTATTCTTGCTTAGCAGATATCTGCACTTTTCAGAGCTTGGCTATGATGAGTTTATATTTTGAGATCACTCATGATCAGAGCAATGTATTTTATCAGACTTATGTTAGACCTTAAGTCAAGGCTGAGCCTTGAGAGTTCAGATTTGATGATCGATGTGACCCTTTATTCCATACAGTTTCAATTCAGTGCCTAGAGATGTTGTTGCAACAATGTTTCAGATGGTTTATGATGCTTATTATTATGATGTGATATGACCTATGGATTTTTTATCATGGATTATGGATTGTTATCTTGTTGCTTTAGTCATGTTCACAACATTATCTTGGTATATGATTCATGATGTGGCAAACTTTGTAAAATGAAAATGAATTATTTTAATGATGTTATAAATTATAAAATGGATATATTACTTGCACACTTAGATTGTCTGACAAAACTCACCGGTTGTATTACCCTCCTATGCATAGATATGGTCTTTCTTGACATTTTTGGTATGCTAGCTTAGGCACCATTTTCACTTGACTCCATCCATCCATGACCTTCCTTATTTGGCTTTCACCTTTGACTTGTCTTGCTTGACTTTTTGATACTGAGGACTTCCCTATTACTACCTCTGTGTTGGATCGCATCCATGTTTGTTTAGTGTCTCGGCTCTGAGTTGGTGACAAAACTTGCCTTTGGTGAGTTGGATTCTAGGCCTAAATCATTCTGGTCGGTTGTCCCGATGTTTGGCATTGGTTGAAGTCCCCTTAGTCACTTGAGATGTTGTTGGCTAAAACTGAATGCTCATGTACTACTTGGAAATCATTATAAATTCGCCCATGGAAACTGTAAACTCTAGAATGTGTTTTTAAACACACATGAGTAAAGGGCAAGAGCGATGAACTGCTAAAAATACTCCTCAAAGAGTATAAAAAGGTCCAAAAAGAAAATGTTACTCAAAAGTTATATCTATTATTGCTGACCTTGTATATCTATAAACATGCCTTGGATGCAAGCTGCAATTACTTGTGCTTCTCAGCACATCTGAAATCCGAAGGGTTATGTAGGCCAAAAAGGCCATGAAATGAAATAGAATGATCCTAATGAACTTGAATCAACTTGATGTAGACATGATGCCTAAGTTGAATAAGCACTCTCTAAACAACTTATCCATTTGTGAGGCACAACCCTTCCCCATGTTATTTGTCCAGCATAGAGTGTAGCTTCCCCCTTCTCCCAGTCCAAAGTGTCTTTTAGTTGAGTTTAGGCAAGTCATCCCTTTACCCAGCCTTGTTCCTAGCCTTCATCCTTAGCTAGCAGTTAGACCATATCCAATAAGTGAGTTTGTTGTTTAAACTATTGTGCAAATAAATATAAATAACAATGGAATATGCAAAAATGACTAATGCCAGTAAATGATATTTATACTTTAAGTTAAGTTGTGAGTATGATTAGAGGAACATGTCTTAGTCTATTGATATGATTTATACTTGGTTATATATTGACCTAGTCAAACCCAGTTTGACTATGGTTATTTCTTGGGATCCGTGATGATGTGGACCATGTATGCTTATTGATGATGATTATGGCCCCACATACTCTTGATGATAATACTATATGATGGACATATGATTCAGATGGTGATTGATGCAATTCAGTAGGTTTTATTATTCCTTCAGATAAGTAGATTATGCACTGTCCATATATGGTGGACCCTACAGTTAGCCCATCAAGGCAACCCATGGTGTATGAGTACACATTCCTAGTATTTTTAGGTCTTATGGATCCAATGAGACACTTATCATTCAATTCCGGGCACTTCTGACAGTGATAGATGCATTTTTCCACTTGTTGACCAGATATGGGGCTGATTTCCCAGCCTAAGCAGCAGGGGCCATGAGAGGCCAGTTCACCTAGGGCATTGTATGAGGAGGGGGTGGTCTAGCCACTTGATATTACCATTCTACCCCCCTTCTGGAGAGCCTGGTGGGCTCAATTTGATAGCGCAGGTGCCCTAGGAGGCAGTTTCAGCACTTTCATAGTTACCGAGGCAGGTTAAAAATGGAATAAAAGGGTCACTGAAGAATTCGATTTGGGCAATTGAGGCAAGGTTTTGGCACTTGGTCTTCACAGAGGTCTTCCAGGGTGAACCTCCCATCTTCCAGCCAGTTTTCATCAGTCACTGGGATCCACAGAGGGCCACAAGAGGCCTTTTACTGCATGTCTCTCACAGATTTGATCATTTGTATTATTTTGGACATATTATTTTATATTATTGTGCCATGGGGATGAGCTAGCAAGGATTGATGCCTCCTAGCCCCACCATGAGCTTTATGAGTCATGTCCATGTCATATGAGGTGGGCCCATGTACTTTTGCCCCCTCTAGAGGATGACATCACCCTCACTTTGTCTCTCCTAGCTATGATGACACCTCTATTTTGAGTGATCCATGTGATATTATGTTATGGCTCATCTTAGCCATTGATTATGTTGTGAGATCTTTTAATCTCAACCACTCATTTCATAAAGTGGTTTTGAGATCTAGGGTTTTTCTCTTTATAATCCTATATAAGGAGGAGACCCCCTCATTGTAAAATTCATCTACATATTTTTGGCTCTTGGCTATTGAAATAAAAATACTTTCTGGGCATCTTGAATCTTGAAGTTGGAATGCTTGTGGTGATTGTAAATGCTTCTTCCTCTGCACTGACAGACATTGATGGCCATCTTGATTTTATCTTCAACTAAAATTGTTTTGCAAGCAAAGAAGGAGACTTTGAGGAGTGCAAATTGGTGGGGAGGCCTACCCTTCAAGCTTCGAGAGGACGTTTTGGTTGACAGGGAGTTGTTTTGTTTTTGTACCAACAATTCATGTTTATCATCTCTTTGTTTACATCTCTTTCCATTCTTGATTGATTGATTGATCTTTGTGTCCTTGATTGACAGGAATAGGGAACTCAATTTGGTTGAAGGAGGCAAAATATTGGCAAGAAGGGCTCATCCAAGTTTGGCATTTGATCTTTGTGGGAAGTAATCCTCGTCACAAGCCTCTTCCATCTTCATCTTCCAGGTGTGTTCCAAGATGCAATTTTTCTATCTTATCCATTAATTCTCTCAGATTTAAAAAACCTTACTGATTAAAACCCTCATTTTCACTTTTTTTTAAGATCTACCAAGATCTAGCTTGGCTTTGGGAATAATAAAAGGAACCCACCTCTATAGTATCCACGACAATTCGGATCTATAGTTTGCTGACATTTGGACTTCATTTGACCCTTCCCACAAAGCACTTACCCTTCCTTGAGTGAGGTCGCCCTCCTTGGGTAGGTGAGTTGAGCTAGTTCCAACACATGGGTAGGTGAGATCCCACTTGATTTGCACTCCTCTCAATTGATAACCTACCCCTAGTGCTTCACTTCTTTGATTTTTGCCTTGTGGGCCCCATTCCTCATTTTGAGGGTTGTGCCCCACTTGGGTCATTGAGTGATGCATTTTGTATCTCAGATCTACTGAGATCTAGCCATTGGATGCCTTTCATTTTGAAAACCCACCTTGTTTTACACCTTGACTAGACCGATCTACATTTTGGTGGACATCCGACTCCAATTGGCCCTTGATCTAAGGCACTAGTCCTCCTTGGGGCAATTTGCACTTCTTAGGGTTAGTGGCTTTTCTTAGATCCCACACTTGGGTGCTCTCAATTCTTGGTCAATCCATAGATCCATGTCATAGAGCCCCTATAGTACCATCTCCCATTAATTTTGACCAAGTGGACCCATCTTGGACCATTTTCCCTATTTTAAGGAAGTGGGTCCTATTATCACCTAACTTGTAGTTACCCCTATAGATGGATCCATTAATGGATGGCAAGAGGGAAATGCAACTCAAAAGGTGCAACCACGATCACCTCGACCTCCAAAAGATGGTTGTCACGCCAATCGAGGCAACCTTCACTTTATGCTATCTAGCCCAGACAGCAAAGGGGGAGACCCAGATCTACTCCCGATAGGAGAGATCAAACCAAAACGCCGAATCAAGTCAAGTATAAGTGAAGTATTGTAAGGTGTATGGTGTACCGTAGATCTGAGGATAAAGTCACAAGATGAATAAGGGGTTTAATGAGTATAGCCTTGGTTCATTGTTGATGTGAGAGTGACTTATAGTATTTGAAATGAGATCCAAGATTAAAGTACTAGTCAATTGTGAGAGAATCCACTGCCTTGGGAACCGTGTCCAATGCAGGGTAGTTTAAGGGTTGAATTGGGGCTAACCAGTACCAATGACAAGCTTGATTATAAGATATGACAATGTCAAGGGATTCAAGCAACCAAAACAAGGATCTAACCACAAGTTAATCCAACAATCTAGGAAAGTCAAATGAGCTTGGAGAAAGATCAATGCCTTGGGAATTGGGATGAATGGAGTCAAAAAGAAGTAACTTGTAGATCATGACCCCTACAGCATAAGACAAGTGGGCTACTAAATGTATGATGGTTGGATCTTTCAAGATCTAATAGTTCATGATATGACCTAAGTGGACCACAATCCCTTAAAACAAGGAATGCTACCCCCAAGGCAAGATTTCACAAACTGACATACTAGACATAGGTTTCAAGGTATGCTTATTCCAAATCCACCAAAATCTCGACTACCCATGTCCTACAAGTGGTCAAACTCAATCCCCCCAAGAAGTGTGACTTTGCCCAAGGAGGGTTAAAAGTGTGGTAAATGGGATAAAGACAAGTCCGATGGCCACCAAAATTTAGATCCAAGTAGTCTAGGCAAGTGTAAATGTGCATCTAGAAAATCAAGGCAATCCAGTGGCTAGATCTTACTAGATCTGAGATTTAAGATACCAAGTGGTCCAAAAATGGGGTTTCAACCCTTAAAATGTGTAATGGGGCCCACAAGGTAGAAATCACTAAGGTGACAGTCTAGGGGTAGGTTATTGAATAGGTAGATTGCAGATCAAGTGAAATCTCAACTACCCACGTACTAGATCTAGGTTAACTCACCCAAACCAAGGAGTGCGACCTCACTTGGAGAGGCTAAGTTGCCTTGGGAAGAGGGTCAAATGGAGGCCAATCCTCACCGAACTATAGATCTGGGATGTCGTGGATACTATAGAGGTGGGTTTTAAAAGTATTACCCAAGGAGCCACTAGATCTTTGTAGATCTGAGAAAATGTAAAATGGGGGTTTTAATTAATTAGGGTTTGACGTAACTCAGACAAGTGGATAGATCATGGAAAGAGAAATTACCTTGGGATCATACCTGAGCGATGAAGAGAGATGCTTTGTTGTTCAGGAAGACTCCCGTAGAGATCAAATGAGAGATTGTTGAAGTTGCTTGCTGAAATGATGCCCTAGCCCACAAGTGCGACCTCCTCTACCTGTCAATCCAAGGAAAGCGATTTCAATCAGAAAGATCAAGTATGGAAGAAATACAAGCGAAGTGCAAATGTAACATGAAATAGAAGGTCCTGGGACAGTAATACTCCCTGTTACCAATGAAGAAATCCAAAGAAGAAGTAGGGAGGGTCCTTCCCTACCAATACATCCTCCTTGAATGAATTCGCCCTCCACCTGCAGATGCAAAAATGGTACAAAAATATGCCAAGACAATATCTCCAATAACTCAGTGCAAAGAAAGAATCAACGAACGAACACCAAAAACATTCACCACAACACTTGGAGATAGATGCAATAATAATTTTCTATTCCAATAATCCAGAGCCACCAGTCCCCTTTACAATGAGAAGTTCTCTCCTTTAAATAGGAGGGAGAGAGTCCACAATCTAACCACTTCTTGAATGAGTGGCTAAGATTAAAAGATCAAAAGATCTAATCAATGGTTGAGATGAGCTCAACAATAAAATACATGGATCATTAATAAAATATAACCATAAGTGGACAAAATCACCCTAGGAGAGGGGATCCCACCAAATCATCATGACAAAATATAACAACTAGCTCATGGTGGGTCCAAGGGGTAATTTTAGACACCCTTGATCAATCCCCATAGCACAATCATAATAAAATAGTCATCAAAGTACCAAATCGTGCCCCTATGGACAAATCGTGAGCCTTAAGAGGCTCCAAAAATCATCAAAAAATGCCATAAGTGATGGATGTGGGTCCCGATGAAGCTGAAACTGCTGGAGAAGGTGTGGAAGACATCCCACTCATCATCACTGATCATCCCATGCCATAACATTGCCTCAATAGCCCAAATCGAATTCCACTGTAGCCATTTCTACCAATCCTGAACTGCCTTGGGAAGCGTGAAACTGCCCAAACTGCCTCCTGGAGTGCATGCGCTGCCAAGGTGAGGGCACCAATATGTCTGGTAGGGGGTTAATATGGTAAAATCAAGGGGATGTACCACCCCCTCCATGAACAGCGCCCTCGGTGAACCAAATAAAATCCATCTTTGCTCAAACGGGGTCTCCGACAGAGCAAAACTGCACTAGGATAGCCTACTGAGGCTCAATCATCACTGTAACTGGCTGGAACTAAAAATAGACTGTCTCATTGGACTCAGAAGGTCCAAATCTATCCAAGATGTGTACTCATACACCATATGGATCTCTGCATGATCATATAATATATCCAATATGCTCAAACAAGTGAAATAATAATAATCTGTAAATGATCAAATAATGCTGAAAACCATAAATCATCATCATAACCCTGTATCTGATGCATAGAACCATCATGTACATGTACATAGACCATATATCATCTGTCTTTGTCATCATAAGGTCTAACCATCTCATGTCCTGTGGCTGACCTTGGTCAAACTGGGTTTGACCAAGTCAACATGACCAAATATAACTCAGAATATCATCGGAAGCTGTTGCAAAGTGTCAGAGGTTAATGCATGGTCTACAATTCATTCAAATAGCAATTATAACAAGTAGCAGTCATTACTGGCAATCTACCAACAAATATATAATGTCATTAATTATTATTATGACTCAGACTAGACTTTCAAGACCATACTCACTTCATAGTTGTGATGAATTTGCTAGTGAAGGGTGAAGGCTTAAAATAACTGGCTAGGCCAAAGGATGACTTACTAACTCAACATTGTGACACTTTGGATATGGGAAAGGGAAAACACACCATAGCATATACTGAATGAGCAACAACACAGGGAATGGCGGTGTCTCACAAATGGATAAGTTGTTCAAAGAGTATTTATTCACCTTTAACATATGCGCACAATCCATAATACAAATGAGGCCAGCAATCATATTGATATAGCATTTGAGTTTCATTGGTTTTTGGGCCTAAAGTTTCCATAGCCTTTGATCTATGTGTGTTTATAAACACATTGCATAGATTTACATTTATTTAGGCTTTTTGCTGCAGGTGTGTTTTTAAGGCACTTGGTTACTTGAGCACTTCTAGGTGTGTCATAGACAGCTTGTTTACCTAGATATTTATATTTCACAAAAGATATAACATTTTATTTCATAGCCATTTTTATTTGGCTTGCCTTTCGTTCATGTGTTTTTAGAAACACATTGCATGAATGGGCTTTTCATACAAGATATAACATTTCATTTCCCATACTTTGTACTCATGGAAGCACTAAAAGTTTCAGGTTTAGCCAACAGAACTTTAGTGACTAGGGAGATTTCTCAAGGAAATCCAACTCACCATAGGTAAGTTTTGTCACCAACTCAAAGCCGAGACACAATAAATAGGGAAGCTCATCCAACACAGAGGCTACAGTGGGGAAAAGTCCTCCATGCTACTAGTCAAGTAGTAAGTCAAGGTGATAAACTAAAAGGTAGGTAATGGATGGATGTAGACAATGAATAATGGAGCCAACGCTAGCAAGCCAAGGTATGGTGGAATGATCACCTCTATTCTACCTAAGGAGGGTAAAACCAATGAGTATGAATAATGAACTTCTAAGTCTGAGTAGGGACAATAGAATATATATAATAAGATCAACCAAGTCCACATATCTATATGATCGCCAGATCATGACACTAAATGCTAAGACATGCTATAAGAATGAATATAAAAGCAATGTAGCCACAACACCATGATATACCTACTGAGTCATATACCTGAATGCTCATCCTCTGAACCATCATCTATCCTCTGAAACTGCTACTGTAACCCTAGGCACTACTAACTGCTCTGTACAAATGGTTTAATAGCTACATCGGTCATCTCTCTGAGTGTCCTGAGACTCAGTCATGGCATGGGGAATATATATACTGTCCAAAATCTGATAGTAATCCATAATAGATGCTCATCTCAGCATCTCAATGTAAGGGATTTGGCTGAATAGTGTACTGGAATCAGAAAAATAATGTATGGTAGCCCGGCTACTATATATGTGATAACATTTGGCTCTGGCTGGGACAAGTGCTCTGCTAAATGAGCGCTTGAGAACCTCAGAATCTCTGGTCCTCGAACTCTGCTACTCGAATCCTCGATCCAACACTCTATCACTTTGCTTTTATTTTATTTTGCACCTATTTCTGCATTCTCAAACATCAAAATACCCCATGCAGCATGTATGGGAAAAATATAAAATCCAACTAAAACAAAATCTATTCTGTGACAGAAATGCATGAAATATAAATGCAGAAAGTAAATAAAAACTACTAAGATAACTTGCAAAGTTTGAAATTTATTGTGCAGGAAAAGAAAAAATGGCAGGTACTCAGTTAAACTAGGAGCTTCAAAAGGAGCTTAGAAAAGACAAACAAAAAGGTGCCAGACTCAATGGCTGAAAAGGCTAACTACTGCCCAAGCAGGCTTATTCAGTTCCTACCTACTCTATTCTAACCAGTCATCACAAATGTTAGGTATAATCATAAATCTAGTGCAACCATTCATCAAATAGGTTAATGATTCTTATTTGATTTTTGATAATAGAACAAGTCAAGATTGGGCTAAAGATCAACAAATTTAAGGGCACGGTCTTCTTGATTTGTTCATAAGTTGAAGCAGGGTTTGAATGATGCAATATGAAATTATGCCAAGGAGAAGACTGACTGATGCAAACATCCTCCATCAAAGAACTGATAGGATCATAAAATTTATGCAAGTTAGACTCAGAGATGGATAGAGGAAGGACATAAAACATGTGATTCGATTCATTTCCACACAAATTAACTTTTTCATTTACTTCTCTCACATACTCAATTTGATTCTCATTGGGATTGATGATCAAAAATTCAAGTGGGGATAAATTAAAGCTTAAAAGACGGAAAATCAAAGTCAGACCCACTTGATGCTCAAAAATGGAGAAAAGATGGAATTGATCTTTAAACACCTTTTCTAGCCACCAAGAATGATTGATAACTTGACAACATACATTATCGTTCCAAAGTGATTGAAAAGGGAAATTAAGTGCTTTTTCTCCAAACACGTAATCATGCTTGTACTTCCTATTGAAAATTCTAAAAGCAAAAGATTGACTAGACCACCAACCCCAAAAAGATTGAAAAGGATGGACATGGAGGATGGATGCATTTTGTCCCTGATGAAAAGAAAAACTTGGCCTTGGAATTTGACAAAAGGAAAGGCCTTTTAAGGTAATATTATTTATTCTAGGAATAATAAACTTTAAATCAAGTCTAATATTTACAATCTGAGGACAAGATTCAAATTCTAAGAAACGGATGAGGCTATCTTGACTAAGGATGGAAAAATTTAAAGATTCACTATAAGAAGTGGAACAAAGATTAGAGCATCTAGTGTGATTCACTATTTCATCCTCATCTTGAGATTGACTTTCTGTTGATTCATCATTAAATTCATATGAAGATAGGTGATCATTTTTATTTAATTTGCCAGGGATAAAATTAACAAGTTCATTTAAAACATCTTGATCATTTGCACAAGGATCATGTGAAATCACCACTAAAGGATCTTGGTCAATGTCTCCTCCTTCTTCTTCTTCTAAAAGCTCATCCTCAGAAATTTCTTCATGATCAGGACTAGAGCTATCTAAAAATAAATTTGAAATCATACGATTTAGATTAGTGATTTGACTTCCGATTGACTCAAGAGTGGAAAACTCATCCTCAAAAGAAATTGGGCAAGAGGGGTCATCTCCGGATATAGACAGTTCACTAAAAGTTTGAATATTAATTGATTCGACAATAGGATTGGAAAGGGGAAGGTTTTGATCTTGGATTTGATTTAAAGAATATATATCATCGGATTCACTTTCCCATTCTTCTAGGAATTTATTTTCAAGCATATCATATCCGAAAATGCTATTGGCTTTTAAATTCAAGCACCAAATCTCAACTCTTCCTTGGAAAGATGAACCCAATAGTTTCATACATATATCCTCATGGGTTATAGATAATTCATTAAAAATTTCCCTAGATTTCAAGGTGCCTTTTAGCAGATATCTCATAACCTACATCGAATTTAGCCAACCTCTCACGGGCTTGATGAGGAATATAATTAGGATACCCAACGATTTTGGAAAAGTAAAAAACTTTCAATCGACCGAAAGTCCTAGGCCGCTCAGCAGCAGCCATGAATGGCAAATTTTTATTTTATTTTTTATTTTTTATATTTTTTATTTTGTTATCAAGAACCTAAATACAACATGATGCACCCCATGGGTTCTAGATAATGACAGGATTGATCACCAGTGGAGTCGCTTTATGTGGAGTCGCCAGGTAGACTTTAAAACTCTTCTACCAAGATATATGTCCTTTAAAATGCAAGAGAGAGTGAGTGACAAATACTATGTCGAACCAAGGTAAGCCTTTGCCCTCCTCGACAGAGGCGCCAAAATGTTATCACCTAACTTGTAGTTACCCCTATAGATGGATCCATTAATTGATGGCAAGAAGGAAAGGCAACTCAAAAGGTGCAACCACGATCACCTCGACTTCCAATAGATGGTTGTCATGCCAATCGAGGCAACCTTCACTTTATGCTATCTAGCCCAGACAACAAAGGGGGAGACCTAGATCTACTCCCGACAGGAGAGATCAAACCAAAACACCGAATAAAGTCAAGTATAAGTGAAGTATTGTAAGGTGTATGGTGTATCCTAGATCTGAGGATAAAGTCACAAGATGAATAAGGGGTTTACTGAGTATAGCCTTGGTTCATTGTTGATGTGAGAGTGACTTATAGTATTTGAAATGTGATCCAGGATTAAAGTACTAGTCAATTATAAGAGAATCCACTGCCTTGGGAACCATGTCCAATGTAGGGTGGTTTAAGGGTTGAATTGGGGCTAACCAGTACCAATGACAAGCTTGATTATAAGATATGACAATGTCAAGGGATTCAAGCAACCAAAACAAGGATCTAACCACAAGTTCACCCAACAATCTAGGAAAGTCAAATGAGCTTGGAGAAAGATTAGTGCCTTGGGAATTGGGATGAATGGAGTCAAAAAGAAGTTAACTTGTAGATCATGACCCCTACAGCATAAGACAAGTGGGCTACTAAATGTATGATGGTTGGATCTTTCAACATCTAATAGTTCATTATATGACCTAAGTGGACCACAATCCCTTAAAACAAGGAATGCTACCCCCAAGGCAAGATTTCATAAAATGACATACTAGACATAGGTTTCAAGGTATGCTTATTCCAAATCCACCAAAATCTCGACTACCCATGTCCTACAAGTGGTCTAACTCAATCCCCCAAGAAGTGCGTAATTGCCCAAGGAGGGTTAAAAGTGTGGTAAATGGGATCAAGACAAGTCCGATGGCCACCAAAATTTAGATCCAAGTAGTTTAGGCAAGCGTAAATGTGGATCTAGAAAATCAAGGCAATCCAATGGCTAGATCTTACTAGATCTGAGATTTAAGATACCAAGTGGTCCAAAAATGGGGTTTTAACCCTTAAAATGTGGAATGGGGCCCACAAGGTAGAAATGACTAAGGTGACAGTCTAGGGGTAGGTTATTTAATATGTAGATTGCAGATCAAGTGAAATCTCAACTAATCACGTACTAGATCTAGGTTAACTCACCCAAACCAAGGAGTGCGACCTCACTTGGAGAGGCTAAGTTGCCTTGGGAAGAGGGTCAAATGGAGGCCAATCCTCACCAAACTATAGATCAGGGATGCCGTGGATACTATAGAGGTGGGTTTTAAATGTATTACCCAAGAAGCCACTAGATCTTTGTAGATCTGAGAAAATGTAAAATGGGGGTTTTAATTAATTAGGGTTTGAAGTAACTTAGACAAGTGGATAGATCATGGAAAGAAAAATTACCTTGAGATCATACCTAAGTGATGAAGAGAGATGCTTTGTTGTTGAGGAAGACTCCCGCAGAGATCAAATGAGAGATTGTTGAAGTTGCTTGCCGAAATGATGCCCTAGCGCACAAGTGCGACCTCCTCTACTTGTCAATCCAAGGAAAGCGATTTCAATCAGAAAGATCAAGTATCGAAGAAATATAAGCGAAGTGCAAATGTAACATGAAATAGAAGGTCCTGGGACAATAATACTCCCTGTTACCAACGAAGAAATCCAGAGAAGAAGTAGAGAGGGTCCTCCCCTACCAATACGTCCTCCTTGAATGAATTTGGCCTCCACCTGTAGATGCAAAAATGGTACAAAAATATGGCAAGACAATATCTCCAATAACTCAGTGCAAAGGAAGAATCAACGAACGAACACCAAAAACATTCACCACAACACTTGGAAATAGATGCAATAATAATTTTCTATTCCAATAATCCAGAGCCACCAGTCCCCTTTACAATGAGAAGCTCTCTCCTTTAAATAGGAGGGAGAGAATCCACAATCTAACCACTTTTTGAATGAGTGGCTAAGATTAAAAGATCAAAAGATCTAATCAATGGTTGAGATGAGCTCAACAATAAAATACATGGATCACTAATAAAATATAACCATAAGTGAACAAAATCGCACTAGGAGAGGGGATCCCACCAAATCATCATGACAAAATATAACAACTAGCTCATGGTGGGTCCAAGGGGTAATCTTAGACACCCTTGATCAATCTCCATAGCACAATAATAATAAAATAGTCATCAAAGTACCAAATCGTGCCCCTACGGACAAATCGTGAGCCTTAGAAGGCTCCAGAAATCATCAGAAAATGCCATAAGTGATGGATGTGGGTCCCAATGAAACTGAAACTGCTAGAGAAGGTGTGGGAGACATCCCACTCATCATCACTGATCATCCCATGCCATAACATTGCCTCAGTAGACCAAATCTAATTCCTCTGTAGCCATTTCGACCAATCCTGAACTGCCTCGGGAAGCGTGAAACTGCCCAAATTGCCTCCTGGAGTGCCTGCGTTGTCAAGGTGAGGGCACTAGTTTGTTTGGGAGGGGGGTAATATGGTAAAATCAAGTGGTTGTACCACCCCCTCCATGCACAGCTGCCTAGGTGAACCAAATAAAATCCATCTTTGCTCTAACAGGGTCTCCGACAGAGCAAAACTGCACTAGGATAGCCTACTGAGGCTCAATCATCACTGTAACTGCCCGGAATTGAAAATAGACTATCTCATTGGATTCAGAAAGTCCAAATCTATCCAAGATGTGTACTCATACACCATATGGATCTCTACATGATCATATAATATATCCAATATGCCCAAACAAGTGAAATAATAATAATCTGTAAATGATCAAATAATGCTGAAAACCATAAATCATCATCATAACCTTGTATCTGATGCATAGAACCATCATGTACATGTACATAGACCATATATCATCTGTCTTTGTCATCATAAGGTCTAACCATCTCATGTCCTGTGGCTGACTTTGGTCAAACTGGGTTTGACCAAGTCAACATGACCAAATATAACTCAGAATATCATCAGAAGCTGCTGCAAAGTGTCAGAGGTTAATGCATGCTCTACAATTCATTCAAATAGCAACTATAACAAGTAGCAGTCATCACTGACAATCTACCCACAAATATATAATGTCATTAATTATTATTATGACTCAAACTAGACTTTCAAGACCATACTCACTTCATAGTTGTGATCAATTTCCTAGTGAAGGGTGAAGGATTAAAATAAACTGGCTAGGCCAAAGGATGACTTACTGACTCAACATTGTGACACTTTGGATATGGGAAAGGGAAAACACACCATAGCATATACTGAATGAGCAACAACACAGGGAGTGGCGGTGTCTCACAAATGGATAAGTTGTTCAAAGAGTATTTATTCACCTTTAACATATGCGCACAATCCATAATACAAATGAGGCCAACAATCATTTTGATATAGCATTTGAGTTTCATTGCTTTTTGGGCCTAAAGTTTCCATAGCCTTTGATCTATGTGTGTTTATAAACACATTGCATAGATTTACATTTATTTAGGCTTTTTGCTGCAGGTGTGTTTTTAAGGCACTTGTTTACCTGAGCACTTCTAGGTGTGTCATAGACAACTTGTTTACTTAGGTATTTATATTTCACAAAAGATATAACATTTTATTTCATAGCCATTTTCATTTGGCTTGCCTTTCATTCATGTGTGTTTAGAAACACATTGCATGAATAGGCTTTTCATACAGATATAACATTTCATTTCCCATACTTTGTAATCATGGCAGCACTAAAAGTTTTAGGTTTAGCCAACACAACTGTTATCACACAACTTGTAGTTGCCCCTAGAGGTATCCCATCCGGGACGGTAGAGGAGTCAGGCAACTAAAGAGGTGACCCAAGAGATGCCACGGTTCCCAATGCAATGTGGGAGTCACGTCAACCGAGGCACTCTTCACTTTAGGTCAAGGTGTAACTAGACCAAGGGGGAGACCCTATACCCGAATCACAGTTGATTGGAACCAAACAAAGGTTTCAAAGGGTAGGTAAGTAATGAGTTACGGAAACCAATGCAAGGCTAAATGGACCTAAGGTTTAAGGTATGGTTGAGGGAAGTATAAGAGATTGTTAATGTCTCAACCTGTGTATGGTTTAGGCCACATGATGGGGTATGATGGCAAGGTATAGTACCATGTGTTTACACAAGTGGATCTAGTTTTCTTGGGAAGTGTGAAGTGATTCTAGGTAGGCCCACAAGGTGAAGTTAGGTGAGAGGTGTTGCCAGCTAAGTTGTACTTAGATGGACTATCAAGCGAGCGGGCAAAGTTGAACATTTCAATGTTCTTTTTTCGATGATTTGATATCCAGCTGGCCTTTTAAGGGCCCCCGTTTTTAAACGTTTTCCACATGTCCATGGCCCTGCGGGGTTTGTAACAAAACGTACTAGCATGGTGTTTTGTAAAAGACTTGGTTCCCTAGGACTTTTTGGCTAAGTCAGGTATTCCAAGGAGTTTTTTCACCTATCTATTATGTTTTGCATTAGTGCATAACATAATTAATTGGTTTTTCTCCTGCTCCTCCAAAGCTGAAATGCCTGGGGAGGCTGACGGGCCTTAGGGAATTGTTAAAGTCTATGGGTCAATGTATATGAACATGCTAGGCGTTAATTTTGAGTCATATGGACATGTCCTAAGTCCCCCTAGGTTGTTTTTTAATTTTCGGCAAAGTTTAATTTTTCCGTAAATTGGGCCATTTTTTAATGGTTCATTTAAAAAAAAATTGTAATCGGCCTAGAAGTGGCATAGGGAGGTCTTTTTTGCCTTAGGGGTGCTCGTTTTCTAACTCAGAGCACCCCCTTAACCCCTAAACCCACTTTTCCTAATGTTTGGGTGCTTAAATTTTTACCTATGACCAAAAAACCCAAAAAACCCAAAAAAGTCATGAAAAAATAGAAAAAGTGAAAAAATGACTCATAAAAATATTAAATTTTGGGAGTGATTTATGGATTGATTTTTTCAGCTATGTTTTAGGAGTTGTAAGAGCTGATTTTGGAAAGATTCCGGGCAGCTATATTATTGGGATTACTTCCCCATTTGAGGGGGGCATATTTCCCAAAATTGGGCCCCTTCAATCATGGAATTTGCAGCTATGTTTATGGGCTGTCACATGGCTGATTTTTAGCTGATTTGGGGCTGATTTTGGCAGCCCATTACATGGGAGTGGGCAGCCCTATTTTCTCCACGAGTTATGCCACTCATTCCACCCATTTCTCTCCATCTTTGGCTATTTAAGCATGGCTACCCACTCCATTTTGAGAGGGAGAATTGGAGCACAAAACTTATGATTGTAATACTTTTCTTGTATGAATAAAAAGACTTTGGAGGTCAGATCTGTGTTGTTCATTGTGAGTGGATGGAACATCTTGGACTTATATGATGAGGTAACATGTGCATAAGCTTTGATTATTCACTAGTATCAATTGTACTCATTCAAAAGATTAGTGTTAATTTATGAGATAGACTAGTTCTAATTTGTTTATTGTCTAGTCTATTGTTATATGTTTGCAAGAGAGGATCATGTCTGTATGCTTCATTTGTTTATGAGTTTCAGCATAGATTTCTCTTTCATATATATCTCTACACTTGATCTTTGTTTGCAAAGTGTGTAATGTGCAGGTTATCTCAACTGGAGTAAGCGGATCTTGTTTGTTTCCTCTTCTCTAATTCTTGTTTGCAGATGCAGTCCCTTGGAACACCACAAATATTTCCCCAAGGCTTTGGATTTCAAACAAAACTGGGCTCATTTCCTCTCTCTCTCTCCAAATAAATTTTTTTTTGGTTAACTGGTTACTTGCATTTGAAATATTTCTGATTTATATGCTCATATTGTATTTCAAATAGATCAGAAATATTTTCATAAAGGATTGGTTTAGACAGTTACAAAGCTTATATCTCTAACTGTTAGACTTTCCTTCATTTAGCATCTACTTTTCAAAAGGCTTGCAAGTGAAATCGTCATATCTTTTTAAGTCTTGTTGGGTAGTTGTAGTGCTGATATAAAAGATATATTTGGCTGCCATAGAGCTTGAAATTTGAAGCCATTAAAGGGCTAGCAAAGATCCCAGGTAGACAAGCCCCATAGCTTGTTTTACTTGGTTATTTTTAGTCATTTTTACTTAGTTTTTAACTTAGAATTTTTTGGGTTTTTTAGGAGGTGTTCCAAAGACACTCTTAAAGTGTTTTTGGGCATCTTATACTAATTATTGTTTGCTGGTTTGCAGCAAAAGACGAACAGGTAGGAGGAAGTGCTGGCGAAATTTCAAGCATCCAGGCGATCCGGAGGACAAATTTCCATATTTTTCAAAACCGGTCATTTTTTCTATAATTTGTAAGCCACCAAGTCACATTAAGTAGACTGGGGCACTTCTCTAAAATCATTGTAAACAAATTTTAAACGAGAGCAAGTGGGCTAGCCAGCGCCCATACCCCATCCCCCCAGGGGTGGCCTGTGTCGTCTCATTTTCATGGCGTGAATGTTAGAGTAGTTTATTTCTTTGTTTTCCGGCATTAAATAAAATAAATTAGGATTAAAATAAACCTTGTTGGTCCGTTCCACTGGCGGGCCACAAGTTCACTCACAACCTAGCTTTTCACATTTTTTTTACAAACTCATAACGCCCCCCTTGCTTTCCCGAAGTAGGGTTTTGTATGAGGACTTGCCCGAAATACATGCCTGAAAAGAGACTCTTGGGGTTATAAAAAGATAAAATTTGGGTTCTTAAAATTTTATAAAAATATACCAAGGTCTTCTCCCGTATGCTCTGTGGCCAACTTGCAGCTTAGTCTGATCCAGTTGGTACACACCAGAAAGGAGTGGATGACTAGTAATAGGACTTAACACCACCCCAATAAAAAACCCTTTTTGTGAAAATCCGGCACAACACGCAATTTGTTGTCGTGGGCAAATTTCCCAGAAGGCTTGGGATAAAACTGGATAGCGACCTCTTGGAAACCGTTAGGCTTGCCCTCGTTGGTATAGCATCTGAACACCTCCTCGAGACTCCGATCCAGCCTAAAGCCTGAGAGGGAAGCCACGCTTCAAATTTCCGGACATGTTCCCCCGTACCTTGCGTATATCGGGAACCCACCTGCCTTAATAAAAAAGATCACCATCACATTAAATTTTAAAATAAACCAAGAACACTCCACAACATTTACCTTTTCTGTTTATGCATTTGTTATTTGACTCCATAACAAGGCACTGGTCTTGATGCAAATTTCATTTTATATTGTTGACTAGTATGCAGTTGAATGATGATTATTCTAAATGGGAGTAAATGATAAATGATGTTTTTATTTGACAAATGTATGTAGTGTTTATTCTTGGTTGCAAAAATTATTTTCCTAACTCCTAGGTTAGAGGCCTTAGTTTCTTTTATTTTTTAGGGTCCACCCCCCTTGGCTTCGCTAGGAAAGCCTAGACGGAGGAGTCGAGTCCCAAGTGACAGCACTTGACTCTGACTTGCCCCCAAGGCCACACCAGCAGCTTGAAGACTTCTGCTGCGTTTTCCCAGGTGTGGAACCAGGCGGCAACATTTTGGCGCCGTTGCCGGGGATAAGTCTTTTTATTCCCGGAATACGACTTTTGAGTTTTTTTTTTTTTTTTTTGCTTTGTTTGATGAATCTTTAGATTAGATTTTTAATTTTTCATCTGGCGACTCCACTGGCTTTTTTTCCTTTTATAAAAGTTCAAAGAAAAGCAAAAATAGAATTCTTTGTGAGATTGTTTTATATGTATATTTTTATTCTCACATGGCGACTCCATTGAAGGGATAAAACCCTTTGTTTCTCATATAGTTTGTTGAGACTGCTTGTGTGTAGATGAGTCCATCCATTACAGTAAAATCTATAAAGACTCACCTTTTGACAACTCCACTGATTCAGTACCAGGTATATCCCATGGTCATTTCAAATGCAAGCTATTGATCTTTGAAAATGGATGATAAAGAGTCTAGTGAGCAAATTTCCGATGCACATCCTCCCATTGACTTCTCAGACATCCCTGGTTTCCCTAATTATCATGATGGTGAAGATGTATTTGATTATCTACCGGTCTTTTGGGGAGATGATGATGATGTAGAAACCCGGCATGTCTTTTCTTTTCTTAAAGTTGTGGCTAACTTCAAAGTCTTATATGAAGATAACATAATGGAGATGTTTGTTAGTACATTACAGGGACCTGTTTATCAATGGTATTTTAAAGAGCTTCCAAATAAATGTGTTAACTCTCTTTCGAGCCTCCTTAGAATATTTATAAGGCAATGGCATAATAAAGGAGCTAGTATGGAGCACTTGGACAGGATCCTTAGAAGGTACTTTCTCTTGTTCATACCTTGGATTGAGTATCATAAAGAAGACCCCAACTTTCCTCGTATCATCATGACAGAGAATACTAAATATTGGGAGGTGCCTCTAAGTTATATCAATCGTGTTGATCTCCCTATAGCACAATCTGGCTTTAAAAAAGAGACTCAGCATGACCCTATCGAAGAGTTCCATGAAGCACCCTTAACTGAAGATTTTGTTGAAAACCATCCTCTTGTCACCATAGCTGAAAACATTGAAAATATGGAGTGTTCTCAAATCTACAATGATGATCACATGTGTGTTTCATATTTACCTAAAGAGGAAGCCATTATAGAAGTTGACAAAGAAATTCATGAAGGGTCTTCAATTGAAGATGTTTCAGAAGAGCTTCCTCAAATTGCCACTGAAGATTTGGGATTTCAGGATTACTTTAGTGAAGATGATGATGTTTGTACTTCAAATTCACCTAAGGAAGCAACCATTACAGAAGCCTTTAAAGAAACTTGTGATGATTTTTGTATGATTTATGATGACACTCCTCCTTTTTCTCCGCATAGTGGTGAAGTCTTGGACAACTTTATACCTTGTAATATCTTTCAAAGCAAGCCTTCTGAGGATAAGTATTATGAACATGAGGATGGGCATGGCCAGGGTTGTGATGCAATAGACAAAGACTCCCCCTTCATTTACAAGGATGGGCATGATGATTGTTGGATGGATTTAGAAAAACCCATCTTTGATATATCAAGAGAGGGGAGTGTTGATTTTGAGACCTTGGGAAATTTTGATATGGAAGAGGAGCCTGTGGATATTTCTCATGATCAATTAGAGCCATTAATGAGTATTAGTAACGAAGACTTGGATCAACAGTATAACGAAGAGTTGGGTAGGATGAAATCAGTGGAATGTCAGTTTCAGCCTTCATCAGCACATTCAGAGGTTCCTTATGATTTGGAGCAGCTTGGGGTTTATACTTTCACAGAAATGAACTATCAGAAGAGCCCTTCAGATCAATATGATGAGGTAGTTGGTCTGCCTTATCATTCCGAGTTTTTTCTCAGCTCTATTCAGTCATGGGTAGAAAAGGCTTGCATGAGGACTTACCATTGGGGGAAGCACTTCAAAGATCTATCATATGCCTATGATCACCAATCCAATCCTCCAATCCAGAATTATCATGCAGGTTTGCATTTTCTAAATATGGTATCATTGTTTTGGCTGGTAACCAAACACAAGGTAAAAAGTTTTTATATTGATAGAATGTTAAGATGGTTACATTGGATTTATCATTTTACTTAGCATTTTATTTTGTTATGCTTAGAGTAGGAAAATAAGCTCGTCAAGTGAGCATTTACTTTCAACATTTATTTTTTAAATACTTTCCTTTTATGTACTTAGAATTTTTCATTAGTCATTTTTTTTTAGTTTTTGAATAATGCAACTTATGGTTCATTGGCTTCTTATAAGAACTTGTGCTACTGAAAGGTTTTCTTGTCAAGTTGAGATGTTTTTACAGGTCATAGAAACCGGAGATTCTGGTATTCTCGTATGCTCTCCTTGCCTGAAGACTGGATCGAGCACACGTCCCGCAGTTGGAGCCAGATGTTGCCAGCTAAGTTGTACTTAGATGGACTATCAAGCGAGCGGGCAAAGTTGAACATTTCAATGTTCTTTTTTCGATGATTTGATATCCAGCTGGCCTTTTAAGGGCCCCCGTTTTTAAACGTTTTCCACATGTCCATGGCCCTGCGGGGTTTGTAACAAAACGTACTAGCATGGTGTTTTGTAAAAGACTTGGTTCCCTAGGACTTTTTGGCTAAGTCAGGTATTCCAAGGAGTTTTTTCACCTATCTATTATGTTTTGCATTAGTGCATAACATAATTAATTGGTTTTTCTCCTGCTCCTCCAAAGCTGAAATGCCTGGGGAGGCTGACGGGCCTTAGGGAATTGTTAAAGTCTATGGGTCAATGTATATGAACATGCTAGGCGTTAATTTTGAGTCATATGGACATGTCCTAAGTCCCCCTAGGTTGTTTTTTAATTTTCGGCAAAGTTTAATTTTTCCGTAAATTGGGCCATTTTTTAATGGTTCATTTAAAAAAAAATTGTAATCGGCCTAGAAGTGGCATAGGGAGGTCTTTTTTGCCTTAGGGGTGCTCGTTTTCTAACTCAGAGCACCCCCTTAACCCCTAAACCCACTTTTCCTAATGTTTGGGTGCTTAAATTTTTACCTATGACCAAAAAACCCAAAAAACCCAAAAAAGTCATGAAAAAATAGAAAAAGTGAAAAAATGACTCATAAAAATATTAAATTTTGGGAGTGATTTATGGATTGATTTTTTCAGCTATGTTTTAGGAGTTGTAAGAGCTGATTTTGGAAAGATTCCGGGCAGCTATATTATTGGGATTACTTCCCCATTTGAGGGGGGCATATTTCCCAAAATTGGGCCCCTTCAATCATGGAATTTGCAGCTATGTTTATGGGTTGTCACATGGCTGATTTTTAGCTGATTTGGGGCTGATTTTGGCAGCCCATTACATGGGAGTGGGCAGCCCTATTTTCTCCACGAGTTATGCCACTCATTCCACCCATTTCTCTCCATCTTTGGCTATTTAAGCATGGCTACCCACTCCATTTTGAGAGGGAGAATTGGAGCACAAAACTTATGATTGTAATACTTTTCTTGTATGAATAAAAAGACTTTGGAGGTCAGATCTGTGTTGTTCATTGTGAGTGGATGGAACATCTTGGACTTATATGATGAGGTAACATGTGCATAAGCTTTGATTATTCACTAGTATCAATTGTACTCATTCAAAAGATTAGTGTTAATTTATGAGATAGACTAGTTCTAATTTGTTTATTGTCTAGTCTATTGTTATATGTTTGCAAGAGAGGATCATGTCTGTATGCTTCATTTGTTTATGAGTTTCAGCATAGATTTCTCTTTCATATATATCTCTACACTTGATCTTTGTTTGCAAAGTGTGTAATGTGCAGGTTATCTCAACTGGAGTAAGCGGATCTTGTTTGTTTCCTCTTCTCTAATTCTTGTTTGCAGATGCAGTCCCTTGGAACACCACAAATATTTCCCCAAGGCTTTGGATTTCAAACAAAACTGGGCTCATTTCCTCTCTCTCTCTCCAAATAAAATTTTTTTTGGTTAACTGGTTACTTGCATTTGAAATATTTCTGATTTATATGCTCATATTGTATTTCAAATAGATCAGAAATATTTTCATAAAGGATTGGTTTAGACAGTTACAAAGCTTATATCTCTAACTGTTAGACTTTCCTTCATTTAGCATCTACTTTTCAAAAGGCTTGCAAGTGAAATCGTCATATCTTTTTAAGTCTTGTTGGGTAGTTGTAGTGCTGATATAAAAGATATATTTGGCTGCCATAGAACTTGAAATTTGCAGCCATTAAAGGGCTAGCAAAGATCCCAGGTAGACAAGCCCCATAGCTTGTTTTACTTGGTTATTTTTAGTCATTTTTACTTAGTTTTTAACTTAGAATTTTTTGGGTTTTTTAGGAGGTGTTCCAAAGACACTCTTAAAGTGTTTTTGGGCATCTTATACTAATTATTGTTTGCTGGTTTGCAGCAAAAGACGAACAGGTAGGAGGAAGTGCTGGCGAAATTTCAAGCATCCAGGCGATCCGGAGGACAAATTTCCATATTTTTCAAAACCGGTCATTTTTTCTATAATTTGTAAGCCACCAAGTCACATTAAGTAGACTGGGGCACTTCTCTAAAATCATTGTAAACAAATTTTAAACGAGAGCAAGTGGGCTAGCCAGCGCCCATACCCCATCCCCCCAGGGGTGGCCTGTGTCGTCTCATTTTCATGGCGTGAATGTTAGAGTAGTTTATTTCTTTGTTTTCCGGCATTAAATAAAATAAATTAGGATTAAAATAAACCTTGTTGGTCCGTTCCACTGGCGGGCCACAAGTTCACTCACAACCTAGCTTTTCACATTTTTTTTACAAACTCATAACGCCCCCCTTGCCTTCCCGAAGTAGGGTTTTGTATGAGGACTTGCCCGAAATACATGCCTGAAAAGAGACTCTTGGGGTTATAAAAAGATAAAATTTGGGTTCTTAAAATTTTATAAAAATATACCAAGGTCTTCTCCCGTATGCTCTGTGGCCAACTTGCAGCTTAGTCTGATCCAGTTGGTACACACCAGAAAGGAGTGGATGACTAGTAATAGGACTTAACACCACCCCAATAAAAAACCCTTTTTGTGAAAATCCGGCACAACACGCAATTTGTTGTCGTGGGCAAATTTCCCAGAAGGCTTGGGATAAAACTGGATAGCGACCTCTTGGAAACCGTTAGGCTTGCCCTCGTTGGTATAGCATCTGAACACCTCCTCGAGACTCCGATCCAGCCTAAAGCCTGAGAGGGAAGCCACGCTTCAAATTTCCGGACATGTTCCCCCGTACCTTGCGTATATCGGGAACCCACCTGCCTTAATAAAAAAGATCACCATCACATTAAATTTTAAAATAAACCAAGAACACTCCACAACATTTACCTTTTCTGTTTATGCATTTGTTATTTGACTCCATAACAAGGCACTGGTCTTGATGCAAATTTCATTTTATATTGTTGACTAGTATGCAGTTGAATGATGATTATTCTAAATGGGAGTAAATGATAAATGATGTTTTTATTTGACAAATGTATGTAGTGTTTATTCTTGGTTGCAAAAATTATTTTCCTAACTCCTAGGTTAGAGGCCTTAGTTTCTTTTATTTTTTAGGGTCCACCCCCCTTGGCTTCGCTAGGAAAGCCTAGACGGAGGAGTCGAGTCCCAAGTGACAGCACTTGACTCTGACTTGCCCCCAAGGCCACACCAGCAGCTTGAAGACTTCTGCTGCGTTTTCCCAGGTGTGGAACCAGGCGGCAACAAGAGGTAGGTACTATAGGTTATATGTAGACTAGATCTATGAGTTGAAGTTGATTTCAAGGATACCCATATGCTAGATCTAGGATTTGACACCAATCCCAAGGAGTGCGACTTGCTTGGTGATGGACTAGTGCCTTGTTAAGTGGGCTAATGGGGTCAAAAAGTATGTCAAATTGTAGATCGGGACACCTAGAAGCCAAGTCAAGTGGATTGAAAGAGATCCAATGGTTGGATCTTATTAGATCTAGGTCTTTTAAGTGATGACCAAAAGTGGACCACAATTTCTTAAAACAAGGAATGCAATCCCCAAGGCGAATCTTGACGAAAGGACAGTATAGACCTAGGTTTCAAGTCATGGGCATTCCAAATCCACAAAAATCTCCAACACCCACTTCCTAGAAGTGGACCAACTCAAAAAATCAAGGGGGTGCGATTTGCTCAAGGAGGGTCCAAAAATGGGTTTTGGTGGACCAAATCAAGTCCAATGGCCACCAAAATGTAGATCCGGGATATTAGTACCCCGATCTATGTTTCATCAAAGTTTCAAGTGAATCCAATGGCTAGATCTTAGTAGATCTAAGTTTTAAGATGCCAAGAAGGTCAAAAGGGGGTTTCAACCCCTTAAAACATGGAGAGATGTCCACAAGGTAGTTTTCACCAAAGTAAAGATATGGGTATAGGTTATCAAATGTCTAAATGTCAAATCAAGTGGGATCTCACCTACCCATGTGCTAGATCTAACCCAACAAGCTTCTCTTAGGAAAATCGATTTAGGCTCAAGAAGGCTTTTTGCATTGAAAAGTGTGTCAATTTTTAGCCAATCACCACCAAACTATAGATCCAACTAGGGGTGGATCCTATAGAGGTGGGTTTTTAATATCTTTTCAAATGCAAGGCTAGATCTAAGTAGATCTAAGAAATACCAAAATTGGGGTTTTGATTTAATTAGGGTTTTATGACCAATGAAGATAGAATGGATGAAAGAGGCACATACCTTGTAGATCTTACCTCAATTGCTTATAGCCACCTTGCAAGTTGATAGCATTCTCCTATGTGTATATTCAAGAGTGAGATCCAAGTGCTCCAACCAAATCGCCCTTCTCCAAGATAGCCAAATCGTCCTCCTCCTACAAGACAAGATCAAAGAAACAAGTCAAGCAAGATGATTATGAAAATGGTAGAAAGATGTAATAGAAAGCATCAACTATGTCACGAAGATACAATAATGATACTCCCTGTCACAAGATCAACCCAAGAGAGAATATGTGGATCCCTCCAACAATAACCCTCATGAAGTCGCCCTCCTCTCTCCAATTCGACTTTCCTGTCAAAAGGTTAGCAAAAGCACCAAAACCCACAATGATACATAGAAGAGATACTGTATATTCAACATGCAAGAGAATCCACAATGCAAGAGAGATGTGCTCCACAAAAAATCTTCTATTCCAATATTCCAGAGCTCCAAAGGTGAGCTTTACAATGGGGGGTCTCCTCCTTATATAGGATAATAAAGACCAAAACCCTATACCACTCTACAATACTACATCAAATGAGTGGTTGAGATTATAAGATCTCATCATACAATCAATGGCTAGGATGACCCATAACAATATATCACATGGATCACTCAAAATAACAAAAGCGCCCTCACTAAATGGTACAATGGAGGGTGACGTCATCCCACTAGAGGGGTAAAAAGTACAATGATCCACCTCATGATGACTAGGACATGATAAAATAAGCACATGGTGGGGCTAGGAGGCATCAATCCTTACTAGCTCATCCCCAAGGCACAATAAAATAATAAAATATGTCCAATATAATAGAAATGACCAAAACTGTCCTCAGAATCCATGACAGTCAAGCAGTAAATGTCCTCCTGTGATCAATCCGGGCATACCCACATGGTGAAAACTGACTGGAAGATAGTGATGCCACCCTGGAAGACCTCTGTGAAGACCAAATGCCAAAACCTTGCCTCAATTGCCCAAATCGATTTCCTCAGTGACCACTTTATCCCATTTTTTAACTACCTCGGGAACTGTGAAAGTGCCAAAACTTCCTCCTAGGGTGCTAGCGCTGTCAATCTGAGCCCACCAGGCTCTCCGGAAGGGGGGATAAATGGTAATAAAAAGTGGCTGGACCACCCCCTCCATCATCAGCGCCCTAGGTGAACTGGCCTCTCGGGGCCCCTGCTGCTCAGGCTGGGAAATCAGCCCCAAATCTGGTCAACAAGTGTAAAACTGCATCAATCACTGTCAGAAGTGCCCGGAACTGAAAGATAAGTGTCTCAATGGATCCAGAAGACCCAAATCCACTAGGAATGAGTACTCATACACCCTGGGTTGTCCTAATGGGCCTGCTGTAGGGTCCACCATATATGGACAATGTATAATCTGCTGATCTGAAGTAATAATAAACCTGCTGAACTGGATCAAACATCATCTGCATCATATGTCCATCATATGATATCATCATCAAACATGTGGGCTCATAAATCATCATCAATAATCATCCATACATGGTCCACATCATCACGGATCCCAAGAATATATAATCAAGGATAAATCACATCAGTAGACTAAGACAATGCTTCTCTAATCACTCTCACAGCTAAGCTCAAAGTATAAATTCCATTCAGTGGCATTAATCAAGTTAACATATTCCGTTGTTATATAAAATTACTTGCACAATAGTTCAAATGACAAACTTACCCATTGGACATGGTCAAACTGCTAGTGAAGGATGAAGGCTAGGAGCAAGGTTGGGCCAAGGGTTTGACTTGTCTAACTTAACTCAAAAATACTTTGAACTGGGAGAAGGGGGAAGCTACAAACTCTGTGCTGGACAAAAGAACACGGGGGATGGCTGTGCCTCACAAATGGATAAGTTGTTTAGAGAGTGCTTATTCAACTTAGGCATCATGTCTACATCAAGTTGATCCAGTTTCATTAGGATCATTCAATTTTATTCCATGGCCTTTTTGGCCTACATAACCCTTCGGATTTCAGATGTGCTGAGAAACACAACTAGTTGCAGCTTGCATCCAGGGCATGTTTTTCATATATTCACAAGGTCAGCAATTGTTTAGATATAACTTTTAAGAACCATTGCTTTTTGGACCTTTCTTATACTCTTCGAGGAGTATTTTTAGCTTTTCATCGCTCTTGCCCTTTTTTTGTTTCCATGGGCGAATTTATTAAGTTTCCATAGGTAGAACATGAGCTTTCAATTTTAGCCAACAACATCTCAAGTGACTAGGGGGAGTTCGAGCCAATGCCAAACATCGGGACAATCGACCAAAATGATTTAGGCCTACAATCCAACTCACCAAAGGCAAGTTCTGTCACCAACTCAGAGCCGAGACACTGAATAAACGGGGATGCGGTCCAAACACAGAGGTAGAAAAATGGGGAAGTCCTCGGTATCAGAAAGTCAAATGAGACAAGTCAGGGTTTAAAGTCAAACAGGAAGGTCATGTATGGATGGAGTCAAGTGAATATGGAGCCTACACTAGCAGACAACTGGTGTTGGGAAAGACCATATCTATGTAAGGTGAAAAGCCAGTAAGTTTTGTTAAATGACCTAAATGTGCAAGCAATTGTCCATTTTATGATTTACAGTTCATTTTAAATAATTTGCCACATCAGGAATAATATACCAAGCACATGCTATGATCATGACTAAATCAACAAGATAATAATCCACAGTCAGTGAGAACATATCCATAGATCATACAACATCATCCAATATCATCTGAAACACTGCTGTAATACATCTCTAGGCACTGAACTGAAACTGTAATGGGATAAGTGGTCACATCAGTCATCAAATCTGAACTCTCAAGGCTCAGCCTTGACACAAGGTCATATACAAATCTGAATAATGTACTGCTCTGATCATGAGTGATCCAAAATATATAGCCATGCTCTGGAATAATGGAAGCTCTGGAATGTGCAGATATCTGCTGTACAAGAATAGTAGCCCTGCTACTATGGTGTGATAACAACTTTAGTGACTAGGGGGATTTCTCAAGGAAATCCAACTCACCATAGGTAAGTTTTGTCACCAACTCAGAGCCGAGACACAATAAACAGGGAAGCTCATCCAACACAGAGGCTACAGTGGAAAAAAGTCCTCCATGCCACTAGTCAAGTCGTAAGTCAGGGTGATAAACTAAAAGGTAGGTAATGGATGGATGAAGACAATGAATAATGGAGCCAACACTAGCAAGCCAAGGTATGGTGGAATGATCACCTCTATTCTACCTAAGGAGGGTAAAACCAATGAGTATGAATAATGAACTTCTAAGTCTGAGTAGGGACAATAGAATATATATAGTAAGATCAACCAGGTCCACATATCTATATGATCACCAGATCATGACACTAAATGCTAAGACATGCTATAAGAATGAATATAAAAGCAATGTAACCACAACACCATGATATACCTGCTGAGTCATATACTTGAATGCTCATCCTCTGAACCATCATCTGTCCTCTGAAACTGCTACTGTAACCCTGGGCACTACTGACTGCTCTGTACAAATGGTATAACAGCTACATCGGTCATCTCTCTGAGTGTCCTGAGACTCAGTCATGGCATGGGGAATATATATACTGTCCAAAATCTAATAGTAATCCATAATAGATGCTCATCTCAGCATCTCAATGTAAGGGAACTGGCTGAATAGTGTACTGGAATCGAAAAAATAATGTATGGTGGCCCGACTACTATATATGTGATAACAGCTCCCACTTGTGTATTTCATGGTACTAGATATATCTTTTGATCCCCCTAGGTGGCCCAATTTATACATTGGTTGAATCAATTATCACTCCTTAAGCCTCTTCAACCATATACTTAAACCCTTGGGTCCACCTAAGCTTGCATTGGTTTTCGTAACTTAACTTTCACACTTCCCTAGGAACCATTGTTTTGGCTAGTCTTCTGTCGATTAGCTATAGGGTCTCCCCCTTGATCTTATCTTGTCTAGATCTAAAGCGAAGAGTGCCTCGGTTGTCGTGACTCCCAGCTTGCATTGGGAACCGTGGCATCTCTCGGGTCACCTCTTTAGTTGTCCATCTCCTCTACCATCCCAGATGGGATACTATTAGGGACAACTACAAGTTGTGTGATAACAATATCCATCCAAGGTGACCCTAAAATTATATCAAATGTGTCTTGATATATTGATAGGACATTGAATTGAGCTACGACCTTGTAATCATCAATAGATACGTGTAGGTTCTTAATTTCATATTTCTCATTAGAAAGAATTGTGTTGTTTTCAATTACTTCTTATTCTAAAAGCATTAATTGGTTTGCTAGTTCAATGTTTATGTGATTTTTATGGGAGGTCAGGCAAATAGCGATGCAAACCTTTTTTCCTTGAATAAGCCCATAAACATTTAATACGACATCCACAAATCTTCTAAAAGTTTGAGGGAATCTTCCTTGTTTTTTGCCATGAGACTCCATTTTCTTTTGCTTCCATAAAAAACAAACTATCTTCTTCTTAAAACTTCCTTAATACTTTAATACTTAAAAATTTCTAAATATGGGATCTTTTATTCAATGACTCAATGTGGATGATGGAGAAAATCCACTGCTTGGATCCAAATTCTGACTGCATCAGTGTCTCTAGCTCGCAAAAATGGTGAAGAATGACTATACACACTGCCACCTTCGTCTCACAACCAACCACAACAATCTTTTCCTCTTTCTGCACACAATGTAGGCTCACATAGAGAAAGTTGTGCTCAAAAGGCACTTGGGTCTCCACGTTGGTTAACCTTTTGCTTTAGATTAACTTCTTTATGGATTGTGTGTAGATTGTGTGGTTGGCAGGAATGATTATTACCCTTCCCACCCGGGTTCAAATCTTGCTTAATACCCTTCACTTTTATATAAAGAACCCCTTTTTATCTCACTTAATACAAATTTCCAATATAAAAGAGTAATTAGTTTCCCACTTTTAACTAAATAACACCTTCACTAATAAAGTAGTAAAACTACTTATTAAAATTAATCTTCTCTTATAATATATGAATAATCCATTTCTCTTTTATTACAAACTCTCTTTTATCTTTTTCTGCAAAGCCTTTGTTTATTTACTTCTCCTTATTTATGTTACTTCGGTGTAATATATTGGGTTAAACCATGTGTTGGTTTCTTTTCTTTCTTTTCTTCTTTTATTTTTTTTTAACTTTTCCTGTTTTTTTAAACTTTCTTTCTTTCTTCTTTGTATTTCTTTTTCTCTCTCTTTTCTTTTCTTTCTCTTTTTATTTTTTTTAGGTAAAAAACCCAATGATTCAGAAAATATGAGATGGCGGCTAAAAGCCATGATATGGCCAAAGGCTCGGATCATGAACCCTACTCTAATACCAAAGTTGTGAGCTAAATTAGTTCACACACTAACTATCCAAAGAATACGTCAAATAAGTAAAATCCATAATGCAGTATATAAATGAGTAAAATATGAATAATGATTTACAAATATACAAGGCCCATATATATAACCGTTAAAAGGGCACATAGTGACTCTTCATAAGAGTTGCTACCTAATCTATTATTATTTTCATATATTATTTATTCTTTATATTATTATATATATTTTATATTCATAACAAGGAGGTTGGATTCAGATGGATTGGACCTATGCCACAGTTCCTGCATTAAAAGACTCACTTGTTAAATTGCATAGTGAAAAAGAAAAGAAACATCATATAGAAAATCCCAAGAAGCCTTCAAATGAACATGTATATAATATAAATGACATTGAGAACTATGCTATTTATTCTACCTTTTTGGCTCCAATAATGTTATAAGAATTAAACAACCAATTATTCACAATACTTGTGCCTTATCTATTGGGCTTAGAATTTACAATAAATCAATACTTGTTTAATCAATCGTACAAGATACATAATAAATTGCATTGATTTGCTTTCCCAAACTTAGAACATTCAATTTTCTTTTAATTGAAATAAATAACTTGCTTGTCAAAAATCACTTAACTAATGATGAAATATACTTGAATTTGAAATAACTTGCAATTGAAAGTAAAGAATTGAAATGATATAAACACGAGAATGAGACAAGAAAATTAAAATGTTTTGCAAATGGTCTTCTAAATTTTAAATGATTTTAAGGTCTCACTTTAGCTTAGGGGATTAATGTGTGTTGAAAACAAAAAATTGAAAATTGATTATCCTATACTAATGTGACTACTTTCAACAATTATCTTTCAATTTGAGAGAAACTGTTAGATGCTCAACAAGCGAACGCAAGGTTCCCTTCTTACTCCACAAATCAGTCCCAAAGATTGTCGGGTGCTCAACAGGAGGACACAAAGTGCCATGAGGATCCGAACAACCTCTACCCCTCTAGCTCCACGAATCAATCATTATTTTCTCAACTTCCGAATAAATTGTTAAAGTGCCTATTATACTAGCGAACTCAAGCTTTTGCCCCTTCTTTTCACCCAGGATCGGACAAACCGGCAAAGGGAGTGAATACGGGGAAAAAGTGGGGCAAAGGTTTATTGATTAACCAAATAAAGAATACTTTTACTTAAAACAAATTAAACTAGCTGGCACGATATTGCAGGAGGGCAAGGCCCTTCACATGCAAGGTGTGGTCAACAACTTAAATTAAAATGCAAGAAAATGAAAGTGAACTAGCCACACAACTCTCTTCTTAAGGAAGAGGAGGGGAAAAACAAACGTACGAATGCCTTTTTAAAAAAGAAGAAAATCAATCTTATCCCTTTCACTAAGACTACCTGCAACTTGAAATATCTGCTTTACAAAACCAAGAAAGCTGATTCCCAAACAATGACTTGAAAAATCACACTATTCAACCAAGAAATGCATGAACTTTTCAAATACAAGGAAGAAAACTCATAAAATCTACTATATAAGTGCAATAGTTCTCACCAAGAAAAGAAGTTTGCTTCTTTGGCCTCCAATGGCAAATGCAAGCAAAAGAAAATGGGAGCAAGCTATCCACAATGAGCAACACACAAGATATCCCCCAAAGATTTCTTTTTATTATTCACAATGGTTGGAAATTACAAATTGGTTCTCAAGAATGAGAGCAAGAGAGCAAGAATAACATGAAAGCTTGAGAGAGATGAGAGATTGTAACCAAAATGAGGAGGAGAGGTCTCCCTTTATAAGAAAAGAGAGAGGGGATAGTTCATTTGCATGAGTGACATTTGTCACTTGGAGAGAAATCGAGCCCATGAAGGGGGGTGCACTTCCTTGGGTTAAAAATAACAAACAATAGGGGGTGAATCCCCCACCCATGCTTTATATTTCATTGCTAGGCCAAGGGGATGGAATCATGAAGGTGGGACTCCCCCTTTTCACTTATTTCAATTTTTCTCATTTCCCATGGTGAGAGAGGGTTTCCCCCTTAGGGAGACACCTTCAAACCCTTGAAACTTTACATGGGGGGCTCCATTTTTGCCTTTGACTTTACTTTAGGAAACTTAATCCCCCGCCTCCAAGTGACTTTAGGCACATTACCAGAATTTGTCATTGTAATTAATGGCTATTTTTCCTGATTTTTTGGACTGACTTAGGAAAATATGCCCAAAACCTTATCAAAACTTAACGGCTTGACTTGAAACTTGGTTCAACAGTGTACAAGGTCTCATGCCATTGATTTTGAGTACCCATACCCCTATTTGTGGGCATTAGGTGCCACTTATCCCTCTTTTACAATACAACAATTTATGTTGAGGGACATTTTTTAATTACAAATAAATAAATAAAAACTATGCAAAACTTCATGAAATTCCGCAAGACTTTGGATAATGTCTAGCATGGTAATATAGAACATTCATAGGCCTTAATCACCCCATGGACTCGATCATTAGAACGCCTTTCACCAATTTGGGGGAATTTTTGAGTGAAAAACTCAGATAAAATCACTAAAAAAGAATTTTAATTATCAAAGGGAAAAACCACTTGATGAAAGGACTTCCCTAATGATAAAATCCTAGGAAACTAAGTTTTATAAAAATTGACCCTCATGCTGACATATCATTACAAAAGCCCCTGCAGGGATGTGAAAATTTCATGGAGAAGAGTTAAGAAGAGAAAGACGAAAACTGCCTTGCTTTATAAACTTTGCTTGGTACATCTTTCTCATCTTCAAGGTACATGGTACATGGTTGCCCACCTAGTTAGCTTGGTGGTCAACATGTTGGACACATGGCTTGAGGAGGGTTCTTACCTTCCATATTTTATCTTACCTTGTCTATTGTCAGCTAGAGAAAGAGTATGCCCTACTTGAGAACATTATCTTTGACTTTGATTTATCCTAGTTGACTTGTGCTCCATGCTGTGAAGATTCACAGGAGAGAGAGAGAGAGAGAGAAGAAGGGATCCATTGAAACCATCAACAAACTCTAAATCCTGCATGGAAAAAGAGAAAACAGCACTAGATAAATCCATAACAAGTGCTCTAGATTTGAACCGTAGGTGCGGTAGACAGAGATTCAATAAGTGTGTTTTAGAGAAAAGATCACAAGATTCACAACCATAACCAGTGGATTTCTTCTTTCAACATTATGATGCTGGCCCTTTTTGGATGTACTAGATTCAGCAGCTTCATTTTCAAGGACAGCTTGAACCACTACTTGTACCCTCAGCTGATCAGCATGTTTTAATGGATCTTCTTTCTATACTTCTACAAGAGGCCACCTTTACCAGGTTGTGGAATTGTCTTGGTGTGGGAAATAAAACACATTAACATGCACAAATTTTAGCACTTTCCTACCAAGTCTGCCACTTGATATTTTACTTAAAATTAATTAAAAACTGTGTGAAAAACATAATTGACATGCAATGTGCTCATGTCCAAAATGGTGCTGCTACCACAACCAACTATAAATAGAACACTGAATAGAACAACAATAGAAATAACAAGAAGAGATCTTCAAGGGCACAAGCATTACCAAAATATGAAATGGGGACACCAACAAACCCGAATACGGAATGCACCTGTAATTCCAAATGTTGGAGGAACAGTTCTCCAATACAAGATTCCATATTGAGAAGAAATTTAGTATTTCATTGTTAGCTAAGATTGATCAATAGAGAGGGAAAGCTCTTATTTATACAAAATAGGGATTGAAGGCCTAAGTTGTGGCCAAAGTTATGTTTATGGGGTAATTAGTGTCTTATTTAGCTACTTAATTATAAACACACTAGTAATCTATTTGATAATTTATTTAATATAATGGCCTTCTACAAAACACCAATGGACTAAAGATTAATACATTATTCCAGAACTATGAGCTCTCTCCTCTCATTAGTGTTAGTTTTGTACCTTGGTCGAGTTCCCCTAGTGATTTAGCCTAAGTCACTAAGAATGGGGTGGTGGGGCCCTCACATTAATTATTTAATTAATGAGACCATAAAGTCACTTTTGTCCTAAGTCTAAAAGTGAGTGAGTAATTATTAATTGAGTGAATTAATTAATGAGACTTTACTCACTTCTAATCTGAGCCATTGATTTGATCTAATCTGGACCATTGGTTTAAAGATTCCTTTTAGGGATGGATAAAAGGGAGGGAGGCAAATACCTAAATCATTATGTGATGTGAATGAGAGGAGAGAGCTCGAGAGGCTGAAGAAGGAGGTCGAGCTAGCTAGGGCGCAGGTACTGTAAGGTGACTGCAGATTCAGGGCACGAGTTACCATGTTCTGACTCCAGCATTAGCTCAGAATTCGAGGCATGCTTCAGGCATGTTACACCAGCACTATTAATTAGATTGCAGGTGGCTACAGTACATAACCCATGGAGAGAGTACAGCAGGTACAGGGCACACGTTTTTTTTTTGGTTGAAGCTGGGTACAAGTTTCATAGGAATCTGGGCGCATTGGTTGAGAGTTTCAGGGCACAATACCCTGTGAAAGTCTGCACACTTTGATGAAGTGAACCTGGGCACACACCTGTGACAGTCTGCACATTTTTGTAGAGTGAATCTGGACAGAAACCCGTGACAGTCTGCATACAAATTGTGAAGGTGAATCTGGGCACAAAACCGTGAGGGTTTAAGCACAGATTTTGGGGGCTGCTCTCTGCCTGAGATAGAAATTGGGGCTCGGTGTCTGGAGACTGCTACAGCACAGGATTCCAAGTGTTCCGTACAGATCTGGGACTGTACTTTCCTGCACATTTTTCGAGGCACTTTCAGCACAGTCAGACTGCTGATTTTGGCACTGTATTCGAGAAATCTGCTGGGTGAAAATTCACTGTAGAGATAAGTAAAATATTTCTGCCATGATTTTTTGTACTGAAGATAAATGAAGCAATAAGAATCTCTCTCTCTCACTCAACTGGTTTTCCCCGTGGGGGTTTTTCCAGGGCTCGATTTGGCCAAAAACTACTGTGTCAATTTATGTGTGCATGTTGGTAGTTTAGTTTGCAGCCTGTTAAATTCCTTTGCTGTGTGTTTATTGTTTAAATCTAATGTGCATTAAGTAACCTACAGCCAATGCAAAACAGGGCTGTAGGTGAAAACCACCTTAAAACTTGGCATTAAACCAGCAGTCAGTGAGGGCAGAAAATCTACAACATACAGCATAGCTCATAAACATGGATCTACTTGCACAGATAGAAAGGTTGTGTTTAAGTACACAACAAGACAGTGATACCTTTTGTGAAATTTTGAAGATCAACGGAATGATCAGATGGATCAATGAAAAAATCAAGAGATGTAGATGCTGAGTCATCAAACAGAGAAACAAACGAAGGTGGTAAGAGTTGACTTCCTTTAGCAATATATATTGACCTCATCAAGTACCTGTCAGACAGTGAAACATTTAGGAAACAAAAAACACCTAATCAGGTAACATATAATCAAAAGATGAATAAGGCATACTGAATATGAAAATTAAAGTTATTTCCTTGAGATAATAGTGGGTCATGGAATAAAATGCATACAAAAAATGACTCAAAGACTCATATTTACCATGAGTAATGCTGAACACATTTGATGGCCAGTTGATGGAATGTCATCAATGCATGTGAAAGAAGAACACCATTAAGTTCCACAACAGTGCCCTTAACAGTGGGTATCTGAAAAATTGAAATCAATGGTCATGGGTGCTGTATTGATAAGAACACAACAGAAAATAATTGGCAATCACTTGTGTAGGTAGACTTAATATTGTACTACCTTTATTATAGAATGCAAAAATGCCCGCAATGTTTCCTGTGCTGATGTATAATTTGTATGAGGGTGTCCTGGAAGAAAGCTTGCAACAATCTGCAATGGTGGTAAATAATTTCGTTTCACTCTTCAGAGAGCAGCAATAGCAGCATCACACATGTTTTCCTTGTCTTTTCTCACTGACATAGATGAATCTTATATTTGATAAATGTACAGGCATTTTATTTCCAGGTTACTTTTGACTGGAAAATATGTAACACACCTTAATTGGGTGGATTTCAAAGTGCTCAAAATAAATCTCTCGACGAGGAGTGACCGAGTCAGCTCGAGAAGTCCGGTAGAAAGGCACCAGCTTCATCAATGTATCTTCATCAAGATGCAAATCAACAGTCTGCCAAGAATAAGGCTTAAATCAGTATTTTCCAGCAATCTAGTAAACAAAACTTCTTTGCACATGTATAAGTATGCCTATTTGTCCCTATATGTGCACAAAAAATTTCCTCCATGCAAGAAGGGACAAATACAATTTCACATTGATTTTTGTGTCCATATTATATTGTCCATCATTCATACCTGTAGAGCCACAGATGAGTACTTTACTTGGTTGGGATTGGATGTATGATTAGAAACAACAAGGAACATGTGTAGCACAGGTTCATTCCTTTCAAAGTAGTCCTGCCCCTGGAACCTCAACATTGCTGCAAAAGGAGCACCTTCCCACTTTTCTTCCACTCCTAGCATCTGCACATGAAAGAGATTTCAAATTTCTCGAATGTATCTGGCAATTCATTGTAAACATTGAAATGATTACAATGCAGAAATTGATCTATTATTTTTCATGTGCTGACCAACATAAATAACTAGATAGCCTTTAAAGTTTAAACATTAAATTGTATTGACATACATTTCTGAAACCATTAGTCAGCATTAGAATCCCTTTAGACATCTAAATACATGCTGGAAGAAATACCTGAACACTGAAGGTGCATAATGTATGCTTGCTTGCAATAATGAATTCTAGCTCTATGCTTCTGAATTTTATGAATATTATAGGAGTGTAGCGATCGTTAACATTTGGAATCTCCAGTTGCTGCCAGTGGACATTGCTTGATATTAGATATTCCCATGAACAAGTAATAATCCCGGTTTCATAGATAAAACTTGCTCTTAGGATGAGTACATATGAGTGAAAAGCATGCCATATGTATTGATTCAAATCAAAATTGACACCCATTGGTTGCATATAGAATGCAATCCATAATAATTTTTAATGCAGAATGAATCAAAATTGCAACTAAAGAATAGTCGTCATCTGAAGATTTCAACGACCATTATAGGCAGTGGAACTTGAGAATGAAACCTCATTACAATTGTGCAGGGTCAAAAGCACTTGCAGCAACACAATTCATTTTATTGACAAGAATATGCATTATAGAGAAAAAAAAGCATTAAAATTCCATAAATACATGTTTCAGAAGGTTAAGGACCTGTCTAGAATGAACTCATGAAGAGTTAAATTTTCTCTCTATAATTTTCTCATATGCCTATATGATGGATAGTTTTACTAAAGTGATCTGCAACATAGAAGTTTGAAAGACGGAAGAAACATCCTGTGCACTAAAAGTCCTCTCGCAATGTATGGGATAGACTAACCTGATTTCCTTGCTCAAGAAGGCTGATTCCCAGATGAGAAACCTTACAATCAATCTTGGCATATGGAATTCGATTTTGAGATAACCAATCTCTTTTCTTGCGACTGTCATGCACTTCATAAACCCACAAGACTCTGGTTGGCCCATCTGCATAAACTTCATAGACCACCTTTGAAAAATCCACTTCATCTGACAATTTTTCATGATTACCTCTATACTGTGCCATACCTTCTAGATGGTCACCAGATAGAAGTGGCCAGCCAACTCCTCTACTCTGCCTGATTTTACGGAAACGCTTACATGGGCTCAACTTGTCTAAGCTTATTTCACGTTGAAGTTGGGTGCCTGAAGATATAATTAGAGTTAAAATGAGCAATTTGGACACTGAATTTTTTTTTTGAACTTTTGACCTAATCAAGAAGGACAACCATTTCAAAACAGATTGTGTCAAAAGCTTGGGTCAGCCCTGCTAAGAATATAAACAAGCAAAATTAAACATTACCTGCTACTTCTACAATTAGCATGTGTGGTAAATTTAGGTCATCCCAAACATAACCTACAGTGGCACCAGGCTCCAAAACATCTGTTTCTGTTACCTCCTGTAATTGCCAAACCAAGTCCATTCAAAATTCAAATATCATGTACAAGTAAAATATCAAAGCAAATGCCAAAATTACTCCTTTCCAACTAGAAATATATTATAGCACATTTCCCACCTCCCATTTTCAAAACATAGAAGAAATGACACACCTTTTGATGAAAATGAATGGAAGCACTGGGGAGGCTGTTATCTATTCGATATGGTAAAAATTCAGGAGATTGCATGTCAAAGTGCATGATCAATGAACTTCCTTCTTCTTTGACATCAACAACTGCAAAACGTGTTTGCCTTTTCTCCTGAGATCTTCTTGATTGAGAATTGTCATTACTATTTGAGCAACTTCTCATTTTCAGAAAGAAACGCCCCAAAGAAGCAGGACAGATTCGTCCAGACCAGTTCCATCCAGGTTCTTTCAATGAAAATTGAACAAATAACAAGGAATCTGTCCCTGAAACTCTTTGCATCTTGAAAATGTTATCAACAGGGACAACAGATTTTTCTTCACCCGGCAAGAATTTCATATGAAGAATAGCTTCTTTTTTTCGAGGGCTGAGTTCTGTCAAATTTTCCTTTTCACAGTGTGTCATGAAGACAAAAGAATCAATGAAAGTTAGGAAAATTTCTCTGGACCAAACGGTAGTGCAAAATAATTCAAGCTACTCTAATAAGTTATGATCTAGAAACTAACCTGCATTCGATACTGACAAACAAAAATGTTCTCACTTGATTGATTCACAACAATGTATCTTGGGAATAGACAAATAGTGTTTGTTGGTTCCAAGCGCTTGGATGACGATAACTGTGAACTAATACCAAGCTTCACTGTGTCCTTTAAACCAGTTTCTTCCTGAACTACTAAACTAATTTCCATGAAACCAGAGAAATTTTCCAAATCTAGTAATGATATAATTGCTTTTTCTTCTGCTCTCTGAATGACTATCTTGTCAGACCTGTCAAATAAATGAAATAACATTAATCGCAATATTGATGACCCTTTCAAATATGTTTTTCATGTCAAATATACATAGTAACACTAGACTGCTGGAATGGGGAAACAGAAAGCATATCTTAAATAGGGATGGTTTCTGAAACAGGGCATTTCCATAACTTTGGAAACTGCAAACAAAATAACTAGGATTGAATGTTTCAGTTTTAGTTTTAAGCTATGGGTTTATAGGGTTTCCTAAAAATTGAGAAAAATAGTAACAGATTTCAGCTTTTTAAAGTTTAGGCATTTCTCTTAAACATAGTGGAGCTTACCTCACCCTACTAAAAACTGAGTGGGAAAGCACAGAGGAAAACCTTATTCTGTAAGGAGCTCACAAAGCATTTCCAGATGCAAGTTGCTTCCTAGATACTACAAAGTACAATTCATCCCCATGATTCCGGAGATGGAAATTTCCCTAAGCTGGGTGTTACTCGTGATGCTGCATGATGTTCCATTTCCTTTATCATGATTCATTGGTATATTACAGAGAGATTGCATCTTATGGATTGACACTTTTCCTAGCATTTCCCTAAAGGCTCTGTTATCACATACTTTGTAGCTGGGAGCTACTACTCATTTTGCAGACCAGATGCCAATTCTCAGCCAGCCCTTACACCTGACACAAGCACATCAGATCAGTGGATGACATTTATCAGTTCCGCTATACTTTTCAGGTGCAGCAGCGGTGGGACCACCCTTGTCATGTGGAGCCCTCTTCACAACCTCTTTGGGATATATGTTCATGCCTTGGTTCACTTTCAGCAGAGCAGTCAGTTGGTGATGCCTTTTCCTTTGCTATGCAGTTCCAGACTTCCAGTACAAAGTGATTGCAGGGTCAGCAGCAGTTTCTGAGCAGGTATACAGATTGAGGTATATCATGGATATGTTTTACTCGTATTGATAGACTGACTGTATTTGGTCGCATTTCATTGGTGATCATGGCTTGTATTGGTTCTTAGTAAGACTTGCATTTGAAATAGCTAAATGGATTTGGTGTTAAGTTCCTTGTATATGCTTTCTTATGGGTTAATGATTAATCCATATGTAAGGAATAGATCAGTTCCCCTTATTCTGGTTCCACCATCACTTTCCTATTCCGCTCATCCATTGCTCCATTTGACAGAAAAAGTGTTAGGATTATTAATACTCCATCCTTGTCCTACCTAGCATTATTTCTTTTTCTTAGCAGTTGATGATGTCATTTGCCCCCTAGTGGTGTGCAGATGTCATCTAGGATCAATCTACCAACTAATGCGTCCTACATGCATTATTTTAGGACCACTTAAGTCAATTCCCTATATTTTAGGAGCCTACTAAGTGCTCCAGTTCAGTCCACCTGAGTTAGCTGACTCTTGTGGGGGGTTTATGCTCCGATTGCCACTGATTGTGGCCTCATGCGCCCTTTTCAGATTGATTTGCATGACAAACTCACGTATGCTCCCTCCTTAGTCAGTTAACTGATTGCGTCTTCAGTTAACTGAGTTTAGGTTCAGTTGAGTTGAGTTTGGGTCTTCCGAAGCACTCCAGTGGTGACAATCCCTATGCTAGACACAGTGAAACTCGAATTCTCCCAAGTGATTCGAATTCTCTTCATTGTAACATCATTGTTGACAATACTGATTATTGGATCATGTGACATTATTTTGTTCCTATCTGAGTTCTCATGCATGATTAATTGTCTACTCATTTTCACTGCAATTTTCACTGTAATTCATCTCTTTTGCTCATTCTTTCTCTGTGAGGTATGTTATCAGATATATAGTAGCCGGCCTACCATATTCTATTTTTCAGATTCCAATACACTTTTTCAGCCAGTTCCCTTACATTTGAGATGTCGAGATGAGCATCTACATTGGATCACTTTTCTATGATGGACAGCAGTACATTCCCATGCCATGACTGAGTCTCAGGACACTCAGATTTGAGGACTGATGTAGCCATTTAGCCATTTACAAAGTAGTCAGTATTGCCTAGAATTGCAGCAGCAAGTTCTCAGTGGACAGACGATGGTTTAGATTGTTGTGCGCAGGTATATGACCCAGCAGGTATTATTTTGTGTTTTGGTTATATTGCTTTTATACTCATTCTTGTAGCATGTCTTAGCATTTAGTGTCATGATCTGGCGATCATATATATATGTGGACTTGGTTGTATCATTTATTATAGATATATATATATATTGTCCTCACTCAGACTTAGAAGTTCTTGACCCATACTCATTGGTTTTACCCTCCTTCGGGAGAATACAGGTGATCATTCCCACCATCCTTGACTTGCTAGTGTTGGTCTCATTATTCATTGTCTCCACCCATCCATTACCTTCCAGTTTGTTGATTATCCCGACTTACTACTTGACTAATGGCATGGAGGACCTTCCCCCACAATAGCCTCTTTGTTGGATGTGCTTCCCTATTTATTGTGTCTCGGCTCCGAGTTGCCTAAGTTGTGTTGGCTAAACCTGAAACAAATAGTGCTGCCATCAATACAATGTATATGGAAATGAAATGTATATCTTATGAAAGCCCATTCATGTAACAAGTGTTTCTGAACACACGTGAATGCAAGGCAAGCCTAATGAAACTGGCTTTGAAATGAAATGTGAAATGTGAAATGTAAAGCCCATGTAACAAGTGTTTTTGAACACACGTGAAGCATAAAGCCTTATATAAATGTAAATCTATGCAATGTGTTTCTAAACACACATATATCAAAGGCTATGGAAACTCAAAGGCCCAAAAAGCATTGGTTCTTAAAAGTTATATCTAAACGATTGTTGGCCTCACTTGTATTTGATATGGATTGTGAGCATTTGTCAAGGTGAATAAGCACCTCTGAAAGTAACTTACCCATTTGTGAGACACGGCCATCCCCTGTGTTATTGCTTGTCCAGCATACGCTAGAGTGTGTATTCCCTTTCCATATCCAAAGTGTCACAGTGTCAAGTTAGTAGTCATCCCTTAGCCTAGCCCATTCAGTTTCAGCCTTCACCCTTCACTAACAAAATGGTCAGAACTATGAAGTGAGTATGGTCTTGAAAGTCTGCTTTGAGTAATAGTAAATATTAAAAACACTTTATAAGTGGTTATTAGATTGCCAGAGAAATGATTACTTCTTGTTATTATTGTTACTTGAATGATTTGTGGAGCATGTTTAAACCTTTAACACTTGCAGCAGTTTGATGTTAGCCCGAGTCATATTATTCGTCATGTTGACTTGGTCAAACCTAGTTTGACCAAAGTCAGCTACAGGACATGAGGTAGATAGACCTCAGATGATACAGATAGATGATATGTGGTCTATTACAGGTCACCAAATGGTTCTATGCAGTGGTTACAGGTTTATGATGATGATTTGTGGTTTTCAGCATTATTTGATCATTTATAGATTATTATTATTTATCTATCTGGACATATTGGATATTTTATATGATCGTGCAGAGATCCATAGGGTGTATGAGTACACACCTTAGATGGATTTGGGCTCTTTGAGTCCAATGAGACAGCTAGTTTCCAGTTCCGGGCAGTTACAGTGATGATTTCCTTCAGTTTGCCTTTCTGGTGCACGTTTGCCATGTCAGATAGCCTATCAGAGCAGAGAGAAGATATGAATGGTTTGCCTAGGGCGCTATATGAGGAGGGGGTGGTCCAGCCACTTGATTTTACCATTATACCCCCCTCCAAGAGAGCTTGGTGGGATCAGTTCGACAGCGCAGGCACTCCAGGTGTCAGTTTGGGCAGGTTCACAGTTACCGTGACAGATTAAAAATGGTGAAAATGGCTACTGAGGAGTTTGATTTGAGCTATTAAGGCAAGGAAATGGCATGGGATGAGTTTTGATGATGAGTGTGATGTTTTCCACACCTTCCAAAGCAGTTTCAACATTTAGTGGGACCCACACCCATCTCTCCGACACATTCTATGATTTTCTGGAGCCTTTGGAGGCTCACGACTTTCCCAGAGAGGCACGATTTGGTGCTAGGATTTGTCATTTAATGATATTGTGCCATGGGTACACACTAGGGGTGTTAGACATGACCCCTAGGCCCACCATGAGCTTTATTCATGTTTATTTTATCATGTTGAGTGGGACACCCTCTCCTAGGGCAATTTTGTCAATATATTGTTATATTTTTGAGTTGATCCATGTACTTTATGTTGAGCTCATCTCAACCATAGATTAGAACATTTTGATCTTTTAATCTTAGCCATCCATTTAAAAAGTGGTTAGGGTTTTGGTATCTCTCCATCCTATTTAAAGGAGAGAGGTTCTCATTGTAAATGATCTTTGGCTCTTGGAATCTTGATAATAGAAAAACTTCTTGTGGAAACTCTTGGGTCTCCTTTGCATCTGGTGTTCTTCGATGGTGATTGGAAAGTCTATGGCATCCTAGCATTTGAGTATTTGTGGTGATATCTATATTTTCGTGGAAACTTTGTCTTGTCTATAGGAGGGCGACTTCACTTGGGCGTTTTTACAGGGCTACCTCAACTCGCTTGTTTGGCATCGCTTGTATCAGGGGGTTATCATTAGTATCATTGTGATCTATGGTTTCATCTTGTTATTTCTCTTGTAGCATTTGTCCATTTCTCTTGATGCATCAAATTTGATATTGTTGACATTTTTTGTGCAGGAGGGAGGGTGCATTGGCTTCCTTGGGAAAATCGATTTGCATAGAACACTCATCCAAATCTTCTCAAATTGATCGGGGAGGCATAGATCATCATCATCAAGGCATCTACAAGGTTTTCCAGGGAAGATCCACAGGTTTGTTCTTCTTTTCTTGGTTCTAATCCATTGGCATCATTATTTTACTGTCAAAACCCTCACTTAAAATAATCAAAAAATTCTATGGATCAAACCCCTTGATCAATTGGAAAACCACATCTGGGTATTTTCACTTGGACCAAACCCAAAGTGGGTTCTCCTAGGCGTCATGCTTGGGTGACTCCACAAGGCCCAAACTCCAAGGCACTAATCACTCAAACCTAGCGCATTCCCCTACTTGGCCATTTTTTCAGTGTTTTGATCTACGCTGCTGGGAATCAACCCCCCCCCTCTCGAATCGATCCCAAATCGTGCTCCAGAGAAAATCGATGAGGGATCGATTTTGGAATTGCGATTCCTCATCGATTCCGTCCGGAATCGATTTGGTAATTCGCACTCCCTTAAAAAAAAAATCGATCCCTGTTTTTTTTGGAATCGATGAGGAATCGATACGGAAGCTACGATTCCTCATCGATTCTAGATCGATTCCGAGGTAAAAAATCGAACCCGAAATCGATTCCTAAATCGCTCCCACGAGTTCGGCGGACTCAACCAAAAAAATTTCGATTTTTGCATATTTTTTTGTTTTTTTTTTGGATGGGCTAGGGTTAGTTTGGGCCTATAAAGGGATTTGGAGTCCATTTGGACTCATTTCATTGATTGGGAAGAGCTTGGAGCTTTGAGTGATTTTGCTAGTTGTTTGAGAGCGTTGAGCATTGAGTGGGAGATTGAAGGGGAGAGCTTACAAGGGAGATTGAAGCTTCCATAGAGACATTCAACCACCATTGAAGAGCTAAAAGGTGGGCTCTAAAAACTCATCTTTGTTTGTTTTTGCAATTTTTTTTCACTATGTTAAAAAATGGAAAACTTGCAATGTTCTCTTCTCCTACTCTTTCCAATTGCTTCTTCTCCATCATTCTATTGCAGGGAACAAGTGACTCTCATCTTGAATCAAGAAACATGATGGGTATGTGGTTTTGGTTTTTCATTCCACTTCTTCTCATTATGATGGTGTTTGGAAGTAGATGTGGTGGTGGTAGTGATGAGGGGGAAGAGGTAGAGAGTGATGCATACCAAGGAGAAGAGGAGGAAGGGGAAGAGAGTGATGATCATGAGGATGAGGGTGATGTGGGGCAAAAACAAAAAGACACAACACCTTTGTGGAAGTATGTGACAAGGCAAGGGGGAGGGAGAGGGGGTGGAACCACAAAGTTTGGATGCCCCCATTGTGGGAAAACATACACAGGTTCATATACCTGGGTGAGAAAGCATTTGTGTGGGGTTATGCCATGCGATGTAGGTAAGTCTCATGGAGTCAAAACTTGTGACAAAGTGGGAGCTAAAGAGAGAAGAAAATACAAGATGGAAGAAGAGACCGTTCAAAACAACTCCAAGAGATCGAGGGTTGATTCTAAATCCCCACGAAGAATGTTTGGTAGTGGAGTTGTTGCTGGATCATCATCGGCTCGATCGGGAGCCTCATCTCCCCACGGAGTCTTGCCTATACAAAGAACATTATCCGATTTCCTTGACCAAGGTTGTAGAGATGATGTGGATTCAAACGTTTATAGCTTTCTCTATGCATGTGGTGTGCCATTCAATGTTCTTCGCTCACCCTATTGGCATGAAATGGTACAAGCCATCAATGGTGGCCCTCAAGGATACAGAAGGCCTAGGTATGACAAAGCTAGAACCGTGGGACTTGACGGGGAAAGAGCCAAAATCAATAGTGCTCTTGGAAAGTTCACAAATGATTGGTCCAACTATGGGGTATCCATTGTATCTGATGGGTGGACAAATGTTAAAGGCAAGCAGTTGATAAATATTCTTGGCGTTTCTGCTAGCGGTGAAGTCGTCCTTTCAGCCCATGACTACTCAAATCGCTACAAGACCACTATTAATATTGCACAACCTTTACTTAAAACCATTCAGGAGATTGGGCCATACAATGTCATTCAAGTCATCACTGATAATGCTACTAATTGTAAGGCAGCAGGAGCAATCATTATGGATAAGTATCCCATCATATTTTGGTCAGGGTGTTTGGTTCACACATTGAACCTTTTGATGCGTGATATTGTTAAGATGAAGGGCAATAATTACCGATGGATTGGTGCCTTGTACAAGAGAGGTAAGAAAATGATCAAATTTATTACCAATCATAGCATGGCCCACCACATTTTTCTCAATCACTCTAAGCTGGAGCTATTGAAGATTGCAAAGACTAGATTTGCTAGCTACGACCTCACCTTCAGGAGGCTTTTGAAGGTAAGAGAGGCATTGGCTAGTATGGTCTCAAGTGATCCATGGCAGGAATTGAAAGACAGGGTTGCAAGTGCATCAGATAGAAGTGACTTTCAGGAGGTGGAGGACACCCTTCTTGAAGGTCATTTTTGGTCACAGGTTAGGTATGTTCTGCAGTTCACCAAGCCAGTTTATAACATGATTCGTTTTGCAGATACAGATCAGTCGGTGATTGGGGAGGTATATGAGCAGATGGATAGCATGCTTGGTCAAATTAAAGACATTGTTGAGCAAAGAGATGCAGTCTTGTATGACCATATTCATAAACTTGTGGTCAAAAGGTGGGATAATCTAAATGTTCCACTCCATGCCCTTGCATATGTCCTCACCCCAAAATACTATTCTCCAATTTGGTTGGCCCAACCTGCACCTGGGGGTGGAGTCAAGAGAAAACCCCACAAAGATCCAGAGGTTGCTGCTGGGTATATGCTTGCATTAGAGAAGTTGGTCCCTGATGAGGAAGAGTGTGCTCAAGTACGGAGTGAATTGAGCATATACATAAGTGAGCATGGACGCTTTGGTTCGCTGTTTGCAACCAAAGATCGAGACAGATTGGATCCTATCCATTGGTGGAACATGCATGGCTCTGGAGCCACATATTTGCATAAATTGGCGCTGAGGGTGCTATCATAGGTTGTTAATAGCTCTTCTGCAGAGAGGTGTTGGAGCACCTACAACTTCATCCACTGTGTAAAGAGAAATAGTCTGAATGTAGATCGCACAGAAAGCTTGGTTTATGTGCACTACAACTTGAGGTTGTTGTCCCATTATTGTGAGGTGGCCAAGAATGATAGAACATATTTGACTTAGGACAACAATCCAGAGGAGGCTAGTGTGGAGGATGGAGCCATAGCATTAGAGTGCTTGGAGGCCGAACTATTGGGTGATCATGATGACCCAATTCAGACTACCCATACGGAGATGCCACCCCCAAGCAGAAGCAGCTTTCCGGATGCAGGAGTTTTTCCTTTAGCTTCACAACGTCAAAGTTCATCCCATGGGGGCCATTCATCTTCTTCTCATGTTCCACGATCACTTCCACCAGCACCTATTCCACCTAGAACACAAGAAAAGAAATTGGAAGTTACTCGTGGCAAGCGAGAAGCTTAGTAGATTCATAGTACTTTGTAGTTTGTATTTCATTTTCATGTTTATTTTGGTGGTTGGCCTATTTTGTAAACATTATGGCCTAGTTTGATGGCAAATATTATATGTTGAAATTTGAAGGTTGATGTTGTTGATGATTGATGATTGATGATTTGATGATGATCATTTAATGACAATGTTATAAGTTATAGCTCCTAGAATCTAGAAGACTAGATGATTAATGTTATATCAATGTGTACTAAATGGTTATATGAATTTCTAGATTCTATGTTTTGATATTTTCTATAGCTAATTTGGCATAATACATGTTTTTTTTAATTTATATGCATCAAAATATATTAAAATATATATTATATAAAAAACGCTCCCGAAACGGAAGCTTTTGAAAATTTCACTTTTGCTCCCGCTCCCAACAGCGTTCGTTTTGATCCTAACTCTGAGACTTGTGTGTTTTGATACTGTCATACCTAGATAGCCCCAATCCTGTTCCTAACCTCCCTGCATTGGACACGGTTCCTAACCTCCCTGCATTGGACACGGTTCCTTGTGTGTTTTGATCCAAAGGTACTAGATAGCCCCAATCCTGTTCCTAACCTCCCTGCATTGGACACGGTTCCCAAGGCAGTGGATATTTTCATCATTTGCTGGTACCTTCATTCTGGATCTAATAATTAATCTCATAAGTCACTTGTATTTCCACATTGGATCAATTTCATATCTTCTTAAGCCTCTTAATCCAACCCATACATCACCATGTGACTTCATCTATAGATCTAGGGTTTACTTCACCTTACACCTTATGTACTTCATCCTCCATTGATTTGATCTGGTGGGTTGGTTTGATCTCTCATGTCGGGAGTAGATCTAGGTCTCCCCCATTGTTGTCTTGGGCTAAGACAACATCAAGTCAAGATTGCCTCAATTGGTGTGGCAACCATCCGTTTGGGAGTCGAGGCTATCTTGGTTCACCTCCTTGGTTGCCCATCCCCTCTACCATCCATCTTGGATCCATCTATAGGGGCAACTACAAGTTTGGTGATAACAAGGTATACTCAGCTCCATGTTCTGCTGTGATTTAGAAATTCACATGGTATCAAAGCTCAGTGAGCGTAGGTTGAGCAGCTGCTTTCAGTAGTGCACTAGAAGCCTCTGGATTTCCACGCAAATCCTGGTGCCATTGCATTGAATTCATTGGAGAAATCCTTTGAGGTCTAGCCAGGTGTGAAGGATTCAGAAAAATGTGCCTATTGTCATAAAGCAGTGCTTAGTAGTAGTCTATCTCCAAAATTGAGAGTTTTTTGCAAGTTATTGAAATTTTTTTCAGTGCAGCAGTACCACCTTGTATTTGCTCCAACAATTCTAATGGAGAAGTCGAATGCTCCTCTCTCTCCCAACAATTACCTTGATTGGAGGGTTGATATGTAGATGGTCTTGTGCAACAAGTCATTGTACAGGGTAACAATGGGAAAGGAGGTCGAACCTCAAGCAGTTGCTGAGAAGGCCAAGTATCTGAATAGATTGGATGAAGCATTTGGTTTCATGCGTATTCATATTTCTAGAGATCTACTCTTCCACCTCGATGGATTGAAGACTCCAGGAGAGGTTTGGTTGAAGTTGGAGACCCTCTTCGGCAAACAAGATGAGCTAAGGGGCCATATTTTGGAGAATGAGTTGATTGCTCTTCAACCCAACAGTTTCAAGACCATCCAACAATTCTTTTCGAAATTCAAATCCTTGGTCATGCAATGCAAGCAGTGTGGCATTGAGAAGAAGGATGAGCAGTTGGTGCTATCCATTTTGAGCAAGCTAAGTCCTGAGTTCTCCATCTTTGTCTCTACCTTCGATTCAAGGAGATTGTCAATCCATGGTTGGAAAATGCCATCCTTAAATGTTTTCACTGAATCTCTCATCCAAGACCAAGACAAATTGATCCATATGGGCGCCTTGAAGACCTCCAAAAATCAAGCTCTTGTGGCTGGAGAATCAAAGAGTGCGAATGCAAAAGGGAAGCAAAAGGGAAACGAGAAGAGGCAAACTGAACCCAAGCAGAATGCCAAGTCTAGTCCATCGGAAGGAGCCTCCAGCTCCAAGAAGGACAAACAAAAGAAATTTGAGAAATCCAAGTGTACATACTACAAGAAGGGTAATCATCATGACAGTTCTAATATGAAGAAGACCATAGATCAAATGGAAAAACTCCTTGATCAGCGTAACATTGCCCTCCCTAAAGGTGCAAGGAAGACTGATCCAGGTGATAAGTCAAAAGATCATGAGAGGTGCCATGCATTGAAGGCTGGCTTCTCACAATCCCAAGCTTTTCTTATTGATTATGGAGCCTCCAACCACATGGTTGCCTCTAGAGATCCATTTTCTTCATTAGATCTCACCGATGGACCCAACATACACATGGGAGATGACTCTCAAATCTTTGCTGAAGGGAAGGGTACTATACAACTTGAACATGGAAAGTTCAACAATGTGTTGCATGTGCCTTCTCTAGCAGCTAATTTGTTGTTTGTTTATCAGATGACACAAACAAGTTTTCCAAAGAGAGTTCTATTTGGACCTGACACAGTTGAGATTGCAGAGATCTCATCTGGGAAGTTGATAGTTGTTACATGGTACCAGTACCAGGGCACCTATAGAGGTGCCTCAGAGAGAGGGGGTCATTTTTTGTACCAGAAGGGATATTTAGCCAGCCTTTTTTGAATAGGGGTTATGGCCTGACCCCCTGGTTTCTCCCTTGGAAGTACTATGGCTTAGTGGCATAGTTGACTGCCTCATAAAAGGGCTTGAAGCCCTGAGGTTGGTGTTCGGGGCTTCCAGGGGTGGATCACTGGGTCACATGACCCCAACCTTGATTTATCATTCCAACAGCAAATGTTTCAGCACCGAGGCACCTATCTATCCTCCAGATCACTTTACACACCCTCCTGACCCCCTAGTTCATCAGCGCCCTCTCTCTGGGAACCTCCTTTAATGATGATGTCATCCTTGAGGCCAGACTGTTATGCTTGTTTGGGGGGGTGTTGAGGGATTTTCACTATTGTTGGGGTTAGATGGGGCATGACGACCCCCCCCCCTCCACAATTTGTCCTTCAGAACAAGTTGATTTGGTCATTTTTGGTCATTTTAGTCAGATGTGGGTAAAAACTAGCGAAAATACCCCAAATTACCCACAGTTTTGGTTATTTTATATTATTGTTGTTTTAATTTTAAGTTGACATTTTATAATTTCAAATTGATATTTGAAAAGGTATGTCAGCTTGGATTTTAATTATTTTTGTAAAGTGAGTGTGAAAAGGTATAAATAAACTTTTCCTCGCTTCATTTTAACATAACAACTTATGGGATAAAAGATTTTATTTTTAATTTTTACCCTACTTGGGCTCTTTGAGTGATGCACACCTCTTAAGGATGGGTGTACTTGTTAGTTTGGAGACAAATCTTTGAAGTATCTTTTGTTCTTGCTTTTTGATAAGGTGATGCTAGGAGTTGTTTGCTTAACACATGCACAAGGAGCTATCTAAGTTTCTTCTCTTGATTTCTCTTCGTTAAATGTTGGATGTGTGCTTGTCTAAGGTTGAATGGTAGCCATTAATGTTGCATTTTGTTCGAGCTAAGTCATCTTCAGCCTTTAGCTACCCTAGCATTGTAAAGCTTGAGCTTTAGGTCTCCAAGGTTTATCTTAACTAGGGCCTCTTCAACCAACTTTTTTGGTTGAAGAAAACCTTAGGTTTCCAAACTTGACAAGTACCATCTCAAGAGGAGGGCCATCCTCCTCGATGCCCTAGGGTTAGGGTACAACCTTAGAACCCTAAGTTTGTTCATTTTCTCTACATCAAACCCTAGTTTTTATTTTTTTTGTAAATATTATTGTTAGGTTAATTTTGCATTTTCATGGTAGGATTAGGGTTAAAATTAGGTCTGTAATTTTATGACAAAAACCCTAAAAATAAAAAAAATAAAAAAATTTCGATTTTTTGGCCTTCCTAAAATTTCATCCCTCTCCCCTAAAACATTTCCCCTACCTTCTTTAGCCCTAAAAACCCTAGGGCGAAATTTTAGGAAGCCCTAAAATTTCAAAAACTCCTAAAAACAACACTAAAAATAAAATAAAATTTTGTTTTATTGCAATATTTGACCTCCCTAAAATTTCAGCCCTTCCTCCTATAAGTTCGGGCTGCCCTATTTGTCTTTAGAAACCCTAGGGCAAAATCGTAGGAAGCCCTAAACATTTAAAAATCTCAAAAACCCTAATTTTTGTGATTTTGTACATATTATTTAGGTTAAACTTACTTCTTTTTGTGTAATATAGGTCTAATATTTTTTATCTTATAGTTATCATAAATTAAAGACCTAAAACCCTGAATTTCTGATCTAAAACCCTAACACCTGCACATACACACAGTAAACAGTCCAAAAGTTGGTACAAAATTGGGGATGTTTATTTGTAATTTTCCGTACAATTAATGTGCTAATTTGTGGTCAAATATCTGCTTGAAGGAAGTTAGCTATATCACTGAAGAGTAGATCTAGAATCACTTCAACCAGCTGCCATATTAATGATTTTTTTTGTAAATCTGAAATCGTATACTTTGGTGGTTAAGTACTCAGAAATTCAGCCTTAGAAGAGGTCTGGAAATGTCTCATTGCAGACAACACATTACTTTACATTTTAATGCATGATTAACTTGAATATTGAAGTGGCTTGAGGAATAGTTGATTTTATTTACCTTTTTTGCCTTACATCTAGTGACAACATATTGATGCTAACAAGTCTGGAAATACATGTTTTTGCTATTTTGACAGATCTGAAAAAACTGTAGTCGACTATATTGGTAATTCAAAGGATTGATATTTAGATTGGTTCATCATAAGCATATCTTTAGGATTTGTTAGTTGTGGACTTGACATATGTTGGGAACAACTTGTTGCTGATATACATTGCTACATATCTCTATATGCAAATCAAAAATACATAATTCTTGACTTATTTAAATTGATAAAACTAGAGGAATTTGGATTTGAATTAGTTGGTTATTTTTGTTTGTCCAAATAACAATTAATAATAACACCTTGCCATATATTCGATAATTTACATTGCTCTATATGAATAATAAACATTGATATATGCTCTTGAAGTTCTGTGACCATTTTATATGCAAGTGCAAGTATTTTTTTGTTTTATCTCGCAATTATTATAAACTGACGTGGAGACAACTATCCTATAACTCTGTTATATATATAAATCTGGGGTTTATATAGATTTAAATCTAAATAAATCTCGAACATAATGTTTATATTTTTATACAGAGACAATTCAATAAGTAGTTATACTCTCATGGCTTTTACAAAGCCGAATGGCTTAAAGAGATAAGAGTCCATAATAGAAGCATACGTTTATAGAACATAGGCGACTGGTTTAGGTGTTTTTGCTATTATAGAATGGGCGTTTGCTTTATTTCTGTTTATAAATATAGTTAGAGTAATTATAACAGATTTGAAAGAGAATATTATAGTTTTCGACCCTAGATCTTGATTTAATCTGTAAAAATTACAAGTTCAAGCTTTTATCTAAGTTATGGATTACCCTGTAAATGTTTCCACGACTGTCGAATCCACTGAATCCGCACTGCGGAATTGTTGTTTTTAACCCTTGAAAAATCGGGGTTCCGCAACCCATATTCGCAATTGCAGAAGTCAAATTGTGGAACCGCTGAAATAAACAATCGGAATCAGGGTTCCGCAACCCGCATCCGCAATTGCGGAACCGTTGAAATAAACGGTCGGAATCGGGGTTCTGCAACCCGTCTCCGCAACTGCCGAAGTCGGATTGCGGAACCGTTGAAATAAACAGTCGGAATCGGGGTTCCACAACCCGCATCCACAATTGCGGAAATCGGATTGCGGAACCGTCGAAATAAACGATCGGAGTTGGGGTTCCGCAATTGCGGAAGTCAGATTGTGGAATCGTAAAAGTAAACAGTCGTATTTTGGGGTTTCACAACCTGCATCCGCAATGGGGAAGTCGGATTGCGGAACCGTAAAAATACATAGTCGGATTTTGGAGATCCACAATGGTTTGGGTGAGGGTTTAAACCTTCATTTGCTAATTGTATTGAGGTTAAAAATTTATTAATGATGCTTATAATCCTAAGCTAAATACTCATGTAATGATGCTCATAAAGAAGTAAGAGCCTAAACCTTGGATGTTATTCAAGAACAAAACCTTGACATGCTTCTAACTTCGGCTTAGAGTCCAGTATGTAATGAAGTAAAGTACTTTGTTTTCCGCAATACTAGAAGTACAAAAGAATACATGCATTTATTCTATTTATTTATCCTATTATTTTATTTTTTAATATAGGTATTTTGGGGTATGTGACAAGATGCATCCAATATGAAAAAGGACCAACACTGCAGAGTTGACTACATCCAATATGAAACAGGACTGGCTCTATAGAGGTTTGCATCTAGCATGAAAGAGGGCTAGCACTACAAGGATGGCTACATCCAGCATGAAAAAGAGTTGGCTCTGTAGAGGTTTGCACCTAGCATGAAAGAGGGCTAGCACTGCAAGGATGGCTACATCCAACATGAAAAAGGGTTGGCTCTGTAGAGGTTTGCATCTAGCATGAAAGAGGGCTAGCACTGCAAAGTGGTTTACATCGAGCATGAAAAAGCGCTGCCTCTGTATAAAGTTGCATCCAGCATGACAGAGGGCTAGCATTGCAAAGAGGCTTACATCCAACATGAAAAAGGGTTGGCTATGTAGACAGATACATCCAGCATGAAAAAGAGCTGGCTTTGTGGACTTCTTATGATGCATAGATTCGAGAGATGTCAGAAGTCAATGGTCAAAGTACAGAAGTGCAGCAGCCGGATGATGATGGTGACAGTGACAGAAGAATACCTTCCTTATTAAGAGGGAGTGTTCAAGAATGTAACTTTGGAAGATATTCTTATTTGTATCGTTTGTATTAGTTATATTGTACTTCCTTCGGGAATTATTAATGTTGTAATCGGTCATGTAAAAGTCATTGAAAGAGTCAATGTAAACCCTAACAGTTTTGTGGGTCCACTGTATGGACCGGCCAGTTCTAGCTGGTTTTGACCGGTTCCGGTTGGTTTGACCGGTTTTGACCAGTTCCGGCCAGTTCTAGCCGGTTCCATACCCGGTTCACACAAAAATCCAGTTCAACCAGTTTTGGTCCCTGACCGGATAGGTTACCTCTGTAAACCAGTCGGACCGGCCGGTTTTGCCAGTTCCGGTCCGGTTCCGATAACACTGAACCAACCTAAAGAGTGGGAGAGGATTATTGAGGTGACAGCAGATAACCTCTTTGAGCTGCTCTTAGGTCTTCAACTTTTGACTTTAACACTATAGGTGAGGGTTTGAGAAGTACAGCGGGCATTCTTGTAACTTGGTAAATACATTATTTGAAATAGTGTCTAATGATTACCAAGCAACACTTCAGAAAATAAATAAATAAATTCTTAATGCATCCAAAATGCCTAGTCCCCTGTTCCAAGGAAAAACAATTTATAAATTACTTTACTATGACATACTAAAGTTTATAATAAGTACAAAACTTATCAGGTGCAATAACTGATTCAGAAATTGTTCAAGGCTCAACAGAGGAAAGTAAGCAAGAATTGGTAAAGAACCAAGATAGATGTGAGCCACCATAAGATGAAATCATAGAATGATACCTACTTCTCAAACCATGAAATTCTGGACTCAGGTTTGAGAGTAATTTTGTCGCCTGATTCAGGAGTCTGTTTATCATTCCTTTTCCTACACCAAAAGTAAAGATTAGCATTGAGACCAAATTGATGCATTAGTGCTAAATCAAACAAACTAACGTCAATCATGACTTACCACAGAGAGAAGGATTTCTGTTTAGAGGCACAGCAAATAAGTGACATATCAGTGAAATTTCGAAGTGCATATGGTGTATAAATGATAGCCTGCACAAACCCAGGAACCAGCACCAAGAAGAGGGATATTGACAGTTGTTAATAATTGCTCAAAGTGATTGCAATGCACACTGTGTTGCAGTATATACAAGTAATAATATATTTTCATGAAAAAACAAGTCTACATTGAATATGCTTACCTCTAAAAGTCCCATATCTCCTCGGGATAACCTCAACATAGCAAAGTGTTTTCCATTCCCAAAATCCAACTCTATATCAAGATCATGCACTTCACCTTTAGTCTTGGGGGAAAACTTCCCCCAATCACCAGCATTTATTGGACTGCTCCTCTCTCTCAGATCATAGAGAGTTACTGTCAAAAATAGCTTACTAAGATCTGCATACATGTATGTTTTCTGTCCACTCTGAACAATTGCATGATTGACACTATGTTCAGATATGTCTGTTGAGTTTGTCTCTGTAGAAAAGATCAATTAATGAGAAACTCAGAGAAATAGAAAAAAATGAGAATTCTGTGTCAATGCCTCCACAAATTATGTTACCTAAATGATCACTTGATGTCACTGCAATCTTCATATCAAGAAGATTGGATACTTGAATGGTTGGCATGATCCAGATATCCTGCTGTTCTTGCAAAGCAACTCTCTGGGACTGTTGCTTTCGATACTCAGGAGTATGGGGTGTTCCCACAGATAATTTTCTTTTCGTGGTTCTAACTAGGAAATAAAGATCTTTAATCTTTGTACCAGGGATATTTAGGCCACAATGAATCATGCTAAAGCAACACTCTGCAGTTTGACCATAAAATGTCTTCTTTATGTGATGACTTAATTTGTCAAAGAGTCCTGAAATACGAACAGCTTTTACACCTTTCAAATCATCCGACCACTCAAAGGAAGGGGGTCTTTCACCATCCACAAGGGATGTTTCATCATTTACAGGCCTCACACAGAGAAGGTAATTTCCTGGAAGGATATATAAAAACATGTATATTCAGGTGAGAGGAATGAAAATACATCCAATGTCATGTTGCCATATATTTCCAAGTAGAACAGAACAAAATTCCACAAAACCTTGAATACAAGACTACCCTTTTGATATCATCTGCAATCAAAGTTTACAGAAATTTTATTCAAGCTATGGAATACAAGCAACTATCAATGAAAATTGCTATGGAATACAAGCAACTATCAATGAAAATTGTTCTTAGTAGTGTACTTCTAGAAATTTATCATTCCTGAAACCAAACTCTCTAATCTCTATCATATAAACATGACTTTATGCGCTATATGCTTGACTTTATTTGACATATACTGCAATTATATTACAACTACAACTTATTTCCCAAGTTTGTGTTCATATCATTCTTCAGTAAATTTTACTCTATCAGCATCAACTGCATTGCACTTCACAAATACTGTAACAACCCTTTTTTCAAATTTTAAGAAAATGCCCAATTTTCCACTTTTTTTCCAATTTCGACCTTTGACTAGTTTTACTATTTTGACATCCAAATCAACCCAAATGCTCCCAAATCTTCTGTATGAGTGTATGAATGATATTTAGACTTGAATATTAGGTTCAGAGATGTTTTATGGTCCTCCAAAGACTTCTGAAAACTTTATTTATATTCTGACCAATATATGCAATTTTGACTAGTAATTTGTGCATCAAATCCCCCCGGGGTAACACTGAAAAGGGCCTCCCAAATGCCTCTAAACTACCTCAAATTCCTGAACATAGGTATGTAATGTGTTAAGTATGTTATTAAGGTCTCATATGTACCATTAATGGATTATTACAACTGTTCTCACCCTCTCCCATTCAACTGCAAAAATCCCCAATTCGACCCTTGGGGAAATGGTACTATTTCACCTCCTAATACAACTAAATTGAGTAAAAATGCTTCAAATGCTCAAGTACAGTACATGAAACTCGTAGAAGACATCCATGGCAGTATATTGATCACAAATATATCAAAGAATCATCCATCCATTCAAAATAATCAACATTATAGTGTCATACATCAATGCATTGGGGAAATGGACATTGTTTGCTCATTAATCAATATTTTTGCATACAACCAGTGGGTATTTCGACCTGAGACTTTCTGAATATTAAGAACAGAGGATATGAAGCTATTGCAATCAGAAATATATAATGAGAAGCTCTGCCAAGAAGTACAAGAGCTCACCAAAAACGCCCTCCCTCAAGGAGCATGAATATGCCTTCAAAACTAGAAACGGATGTTGAAATATTGTAACTTCAAAGAATATTATATTTGTATATTATTTATTCCGGAGATGTTCCATACCTCCGATGTGATTATACTATAAATCCGGAGATGTTTATTCCTCCGATTTGGTTGTGGTAACTAGGGTTATTAGACCCACCATGTGGGGGTCGGCCCAGTCAGTTATAATGGGGTATTTAACCTAATGGTTAAATACGAGCCTACATGTACTTGTGTAAAATACATATCAGAGTAGTGTATAAATAGAGGAGGTGTGTTCCTCATTATACACATACACTCACTTGAGGATAGCGCACTTGTCGAGGAGAGGTCTGCTATTGTGGAGGAGGAGATCATGTCTCAGGGTTTCATCTTTGTATATTGCTGGTCATCTATATTGAGGAAGCTTTGCTGGGTTTTCTACCCCATGAGGGTTTCCCAGGATAAATCTTTGTCTCTTGTGTTTATGTTGTGCTTGTTGTTTCTTCAGTGATCCTGTATATGCTATTATTGTGAAATGGAATGTAATGCTGCTATTTTATGTCTTAGCATATTAAATCTTAACATGGTATCAGAGCTAACCTGAAGGAAGACAAGGTATGGCACTAACGACACTTCCTTTACTTACAACAATTTGAAGGTTAGGGTTTTACATAGCAAAAACCAGTCATCGTAGCACTTTCGCTATAAATCCGTTTTGGCGAAGTTTTCGGATCTGAAATTGTTACAGGACGAAGATTAAATCTCCAGGTACCTTGTGTCCAAAGGACAACCTCTAATTCGTTGTACTTTGTGATTTATGATCAGTACAAGTTAGGGTTTCTGCCTCTTCCAGATCTCAATCAAATTCAGGTGACCTAGGCAAAAAGGTCATAACTTGGGCTAGGAAGCTCCAAATGAAATTTCGTAAAAAGTGACAGGTAGTACACAGACTGTACTATCTCAGGAAACCTTTTCAGAGGCCAAAATTCAACTAGTGACACGTGGCACGCCGTACAAGTTCGCTCTCCTGTTTTATCCCATAAACAGGTCACGTTGCGACACTTGGCATAACTCTCTCTCAGAGAGTCCAATTGAGGTCAGACCTGTCAGGATGGAAAGATAACAGGTCGAGCTATCTCAGGAAACTTTTTCAGAGGCCGAAGGTGAACCAGTGACACGTGGCAGGCCGTACAAGTTCGCTCTCCTGTTTTATCCCATAAACAGGTCACGTTGCGACACTTGGCATAACTCTCTCTCAGAAAACCCAATTGAGGTCAGACCTGTCAGGATGGAAAGATAACAGGTCAGGCTATCTCAGAAAACTTTTTCAGACCCTGTGGATTGAAAAGTTTGGAGTTACACCAGAAACAATCAGGTACATATTTCTGTCAAAACATAATTATTTTTGAATACCTTCATTCATGGCTTCCGAAATTTAGGGCTTTGAAGAAAGTTGGAATTTTTGTAAACGGAGACCACGGCTGAATGCTACTCATCAAAATAGAAATTTAGAGACCAAGATCAGATTTTTTGGTTGGGCAGAAGGCCGGGCTTGATCAAACCCTAGTTCGGGACTTTGATCAGAAAAGTGGAAAATTAGGGCTTCTGTAAAAATGGGAATTTTTTGAAATCTGTGACCATGGCTGGAAGCTCCTCAGAAAAATAGAAGCTTAGAGCTTTGGATCAAACATTTTGATTGGGCAGAAGAGTGGGATTCACCAAACCCCAGTTCAGGGTCACGTCCAGTGAATCCGGAAGTTTCAAAGGCAAAATTGAGGAGTGAAACTTTGCAGTTTTCAAATTCTGAATATATCAGTTTGATCAGCTCATCAAGGAGCATATTTCTATCATTTCGAAAGTTTGAAATTCAAAGTTTGAATTTTTGGGGTTTCTCTGACAAACCCATATCCAGCTCCAGGTCCAGTTCTTGCAAATCAAGTGGATAGGGTTAATCCTAGAAGAAGATGGATTGGTCACCTGCATAAGTGAAGGAGTTACTGTTTCAGAGGGAGATGAGGCTAAGGCTTTACATAAGGAGATTACAAGCGATCTCGACAGGTATGACTCATCGAGGTATGTTTTGAGATTTGTTCATGATTAAGTTTATGGTATGTTTGTCTTCATGTTATTACGGTTAGTACAATATTGATTTTAGATTTGTTGTATCACCTTAACAAAATTATGAATGCATGATAGAAGATATTCATTGGTTAGGGTGTTGACACTTATGATTGTACTAATGCATTATGATGTTGTGTGAGGTTGATGTTGTCTACTAACAAGATACAGGTACATCACAAAAGACAAATCAGGCTCCATGACCATGAAAACATGAAAACAAAGACTCATCCATAATCTTTGTTCTACTTACGAGGTATGTATGACTTTGTTATATTGTGCTTAACCTATGAGACATGCAGGTTCTAGCTCAGGATCTCTAAATCATTGAAGAGATTGTTTAGGTATGTTGCACATAACCAAGTAGGTATACTAATCCAGGTATGTTTCCCATGAATCTTACCTTGTGTTAGGATCCCTTATATAAGTATACTTGGAATGATTGGTTATGCTTATTCATAAAGTTAGTAATCAAGGGATTATGCATATTATATCTTTTATCTTGATTGATGATATGCATGAGTAAAAGAAGACTTCCCTGAAATCTTGAATACTAATGTTTATTAACTATAATCATGCCTATACATTTTCAAGATTATTTAGCACTATAATGTTTTGATAGCATTTAGAATATACTAATGAGTGTATGTCTGTGTATGAGATCATGAGGATGACTCTTGAGCATGCACAGTGGTACAGAATGAATAGAAGTTCAAAAGACATACAGAAGATCAAGCGGGAGGCAGCCACACAAACATAAAAGATAAGTATTTGAGTTGTTATTTGAAATAGTAATGATATTGCCTGTAATAGGTTGTATGCATATTTGTATTCCTATAATATATCATGCTGAGTGTAAATATTCATAGAACATTGAACAGTATACTACTAATATGCATATGATTGGTAAGTTGGACAAACATTCCATTGTTGCTTGTCTAGAATGAAACCTCTTTGCTGACATGCTGAGAGTTGTGCACACTCTCGATAGTATGTTCTGGTAGAGATGGAAGGCATCTAGATAGCCACTGTATGCATACAGGATATGGGAAAGTGTTGTGCCAAAGTATTGGTCAAAATAGTTGCATCACTATGTAAATGATATCTGTATGCATAATAGGTTATCATGTCAATATGATTTGATGATTATGAAGTATTACTAATCATGTACTTAATTTTGATTTGTAGGAAAGGTCATGAAGAATGATGGACACCGTACAAGTGGTGGATGTTCAAACAAGAAGATTTACAAATCAAACAAAATATAGAAGGCTCATGGCTAGAAGATTCTCTAAGAAAGGGGAAGAGAATCACGACAAGATGTTTGCTCCAAGTATGGTGTAATTAAAGAAGAAGTGTGAATCAGGTTCTGTATAGGTACCTGGGATCGATAATAAATTGATAAGCTTAATGATCACCATGGGTGATGTGGATCTCAACCTTTGCTACAAGGTTGAATATGATTTCTATACACAAATGACATGGATGCAAGAAGGAACTCACCACAGAGTTCGAATGATATTAAGGCTCATATTAGTAGACCCATCTAACGAGAGATGGCACAGATAGATATGCAGAAGATCATTCAATGCAGAAATGAAAATGAAAGATCTCAAATTGACGCTTTACTTCCTAGGTCTGGAAGTATGGCAAGGCTCAGAAGGAATATTTCTCAACCAGGGAAAGTATGATGAGAAATATGACTTGAGGTGTTGGAATGGCCACTCTTATGGATTCCAACTTGAAGCTGTTAGGGGATAACTCATCAGAGTTAGTGGATATAACTCTGTACAGTCAAATTATTGGGTCATTGATGTTTCTAACATATACTAGATTAGATATATGCTTTGTTGTGAATACCTTGAGTCAGTATCTAGTGGAAACTAGATGTTTTCACCTGATAGTTGCAAAGCATGTGATGAGGCACCTAAAGGATACGATAGACTTTGATCTGTGCTATCTTGGAGATCATGACTTCAGATGGCTACTCAGATGCTGATTGGGCAGAAAGTGTATCAGACAAGAAGAACACATCAAGAGGATGTTATTGTCTAGGATTAGCCATGATCTCGTGGTTTAGCTGGAAGCAGTCTAGTGTGGCTCTCAGCACAAGCAGAATATATGGCTGTTTGCTCTGCTAGTTGTGAAGAAGTTTGGCTTCAGGATTGTTTGACTTAGAGATAGAACCAACTGTGATCCTATGTGACAAATAGAGTTGTATCAAGATGACATAGAATCCAGTGTTCCATGATAAGTCAAAGATCATAGGGATCTAACAAGATATGACACAGAAAGGAACTATAAAGTTTGAATTCGTAACAGGTTACCGATGTACTAACCAAACCTCTACCTCGAGTGAAGAAGTTACCAACATACTAACCAAGCCTCTGTCTCGAGTGAAATTTGAATACTTTCGAGACAAGCTTGGTGTAGCTCAAAAGGACCCTCCTCGAAAGGGGGAGTAGTATAGTCACTGATGATGATATTGTCTCATCGAACAACAAGGTCGATGATGAGGTAACTTGTTCTCTACACCTAGATACTTAGAAATATTTAGATTTAGGACTCGTATACTTAGAATACTTAGTTTTACTTATACATGCTTTTGATGTTATATGTATTAGTAAGAATACATGCTTTTGATGATAGATGTATTGGTGAGAATACATGCTTTTGATGATAAGATGTATTGGTAAGAATACATACTTTTGATGACACATGTATTGATTAATGTACGTGTATGGTTGAGGATACTTGTACTTGTATTGATGAGAATACATGTGGGGATTGTATCATCCTTGAACACATGTTCTAAAGTGAGCCGTAGACGTATGGTCTCCGAAAATGAAGTCCTTAGTGGACAGGTAGGGATTGTATCATCCCCGGACTTTCAGTCCTGAATAGATCCGTAGACGTGAGGTCTCCGAGAATGAAGTCCTTAGTGGACAGTTGAGGGGATTGGATCATCCCTGGACTTTCAGTCCTAAAGAGAGCCGTAGACGTGAGGTCTCCGAGAATGAAGTCCTTAGTGGACAGTTGAGGGGATTGGATCATCCCTGGACTTTCAGTCCTAAAGAGAGCCGTAGACGTGAGGTCTCCGAGAATGAAGTCCTTAGTGGACAGTTGAGGGGATTGGATCATCCCTGGACTTTCAGTCCTAAAGAGAGCCGTAGACGTGAGGTCTCCGAGAATGAAGTCCTTAGTGGACAGTTGAGGGGATTGGATCATCCCTGGACTTTCAGTCCTAAAGAGAGCCGTAGAGGTATGGTCTCCGAAAAGTGGGGATTGTATCATCCCCGGACTTAGGTCCCTGAATTGATCCGTAGACGTGAGGTCTCCGAGAAGTGGGGATTGTATCATCCCCGGACTTAGGTCCCTGAATTGATCCGTAGACGTGAGGTCTCCGAGAAGTGGGGATTGTATCATCCCCGGACTTAGGTCCCTGAATTGATCCGTAGACGTGAGGTCTCCGAGAAGTGGGGATTGTATCATCCCCGGACTTAGGTCCCTGAATTGATCCGTAGACGTGAGGTCTCCGAGAAGTGGGGATTGTATCATCCCCGGACTTAGGTCCCTGAATTGATCCGTAGACGTGAGGTCTCCGAGAAGTGGGGATTGTATCATCCCCGGACTTAGGTCCCTGAATTGATCCGTAGACGTGAGGTCTTCGAGAAGTGGGGATTGTATCATCCCCGGACTTCGGTCCCTGAATTGATCCATAGACGTGAGGTCTCCGAGAAGTGGGGATTGTATCATCCCCGGACTTCGGTCCTTGAATTGATCCGTAGACGTATGGTCTCCGAGAAGTGGGGATTGTATCATCCCCGGACTTCGGTCCCTGAATTGATCCGTAGACGTATGGTCTCCGAGAAAGTCATTTTTGATGTGGTTACTTGTATCGGTAGGATACTTGTATTGATGATGTGGTTACTTGTATCGGTAGGATACTTGTATTGATGATGTGGTTACTTGTATCGGTAGGATACATGTATTGATGACATGATTACTTGTATCAGTATGGATACTTGTATTGATGATATGTATACTTGTATTGGCATGAATACTTGTACTAATGATGTGGATACTTGTATTGTTATGGATACCTGTGTTGATGACGATGCTGACGATCGTGTGATGACGATACTGATGATCGTGTGATGACGATGCTGATGATCGTGTGATGATTATGCTGATGATCGTGTGATGACGATGCTGATGATCGTGAGATGACGATGCTGATGATCGTGTGATGGCGATGCTGATGATCGTGTGATGACGATGCTGATGATCGTGTGATGACGATGCTGATGATCGTGAGATGACGATGCTGATGATCGTGTGATGACGATGCTGATGATCGTGTGATGACGATGCTGATGATCATGTATCGTGAGGATCCAGATGATGATATTGTTGTAGCTGTTCAAGTGCTACAGAAGATAAAGACTCAATACTGAAGATGTCGATGTTCCAGTATTGAAGATGTTCCAGTAACTGCTTGAGTTACTAATGATGTTGAAAAAGCTTCCAATGATTTATAGATGTATCATGTATGATGTTGATGACTCCTTGCTCGTGCAGATACTGTTATAATATCCTTCTCGTTAAGGGGGAGTGTTGAAATATTGTAACTTCAAAGAATATTATATTTGTATATTATTTATTCCGGAGATGTTCCATACCTCCGATGTGATTATACTATAAATCCGAAGATGTTTATTCCTCCGATTTGGTTGTGGTAACTAGGGTTATTAGACCCACCATGTGGGGGTCGGCCCAGTCAGTTATAATGGGGTATTTAACCTAATGGTTAAATACGAGCCTACATGTACTTGTGTAAAATACATATCAGAGTAGTGTATAAATAGAGGAGGTGTGTTCCTCATTATACACATACACTCACTTGAGGATAGCGCACTTGTGGAGGAGAGGTCTGCTATTGTGGAGGAGGAGATCATGTCTCAGGGTTTCATCTTTGTATATTGCTGGTCATCTATATTGAGGAAGCTTTGCTGGGTTTTCTACCCCATGAGGGTTTCCCAGGATAAATCTTTGTCTCTTGTGTTTATGCTGTGCTTGTTGTTTCTTCAGTGATCCTGTATATGCTATTATTGTGAAATGGAATGTAATGCTGCTATTTTATGTCTTAGCATATTAAATCTTAACAACGGAGGAGAGAAAGTGCTACACTAAACCAAACCATGAAACTTCCTGTAGCTGCTACCTACAAATACAAACTCCATTAAAGCACCATGAAATATATGAGTGGCCTCTCCAAACACCAACTTGGATAGGAATCTTTCACCCTTGAAATTGGCTAAGGCAAGAAACTAGTCATCCACTAGCTCTCTCTTCACAAATGCAATTTTTCTCAAATCATCAAAAGCCATTCTCATACTTGATTTCTACATTCTATAACCAACATTAGCCTTCTAAGGGTCAAAATTCTCTCAATAGCTTCAAGAGATTTCCACTTAGGAAATATTCCACATGTGCCACTTGTCTCCTAATTCCAACCTTCCATCTTCTCCCAAATTCAAATTTGAGTCTCTTTGGCTTCTTCCACTCCCATGAGCGCCTTCCTTGAGCCTATTTTTGGAGTTGACATGTCATAATGGTCAGATGTCAAAGGTCAAGTCTACAATTTGTCATAGTTGTCATAGATTCTCCATCATTGGTGTCATAGGGGCTAGGGAATCTACCCCAAGTGTCCACAAACTTCCAATTTGACTCTTTATCTTCCATGGAGGTTACCAATCCATCCCAATTCGACCTAAGATGCTCAATGCCATGTGTTATGACTTACCAACTCACCCAAGAGTGTTCACCTTCCCATGAATTCGAATTGACAAGAGAGAGATGTCATGTGTCATTGAAAAATCAAGCTAGTGTGGGTCCCACACCCTCCATATGTCTCCAAAACCACTTACCACCTAGAGTTTCTCTTGAATTTATTTATTCACCATATTTATTAAATACCTGAACCCTTCTAATGTCTAAACATCATTTATTAGCTTCCTTATTAAAATTCCACATGTGCCCATCCAACCTAGGAAACTAGTAGGATTGATGGGATTGTCTTACTATGCAATTATTTGAATGGGGACATTACAAATACATATTAATTTTATTCTGCTACCTGTAAGGATTATGCTGTTTAACACATTCTGACTATGTTTTAGTTTTTACTAAACCATAATTTATCATTTTATCTCAATGTTCCCCCAAGTTTCTGCGACGGGGGGACACAGGAGCGGGGAAACGCACATTCAGGATGCGTGGAGACCGCCCACAAATTTTAGGGAAATTCGAGGGGAGCGGGGGCGTCTCTAAAATTATAAAAATAAAATAAAATACAAAAAATAATAATTCATTTGATGTATATTCATGATTGTGCAATGTAAATACTAAATACATTGATTTATTTTCCAAGTAGTACCAAGTAGAGATTATAAAAAGTGAAAAAAATGGAAAAACATAAAAAAAATAAATTCTCAAGGGCATAGCAAGGGACATTTCGCCAGGAGTCCCCAACTGCCTGGGACGCAGGAAACATGGGAAATGCATCCCCGACCCTCCGGGACACATCCCCGTGGAACACTATTTTCTCTTATCATTATGCATGTGACAGATTTAATTTGGGCTCCATGGTTTGGCCTCCATGTGCCATTGTTGTCCCTAGTAGCATCTATTGATGTATTTGCAACTTCGGAAGATATTCACTTGTATATTGTATGCATTACATTTGTACTTTATTGTATCCCCAACGAAAATGTATTATTCCTCCGATTGGAAGTGTCATCATTTGTATTTGCAAGTGTCGCAAGTCATATTGTAAGTGTCGTAACTTATACTTGATGGGTTATTAGACCACCTTGGTGGGGTCGGCCCTGTATGAGTTAAAGGGTTATTAGGCCAACCGAGTGGGGTCGGCCCAGTGACGAGTGGTAATGGGTTATTAGACTCTCGTAAGGGAGGTCAGCCCAGTTAGAGTAAAAGGCAAGTAAAGGTAAAGTATAAATAGAGAGGAGCACCTCTATTTATTCATTCACACACTCACTCACTTCGCATTAGTGACAGAGAGGAGGAATGCGCACAAGTTGAGGAGGAGAAGCTGCTAGGAGACTATCTCTTATCTTGGTGATCTTTGTATTGGTGCTTATTCTATCTCTGAGGAAGTTGCGCAAGTTTTTCACCTTCTTGGTTTTCCTCGGTGAAATGCTTTGTGTCTCTTGTCTCTTGTGTTTGATATGTTGTACATGTTGTTCTCTCAGTTAAGATCCTAGATCATATTGAATTAAATGATGAAAATCTAACATGGTATCAGAGCTAGCCTAAAGGAAGGCATTGTATGGAATTTACGACACTTGTTGCACTTGCGGCAAATTGGAAGCTAGGGCTTGGTATAGTAAAAACCAGTCATCGTAGAACTTTCGCTATAAATCAGTTTTGGTGAAGGTTCAGGGTCTGAATTTTTTACAGGACGAATATCAGACACAGATGTATCCTGTGTAAGAATTTCAGCCTCAGATTCGTTGTACTTTGTGAGATATGATTCGTACAAGTTAGGGTTTCAACCTCTTCCAGAATGCAGACCTAAACAAGTGACCTAGGCACAAAGGTCATATCGCGAACTAGGAAGATCCAAATGGAATTCCGTAAAAAGTGGCAGTTCGCTATGTTGTTTCATCCCATAAACAAGTCATGTTGCGACACTTAGCATATCTCTCTCATGGAGAATCCATTGAAGCTCAGATCTATGGGGTTGGAAAGATGACAAGTCAATTTACCACAAGCCGAAGTTTCAGACCCTGAGGATCCAAAATTTAAGAGATACATCAAAAACAATATGGCATATATTTCTGTCAAAACAGAATTGGATTCTGGGCATTTTCATTTTTGGCTTGTCACTGCTGTGGGAAATTAGGGCTTTTGATAGAAGTGGAATTTTGGAGTGCTCTTAGCACATGATTGCTCTCCTCAGCAAAATCAAAATTTGGAGACCAAGATCGAAGTTTTGGTTTGGGTAGAACCGCGGGATCTATCAAACCCTAGTTTGGTTTTTGGACCAAAAAAAACCAGAAAACCTAATTTTGACAGAAGTTGCAGATCTGAAATTCGTAGGTCATTTTTAAAGGGTCAATTTTTGGAGTTTTCAAAATCTCAGCACACCAGCTTGCTTGCCTCAATCAATTGCATCTCCCTGTCAAGACAGAAGTTTGAAATTCCAAGTTTGGATTTTTAGGGTTTCTCTACCAAACCCTAGCCAGCTCCAGATCTAGTTTAAGCAAATCAAAGTGTATAGGATTGGGTTAATCGTAGAAGAGAATGAAATGGACACCTACATAAGTGAAGAAGTTCCAATTCCAGAGGGAGATGAGGCTAAGGCCTTACATAAGAAGACTTCAAGCAATCCCGACAGGTATGACTTGAGGAGATACAGGTATGTTTTGAAATCTGTTCATGATTAAGTTTGTCTTCATATTATTGAGGTTAGTACAATCTTGATTAATTTTAGACTTGTCTTATCACCTTAGTAAAAATATGAATGCATGTGAATAATAGAAGACATTCATTGATTAGGGTTATGACACTTATGATTGTACTAATGCACTGTGGTGTTGTATGAGGATGATGTTGTCCGCTAACATGGAAGGTACATCAAGAAAAACAAATCAAGTTCTAGATCAAGAACATATGACCATGGTGACATGAAGACAAAGACTCATCCATAGAAGCTCTACTTATGAGGTATGTATAATTTGGTTCTACAATGCTTAACTTATGAGATATGCAGGTTACTAGCACAAGGTCTCTAAATCATTGAAGAGAACAAAAAAGACATTGTTTGGATATGTTAGAACATGATAATCCAAGTATGTTTTTCCTATATTAAGTTAGAATCCTACCTTGTATTAGGATCTTAGATAAGTATACTTTTGTATGATTATTCTTGAAGTTATAAGTTTAAGTAATCAAGGGTTTATGCATATTATGTTTCTTACTTTGATTGAAGATATGACAAACCAGAAGAGTCCTTGTTAAAATGCCCACATAAGATCCAAAGAGATGATGTAAACCTCACAATGAAAGAATTTAGGAATAATAGAAGAAGAGAGAAGCAATAGAACATAGATCCAAAGGAGCTCTGATAGAGGCAGGATAATTACACATGTTACATTAATCTGAATAGTAAACTGGTAAATATACAATGCTGAGGATTCGAATTCACTAGGTGTAATTTGAATTGGCCTTCATGCACAAATCCGTAATCAGTGGAGAGTCATCAATGCACAAGTAATGGTCAACTGGGAGTCAAACTGATTCTAACTGAGTGTGATTGGTGTAACTGGCACATGGAAGCACTAATGTAGTGAAGGAAGCTCAGTGGAGGGCACAAATGGAGCTAACTTGAGTCAGAACAGGTTATCTAGTCACAGTGGAGGTCCATCGGAGTGATAAGATCACTTAAGAGTGAGTTAAGCCTAAAATCAGGGAGTGAACTCAGTTAACTGAACTAAACTGGACTGGTAGGTGAAAAAAGGCGCCCTTCCCATGCAGTAAGTGAAAAGAGGGCGCACTAAGCTCTAGGAGAGCTAAAAATGAAAATGACAGAAATGCTAGAAGGACTAGGATGGAGTATAGGAATATCATAACACCCCCCCTTAATCCATCCTGGGCCCTGGTAACTAGGACCAAAGGTCACCCATACAATCAAAGAAATGATAGAAAAACAAAGAACTGTCCATAAACCGAGGAAATGGGAAAAACCTCATGGGAAAAATACCCCCCCTCAAAAGAACAATAAATAACTCAAAGAACCATCATACTATGCAGAAAAGAAAGAAGCTTTCATCAGTGAAAACTTTTGCAAAAGACTTGGCAAGTTGATCCCCTGTAGGAATCCAAAGTAGAAGCTAGATCTGGATCTAGTCTCTTGATATGCCTCCCACTGTGTGGAGAATGTGTTGGACAAAGCAACTCTTTCAGGAACTCTTTCTGTAACTGGAGCGAATGGAACATGAGGAGTCTTCCCAAGAGATGGAAGAGAGTACCCCATCATCATGATGCATCTCTCATGGAGCGGTGGATGGCATAATGCAAGATTGGCATGATGCTGAAGTCTAGTAGTTCTGTGAATAGATAAATCAACAACTATGTTCTCAGTGGTAGCAAGGACTGTGTGAGCCCATATTGACCTTGAATCTGGACTGAGAATAGGTGTTGGTTCTGGATCTGAATCTTGAACTATGATCTCAACATCAAGATCTTGATCTTCTTCTTCATTAGAAGAGGAGTCATTGTGATCTTCATCAGAATCTGAAGGAATAGTCAGAGAGAAAGGCATGAAGTGTGAGAACTCATATGCCTTTGAGGCATGATTAGCAATCACATTCGCTATAACCTTTCCAGTGGAGATTACTGTAATCTCTATTATGTTTAGACCAAAAATTACTTGCTTTGGTGATCCTGTATGAGTCATTTGATATACTGACAACAAATTAGATGTTGAAGAAGGAACAAATAAAACATTTTTGAACTTACCATGCTCCAAATGAACTATACCCAATCCTTTGGCAGAAATCTGAGAGTTGTCTCCCATGTGAATGGTAGGCCCATCTTGGAGATCCAAAGAGGAAAAGGATTCTTCAGAGGCAACCATGTGGTTGGAGGCTCCAGAATCTATGAGGAGGGCTTTTGACTTTGAAAAACCAGCCATCAATGCATGGCAATCATCAGATCCACTTCCAGAATCAGACATCTTTGCTTCTTTTGGAACAACAATTTTGTTTTGTTCAAGAAGCTTGGTTAGAAGATCAATTTTCTTGTGCATGCAGGCTTTCTCAGGATGGTTTCCTCTCTTGCAGTAGCAACAATTTGGTCTCTTTTGTTTGTCATTCTTGGATTTTGATGGCTTCTTGTCTTTGTCTTTTTGCCTCCCTTTTGCATTCGCTCCACTTGCTTCACCAGCTAGAAGAGCAAGAACTTTGGAAGTGTTTATGGCACCCATTTCAAACAATTTGTCCTCTTCTTGAATGAGGGCTTGAATGAAGACTTCTAAGGTAGGAAACTTCCATCCAGGGATTGACATTCGCCTAGAATGGAAAGTAGATACAAAGACAGAAAATTGAGATCCAAGTTTGCTCAAAATGGAGAGCACCAATTACTCATCACTTTTAGTGATGCCACAATGCTTGCATTGTAAAACCAAATTTTTAAATTTTGAGAAGAATGCTTGAATGCTCTCGAAATTGCTAGGTTGTAGGGCAACCAATTCATTTTCAAGAATATGGCCTCTTAGCCCATCTTGTTTGCCAAAAAGACTCTCCAATTTAGTCCATAACTCATTTGGAGACTTCAATCCTTCAACATGGAACAATAGATCTTTGGACATATGAAGGCATATGAATCCAAAAGCTTCATCCAATTTATTTAGATGCTTGACTCTCTCTACAGCTGTATGTGGTATGGCATCTCTTTCATAAACCAATCTTTGAAGCCCTTTATGCATCAAGTGAATTTTCATCTCACCCTTCCATTTGAACTAACTGAAGTGAGTGAGGATCATAGGAGAAAGAGAAAAAGAAGCATTCAAATTGCTCATCTTGACTGCTGGAACAAGTGCAAATAGAAACTGCTGAATCTGTTGTTGCAACTGCTGGAACTTCGAAATACCTACAAAAAACTCTCAAGAATGGAGGTAGAATATACTCTCAAATGGCTCTGATACCATGTGAAAATGCCCACATAAGATCCAAAGAGATGATGTAAACCTCACAATGAAAGAATTTAGGAATAATAGAAGAAGAGAGAAGCAATAGAACATAGATCCAAAGGAGCTCTAATAGAGGCAGAATAATTACACATGTTACATTAATTTGAATAGTAAACTAGTAAATATACAATGTTGAGGATTCGAATTCACTAGGTGTAATTCGAATTGGCCTTCATGCACAGATCCATAATCAGTGGAGACTCCTCAAAGCATAACTAGGAGTTCACCTTCTCATCAGTGAAGTCATCAATGCACAAGTAATGGTCAACCGAGAGTCAAACTGAGTCTAACTGAGTGTGGTTGGTGTAACTGGCTCATGGAAGCACTAATGTAGTGAAGGAGGCTTAGTGGAGGGCGCAGATGGAGCTAACTGGAGTCAGAACAGGTTATATAGTCATAGTGGAGGTCCATCGGAGTGATAAGATCAGTTAAGAGTGAGTTAACCCTAAAATCAAGGAGTGAACTCAGTTAACTAAACTAAACTGGACTGGTAGGTGAAGAAAGGCGCCCTTCCCATGTAGTAGGTGAAAGGAGGGCGCACTAAGCTCTAGGAGAGCTAAAACTGATCTGAAGGAAGCTCTTGGGGCTACTTTGCAGAAGGCTAGGTGCTGGTACTGATAACTAGGCTGCATGCAAAATGCATGCAAACCCTAATTTTGCATGCATGACTGAAAATGAAAATGACAGAAATGCTAAAAGGACTATGATGGAGTATAGGAATATCCTAACAGTCCTATGGTCAAATAAGAATATGCATGAGTAAAAGAAGTCTTACCTAAAACCTTGAATACGAATGCTTGTGATAAATTACCTGGGTATGAAATGACCATGACCATACATGTTTAAGATTATTTAGAATCATAATGCTTTGATAGTATTGAGATTAAACTAATGAATGTATGATTATGTCTGAGATCTTGAGGATGACACAATGATGACACTAGTGCACACTTAAGCATGCATAGTGGTCCAGGATGGATATAAGTTCAAGGACAGATAATCCATGAAGCAAAGATCAAGAGGGAGCACACTCCAGTAGTACCTGCAAGGAAGCAAAGATTGAGAGGGAGTCCACCCAACAACCAAACAAAGATAAGTATTTGAATTGTCATTTCTTGTATATATGATTACTTAAATGATGTTGTTCAGTCATGTACATACTTATGTTCCTAGATTTAGGAAGTAAATTATGCATATTAGAAAAGTTGTATTAATGAACAAGATACTACTAATATACAAGTAATGGGTAAGTGGCCTATGGTACTGTACAACATTCCATTGCTACTTATCTAAAATGAAACCTTTTTGTTGACATGTTGGGAGTTGTGCACACTCTTAACAATATTCTGGTAGAGATGGAAGGCATCTAGAAAGTTACGGGATATGGATAAATGTTGTATTGAAGAATTGTCTAAGATAATTGCATCACTGTATGACATATGTCTTTATGTGTAAGATTTTGTTCTGAAAACTATGAGAAGTTTCTAATCATGCAAATGAATTTGACTTGTAGGAAAGATCATGTACAATAATACACAAAAGAAGGACAACGACATTTGTTGCAGCAACGAAGTTCAAGGAAATCACCTATTGAAGATATTGAAGCATCTGAAATTCCCAGGATCTGGGATGCAGTAATTGAAGGATGCCATGATCAAGGAGTACCAGTCGATCATGAAGAATGATGTCTGGGATGTGGTCCCAATTCCAGAAGGGAAGTCCGTTGTGACTTCCAAGTGGATCTACAAGATCAAGCGTGCTGCAGATAGGAAGAGCACTTCGGGGTGTTGCTTCAGTATGGGATCAGGAGTGATCTCTTGGTTTAGCCGGAAGCAATACTATGTAGCACTAAGTACAGTCAAAGCAGAGTATGTCGCAACTTGTTCGGCCAGTTGTGAGGCAGTATGGCTTAGGAAGCTATTGTCTGATTTATTTGATCTCGAGTTGGATGCTACTTGTATCTTCTGTGACAACCAGAGTTGGGTGAGGTCGTTTGAGAACCTGGTGGTCCATGACAAGCCGAAGCATATTGAGATCGAGTATCACTATATCAGGGATATGGTGCAAAGAGGAGCAATGACGCTCCTGTATGTTGCGACGGACGAGCGGATAGTAGATGTGTTGACCAAGCCACTAGCCAGGGTGAAGTTCGAGTACTTCAGAGAGAGGCTTGGTGTTCTTCAGATCGAAGATACTTCCAAGAAGAAGTGATGGGACATAGATGTAGGAGCCTTTCCAAGCATGGTGGCAGGCGGGTCCTGTTATCACCTAAGCTGTAGTTACCCCTATGGATGGATCCAGTCATGGATGGCAATAGGGAAGGGCAACTCAAAAGGTGCAACCACGATCACCTCGACCTCCAATATATATATGGTTGTCACGCCAGTCGAGGCAACCTTCGCTTTATGTTATCTAGCCCAGACAACAAAGGGGGAGACCCGATCTACTCCCGACAGGAGAGATCAAAACCAAGACACCAAATCAGGGTATTTCTAAGTGAAGTTAGGCGTATGGTTTATCCTAGACCTAAGGGTGAAGTCACAAGCCAAGTGAGGGGTTCAATAGGTATAGCTTTGGTTCATAGTTGATGTAAGAGTGACTTATAATGTTTGTAGTGAGATCTAGGGCTAGTGTACTAGTTCAATGTTGGAAAGTCCACTGCCTTGGGAACTGTGTCCAATGCAGGGTAGTTAAGGGTTGTATTGGGGCTAACTAGTACAGATGACAAGTTTGACCATGATATATGATAGCTTCAAGGGTTTGGTTCAACATACATAGGTCAATCCACAAGTCAATCCAACCATCTAGGAAAGTCGAATTAACTTGGATAGAAACCAGTGCCTTGGGAATTGGGAAGTTGAGTCAAAGTAGGGTTGACTTGTGGTTTAGGACTCCTAGTACTTGGGACAAGTGGGCAATAGAGGTCTTGATGGATGAATGGGTCTAGATCTAGGTTTGACCCAAGTGGACCACAATCCCTTAAAACAAGGAATGCAATCCCCAAGGCAAGATTTGACAAAGTGACAGTCTAGACCTAGGTTTTGAATTATTCCGGTTCTAAATCTCCAAAAATCTCAAGTACCCAGTTCCTGGAAGTGAGTCAACTCACTTCTCCAAGGTGGTGCGACTTTGCCCAAGGAGGCTAAAAAGTGGGATTAAGTGGGTCAAATCAAGTCGGATGGCATCCAAACTTTAGATCCGGGTAGATCGGTCAGGTAGGAGTATGGATCTATAATTTCGTGGTAATCCAACGGTTAGATCTTAGTAGATATGAGTTTAAGGGCTCCAAGTGGTCCAAAAAGGGGATTAAATCCCTCAAAATGTGGAATGGGGCCCACAAGGTAAATTTCAGAAAAGTGACAACCTGGGTGTATGTTATTTGATGTGTAGATGTCAAATCAAGTGGAATCTCAAACACCCATCACCTAGATCTAGGTCAACCGGCTCAATCAGTGAAGTGCGCCTTGCTTGGGAGAAGCCAAGTTGGTATGGGAGAGGGGTCAAACGGAAGCCAATCCTCACCAAACTATAGATCCGGGATGCCGTGGATGCTATAGAGGTGGGTTTTCAATATTATGCCCAATAACCCACTAGATCTAAGTAGATCTGAGAAAAAGTAAAAATGGGGTTTTGATTAATTAGGGTTTTAAGTGTTTTTGACAATTGGATAGATCATGGAGATAGAACTTACCTTGAGATCATACATGAGTGATGTGGATGAGATGCCTTGATGTTGAGGAAGATTCCCGCAGAGATCAAATGAGAGATTGTTGATTTGCTTGCCGATTTGATGCCCTAGCCCACAAGTGCGCCTTCCTCTACCTGTCAAACCAAGGAATAAAAATTCAATGAGTAAGATCAAGTATGGAAGAAATACAAGAGAAATGCAAATAGTAACATGAAATAGAAGGTCCTGGGACAGTAATACTCCCTGTTACCAACGAAGAGCTCCAAAGAAGAAGTAGGGAGAGTCTTCCCCTACCAATACCTCCTCCTCCAAGCAAATCGGCCTCCACCTGTAGATGCAAAAATCGTGGTACAAAGATATGGCAAACAAGATCTTCAATAACTCAGTGCAAAGGAAGAACCAACGAACGAACACCAAAAACATTCACCACAACACTGGAGATAGATGCAATAATAATTTTCTATTCCAATAATCCAGAGCCAAAAGTCCCTTTACAATGAGAAGCTCTCTCCTTTAAATAGGAAGGAGAGGCACCAAAACCCTAACCACTTTTTGGATGAGTGGCTAAGATTAAAAAATACAAATGTCTAATCAATGGTTGAGATGAGCTCAACAATAAAATACATGGATCACTAATAAAATGTAAGTGGACAAAATCGCCCTACAAGAGGGGAATCCCACCAAATCATGATGACAAAATATCATAAGAGGCTTATGGTGGGTCCAAGGGGTAATTTTATCCCTCCTTGGTCAATCCCCATAGCACAATAACCCAAAAATAATCATGAATGTACCAAATCGTGCCTCCATAGTGAAGTCGTGGTCCTCAAAAGACCTCAAAAAATCCACAGAAAGTGCCATAAGTGATGGATGCGGGCCCTGATGAAGCCGAAACTGCTGGAGAAGGTGTGGAAGACCCCGATCTATCATCACTGATCATCCCATGCCATAACTTTGCCTCAGTAGCCCAAATCGATTTCCTCAATAGCCATTTCTACCAATCCTGAAATGCCTCGGGAAGCGTGAAACTGCCCCAAACAGCCTCCTGGAGTGCTGGCGCTGTCAAGGTGAGGGCACCAGTGTGTCCGAGAGGGGGGTAATATGGTAAAAACAAGTGGCTGGACCACCCCCTCCATCATCAGCGCCCTAGGTCAACCGAATAAAAGTCATCTCTGCTCCGACAGGGCCTCCAACAGACCAAAACTGCACTGGGACAGCCTACTGAGGCTCAATCATCACTGTAAGTGCCCGGAACTGAAAACAAACTGTCCCATTGAACTCAGAAGGTCCAAATCTATCCAAGATGTGTACTCATACACTATATGAGTCTCTGCATGATCAAAATAAATATCCAATATACCGGAACAAGGCCAATAATAATGCTCTGTAAATGATCCAACACTGCTGTAACCCAAGAATCATCATCATAACCCTGTAGCTGCTGCATAGAACCATCATGTATGTGTATATAGACCATATATCATCTATCCATATCATCATAAGGTCTAACATCTCATGTCCCATGGTCCTCCATGGTCAAACTAGGTCTAACCAAGACCAAATATAACTCAGACCATCATCCAAGGCTGCTGCAAAGTGTCAAGGTTAATACATGCTCTACAACTTATTCAAATAGCAATTATAACACATAATGATCATAACTGGCAATCTACATCCAAATATATAGTGTCGTTAATTATTATTATTACTCAGACTAGACTTTCAGGATCATACTCACTTCATAGTTGTGATCAATTTGCTAGTGAAGGGTGAAGGCTAAATTAACTGGCTAGGCTAAGGGATGACTTAACTGTCTTGACTTGGTGACACTTTGGCAAGGGAAAGGGAATACACCATAGTATATACTGAATGAGCAATAAAACAGGGAATGGCGGTATCTCACAAATGGATGAGTTGTTTAAAGAGGGTTTATTCACCTTCACAGATGCGCACAATCCATAATACAAATAAGGCCAGCAATTGTTTAGATATAGCATTTAAGTTCCATTGCTTTTTGGGCCTGAGGTTTCCATAGCCTTGATCTATGTGTGTTTACAAACACATTGCATAGATTTACATTTTTTTCTTTAGGCTTTCTGCTGCAGGTGTGTTTTTAAGGCACTTGTTTACCTGAGCACTTCTAGGTGTGTCATGGACAGCTTGTTTACCTAGGTATTTATTTTCCACAAGATATAACATTTTATTTTCATTGCCATGTTCATTTGGCATGCCTCTCATTCATGTGTGTTTAGAAACACATTGCATGAATGGGATTTTCATACAAGATATAACATTTCATTTTCCAGATTTTGTATTGATGGCAGCACTAAAAGTTTCAGGTTTAGCCAACACAACCTTAGTGACTAGGGGGAATTCACAAGGAACTCCAACTCACCATAGGTAAGTTTTGTCACCAACTCAGAGCCGAGACACAATAAACAGGGAAGCTCATCCAATACAGAGGCTATAGCGGGGAAAAGTCCTCCATGCCACTAGTCAAGTAGTAAGTCAGGGTGATAATCTAAAAGGTAGGCCACGGATGGATGAAGACAGTGAAATGATGGAGCCAACACTAGCAAGCCAAAGTATGGTGTAATGATCACCTCTATTCTTCCTAAGGAGGGTATGTACCAATGAGTATGAATAGTGAACTTCTAAGTCTGAGTAGGGACAGTATAATATAATATAATAGGTCAACCAGGTCCATATATCTATATGATCGCCAGATCATGACACTAAGTGCTAAGACATGCTATAAGAATAAGTATAAAAGCAATCTAACCATAACACTATGATATACCTGCTGAGTCATATACCTGAAAGCTCATCAACCTGTACCATCATCTGTCCTCTGAGACTGCTGCTGTAACTCTGGGCACTACTGTCTGCTCTGTACCAATGGTATAATGGCTACATCGGTCATCTCTCTGAGTGTCCTGAAACTCAGTCATGGCATGGGGAATGCAACTGCTGTCCACAATCTGATAGTGATCCAATATAGATGCTCATCTCGGCATCTCAAATGCAAGGGAACTGGCTGAATAGTGTACTGGAATGAGAAAAATAATGTATGGTAGCCCGGCTACTACCATTTTGAATCTCAGATCTACTGAGATCTAGCCATTGGATGACCTTGATCTTCAAAACTCACCTTGCTTTACACATTGACATCCCTGATCTACAGTTTGGTGGACATCCGACTCCATTTGGCCCATTTTCCACGGCATTGATCTTTCTCCAAGCCCTCACGACTTTCTTAGGTTGGTGAGTTTGCTTGGGGTTTGATCTTTGTCTTGTTGCTTGCACACCTAGACATTGTCATATCCTTTCATCAAGCACAGCTAGAAATCCCTAATTGTCAAATCTCTGATTTGGGACACATTCCCTATTTTAAGGGTCACGTTTCCCAAGGCAGTTGATTTTGACATTTTGAAACTAGCTTTGAATCCTGGAATCATACTAAAACCTTGAATCACTGTGTGTCATCTTTCACTATCATAGCATACCTTTCCTAAGCGTCCACAGTGGTCCTAACTCCTCATTTATAGGGTTCCATACTTATCACCCTACGTACTTCATTAGATTGATTTGATCTGGTGATTGGGTTGATCTCTCCTATCGGGAGTAGATTTAGGTCTCCCCCTTGCTATCTTAGCTTTGATAGCTAAAGCGAAGAGTGCCTTGGTTGGCTTGAACACCATCCATTTGGGAACTAGAGCTCTCTTGGTTCACCACTCTAGTTCCCTATCCCCTCTACCATCCACCTTGGATCCACTTGTAGGGACAACTACAATATTGGTGATGACAGGCCCGCTCGTAGAGATGATGAAGACCTACATGGAGGCTAGGCCTACATCCAGCATGAAAAAAAGGTTGGCTCTGTAGAACTTCCTATGACGAGAAGAATTGAGAGATAGCACCAGTGATCGAGATGACAAGTACAGCAGTAGTGACGATGATGCTCCAGTGATCGAGTGACGATGATCCAACTCCAGTATTAAAGACTTGTGCCTATATGTATTGATGACCTGTGTCAAGATAATACATCCATGTTAGTTGGAGCTACCATGATGCAGATCCATTGTCAGAGACCTTGAACCAATCCTTACATGAGTTGAGCAAGGCCACAAAGTCATGATCAATGCTGGCACATTATATTTTTCAAAACTAGCCAAAGTAAGGAGCATCCTCTAGGATCTCTTGTCATTGTTGATCCCCATGTTATCCACCTGTTATCACACAAAGTGTATCTGCCAACTAGAGGGATCCTATATAGGACGGTAGAAGAGGGCAGTTAACCGGTGACACTTGCAAGGACCTCATTCACCACTGGATAAAGAGGTTGTCACACCGAACGGGCACTTGTCACTTTAGATCAAGCCGAAGCAAGATCAAGGGGAAGACCCTAGCCAGCCAATGAAGGCTAGCGAACCTACTCAAGGTACTCTAGGATGATATAGAAATGGGAATGAGAGTGAGATCAAGAGTAAGTTGATCTAGATAAAAGGAATATGTGTGGCCTACGGAGTTAAGGCTTGGTTGAGGAGGCCTAGGAAAGAAATAAATGTTCAACCAAAGAGAAATCTGCCACTATTGAGTTTAGATGAGTAGATCTAGATAGATCTAGTGCCGATCTAAAAGACCCAAATGAGATCTACCTAGGGTTTAGTCAAATTGGAGTGAGGTGGGGCCCACTTGATAAAATAAAGCAAGGAAAGACACTAGAATGATTGTTAGGTGATACATATGGAGGTTTAAGCAAACACTAGCAATACCCGACTGACAGATCTACAAAAATGACTGAAAACCCACAACTGCATCCTCCCCAAGAGATGGTCCGTGTCTGGATTTGTGGGCAAATGGATTCGGATCTTCACCAAACTTGGTCTCTAAGGTTTATTAATTATTTAAAAAGTGGGTTTTAAGTATTAAGCCCAAAATATCGTTGAATCTATCAAATCTAGAAAATGAGGGTTTGAAACTTGTGAAAATGAGTGACAAATGGATCAATGTAAATAATATCACTACGTACCTTGTAGATCTTAACTCAATTGCTTACAGCCTCCAAGTACATTGATGATCCTTTCACTTAGTTACAATTTCGAGTGAGATCCAAGTGGTCCTGAGCTAAAACGTGTAGATCCAAGGAGGAAATGTGCCTTCTTCACCTGCAAATTCAAACAACCCAAGTTAGATTTCATCCACAAATGAATGAAGAACTATGCATGACATCTCAAAGAAAATAACTCAATGGACGAAATCACAATTGGCTACTCCCTGAGAGATTAAATGATTTTCCCAAGAAGAGATGGGGAAACCTCACAATCGCACCTCCAAGCAAGTCGCAACCTACAAAAGATCAATTCGGCCTCCACAACAACAATGTCGAAATCACATGAAACTTACTGAGATGTCTAAGAGAGAGGCATTCTAATCATGTACATCAAAGCAAGAGAGAAAGACAGCTGCAAAATAGTAATAATATTTTTATTCTAGAGCCAAAAGTCCCTTTTACAAATGGTGAGAGTGGATATAAATAGCCTCTCACAATCCAAAACTCTAAAGTCCCAATAGTATGGACGACTAGTATCAAAAGATACAAATATAAGATCAATGGCTAAGATGAGTCGATCAAATAATACACAGATCACTCATGACTAAAGGGGGCATCCTCCCTCAATGACGCCCTAGGGGGACGTGAGACACATAACATGACTAGGGACACAACATGACATCATAGCATGGTGGGGGGGTCTAGGATATCATATATTCACTAGACTAATGGCACACTTACATCAAAATAATATAACATGTGATAAAGTGTCAAAAGACACTAGGACATGTGTCCAAAAATACAATAATAAACCCCCAAAATGATGAATGGGAAGACCTATGGGATAATGTGTGGACCCCACTGATGCCGGAGACCAAGTCGAAAGGTGTGGAAAATATCATCATGAAGTCTCGAACCAATCTCATGACATTTCCTTACCCCACTGAGCCAAATGGATTTCCTTTGCTAGCCATTTTATTGCTGGAAAACCACCTCTAAAAGTACAAAAATTCTTGTAACTCCCTGCCATGTGCCCCGGGCACAAAACTTACTGCACCAAAATGTCAGGAGATGGGGTAATATGGTAATAACGACTCGTTGGACCCCATATCCCCTCAAGAGCGCCCTAGGAGAACATAAATAATCAATGAAAGTTCTGGACAGGCCATTTACGCATGGCAAACTGAAGAAAAGTGGTAATATGATCATATCATCACCTGACACTGGTCGGAACTGATAATTGAGTTTACCAATGGACTCAGAATACTCAAATCCACTATTTATGAGTACTCATACACCATGTAACCATCAAGTGATACATCTGTAAGCTCATCCATGCTCAGAATAATAAAATAATGGCTTATAAATAATAATAATAATAATAATAATAAATCCACCAAACCATCATCTGAAAGAGCTGACTAAAGCATGGAACCCTCTAATGGGCACAAAGGGACCATGAATAATCCATCTCAAACACTTTCGACCAATACTCATCCCGGACCCTGCGGTTGACTTGGTAAAACTGGGTTGACCAAGTCAACACTGATCGTAATAATGATCCAAACCACAAATAATTGTTGTTGCTAGTACAAATGGATGAGATATGCTCTTCAATTAGATCAGTAGCAAGACCAAAGTATAAAATGATGTTTAACTGGCATGATCATGTAAATATAATAATAATAATAAGTCCATATCAAAGTAACCAACTACTATAAACAGGAACCTCTAGTGTATACTCATTTACAGACTAGGCCAATTTGCTAACCATGGGTGACAGTGGAGAAACAAGGCTAGGACAAGGGAAAATACTTGACAACCTCAACACTGCAATCTCTTGGATAAGGGAACAAGGAAATACCACCTACACATATGCTGGATAGAAAAACATAGGAGATGGAGGTGTCTCACAAATGGGTAGAGTGATGAGGCTGCTTCCAAAGGACTCAATAAAAGCAACCTTTTTAGCAATTTCATTTATTTGTCAGCTTTATTCACTTTCAGTTTTAGCATTTAATTCACTCTATAGATTTTCACTAGCCAGCCTCCAAAAGCAGGTGCCTTGAATGGCCTTTTGGGCCTCAGATATGACTTGATATGACCTCCATTTCCCGCCATTGTCCATAGGTGCAATGGAGTGACCACCCTGTTTCTCTATAGGGGCAAACAGCCTTACATCAAACAAGGATGAGTGCTCGTCCTTTGGCCATGTTACCAACTTATTTGTACCATAGTTGGATTATCTGAAGAGCCGCCATTTGACAAACATGATGAATGTTTGTGCTCCAGTGTATCAGATGATCCAGCGTTTGTGCCTAGCCAGTTTTGGCTAGTCAGTTTTGTTTTTCAGTTGACATGACCATGGCCCCATGGGATTTGTAATAAAGTGTGCTAGTAGATTTGAGTGTCTCGATCACCCATGACTTGATTAAGCAACTAAGGTATTCCAGGGAGTTTTTTCCCTTGTCTAGCCGAGCTATAATCGATGAGGTTTTCTCCCGCTTCCTCCAAAGCTGGAATGCCCGATTTTGAAAATTTTAGCCATGGGGGGTTATTAGAGTCCAACTGATGTATATAAGCCTAATAGACACTATTGGAATAAGTGTCAGTCATGTCCTAGGTCCCTGGAACCCTCAGAAAAATTTTCGAAAAAATTTTACCAGGTCCTCTGGTTTTGGGTTTTTAATTATTTTTTAATTTTAATAAATTTCTCTATAGTTTAAATAGAGAAATTTCAATTTGTAATATGTTAGTCATCCGGGATCCGAATTCAATGATTGAAGGCTCCAGACTTAAGCCAAAAATCATTCATGATCCCTGGACCAGTTTATCCTAAGTTTCAGATGTCAATTAGGCCTCATAATTAATAAATTCTCAAAAAACCCAGTTATAGAGAAATTGTTAATTAAAATAATAAAAATGATTATTTTGGAGATAATCCAAATCTCTCCAAAATAATCCAAATAGAATAAAATAAAAGGCTAATTGACATGGCATTGGACATTAATGAAGATTCCAATCATCTCAGTCATCATTCAGTCGAGTATACAGTCAGCACAATCTTATCTTCACCAAGCAATTCGCCCTCCCTCATGCAAAAGTCGAGTTTATGATGTGGCAGAAGTTTGGTGGGTTGATTGGATTGGAATAAATGTCAAGGTGGGCGCGCTCCTCAATTAGGGGCCACCTCATGCATTGGCTCTCATTAAAACTCGAGTTGACACATCTACTACACTCCAAGCTTGCTCCATCACTAGCATTCACGCCCTCCAAGCTAGCTCACATCAACCACCTTTGGAGTTCGAATTTCACACTTGGCATTTGATGAATGGAGGGTGATACTTCCAATGGTTAGATGGGGGGCGCCTTGCCTAGGTGGAGACCACCTCCACATCCACATAAGCTCCCAACTCGACTTGTGATTGAAGTTAACTCCAAAGCTTGGCATTTAGTTGGTGTTGACAGAGACTTGGATTGGAATTCGACTTATGTTATGTGCCATTGGCTTCTCTTGTGCCAATTCGATTTAGGTTAGGCTAGGATTTTGTATTTGCTATAAAGAGGATGCCTTTTGGCCATTCTCTCATGGAGATTTTGAGCATGAACACTCTGCCAAAATATTATTGTAACATTTGTTTGATTCTTCAATAAAATATTGACTTTGGAGGTCCATACAAGAGCTTTGGGGTTGTCTTTCACATTGCTTGCTGACATCTTTCTCACCTTATTCCTTATCTCAAGTTTTGCATTATGTAGTATATGTTCTATAAATCTTAGAAATGTACTATTTGGTTTAACTTGTTTGATGTGTAAGGGTTTTGCAGGATTCACATAAGGTGGAGAACAACTTGGAGATCAAGTTACTCTTTGCATACCAATGGTTATTAGCACCTAATCAAACTTTCTTGAGGTTGCCAAAGGATTCTTTTATTTCAAGAGAAGAAACGAATACGAGAGTTTGGTCTCTTCCTCCATCAACAAGCATTTTCAAAACAAGTTGTCTTGGTTACCCTAGCTTTCATCTTCTAGCTATCTAGTTTTCTCCATTGTCTCCCCTTTTTGACTTGATTTGCTAAACCTTACTCTTCTCCATTCGTCCAACTTATCTCTCCAAGCCTTCTTTTCCTTATCCATTCATCCTACCTCATTTTGTGGCCTCTTTTCCACCCTCTTTCCCTCCTACATCCTCACCTTGCTCCCATTTCTTTTCCCCTCACCATAGCATTCGTTTTTGTCTTCCTTAGCTCCTCTCATCCATCCCCTCCAAGCTTCTTTCCTCCCATTCGTCCATCCCAAAAGGAAGCCCTAAAAACACATAAAACACACAAAACGAATTGGTTAAGTTAGTAGTTAGACATCTTAGTTTGCTTTACATTGTTAGTCTTAGTTAATTTTTTGCATTTTAAATCTCATATTAGAAGTTTAGATCTTCCCTTTGAAAAGTCTATTGAGCACATAGGGTAGTGAAATATTGCATATAGCTTGCACTTGCTTAAATTTTCTTTTCTAGTTAAAAGATAGATCTTATATACCAAAAATATTTCAAAATTTTTTTATTTTTTGGATCTCTTTCCCATCATCCTTTAGGCATATGTTGTTTGCTGGTCCGTTTTACATTTATGCATGTTTCGAAAATAAAATCTCATAAATCTAGCTTTTAAAAGTCTTTTTATAAATCCTAGATCTAAGTAGTTTCAAGTTCTCTTTGATTTTCACTGACCTCTAATGGGTGTTTGTTGAGATTTCTCTTGAGCTTGTGTAGGTTACTTTGAAAGAGGGAGGTTGCTTTTGGAAAGCAAGATCAAACCAAAGAAAAGAGTTGAAACCAAATATCAAAACCAAGAAGGATCCAAACTGTGAAACTTCAAACCAAGAGAAGACAAAGTTTCAATACATACTCTCCTTTTTGTAAAAGCCATTTAGGGCTTCAAGCATTTTCTTTTCATAGTTTGTTTTAGTTTCTTGAAAAGTCCTTACAAGGGATCTCATTCCCAAAGGCATTTGTAAAGGATTAATAAAAAGGTTAAGTGGAGGAGTCCTCCACTTTTTGGGTTGTCTTCCCCATTTGGGGAAGAGTGTTGTGCTTGGTTAGTTTAGATCTTTCTTTTCCATATGCTTTAGATTAGCTTGTTATTTCATTTCTATACTCCATTTCCAAGTTTTGACTAAAGTAAGCAAACTTTGGGATTGCATCCCAAAGGCCACATAGCTTTGTGGTAGCTTCTCGTTCCCCAATAGCCTCCTTGCCGAAGTTCCAGCTAGCTGGAAAGTCTCAAGGACTAGTGGTTCTAGCGATCAAGGTAGATCCCACTTTTAGATCAATTATATTTGGTATAACACTAAGTTTGTTTTCAATTATTTTCAAAGCATCTTGTTATATCTTGCTATCATTATATTATTTCCAGTATTTTTAAAAGCTCCGCATTTGTTCTTAGAATTACAAACTGCTTATTTTTCATAAAAAGAACAAAAGTCTCTTGAACTTGGCCAAATCCAAGTCAAGAGCACTCTCTGTCGAAGAGCATTTAGTTGTTGCATTTCCCTTGCATTAGGCATTTAAATTAATTAAAGTCTCTTGAACTTTGGTCTTAAGACTAAGTCAAGAGCGCTCTCTATCGGAGAGTTGAACTGTGCTCTAATAATAAAATTTTCCAACTCATACCCCTCCATAATTAATTTATTTTGGTCGATTATCCAACACCCATATGCTCTGCCAACCTGAAAGGGTTGGGCTAGTACTCAGAAAGGTGTTGGATTTGTTAATCTTACAAGCGATAACCTAATAAAATTTTACCCCAACCAACGAATCGGCGTTGCTTTCGAAAGTTACTAAGGAAGTTTCCTGAAACAGGTGGTGCCGAAATCCCGCTGTCAAACTCAGGGGTGGTCAAGCCAATTGAACACTTACCCTTTTGCAATCTGGGTGGCTTTGACCTATCATCTAAGAGGTTACCAGTACTTTTTCCGGACTCTTACCAGTACTTTTTCCGGACTCTTGATATCCTTGTTCTTAACCTAATAATCAAGACCATTAAAACTTATAATTTACCAAGATAATTTGCACAACGATCTCACAAACAGTTATCTTTCAAGACCCACCCATTCAGCATCATATATGTGTTAAAGTTTTTACTCCATAAGGCACTGGTTCTCTTAATTCACTATTTTGATTAGGACCACTTGTCCTTGTGGATATTTTATCTTGTGAATGCTTTATCTGATTATCAAGTCTTGAAGAAAGCTGTAATCTCGTTATCTCATTTAGCAACGTGGATTGCATTATTATCTTGTGTTTATCTCATTTGTAAATTGGTCTCATCACAGTAACTCCTAAACAACACCCATCCGCATCACTTCATCAAAAAACATTATAAAACATACGAGCCTTAGTGAAACTCTTTGTAGGGAGTACCCCCCTTGGCTTCGTTAGGAGTTAGCCTAAACGAAGGAGCTAGGATTTAGGTGACAGTACCTAGCTCATTGCTTGCCCCCAAGGCCACACCTCTCCCCACTTTTAGTGAGAGAAACAGCTTGCGAAAGATTTCCGCTGCTGGTGTGCAATCTGGCGGACAACATCTCTGGCGCCATTGCAGGGGACAAATCTTTTTGTTCCTGGACGACCTTAGTTTTTTCTAGTTTGTTTTACCTTTTTGATAGATTCTAAATCTATCTGGCAACTCCACTGCCCTTTTTAGTTTTCCTTTTTTGGTAGATTTTTAGTTTAATCACTCTCTGAAATTAGACTTGGATCCACCTGGCAACTCCACTGTCAGTTAACACCTCAAGGTATTCAACTAGAAGAAACTCTAAAGGCTTGCTTAGTTTTATCCCTGAGCCTGAAAAGGTTTACAGGAGAAGACTAAACAAGCTTGCTTCTCATAAAATCCTTGAAGAACTTAGATCTAAGTCTATTTTAGACATCCACTCTTTGTTTCCAAAAAGTTTAGAAAATCTTGAAAATATAATAAATTGTCCTTCCGATACAATGGGTGAGTATTTTACTCAACTCAATATTTCTCAGATAGCAGGTCAACCCCATCGTCTTCTAGACAAAGCTGTCGAAAAACTTCCAACGTATACCGGCACTGATGCCACTACTACTGCTCAAAATCTTAGAAACTTCTCCAGATGTATTAATGCCTATATCAGTGACCCTGACAACCAACATGACGACGTTTATGTGAAATTGTTTGCTCTTTCCTTGGATGGAAAAGCTGGTGATTGGTATAGCAACCTACCAAACAACTCATTTACCCCCTTGGCTTCATTAGGACTTAGCCTAAACGGAGGAGCTGGGATTTAGGTGACAGTACCTAGCTCATTGCTTGCCCCCAAGGCCACACCTCTCCCCACTTCCAGTGAGGGAGACAGCTTTCGAAAGATTTCCGCTGCTGGTCTGCAATCTGGCGGACAACAAGCCACTAACTAGCTAATACAGATATATGTAGCTGTGTTTAGTAACATTGTTTTTGTTGACTTAGCATTCCTTTAGATATAACATTTAAGTTCCGATGCTTTAGTGTTTAGCAACACTGTTGGTAGGCATACTTGGTTTCGACGACTATAGGAGAACAATCACTTTGACTAGAATCAGACACTCCAGAGTCGAGACACAATGTAAACAAGGAAATTATACAACACAGAGGTCTAGGTGGGGAAGTACTCGAGATCACTAGCTAAAGTGTAAGTGTTATCACACAACTTGTAGTTGTCCCTAAAGGTATCCCATCCGGGATGGTAGAGGATATGGAAAACTAAAGAGGTGACCCAAGAACTACAACGGTTCCCAATGCAAGCTGGGTGTCACGATAACGGAGGCACTCTTCACTTTAGATCAAGACGAATCAAGATCAAGGGGGAGACCCTAGCCAATCAAATGAAGATTAGCTAACCCATGGGTTCCTAGGGAAATGTGTAAGTTGACTTACAGAAACCAATGTGTGAATTAGATTAAGTGGACCCAAGAGTTTAACTGTGGTTGAAGAGGCTTAGAGGTGACAAGTGTTTAAACCGATGAATGACTAAGGCCACTTATGAAGACCAAATGGATAGATCTAGCACCATGAAAATACACAAGTGGGGCCCACTCCTTAAAAAATGGAAAATGGTCCAAATAGGGCCCACTTGGTTGGATTAGGGGTGAGATGGCACTAAGTGGATGAGATGAGGTAGATCTATAGATCTAAGATGAGATAGACAACACCCACATATGGGATCTAGGAAAAGGCCACTAACCCAAGGAGTGGGAATTGCCCAAGGGAGACTAGTGCCTTGAGATGAGGGGGCAAATGGAGTCCAAATTATGCCAAAATGTAGATCAAGGTAGTTTAGGCAATTATCAAGGTGGGTTTAGGATGGCATGCCCCAATATGAGCTAGATCTCCATAGATCTAAGATGCAAAATGGATCACCAAGTGACCCAAGTGGGGCTCAATCCCTCAAATTGAGGAATGGGGCCTGTTATCAACTGATTTGTACAATAGTCGAAACCTTATTGAGCCGCCAGTGTTGGAACACATCAGTGTTCATTTCCAAAGTATCTGGGTTTCATATATTTGGGTCTAGCCAGTTTTGGCTAGCCGGTTTTGTTTTTTGAGTCGACATGACCATGGCCCCATGGGGGTTTGTAATAAAGTGTGCTAGTAGGGTATGAGTGGCTCGGTTCCCCATGACTGGATTAAACAACTAAGGTATTCCAGGGAGTTTTTTCACCTTCAGATTATACTTTGCTTCAGGCGAGATATAATCTCTTGGTTTTTCTCCCGCTTCCTCCAAAGTTGGAATGTCCGATTTTGGAAATTTTTGCCATGGGGGGTTATTAGAGTCCAACTATAATGTATAAACCTACTAGACACTATTAGAATAGGTTTCGGTCATGTCCTAAGTCTCTAGGACCCCCAGAAAAAAATTTCGAAAAAAAATTTACCAGTTCCGCCGAGTTTGGGTTTTTTAAATTATTTTTTAATTTAATAAATTTCTCTATAGTTTAAATAGAGAAATAATAATTTGTAATATGTCAGTCGTCCGGGGTCCGAATTTGGTGATTGATGGCTTGTTTCATAAGCCAAAAATCACACATGACCCAAGGACCAGCTAAACCCAACTTTCGGATGTCAATTCAGCCTCATAATTAATATTTTCTCTAAAAAGTCATTTACAGAGAAATTATTAATTAAAATAATAAAATCGAATATTTTGGAGATAATCCAAATCTCTCCAAAATTAATCAATTTGATTAAAATAAAAGGCTAAATGACATGGCAAAGGACATTTATGAAGGTTCCAATCAACTCCAAGTGATTCTAGTCAACTATCCTATCACCAGAAGATTATCCACTTGAGCTAATTCGCCCTTCCTCATGCAAAAGTCGATTTGATGTGGTGTCAAGTGTTAAATGGTTTGGTGGGTGTGCATTTAAGCCTAAGGTAGGCGCCCTCATGACTCATCCATCACCATTAGGCTTGGCTCTCCTTGCAAGTCGAGTTATTACCTACCCACACTCCACATGTCATCCTACCAACTAGCTCGCACTCTCCTCCAATCCTCACGTCAATCCTCATCAACCTCACGTTTATCCTAGTTGGAGTTTGTTTATTGGGTGGTGATACTTCCTATGCCTCACACAAAGTCGAGTCTTGCCACCTCTTCCTTCAACCTACCACAAACTCGCGTTTAGCCCTCCAAGCCTTGCCTTGATTGGAATTCGAACTACTTGTCCTTGCCAATTCGACCTAGGGTTTTAGCTAGTGTCTTTTACTATAAAGAGAGGCCCTTTGGGGTTATTATCTCATGGATCTTTTATGCATCGAAACTCTGATGAAATTGTAAGCATTTTTTACTGTTAATAAAGTTAAGACTTTGGAGTTAAAAAACGTGGAGGCTCTTTATGTGCATTGCTTCACTTGAGATCAAGGTGATATTGTTTTACATTTTATTTGAGGCTCTTAAGTTGTAGATCATGTTCAAGATGGCTAACAATCTAGCACAAGTAGCATGTATCTAGTTCTTTTCACTTGAATATTTTGTTTCATATATATTATCTATGCTTAAGGTTCTTGCAGGTATATCTTCACTCTACATAAGGCCAACGAAGTTCTAGCTTTATAGATCTGAGAAACAAGGGAGTTTGGATCTTCTCCATCAAACACTCAAAATACTTTCTTGGTTACTAGTCACTTTGATCTACCTTCATCTTGTGGAAACCCTTTCTAGATTTTGATCCAAAGTTGAAGTTTCTTGTCTTTCCAAGCCATAGATTAGTTAGCCATAAGGTTGAAGTTCCTTCAACCTTGGGGAATAGCTTGGGATTTGTTCCCTTGTGCTCTCTTCAACACTTGTTGTCGGCGTATCATCGGTTAACCGGAGGATTTCCAAGACAGTGTTTTTACACGGAGGATTTCCAAGACAGTGTTTTTACCCGGAGGATTTCCAAGACAGTGTTTTTACCCTCTCAAGTGTTCCACTTGAACTCTTTTGCTTTTATTTTGCTAGCCCTCTCCTCCTTGCCCTAGTTTTTTCCCTTCTCCCATTCGTTTTTACCATCTCCTCTCGTTTTTGTCTTTTAGCCTCTCCTCTCCATCCCATTCGCTTTTCCCTTCTCTTTGCTCTCGCCCTGTTTCTTTTCTCTACCCTTTCATTGCATTTGCCTTACCTCTTCCTTCTCGTCCCATCTCCATTTAGTGCCACATTCCTCTTCTTTTAGGTCTCTACCCTTCATCCTATTCGTCCTACCTGTTCCATCTAGCTCTCGTCCCATCTCCATTGGCCCTACATCCTCCCTCTTGTCTTACCACTTGCTAGCTCCCCTACACTCTCGTTTTTCCCTTTAGGTTGCTCCTTCTCCCCTTCTCGTCCATCCCCATTTGCCCTAAAAAACATAACAAAAGAAAACACAAAGGATTGTTAGTAGTATCTTGTAGCATTTACATAGTTAAGATCTAAGTTCTTGTTAGTCATTAGCTAGTTTCATCTTCAAAGTATTAGATCTAGTTTCAAGTTTTCAAGTCTTGTTTTGTTTTCCTAACATCTAATGGGTATTGGAGTTATGTGCTTTTGATAGATCTTTCCTTGAGAAAGAGGGATTTTGATAAACAAGAAGAAGCATCTACTACAAGAAGCCATCAAGACAAGAGGACAAGTCAAAACCAAAAGATTAGTATTATCCTTTGTAATAGATCTTAGAATTTTGTTTCAAGTTTTTATAAGTAGTTCTTTCAAAGTCCCTACAAGGGTTCCATTCCCAAGGGCAATTGTACTATCTTAATAAAGTTGCAAGTGGGGTTTTTAAGCCCCCACATTCACTTCCCCCATTTGGGGAAGTCTTGTAGTTTCTTAAGTGGTTTGATTTTCTAGTTTAGATCCATGATATGCTCTTAGATTAGTTTTCATTTCAATAAGTTATTGTTGTTATATTTTCCATTTTTTCTTACCCCCATGCTCTCCCGAGTACGGTCTTTGACCTGAAAGAAATTCTTGGGTAGATTAGAGTTTATTTATTGTTTAGTACTTTACTTTCATCTTGTATTTTCTCTTCCAAACCTTGACTAGAGAATAGCTAACTTTGGGATCGTATCCCAAAGGCCACATAACTTTGTGGTAGCTACTCGTTCCCCCGCCAGCTTCTTATGGACATCCAGCTAGCTGGAAGGTTTCCAGGACTAGTGGCTTCTAGTGGTTGATCTTGTTCGGAGAACAATCCCACCTATTAGATTAGAATTTGTGTGGTAGAACACTAGATTTACTCAAAGTTTCATTTTATCTTGCAATTAGTATTGTTAGTAATATTCCATGTCTTGCTGATCTATCATTTTGTTTAAATCTTTTCAAGTTGAGATATCTTGCTTTACAAATACTACCTGCTTCTTAAAACAAACCAAAGTCTCTTGAACTTGGCCAAATCCAAGTCAAGGGCACCCTCTATCGGAGGGCATTTTTTAGTCTTGCATCTTTCCCTGCATTAGGCATTGGTTAATTAGCAAGTCTCTTGAACTGTGGTCATAAGATCAAGTCAAGAGCGCTCTTTATCGAAGAGATGAACAAAGTGCTCTTAAATAAAACTTTTCAACCCACATTTTCCCTTTTAATTAATTTACCTTGGTTTCTGTCCTACACCCGTATGCTCTGCCAACCGGAAACGGTTGGGCTAGTACTCAGAAAGGTGGAAGACTTGCTAATTCACAAGTGATAACGTTAATTAAAAATTTTACCCAAAACCCCAACCAAGACAAATTACTGAGTTCTTCCTAAGAGGTGGTGCCGGGAATCCACTGTCAGACTCGAGGGCGGTCAAGCCGCAAGCACACTTGCCCTCTTTGCAATCTGGGTGCTCCCGACCTATCACCTAAGGTTGTCAGTATTTTTTTTTGGATAAGGTTCCACTCCTTTTGATACCCTTGGTCTTATCCTAATAATCAAGAACATCTAAAACACTTAAAATTTACCAAGAACAATTTCAAAACGTTCTCACAAACAGCTACTTTCGACTTACACTTTTTAGCATCACAAATATTTTATTTGACTCCATTTGGCACTGGTCTTTAATATTTCTTACATATCTTTTGAATCTGGACCATATGTCCTCGTCACTTGTTTAATCTCTATCTTGTGGATGCTTTGCTTTAAATTTTAAGTCAAAGTATATCTTCTGAATTTGTATCTTGTGAAATTTGCAACATGGATTGCGTGTTTAATTCTGTTCTAGTCACTATACAAAAAACTCCTAAACAACACCCATCCGCATCTCAACACCAAAAAACATATAAAACATAAGAGCCTTAGACAACTCTTTGTAGGGACTACCCCCCTTGGCTTCGTTAGGAGTTAGCCTAAACGGAGGAGCTGGGATTCAGGTGACAGTACCTGGCTCATTGCTTGCCCCCAAGGCCACACCTCTTCCCACTTTCCAGTGAGGGAGACAGCTTTCAAAAGATTTATGTTGTTGGTGTGCAGTTTGGCAGACAACAGGGCCCACAAGGTGAAAATCAATACGGTGAAGCACCAGGGGTAGGTTATCAAGGTAGACCAATGCAAATCAAGTGCGATCTCACCTACCCATGTCAAGGATCTAGCCCAACTAGCCTTCCCCAAGGAGTGCGAATTGCCTCAAGGAGGGCTAGGTTCCTTGGAAAGTGTGTCAAATGAAGGCCAATTGCCACCAAACTATAGATCTGAATTATCGTGGATTCTATAGACGTGGGTTCTTTTTATTATCACCAAAGCCAAGCTAGATCCAAGTAGATCTAGAAAAATATGAAAAACAAGGGTTTTGATTTTAAGGGTTGGATGACAAATGAAGAAGAAGAGTAGATCTAGGTACATACCTTGTAAAACATACCTCAAATGCTTGTGGCCACTTTGCAAATTGATAGCATTCCCCTATGTGTATATTCAAGAGTGAGATCTAGTGCTCCAAGCTAAAACGTCCGCCTCCAAAGATGGCCAAATCATCCTCCTCCCATAAGACAAGATCAAGTGAAACAAGCCAAGTAAGAAAATTATGAAAATGATGAAGAGATGTAATAGAAAGCATCAACTATGTCACAAAGATACAATAATGATACTCCCTATCACAAAGATCAACCCAAGAGAAGATATGTGAGTCCCTTCAACAATAGCCTCCTTCAAATTGTCCTCCTCTCCACCAATTCGACCTCCCTGCGAAAAAACGTGTAGCCCAAGATCCACAATGATACATAGAAGAGATACTGTATATTCAAAGTGCAAAAGAATCCATTAAGACGAGAAGTAGATCCACAAAGAAGTATTCTATTCCAATCTTCAAGAGCTCCAAAGGTGCTTTTACAATAGGGGGGTCTCCTCCTTATATAGGATAATAAAGACCAAAACCCTAAACCTCAAAAATTGTTGATGTATATATAACTTCGAAATGTATTTCACATATGTATTTCATCTATGTATATTGTACTCCTATAGAGATGTTATTATTCCTCTATACGGAAGTGTTGTCATTTGTATTAACAAGTGTCGCAAGTGTTGTAACTTGCCGATGGGTTATTAGACCACCTTGATGGGGTCGGCCTTGTACGAGTCATGTGGGTAAATGGGTTATTAGACCACCAAGTGTGGGGTCGGCCCGGATTAATATAACCATGTTATTAGGTTAAGTTAGACAAGTCGGCCCCACTGGTTTTTGTGCAGAATAGGACAAGTATAAATAGAGATCGGGAGATCTCTATTTGATTATCTCATTACTCACACTTTTCTCATTCGGAAAGTGGTGCACTTGTGAGGAGGAGGATCTGCTGCTAGGAGAAGACTATCTCTTGTACTTTGGTTCTATCATTGCTCTTTCTATCTCTGAGGAAGTTGCGGGGTTTTACACCTTCTTGGTTTTCCTCGGTGAAACTCTGTGTCTCTTGTGTGCTTGCATTATTGTGTCCATGATTGATATGCTCTAGATATGTTGTACATGTTATTCTCTCAGTTAAGATCTTAGATCAGATTGAAAATTCTGAAAAACTAACATGGTATCAGAGCTAGCTTGAAAGAAGGCATGGTATGGCATGTATGACACTTGTTGCACTTGCGATGCTAGGGCTTGATATAGCAAAAACAAGTCATCGTAGTACTTTCGCTATAAATACATTTCGGCGAGGTTTCATGATCTGAAACTCTTACAGGTCGAAGATAAGATCCCCATGTACCTTGTGTCCGAAGCACAACCTCTAATTCGTTGTACTTTGTGTTTTATGATCTGTACAATCTAGGGTTTCTGCCTCTTCTAGATCTGAGTCATAAACAAGTGACCTAGGCAAAAAGGTCATAACTTGGGCTAGGAAGCTCCACATGAAATTTTGTAAAAAGTGACAAGCAGGGCACGGACTGTACTTTCACAGGCCAAAGGCTCAGAAGCCGAAAGTGAACCAGTGACACGTGGCACTACGTACAAGTTCGCTCTCCTGTATTATCCCATAAACAGGTCACGTTGCGACACTTGGCATAACTCTCTCTCAGAGAATCCAATTAAGGTCGGACCTGTGGGGTTGGAAAGATGATAGGTCAGGCTACCACAAGTAGAAGTTTTAGACCCTGTGGATTTGTAATTTTGGAGTTACAGCAGAAACAATCAGGTGCATATTTCTGTAAAAACAGAATTGGATTTTGAGCACCTTTATTCATGGCTCCAGGAATAAGGGTTTCAGAGAAAGTTCATATTTTCGTAAACGGAGACCACGGCTGAATGGTACTCACCAAAATCAAAATTTAGAGACAAAGATCAAATTTTTTGGTTGCATAGAAGGTCGGGTTTGATCAAACCCTAGTTCGGGACTTTGATCGAAAAGGTGGAAAATTAGGGCTTCTGCAAAAGTTGGAATTTATGAAGTTTGTGACAAGGCTGGAAGCTCCTCAGTAAAATCGAAGTTTAGAGCTTTGGATCGAACCTTTTCGTTGGGCAAAACGGTGGGCTTTATCAAACCCTAGTTCGAGATCCTGTTCAGAAGATCCGGAAGTTTCAAAGGCAATTTTGAGGGCTTAAACATTGTAGTTTTCAAATTCTGAGTATACCAGCTTGATCAGCTCATCAAGGCGCATCTTTCTATCTTATCAAAAGTTTGAATTTTTAGAGTTTCCCTAACAAACCCTAATCCAGTTCCAGATACAGTTTCTACAAATACAAGTGGATTGGGTTAATCCTAGAAGAGAATGGATTGATCACCTGCATAAGTGAAGAAGTTCATGTTTTTGAAGGAGATGAGGCTGATGCCTTACATAAGAAAATTACAAGCAATCTTGACAGGTATGACTCATACAGGTATGTTTCGAATGTTGTTCATAATTAAGTTTATGATATGTTTGTCTTCATATTATTACGGTTAGTACAATCTTGCTTAAATTTAGACTTGTCGTATCACTTTAATAAAATTATGAATGCATAATAGAAGATATTCATTGATTAGGGTTTTTGACACTTATGATTGTACTAATGCATTTTGATGTTGTATGAGGTTGATGTTGTTCGCTAACATGAAAGGTACATCAAGAAAGACAAATCATGTTCTAGTTCAAGAACATACGACCATGGAGACATTAAGACAAAGATTCATTCATTATCATGGATCACATAGAAGATCTACTTACGAGGTATGTATAACTTGGTTCTATAATGGTTAACTTATAAGATATGCAAGTTACTAGCACAAGTCATTGAAGAACAAGAAGACATCATGTGGGTATGTTAGACATAGTTAGCTAACATGCTAATCCAAGTATGTTCTTCCTATATCAAGTTAAAATCCTACCTTGTGTTAGGATATCTTATATAAGTATACTTGGCATGATTGATTATGATTATTCATGATGTTATAGGTTTGAGTAATCATGGGTTTAGGCATATTATGTTTCTTACTTTAATTGATGATATGACTAACCAGAAGAGTCCTATATAAACCTCGAATACTAATGTTTATTATCTGTGTTTAAAATGATCATTACTATACATGTTTCAGATTATTGTGTTTCTGATAGTATTGAGATTATACTAATGAATGTATGATTATGTATGATTATGTATGAGATCTCGAGGATATCACAATAATGATACTTGTAAGCATGCATAGTGATCGAGGATGGATATAAGTTCAAGGACAGGTAATCCAGGAAGCAAAGATCAAGAGGGAGCACACTCCAGTAGTTTCTGCAAGGATGCAGATATTCAGAGGGAGTCGACCACTTCTCACAATCCACATCAGAATGGAGTTGTAGAAAGAAAGCAAAGACTGAGAGGGAGTCAACCCAACAAACAACCAAAAATAAGTATTTGAATTATCATTTCTTGCATATTTGATTGTTTAAATAATATTGTTCAATGATGTATATACTGATGTTCCTAGAATTAGGCTGTGTATTTTGGCATTAAAGAACAGTATACTACTAATATGCATGTAATGGGTAAGTGGCCTATGGCACTGTACAACATTCCATTGCTACTTATCATGTAATGGGTAAGTGGCCTATGTGTAAGAATTTGTTCTAAAAACTATGAGATGTTTCTAATCATGCAATTTAACTTGCTTTGTAGAAAAGATTGTATACCATCACCTACAAAAGAAGGACTACAACATTTGTTCCAACAAGGAAGTTCAAACTATCTATTGAAGATATTGAAGAACCTGAAGTTCCCAGGATACGGGAAACAATAAAAGGATGCCATGGTCGAAAAGTACCAATTGATCATGTTTGAGATGTGATCCCAAGACCTGAAGGGAAGTCTGTTGTGACTTCCAAGTGGATCTATAAGATCAAGCATGCAGCAGATGGTAGTGTTATCACATATATAGTAGCCGGGCTACCATACATTATTTTTCTCATTCCAGTACACTATTCAGCCAGTTCCCTTGCATTTGAGATGCCGAGATGAGCATCTATATTGGATCACTATCAGATTGTGGACAGCAGTTGCATTCCCCATGCCATGACTGAGTTTCAGGACACTCAAAGAGATGACCGATGTAGCCATTATACCATTGGTACAGAGCAGACAGTAGTGCCCAGAGTTACAGCAGCAGTCTCAGAGGACAGATGATGGTACAGGTTGATGAGCTTTCAGGTATATGACTCAGCAGGTATATTACAGGTGTTATGGTTAGATTGCTTTTATACTTATTCTTATAGCATGTCTTAGCACTTAGTGTCATGATCTGGCGATCATATAGATATATGGACCTGGTTGACCTATTATATATATTATACTGTCCCTACTCAGACTTAGAAGTTCACTATTCATACTCATTGGTACATACCCTCCTTAGGGAGAATAGAGGTGATCATTACACCATACTTTGGCTTGCTAGTGTTGGCTCCATCATTTCAATGTCTTCATCCGTCCATGGCCTACCTTTTAGATTATCACCCTGACTTACTACTTGACTAGTGGCATGGAGGACTTTTCCCCGCTGTAGCCTCTGTATTGGATGAGCTTCCCCGTTTATTGTGTCTCGGCTCTGAGTTGGTGACAAAACTTACCTATGGTGAGTTGGAGTTCCTTGTGAATTCCCCCTAGTCACTAAAGTTGTGTTGGCTAAACCTGAAACTTTTAGTGCTGCCATCAATACAAAATCTGGAAAAAATAAAATGTTATATCTTGTATGAAAAGCCCATTCATGCAATGTGTTTCTAAACACACATGAATGAGACGCATGCCAAATGAACATGGCAATGAAAATAAAATGTTATATCTTGTGGAAAATAAATACCTAGGTAAACAAGCTGTCCATGACACACCTAGAAGTGCTCAGGTAAACAAGTGCCTTAAAAACACACCTGCAGCAGAAAGCCTAAAGAAAAAATGTAAATCTATGCAATGTGTTTGTAAACACACATAGATCAAGGCTATGGAAACCTCAGGCCCAAAAAGCAATGAAACTTAAATGTTATATCTAAACAATTGCTGGCCTTATTTGTATTATGGATTGTGCGCATCTGTGAAGGTGAATAAACCCTCTTTAAACAACTCATCCATTTGTGAGACACCGCCATTCCCTGTGTTATTGCTCATTCAGTATATACTATGGTGTGTATTCCCTTTCCCTTGCCAAAGTGTCACAAAGTCAAGTCAGTCGAGTCATCCCTTAGCCTAGCCAGTTATTTCAACCTTCACCCTTCACTAGCAAATTGATCACAACTATCAAGTGAGTATGGTCCTGAAAGTCTAGTCTGAGTAATAATAATAATTAACAACACTATATATTTGGATTTAGATCGCCAGTCATGACTACTCTGTGTTATAATTGTTATTCGAATAAGTTCTAGAGCATGTATTAACCTTGACACCTTGCAGCAGCTATGGATGATGGTCTGAGTTGTATTTGGTCTTGGTTGGACCTAGTTTGACCATGGAGGACCATGGGACATGAGATGTTAGACCTTATGATGATATGGATAGATGATATATGGTCTATGTACACATACAGGATGATTCTATGCAGCAGCTACAGGGTTATGATGATGATTCTTGGGATACAGCAGTGTTTGGTCATTTACAGATCATTATTATTGGCCTTGTTCCGGTACATTGGATATTTATTTTGATCATGCAGAGACTCATATGGTGTATGAGTACACATCTTGGATAGATTTGGACCTTCTGAGTCCAATGGGACAGTTTGTTTTCAGTTCCGGGCACTTACAGTGATGATTGAGCCTCAGTAGGCTGTCCCAGTGCAGTTTTGGTCTGTTGGAGGCCCTGTCGGAGCAGAGATGACTTTTATCCGGTTGACCTAGGGCGCTGATGATGGAGGGGGTGGTCCAGCCACTTGTTTTTACCATATTACCCCCCTCCCGGACACATTGGTGCCCTCACCTTGACAGCGCCATCACTCCAGGAGGCTGTTTGGGCAGTTTCACGCTTCCCGAGGCATTTCAGGATTGGTAGAAATGGCTATTGAGGAAATCGATTTGGGCTACTGAGACAAAGTTATGGCATGGGATGATCAGTGATGATAGATCGGGGTCTTCCACACCTTCTCCAGCAGTTTCAGCTTCATCGGGGCCCGCATCCATCACTTATGGCACTTTCTGTGGATTTTTGAGGTCTTTTGAGGACCACGACTTCACTAGGGAGGCACGATTTGGTACTTTCATGATTATTTATTGGTTATTGTGCCATGGGGATTGACCAAGGAGGGATAAAATTACCCCTTGGACCCACCATGAGCCTCTTATGATATTTTGTCATCATGATTTGGTGGGATTCCCCTCTCCTAGGGCGACTTTGTCCACTTATGTTATATTTTATGTGTGATCCATGTATTATGTTGTTGAGCTCATCTCAACCATTGATTAGACATTTGTATCTTTTAATCTTAGCCACTCATTCAAAAAGTGGTTAGGGTTTTAGTGCCTCTCCTTCCTATTTAAAGGAGAGAGCCTCTCATTGTAAAGGGTCTTTGGCTCTTGGATTATTGGTATAGAAAAATATTCTTGTGGAAATTCTTGTGGTCTCCTTTGCATCTGGTGTTCTTAGATGGTGATTGGAAAGTCTATTGCAACCTAGCATTTGGAAATTGTGGTAAGATCTATCTTGTTTGGAAATCATTGTTTGTCTACAGGAGGGCGACTTCAACAAGGGCGATTTTGCAAGGCTTCTTCAAATCGACTTTCTTGGCATTCGCTTGTATCAGGGGGTTATCATTAGCATCATTGTGATCTATGCTATCTTTCTGTTACTTCTTTTGTGGCATTAGTCTTATCTCTTGATGCATCAAATCTGATATTGTTGACGTTTGTTGTGCAGGAGAGAGGGCGCATTGGCTTCTTGGACCAAATCAATTTGCATGAGATTACCTCAAGGCTTCCAAATTGATCGGGATTGCATAGATCATCATCATCAAGGCATCTACAAGGTTATCCAGGTAAGATCCACAGGTTTGTTTCTCTTTCCTTTATCCAATCCATTGACATAACTCATAAATTGTTAAAACCCTAAATATTTCAAAACCCCCATTTTACATTTTCTTAGATCTACTTAGATCTAGTGGGTTGTTGGGTATAATACTGAAAACCCACCTCTATAGCATCCAAGGCATCCCGGATCTATAGTTTGGTGAGGACTGGCCTCCATTTGATCCCCTTCCCAGGCCAACTTAGCTTCTCCCAAGGAAGGCGCACTTCACCATTTGAGCAAGTTGACCTAGATTTAAGTGATGGGTGTTTGAGATTCCACTTGATTTGACATCTACACATCAAATAACATACACCCAGGTTGTCCCTTTCTTGAAATTTACCTTGTGGGCCCCATTCCACATTTTAAGGGATTTAATCCCCATTTTGGACCACTTGGAATATTTAAACTCAGATCTACTAAGATCTAACCGGTGGATTGCCACGAAATTATAGATCCATACTCCTACCTGACCAATCTCCTAGGATCTAAAGTTTGGATGCCATCCGACAAGATTTGACCTACCTAAACCCCAATTGAAGCCTCCTTGGGTAAAGTCGCACTACCTTGGAGAAGTGAGTTCACTCACTTCTAGGAACTGGGTACTTGAGATTATTGCAGATCTGAAACCAGAATAATTCAAAACCTAGGTCTAGACTATCACTTTGTCAAATCTTGCCTTGGGGACTGCATTCCTTGTTTTAAGGGATTGTGGTCCACCTGGGTTAAACCTAGATCTAGACACATTCAACTATCAAGACCTATACTGCCCACTTATCTCATGTTGTAGGAGTCCTAAACCATAAGTCAACCCTACTTTGACTCCACTTCCCAATTCCCAAGGCACTGGTTTCTCTACAAGGTAATTCAACTTTCCTAGATTGTTGGATTGACTTGTGGTTTGACCTATGCATGGTAAACTATACCTTCGAAGACATCATCAACCATGGTCAAGCTTGTCTCATGTACTAGTTAGCCCCAATACAAACCTTAACTATCCTGCATTGGACACGGTTCCCAAGGCAGTGGATCTTTTGACATTGACCTAGTACACTCAACCTAGATCTCACTTCACACATTATAAGTCACTCTCACATCAACTATGAACCAAAGCTATACCTGTTGAACCCCCCACTTGGCTTGTGACTTCATCTTTAGGTCTAGGATAAACCATACACCTAACTTCACTTGGAAATACCCTGATTTGGTGTCTTGGTTTTGATCTCTCCTGTCGGGAGTAGATCGGGTCTCCCCCTTTGTTGTCTGGGCTAGATAACATAAAGTGAAGGTTGCCTCGACTGGCGTGACAACCATATATATATTGGAGGTCGAGGTGATCGTGGTTGCACCTTTTGAGTTGCCCTTTCCTATTGCCATCCATGACTGGATCCATCCATAGGGGTAACTACAGTTTAGGTGATAACAGATAGCATGGAGAAATACAAAGCGAGGTTGTAGCTCGTGGCTCCTCCCAAAAAGAGGAATTGACTATGAAGAGACTTTTGCACTTGTAGCCAGATACACTTCCATTAGATCATTACTTGCTCTGGCTGCAGTGATGAAATGGAAGATACACCAGATAGATGTCAAGACAGCTTTCTTGAATGGTGTAGTCTAGGAGGAAGTATATGTGGAGCAGCCACTCGGTTTTGAGACACATGACAGGGAGTCATATGTGTGCAGACTGAAGTAAGGCTTGTATGGCTTGAAGCAAGCTCCTAGGACTTGGTATGGTACGATAGACAGCTTTCTATCCAGTTTGGGGTTTACCAAGAGTAAAGCGGACTCCAACCTTTACTACAAGGTTGAGGAAGGCAATCCAATGATACTACTATTGTATGTGGATGACCTGTTTGTAACAGGTGAGGATAGATTGATTTCCGACATGCAGTGGAAGCTTGCTGCCGAGTTCGAGATGAAGAACTTGGAGATGATGCACTACTTTCTAGGCATGGAGGTGTGGCAAAGTGCAAATGGAATCTTCCTTGGACAAGGGAAGTATGCAGTGGAGATCTTGAAGAGGTTCGCGATGATGGACTGCAAGGCCATGGCCACACCTATGGCATCAAACCTGAAGCTTCTGGGTGATGCTTCATCTAATCCGGTTGATGTCACAGTGTATCGTCAGATGATTGGGTCCTTGATGTACCTGATGAATACGAGACCAAATATTTGCTTAGCGGTGAACACATTGAGCCAGTTCTTGACGGATCCGGGGAGTGTTCACCTGGTTGCTGTAAAGCATATTTTGAGGTAACTGAAGGGTACGGTTGACTATGGGTTCAAGTATGATGCGAATCAAAAGTTTAACCTAGAGGGTTATGTTGATTCAGATTGGGCAGGCAGTGCTGAAGATAGGAAGAGCACTTCTGGGTGCTGCTTCAGTATGGGATCAGGTGTGATCTCTTGTTTTATCAGGAAGCAGTCCTGCGTAGCAATGAGTACAGCCAAAGCAGAGTATGTTGCAGCTTGTTCGGCTAGTTGTGATGCAATATGGCTGAGGAAGCTACTGTCTGAGTTATTTGATCTCCTGTTGGATGCTACTAGTATCTTTTATGATAACCAGAGTTGTGTGAAGCTGTCTGAGAACCCAGTGTTCCATGATAGGTCGAAGCATATCGAGATCAAATATCACTATACCAAGGATATGGTGCAGAGAGGAACAGTGAAGCTCCTGTATGTTGCGACAGACGTATAGATTGTAGATGTATTAATCAAGCCGTTGGCCAGAGTGTAGCTTGAGTACTTTAGAGAGAGGCTTGGTGCACTTCAGATCGAGGTTCCTTCCAAAGGGAAGTGATGAGTCCGGAAGATGCAAATGCACATGAGCTTTTCTACCATGGTTGATGTGTTCTCCCATGGTGTAGATGTGTTCTCCCATGCTTGATGTAATTGCTAAGCCATTCTCACATGGTGGTAGATGTGTTCTCCCATGGTGTAGATGTAAGGGCTGAAGCCATTTTTCACATGGTGGTAGATGTGTTCTCCCATGGTGAAAAAGTAAGGGCTAGAGCCTTCCACAAATGGTGGTAGATGTGTTCTCCCATGTCGGTGGTGTAAGTGCTGGATGATGTGCATCTGGGCTGTGTTTCGTGGACGATGAGATGATCTGAAAAGGACGATGCTATGATGATTAAGGGGATCATGTGTGATGAGCATCAGGACAATGTTCCAGTTACTGCTTTGGATATGATCAGTTGGATCATGTGTTTTTTATGTATCAGGTAGATACATTGTATGATCAGGTAGATCATGTATGTTGATATGTATCAGGTATGATCAGGTGGATCATGTATTTGTATATGTATCAAGTGGATACATTGTATGATCAGGTAGATCATGTATAATGATACGTATCAGGCAGATACTGTGTATGCATCAGGTGGATGCATTGTATGATCAAGATGATCATGGATGATGAGCTTCAGGATGTTGCACCACATGACATGCATCAGGACGATGCAGCGATGATGATCAGGATGATCATGTACATCAGGATGATGTATGGTGAGTATCAGGTTGATACTCTGTGGCCATGGAACAGGTTGTGCAGATAAGCATATAATCCTAGCTCTGGGAGGTTTGCAAATAGTCTTTCGAGGTTTTTCCTATGGCATGTAATACTGGCCCTGGGATATCTGGCAAATGCTCTTTCGAGGTTTTGCTTTGGGAGGACATATAATCCTATCCCTGGGAGATTTGCAGATACTCTTTCAAGGTTTTGCCTATGGCATGTAATCCTAGCCCTGGGATATCTGGCGGATGCTCTTTCGAGGTTTTGTCCTATCGCATGTAATCCTAGCCCTAGGAGATCCGATAGGTTGAGCGTGTGCTCATAATCAGTCTTGGGATGCTCTTTCGAGGTTTTTCCATGACCACATGTAATACTAGCCCTAGGAGATCATATAGGTCGGAGTTGTGTGCCCGTAACTGCCTGGGATGCTCTTTCGAGGTTTTGTGGTGACCACATGTAATACTAGCCATAGGAGATCCTATAGGTCGGAGCTGTGTGCCCGTAACAGCATGGGATGCTTTTTCGAGGTTTTGTGGTGGGGTCACATATAATACAGCCCTGGGAGATCCGACAGGTAGAGTTGTGTGCTCGTAATAGCCTGGGATGCTCTTTCGAGGTTTTGTGACGCACGTAATAAGTCCTGAGAATTCCACAGTATGGCCAGTGATGATGAAGACTTGCAGGTGGTGGGCCTACATCCAGTATGAAAAAGGACTAGCTCTGTAGAACTTCCTATGACGAGTAGATTTAGAGATTGATTGAGATAGCAGTAGCCGTGACGATGACGATGATTCAAGGATGATGATTCACTGATGATGATCCAGAGAAGAAGACTTGTGCTAGCAAATCTGTGTCGAGAAATACCTTTTTAGTCAAGAGGGAGTGTTGATGTATATGTAACTTCGGAATGTATTTCACCTATGTATTTCATCTATGTATATTGTACTCCTATAGAGATGTTATTATTCCTCTATACGGACGTGTCGTCATTTGTATTAACAAGTGTCGCAAGTGTTGTAACTTGCCGATGGGTTATTAGACCACCTTGATGGGATCGGCCCTGTACGAGTCATGTGGGTAAATGGGTTATTAGACCACCAAGTGTGGGGTCGGCCCGGATTAATGTAACCATGGGTTATTAGGCTAAGTTAGACAAGTCGGCCCCACTGGTTTTTGGGCAAGACAGGACAAGTATAAATAGAGATCAGGAGATCTCTATTTGATTATCTCATTACTCACACTTCTCTCATTCGGAAAGTGGCGCACTTGTGAGGAGGAGGATCTGCTGCTAGGAGAAGACTATCTCTTGTACTTTGGTTCTATCATTGCTCTTTCTATCTCTGAGGAAGTTGCGAGGTTTTTCACCTTCTTGGTTTTCCCCGGTGAAACTCTGTGTCTCTTGTGTGCTTGCATTATTGTGTCCATGATTGATATGCTCTAGATATGTTGTACATGTTATTCTATCAGTTAAGATCTTAGATCAAATTGAAAATTCTGAAAAACTAACAAAAACCACTTTTTGAAATGAGTGGTTGAGATTAAAAGATCTCAAAATCTAATCAATGGCTAAGATGAGCCAAACATAATATCACATGGATCACTCAAAAGTAAGGTGATGTCATCCCTCAAAACGACTAAGGAGGGTGACGTCATCTCTCAAAGGAGGCTAAATATACCTGGGCCCACCTAATATGACATGGACATGACTCAAGAAGCTCATGGTGGGGCTAGGAGGCAGCAATCCTTACTAGCTCATCCCCATGGCACAATAATATAAAATAAGAGGACCGTGACATGTCCAAATAACACAAATGATCAAATCTTGTCCTCAAAATCTTCGAGAGACATGTAGTAAAAGGCCTCCTGTGGCCATTGTGGACCCCACTGACTGATGCCAACTAACTAGAAGATGGGGGTTTCACCCTCGAAGACCTCTGTGAGGACCAAGTGCCAAAACCTTGCCTCAATTGCCCAAATCGAATTGCTCAGTGACCCTTTTATTCCATTTTAATCCTTCTGAAAAACCTTGAAATTGCTCAAACTGCCACCCAGGGTGCCTGCGCTGTCAAACGGAGGGCACCAAGGTGTCTAGAAAGGGGGTATAATGGTAAAATCAGGTGGCTGGACCACGCCCTTCAGACACAACACCCTAGGCAACGACTGGCCTCCAAGCCTCTACTTGACAGGCTGGGGCAGCATGCCCAAAACTGGTCAACGGGTGGAAAACTACATCTATCACTGTCAGAAGTGCCTGGAACTGAAAGACAAGTGTCTCAATGGATCCAGAAGACCCAAATATACTAAAAATGTGTACTCATACACCATGGGTTGACCTGAGGGGTCAACAATAAGCTCCACCATATCCGAATAGTGTAAAATCTGATGATCTGGAAATAATAATAAAACTATTGAACTGCATCAGTCATCATCTGAGTCATATGTCCACCAAATGGAGTCATCAACAAGAGTATGTGGGACCTGTTATCACCTAAGATGTAGTTACCCCTATGGATGGATCCAGTCATGGATGGCAATAGGGAAGGGCAACTCAAAAGGTGCAACCACGATCACCTCGACCTCCAAATATGTATGGTTGTCACGCCAGTCGAGGCAACCTTCGCTTTATGTTATCTAGCCCAGACAACAAAGGGGGAGACCCGATCTACTCCCGACAGGAGAGATCAAAACCAAGACACCAAATCAAGGTATTTCTAAGTGAAGTTAGGTGTATGGTTTATCCTAGACCTAAAGGTAAAGTCACAAGCCAAGTGAGGGGTTCAATAGGTATAGCTTTGGTTCATAGTTGATGTAATAGTGACTTATAATGTTTGAAGTGAGATCTAGGGCTAGTGTACTAGTTCAATGTTGGAAAGTCCACTGCCTTGGGAACTGTGTCCAATGCAGGGAAGTTAAGGTTTGTATTGGGGCTAACTAGTACGGATGACAAGCTTGACCATGATACATGATAGCATCAAGGGTTTAGTCCACCATGCATGGTCAATCCACAAGTCAATCCAACAATCTAGGAAGGTTGAACTAACTTGGAGAGAAACCAGTGCCTTGGGAATTGGGAAGTGGAGTCAAAGTAGGGTTGACTTGTGGTTTAAGACTCCTAGTACATGAGATAAGTGGGCAATTTAAGTTTTGATGTGTGAATGTGTCTAGATCTAGGTTTGACCCAAGTGGACCACAATCCCTTAAAACAAGGAATGCTATCCCCAAGGCAAGATTTGACAAAGTGACAGTCTAGACCTAGGTTTTTAATTATTCCGGTTTCAGATCTGCAATAATCTCAAGTACCCAGTTCCTAGAAGTGAGTTAACTCACTTCTCCAAGGTGGTGCGACTTTACCCAAGGAGGCTGAAAGTGGGGTTTAGGTGGGTCAAGACAAGTCGGATGGCATCCAAATTTTAGATCCGAGTAGATCGGTCAGGTAGGAGTATGGATCTATAGTTTCACGGCAATCCGATGGTTAGATCTTACTAGATCTGAGTTTAAGTGTTCCAAGTGGTCCAAAGTGGGGTTTTAATCCCTTGAAATGTGGAATAGGGCCCACATGGTGAAATTCAGAAAAATGACAACCTGGGTGTATGTTATTTGATGTGTAGATGTCAAATCAAGTGGAATCTCAAACACCCACCACCTAGATCTAGGTCAACTTGCTCAACTGGTGAAGTGCGCCTTGCTTGGGAGAGGCTAAGTTGGCCTAGGAAGGGGATCAAATGTAAGCCAATCCTCACCAAACTATAGATCCGGGATGCCTTGGATGCTATAGAGGTGGGTTTTCAGTATTGTGCCCAACAACCCACTAGATCTAAGTAGATCTGAGAAAATGTAAAATGAGGGTTTTAAGATATTTAGGGTTTTAACAATTTATGAGTTATGTCAATGGATTGGATAAAGGAAAGAGAAACAGACCTGTGGATCTTACCTGGGTAACCTTGTAGATGCCTTGATGATGATGATCTATGCAAACCCGATCAATTTAAGAAGCTTTGAGGTAGTTTCTATGCAAGTCGATTTGGTCCAAGAAGCCAATGCGCCCTCTCTCCTGCACAACAAACGTCAACAATATCATATTTGATGCATCAAGAGATAAGACTAATGCCACAAAAGAAGTAACAGAAAGATAGCATAGATCACAATGATGCTAATGATAACCCCCTGATACAAGCGAATGCCAAGAAAGTCGATTTGAAGAAGCCTTGCAAAATCGCCCTTGTTGAAGTCACCCTCCTGTAGACAAACAATGATTTCCAAAAAAAAGATAGATCTTCCCACAATTTCCAAATGCTAGGTTGCAATAGACTTTCCAATCACCATCTAAGAACACCAGATGCAAAGGAGACCACAAGAATATTTTTCTATACCAATAATCCAAGAGCCAAAGACCCCTTACAATGAGAGGCTCTCTCCTTTAAATAGGAAGGAGAGGCACCAAAACCCTAACCACTTTTTGAATGAGTGGCTAAGATTAAAAGATACAAATGTCTAATCAATGGTTGAGATGAGCTCAACAATATAATACATGGATCATACATAAAATATAATGTAAGTGGACAAAATCGCCCTAGAAGAGGGGAATCCCACCAAATCATGATGATGAAATATCATAAGAGGCTTATGGTGGGTCCAAGGGGTAATTTTATCCCTCCTTGGTCAATCCCCATAGCACAATAACCAATAAATAATCATGAATGTACCAAATCGTGCCTCCATAGTGAAGTCGTGGTCCTCAAAAGACCTCAGAAATCCACAGAAAATGCCATAAGTGATGGATGCGGGCCCCGATGAAGCTGAAACTGCTGGAGAAGGTGTGGAAGACCCCGATCTATCATCACTGATCATCCCATGCCATAACTTTGCCTCAGTAGCCCAAATCGATTTCCTCAATAGCCATTTCTACCAGTCCTGAACTGCCTCGGGAAGCGTGAAACTGCCCCAAACAGCCTCCTGGAGTGCTGGCGCTGTCAAGGTGAGGGCACCAGTGTGTCCGGGAGGGGGGTAATATGGTAAAAACAAGTGGCTGGACCACCCCCCTCCATCATCAGCGCCCTAGGTCAACCGGATAAAAATCTCATCTGCTCCGACAGGGCCTCCAACAGACCAAAACTGCACTGGGACAGCCTACTGAGGCTCAATCATCACTGTAAGTGCCCGGAACTGAAAACAAACTGTCCCATTGGACTCAGAAGGTCCAAATCTATCTAAGATGTGTACTCATACACCATATGAGTCTCTGCATGATCAAAATAAATATCCAATATACCGGAACAAGGCTAATAATAATGCTCTGTAAATGATCCAACACTGCTGTACCCCAAGAATCATCATCATAACCCTGTAGCTGCTGCATAGAATCATCCTGTATGTGTACATAGACCATATATCATCTATCCATATCATCATAAGGTCTACCATCTCATGTCCCATGGTCCTCCATGGCCAAACTAGGTCCAACCAAGACCAAATATAACTCAGTCCATCATCCAAGGCTGCTGTAAAGTATCAAGGTTAATACATGCTTTACAACTTATTCAAATAGCAATTATAACACATAATGATCATAACTGGCGATCTACATCCAAATATATATTGTCGTTAATTATTATTATTACTCAGACTAGACGTTCAGGATCATACTCACTTCATAGTTGTGATCAATTTGCTAGTGAAGGGTGAAGGCTAAATTAACTGGCTAGGCTAAGGGATGACTTAACTGTCTTGACTTGGTGACACTTTGGCAAGGGAAAGGGAATACACCATAGTATATACTGAATGAGCAATAACACAGGGAATGGCGGTGTCTCACAAATGGATGAGTTGTTTAAAGAGGGTTTATTCACCTTCACAGATGCGCACAATCCATAATACAAATAAGGCCAGCAATTGTTTAGATATAGCATTTAAGTTCCATTGCTTTTTGGGCCTGAGGTTTCCATAGCCTTGATCTATGTGTGTTTACAAACACATTGCATAGATTTACATTTTTCTTTAGGCTTTCTGCTGCAGGTGTGTTTTTAAGGCACTTGTTTACCTGAGCACTTCTAGGTGTGTCATGGACAGCTTGTTTACCTAGGTATTTATTTTTCCAAAAGATATAACATTTTATTTTCATGGCCATTTTCATTTGGCATGCCTTTCATTCATGTGTGTTTAAAAACACATTGCATGAATGGGCTTTTCATACAAGATATAACATTTTATTTTTTCCAGATTTTGTATTCATGGCAGCACCAAAAGTTTCAGGTTTAGCCAACACAACTTTAGTGACTAGGGGGAATTCCAAGGAACTCCAACTCACCATAAGTAAGTTTTGTCACCAACTCAGAGCCGAGACACAATAAACAGGGAAGCTCATCCAATACAGAGGCTACAGCGGGGAAAAGTCCTCCATGCCACTAGTCAAGTAGTAAGTCAGGGTGATAATCTAAAAGGTAGGCCACGGATGGATGAAGACAGTGAAATGATGGAGCCAACACTAGCAAGCCAAAGTATGGTGTAATGATCACCTCTATTCTCCCTAAGGAGGGTATGTACCAATGAGTATGAATAGTGAACTTCTAAGTCTGAGTAGGGACAGTATAATATAATATAATAGGTCAACCAGGTCCATATATCTATATGATCGCTAGATCATGACACTAAGTGCTATGACATGCTATAAGAATAAGTATAAAAGCAATCTAACCATAACACCTGTAATATACCTGCTGAGTCATATACCTGAATGCACATCAACCTGTACCATCATCTGTCCTCTGGAACTGCTGCTGTAACTCTGGGCACTACTGTCTGCTCTGTACCAATGGCATAATGGCTATATCGGGCATCTCTCTGAGTGTCTTGAAACTCAGTCATGGCATGGGGAATATAACTGCTGTCCACAATCTGATAGTGATCCAATATAGATGCTCATCTCAGCATCTCAAATGCAAGGGAACTGGCTGAATAGTGTACTGGAATGAGAAAAATAATGTATGGTAGCCCGACTACTATATATGTGATAACAGGACCATCAATCATCATCCATAAGCATACATGGTCCACATCATCACGGATCCCAAGAATGACCATGGTCAAACTATGTTTGACTAGGTCAAGGACAAAATTATGACAAACACTAAAACATGTTACTTTAGATCATATTCACAGCTTAACTTAAAGTATAAGCATCATTCTATGGCAGTTAATACACATATATATTTCAATGTTATTTATATTTTACTTGCACAAAAGCTTTAATGACAAACTCACCCATTGGACATGGCCTAACTGCTAGTTAAGGATGAAGGCTAAGGACAAGGCTAGGCAAAAAGGGGATGACTTGACCAAACTCAACTAGATGACACTTTGGACAGGAAAATGGAAGCTACACTCTGTGCAGGACAAAATAACAAAGGGAAGCGTTGTGCCTCACAAATGGATAAGCTGTTTAGAGAGTGCTTATTCAACCTAGGCATCATGTCTACATCAAGCTGATCCAAGTTCATTAGGATCATTCATTCCATTTCCATGGCCTTTTTGGCCTATATCACCCCTCTAGGATTTCACATGTGCTAAGAAGCACAACTAATCGCAGCTTGCATCCGGGGCATATTCACATATACAAGGTCAGCAATAATAGATATAACTTTTGAGCAACATTTGCTTTTTGGACCTTTTCAATACCCTTCGAGGGGTATTTTAGCAGTTCATCGCTATAGCCTTTATTCACGTGTGTTAAGAAACACATTCTAGAATTTTAAGTTCACGGGCTTTCATAATACATTTCCAATATAAGTAGTACATGAGCTTTTAGTTTTAGCCAACAACATCTCAAGTGACTAGGGGGACTTCTGCACAATGCCAAACATCGGGACAACCGACCAGAACAATTTAGGCATACAATCCAACTTACCAAAGGTAAGTTTTGTCACAAACTCAAAGCCGAGACACAAAAAAACCATGGATGCAGTCCAACACAAAGGTAGAAATGGGGAAGTCCTCAGTATCAAGAAGTCAAGAAGGCAAGTCAAGGGGGAAAGCCAAATAAAGAAGGTCATGGATGGATGGAGTCAAGTGAAAATGGTGCCTAAGCTAGCAAACAAGGATAGTTCATTTTATTTTAAATAGTACTGCCACATCATGAATTATATACCAAGTCAATGCTATGAAGATGACTAAAACAACAAGATAATAATCCAAAACCAATCATCAGAAGTCCATTGGTCACATCATATCATAATAATTATCAATAAACATCTGAGACACTGCTACAATATAATCACTGGGCACTGAACTGAAACTGTATGGAACAAAGGGTCACATCGGTCATCAAATCCAAGCTCTCAAGGCTCATCCTTGGCACAAGGTCTAATAAAAGTCTGATACAATATACTGCTCTGATCCATGAGTGATCTCAAATAACAAGCTCATCATAGCTGATCTCTGTAAAAGCAAAGCTCTGAAATGTGCAGATATCTGCTCAGCAAGAATAGTAGCCTAGCTACTATGGTGTGATAACAGTAAGTTGGGATAAAATCAAGACTGGAAGATAACGGATGGATGGGGAAGTGACTAATGATGCCATGGATAGCAAAATCCCTACAAAAAGGGAATGACTGAGTCCGTACTTATGAAGTAAGGGCATGACCAATGAGTATACACAAGAATCTCCTACTCATAGTAACTGACCACTTCTACTCTAAAGTATCGCCAATAAACAATCACCATATACCCAGTGAAAACTACCTAGATAAAGGAAAAAGCACATCAACAATCCAAATGCACAAATCATATACCTGTTGGATCATATACCTGAGTCCCTAATCTGAACCTCTACTTCATACTGAAACACTCCAGCTAAATACATCATGGGAACTGACATCAATCTGCTCTGGATGATAGAAGACTGGCTAATTCAATCATATCCCTAGGGTCATGGGGCTTAGTCCTGGCATGAGACTGTCAAATGTACAAGATTTAGATCCACTGAATACATGAGAGTGACCATCAATATGCTACTCATCATCAACTGATCTCAACCAAAATGTGCAAAGGACTAGCTCAAAAATATACTGGGAACTAATCTGCAATCATGGTAGCTTGGCTACTATAGATGTGACAACACCACCTAAGTTGCACTTAGTTGGATGTCAAGTGAGCCAGCAAAGATCGAACAAGTCTACTTGTTCATTTCAAAAGATCAAATGTCCTAGCAGGCCAACTTGACCCTTTGTTGGCCCTTTCTTTAATAAAGTCGCATGTTCATACCCTACAGGGAATTGTAATAAGTTGACATAGGATGATGGATTTTGTAAAAGACTTGGATTGTCTAAGACTTAGACATCAATGCAATACTCTAGAGTGTTTTTTCCTTGGTAATTATGCATTGCTTTTTAGTGATGCATAATTTCTGAGTTTTTCACTCACCTCCAAAGCTGGAGTATCCGCCTTGGTGGTTGAACCTTCGAAGGTTATTAAAGTCTAAGTGTCTATGTATATTTCCATGCTAGTCCCCCATAGGTTTTTTTTAGTTTTTTGCCATTAAATTTTTTTTCTGTAAAACGAGCCATTTTTTAATGTTTTAATTGAAAAATTTGTAAAAATCATAAAAAAAGTGATTAGAAGTTGGAATTTTCCATGGGGGTGCTCCTTTTCTAACTCGGAGAACCCACTTAACCCCTAAACCTACTTTTGAGAGAAAAATTTCAATATTTTATCACTTAAAGTGATTTCACTTGAAAATGTCAAAAAAGACAAAATAAATGGCCAAAAAGATGTAATAAAGTCAAAAATCAGCATCCCACAAATCATGCAAGTTTGTCTAGGAGTTGTCTTTGGTGATTGGCAATAAAATCTAAGGTAATCAAGAGCCAAGCCCTTTGATTGATTGGTGATTGAAGATCTCATGGATGAGGGGGCGAATTTCTCCTTGAGGGGGCACATTTCTCCATGAGAGTTCTCACCTCTTATTGTATATGTGTCACAGAAAGAGGGGGGTGACCTAGCTTGTGAGAGGTGGCACCTACCACCTCTAGTTCACTCCAATTCGCCCCCAATCATTTCAAAAAGATCCAACACTTGGCAAATTCGCCCCCGTTGGGGTTTTCTCTCATTTTTCCTATTTAAGCATGCATTTGCCTCCCATTCTGTGTGGTCAAAGAGGACCAAAAGGCTGCCCAAGTTTGTAATAGTTCTTGTAATATTTTTATCAATGAATGGAAAAACTTTGGAGGTCCATGGTGTGTCACAATCATGTGTGGATGATCATTGTCAGTGGTATATGAGGTAACTATGTTATTGTTTTATTTTGCTTCTTGTGGTGATTTATCTGGCCTTGGTGAAAGTTGGTATCAACTCATAGGGTAAATGATTCTAGCTTGACTTCATTTACTATTTTTCTATGCTTAGAGATTTAGGATTTGCATGTATTAATGGTTTATTTTGCATGCTCTTCTAACCTCTTGTATAGGAAGTACCGGATCTAATCCTCTATTTGCAAGTATTTTCAGTAGTCCAGGTGTCCTTGCTTGATGGAGCGGCTGATCTTGGTTGACTCTTCAGTTCTTCAAGCACTCTCAAGAAAGACATAGTCCCTCGGCTTTCCACCGCTTCTTCTCCCTCTCTCCTTCACTTTAATTTTAGCTCTCTTTTGGTTACGGATACAGTTCTTGCATACTTAATCTAGTTGGTTTCTTTTTTGTAAGAATATCTAAAGGCTGATTTAATTAAGTATGTTACTAGATCTAGAAGTCTAAAAGTTATATTTTCAAAGTAGATCTAGTTTTGTTAAGTACTTAGGCTTATTTTTCCATCTTCCAGTAGTGAATGTTTTATGCTTTTAAAGCTTTATTTTGCAAATTTTGTGCATAACAAGTGGCTGGTTTTATTTTTTAACGAACAGGTAAGAGGAGGTGTTGTCAGAAAATCGAAGATCCAGGCCATCCAAGACCTCCCATAGCAATATACCTCTTACTTATTTCTTTTCATGAACCTTGTAAGCCTTTGGATCCTTATTTAACAAGACCAAAGGTGTCCACTGTTACCGGGCAAATTAGCAAGGCTAATTCCCAGTAAGCACAAATAAGAATAGTGACCCAATGTCACCTCGGTCACCTTTCTAACTTCTTCGAAAGTCAAAACCTCCAAGGAGAAGTACCCTTATGGAAACCTGTAAGACACTAAGACAACCAACAAGCTATGTTCTCTATGCAGTCTTGGTTAGACCAGTGCCTAAATGGAGTCAATAATCATATGCAAATGATATAATTAAGATTGATAAACCACTTGGATCATTTAGTGAAAATGTATAAACGTGTACACAAGCAGGAATAATCAATATTGGATCAAAAGACTATATTGCCAATACGCTAACTAAATAACCAAATATGCGTTAAGTAACAAATGTCAACGTCATTTATTAATCATATGTAAGACAATTCACAACACTAAAAAGGATTATAACTATCAAGCGATAATGTACCGAAATGTAGTCTTGAGAGTTATTTCACTTGGCAAGACCAAAGCGTTTCAGTGGAGACAAAAGGTATCCTTTAACATTTAAAAGATAATTAGTGCAAATTGTACCTTGATTATAATGAGACAAGGTTCATCACTCATGAAAGAGTAAAGGCGCATTCAGTTGATATCACTTGACCTTGTTACCAACATTAATATAATCTCAAGATCTATATGACAGCAGTATGTATCACTTATCAATTAGAGCACTCTTATCATCGACGAAGGTCATTAAGGAAATAAAGGGTTGCAAGTTATCCACCATGTAGCATCAGCTAAGAGCAGCCAATTTTCACCATAACAATAACCTTTGTTCCAATAGGTAACCAAACAATTTACTCATAAATAAAATGTTATCAAAGTTGTGTAATGAATATTAATAACTAGCATTCAAGCAATTACTCAATTCTGACTTTTTATTTGTTTTCAATGTGTTTTATGTATGCAAACAGGGGCAATTTTGGGTACGCACGGGCTTCCCGAAAGGGCAGGCCTGTGTAAAAGGCGTGCAGAAAGGAGGAGAGTCGCGGGTAGAGGACGGGCAGGATAAGGCTGCGGGTTTAAGGAATGGTCAGCGGAAGGGATTGAAAGGAAATGGAGACGAGGGGCACAGATTAGGGCAGAGTAGGTGAAGAAGGGGCTCGGGCCAGCAAGAGCGAGCTGGAAGGAGGCTGCAGCGACCAAAGAAGGGATTCGAATGGGGAGTGGGGAGCCGCGAAGGGAAAAGAGGCTGCGACTTACGGAAAGGAGCAACAAAGTGGAAGGAGGGCTCGGAATGGGAGGAAAGGCTGCAGGCTAGCAAGTGGAAGGGTTGCGGGTGAACTGGAGGGCCAGGAGGGTGCTAGAGGTCCTCTAAAGGATGAGAGTGGGTCTAAGTGCTGGAACAATTGCCGCAACAGTGTTGAAACAAGGTGGGGGTCATGTGACCCAGTGACCCACCCCTGGAAGACTCAGACACCAACCTCAGGGTTTCAAACCCTTTCATGAGGCAGTCAGCGATGCCATTAAGCCATAGTACTTCCAGAAGAGAAGCCATAGGGTCTGGCCATGCCCGTACCTCAGAATGAGCTGGCTAAACACCCCTCCTGGTCATAAAAAAGACACCCTCTCCCTGGGGCACCTCTATAGGTACGTTGGTGCTAGTACCATCATACCAGTCCACCTCAAAAAGTTGTGAATTAATAGTATAAGCAAGTGGGCTACACAGCATCGACACCCATCCCCCCTGGGGAATTCATGTCATTTTTGTGGCGTGACTATTTTTTCTTTCTGCTTTGATTTTTGTTTGGTTTTGCTAATATTAGATAAGTTCAATTTCTTTTTTAGTTAGTTTTTATTTCAGTCCATTTTATTTTGCAATAAAAAGTAACAAACTCAACCTTGCTTTCCCGAAGTACCGAGAGAACTTACTCGAGTAAGGAAAAAGACGTTCTTGGCCTTTAATAATTAGCATAACATATCATTGCTTCACAAGTTTTGTTATTTTTACAATTAGTTGGAATAAATATTGTGCACGATCTCCGCATATGCTCTTATCCATCGCAGGCTTGCCTGAGCTTTGGAACAACCAGAAACGCGATTTGTTGCACTCAACAAAACTCAACATCTAATTAAAAACTCACAGCCCAAGAACGATACCTGCCTTTGTCCCATGTGGGCAATTTTAACGAAGAAAAGGGAACAACTAGTCAAATTGGAGTGAGGTGATCAAATTTGAAGGGTATTGTTCTTGGATTTTCTTTCTTTTATGGTGATCCCAGCCCATCTCAAGCATTATTTGTGATCCATTTTGTCCATGCTCTAATACTGGTGAGTAATTTGCAACAAGGAGGATGCTATCATACTATTTTCATGACCAAAGAGGAGCTTCACAAGGGAGGCATATGGCATAAAAGGACAGCTAGCACTTGACCCACTTGGGCTAAAATAGCAACCATGTGAGGAGGAAACAATTCCATCTCATGCACTTTCTCCTAGATCGTTCCATCATCCAAGAGTATCTTTTGCTATATTTGGACATCCTATGAGGGCGGTCCAGCATGAGGGGATCTATTTGAGTTTTCTTTGAAACAGATTTGAGGAAAGAGGGCATTTGGCATAGTCAACAAATGTGTTTTATCATATGTAACAGTTTTCAGTGGTTTAAGGAGATTGGAAGATGAGCCCATACTTTGAGGAAATGCCCTAGCGCAAATAGATTTCTTTTAACAACCCTTGCACATCTCCATATGAGTATCTTTAAAGAGCACTCACACTTTGAGTTGCTTGCTAAGTTGCATGAAACAGGGAAATGTCTAGAAGTTTCCGAAATAGGGACGACAAGAAATGCAAACCTCCAAATATGGATATGTCGTATATATATATTACAACACATTATCTCGCAAGAAAAAAATAATGACACACATGTCTATATCACTGATTACATATATAGCAGTGTATCTTTTAAAAAATGGAAAAAAACAATTTTTGAGCCCATTTGAGGGACCCATGGCCCTCTTGCCTGCCCATACGAACCCATAAAAAGAATAATTGATGCCAAAACGCCACCTGTACAGGTCGAAACCCTGGCAGCCGTACCGTACAGCATTTCGCAATCCCATAACATCGTGCCGTACAACCGCGACGTTTCGGCCCATACAAGTGGTGTTTCGATGTTTCGAGAAGTTTCTGGGACTTGTACACCAGTTACGTAGGCGTTTCCTGCGACACAAGTTGGTTGCTTATGACTAGTTCGATGCAATTTGTTTTCCTTATTTGGAGGAGCAATCCATTATGAAGGGAGACAAGTAGTGGAGATAGCCCCTTTGATATAGTCAACATGTGCATTTTTTAGGAGAATCCTAAGGAAATGAGAACCCATGGCAGTAAAGGACCCATTAGCACATTCTCCAGGGCCAAAGAGTCCCCTAGGTTGAAGGGTGGCCTTCTTTTGAGGAGATCAGTTTTAAACTTTTATTGTATACATAGTTACATATATCGGCGATATATCGCCCATATCGCGATATATTAGGAGTCATTCCCTTTATATCGCCACTAAAAATTGTGACATATACGACATTTTAAATATATCGCGATATATTGAATGTGTCACAATATTTTGGGAATATATCGCGATATTATGGAAAATATCGCCCTGCTAAAAAAATCGCATGTATTCTGTGAAATAAAGTCATTGGTTAAGTTTTTGGCAATGTTATTAGCGCCGGGCATATTAAATTCTTAAAGTAATAAATGGTAATACTAAATTCTACTTAAATTTTTAACATTACCATCAATTGTTTCAGGATGTTTGAGAGTGGTTCCAACCAGTGTTATCGGAACCGGACCGGAACCAGCAAAACCGGCCGGTCCGACCGGTTTACAGAGCTAACCGGTCCGGTCAGGGACCAAAACTGGTTGAACCGGATTTTTGTCTGAACCGGGTATGGAGCCGGCTGGAACCTGCCGGAACCGGTCAAAACCGATCGAACCGGCCGGAACCAATCAAAACTGGCCAGAACTGGCCAGTCCATACATTGGACCCACGAAACTGAATTTAAAAACAAAAATACAAAAGCAAAAGTTTTCTATGCTTTTATGATCAATTTATTGTTATTATTCATTAGTACTATGGTTTCTTTTGGGATTGTAGGGGCCATTTTGAGCCTCTTTGTTGATGTACTTCGGTTTAGAACCTCAGAGATGTTTTGCACTAGGTGTTGTTTTGGTTATTTGCTCCCATACTATATATATGAGAAACTTTGCATATTTGTGTATTAATGGTTTGGATTCATATGTATGCACATGAATCTATATATGCTTTTTACAAAATATGAATATTTTATGTATTTTTTATTCGACCGGTTTTTTTCCGGTTCCGGTCCGGTTCACATTTTGGGCTTCGCTGGTTCGATGACCAGTCCGGTTCCGATAACATTGGTTCCAACCTCATCAGACTTCATATGCAAAAAGTAGAATTTTAAATCCAGTTACCAGCTAAGTTGTACTTAGTTGGACTATCAACTGAGCGGGCAAAGTTGAACATGTTACATGTTCGTTTTCGATGATTTGATTTCCGGCAGGCCTTTTAAAGGGCCACCTTTTTTTAAATTTTCCATGTGTCCATGGCCCTGCGGGGTTTGTAATAAAATGTACTAGCATGGTGTTTTGTAAAAGACTTGGTTCCTGTTATCACATATATAGTAGCCGGGCTACCATACATTATTTTTCTGATTCCAGTACACTATTCAGCCAGTTCCCTTACATTTGAGATGCTGAGATGAGCATCCATATTGGATCACTATCAGATTGTGGATAGCAGTGTATATTCCCCATGCCATGACTGAGTCTCAGGACACTCAGAGAGATGACCGATGTAGCCATTATACCATTGGTACAGAGCAGTCAGTAGTGCCCAGAGTTACAGCAGCAGTCTCGGAGGACAGATGATGGTACAGGTTGATGAGCATTCAGGTATATGACTCAGCAGGTATATCATTGTGCCAGGGTTATATTGCTTTTATGTTTATTCTTATAGCATGTCTTAGCACTTAGTGTCATGATCTGGCGATCATATAGATATGTGGACCTGGTTGATATTATATATATATATATTATTGTCCCTACTCAGACTTAGAAGTTCACTATTCATACTCATTGGTTTTACCCTCCTTAGGGAGAATAGAGGTGATCATTCAACCATACCTTGGCTTGCTAGTGTCGGCTCCATCATTCATTGTTTTCATCCATCCATGGCCTACCTTTTAGTTTATCACCCTGACTTACTACTTGACTAGTGACATGGAGGATCTTTTCCCCACTGTAGCCTCTGTATTGGATGAGCTTCCCTGTTTATTGTGTCTCGACTCTGAGTTGGTGACAAAACATGCCTATGGTGAGTTGGAGTTCCTTGTGAATTCCCCCTAGTCACTAAAGTTGTGTTGGCTAAACCTGAAACTTTTAGTGCTGCCATGAATACAAAATCTGGAAAAATGAAATGCTATATCTTGTATGAAAAGCCCATTCATGCAATGTGTTTTTAAACACACATGAATGAAAGGCATGCCAAATGAAAATGGCTATGAAAATAAAATGTTATATCTTTTGGAAAATAAATACCTAGGTAAACAAGCTGTCCATGACACACCTAGAAGTGCTCAGGTAAACAAGTTCCTTAAAAACACACCTGCAGCAGAAAGCCTCAAATAAATGTAAATCTATGCAATGTGTTTATAAACACACATAGATCAAGGCTATGGAAACTTCAGGCCCAAAAAGCAATGGAACTTAAATGCTATATCTAAACAATTGCTGGCCTTATTTGTATTATGGATTGTGCGCATCTGTTAAAGGTGAATAAACCCTCTTTGAACAACTCATCCATTTGTGAGACACCACCATTCCCTGTGTTATTGCTCATTCAGTATATACTATGGTGTGTATTCCCTTTCCCTTGCCAAAGTGTCACAAAGTTAAGTCAGTCAAGTCATCCCTCAGTCTAGCCAGTTATTTTAGCCTTCACCTTTCACTAGCAAATTGATCACAGCTATGAAGTGAGTATGATCTTGAAAGTCTAATCTGAGTAATATTAATAATTAATGACACTATATATTTGGATTTAGATCGCCAGTAATGATTACTTTGTGTTATAATTGTTATTTGAATAAGTTGTAGAGCATGCATTAACCTTTGACACCTTGCAGCAGCTTATGATGATGGTCTGAGTTATATTGGGTCATGTTGACTTGGTTAGGCCTAGTCTGACCATGGTCAACCAGAGGACATGAGATGGTTGGACCTTATGATGACATGGATAGATGATATATGGTCTATGTATACATACATGATGATTCTATGCAGCAGCTACAGGGTTATGATGATGATTCTTGGTTTACAGCAGTGTTTGGTCATTTACAGATTATTATTATTGGCCCTGTTCTGGTATATTGGATATATATTTTGATCATGCAGAGACTCATATGGTGTATGAGTACACATCTTGGATGGATTTGGCCCTTCTGAGTCCAATGAGACAATTTGTTTTCAGTTCCGGGCACTTACAGTGATGATTTTGCCTCAGTAGGCTGTCCTAGTGCAGTTTTGGCCTGTCGGAGGCCTTGTCAGAGCAGATATGATTTTTATCCGGTTGACCTAGGGCGCTGATGATGGAGGGGGTGGTCCAGCCACTTGTTTTTACCATATTACCCCCCTCCCGGACACACTGGTGCCCTCACCTTGACAGCGCAGGCACTCCAGGAGGCCGTTTGGGGCAGTTTCATGCTTCCCGAGGCATTTCAGGATTGGTAGAAATGGCTATTGAGGAAATCGATTTGGGCTACTGAGGCAATGTTATGGCATGGGATGATCAATGATGATAGATCGAGATCCTCCACACCTTCTCCAGCAGTTTCAGCTTCATCGGGGTCCGCATCCATCACTTATGGCACTTTCTGAGGATTTTTGAGGTCTTTTTGAGGCCTACGATTTGACTATGAAGGCACAATTTGGTACATTGATGATTTTTTATTGATTATTGTGCTATGGGAATTGACCAAGGAGGGATAAAATTACCCCTTGGACCCACCATAAGCCTCTTACTATATTTTGTCATCATTATTTGGTGGGATTCCCCTCTTCTAGGGTGATTTTGTCCACTCACAGAATATTTTATTAGTGATCCATGTATTTTATTGTTGAGCTCATCTCAACCATTGATTAGACATTTGTATCTTTTAATCTTAGCCACTCATTCAAAAAGTGGTTAGGGTTTTGGTGCCTCTCCTTCCTATTTAAAGGAGAGAGCCTCTCATTGTAAAGGGACTTTTGGCTCTGGATTATTGGAATAGAAAATTATTATTGCATCTATCTCCAGTGTTGTGGTGAATGTTTTTGGTGTTCGTTCGTTGGTTCTTCCTTTGCACTGAGTTATTGGAGATCTTGTTTGCCATATCTTTTATACCACGATTTTGCATCTACAGGTGGAGGCCGATTTGTTTTGAGGAGGAGGTATTGGTAGGGGAAGACTCTCCCTACTTCTTCTTTGGAGCTCTTCGTTGGTAACAGGGAGTATTACTGTCCCAGGACCTTTTATTTCATGTTACTATTGCATTTCTCCTGTATTTCTTCCATATTTGATCTTACTGATTGAATCGTTGTTCCTTGGTTTGACAGGTAGAGGAAGGTGCACTTGTGGGCTAGGGCATCAATTTGGCAAGCAAATCAACAATCTCTCATTTGATCTCTGCGGGAATCTTCCTCAACATCAAGGCATCTCATTCACATCACTCAGGTATGACCTCAAGGTAAGTTCTATCTCCATGATCTATCCAATTGTCTAAAATATTTAAAAACCCTAAATATTTCAAAACCCCATTTTACATTTTCTCAGATCTACTTAGATCTAGTGGGTTGTTGGGCATAATATTGAAAACCCACCTCTATAGCATCCACGGCATCCCAGATCTATAGTTTGGTGAGGATTGGCTTCCGTTTGACCCCCCTCCCAAGCCAACTTAGCTTCTCCCAAGCAAGGCGCACTTCCTAGTTTGAGCAAGTTGACCTAGATCTAGTACGTGGGTGGTTGAGATTCCACTTGATTCGTCATCTACACATCCAATAACCTACCCCCAGATAGTTACTTTCCTGATTTTCACCTTGTGGGCCCTATTCCACAATTTAAGGGATTTAATCCCCTTTTTGGACCACTTGGTGTACTCAAACTCATATCTAGTAAGATCTAGCCACCGGATTGCCGTAAAATTATAGATCCACACTCCTAATTTACTAACCTGCCCGGATCTAAAGTTTGGAAGCCATCCGACTTGTATTGACTTACCTAATCCACATTTTTAGCCTCCTTGGGTAAAGTCGCACCACCTTGGAGAAGTGAGTTAACTCACTTCTAGGACGTGGGTACTTGAGTTTCTTGCGGATTTGGAACGGGAATAATTCAAAACCTAGGTCTAGAGTGTCACTTTGTAAAATCTTGCCTTGGGGATAGCATTCCTTGTTTTAAGGGATTGTGGTCCACTTGGGCCAAACCTAGATCTAGACACATTCATCTACCAAGACCTCTATTGCCCACTTGTCCCATGTACTAGAAGTCATAAACCACAAGTCAACCCTACTTTGACTCCACTTCCCAATTCCCAAGGCACTGGTTTCTCTCCAAGTTAATTCGACTTTCCTAGATTATTGGATTAACTTGTGGTTTGACCTATGCATGGTGAACTAAACCCTTGAAGCCATCATGTACCATGGTCAAGCTTGTCATATGTACTAGTTAGCCCCAATTCAACCCTTAAACCACCTTGCATTGGACACGGGTCCCAAGGCAGTGTATCTTCCAACATTGAACTAGCACTCTAACCCTAGATCTCACTTCAAATATTATAAGTCACTCTCACATCAACTATGAACCAAAGCTATACTCATTAAACCCTTCACTTGGCTTGTGACTTCATCCTTAGGTCTAGGATAAACCATACACCTATTTTCACTTAGAAATACCCTGATTTGGTGTCTTGGTTTTGATCTCTCCTATCGGGAGTAGATCGGGTCTCCCCCTTTGTTGTCTGGGCTAGATAACATAAAGTGAAGGTTGCCTCGACTGGCGTGACAACCATATATTGGAGGTCGAGGTGATCGTGGTTGCACCTTTTGAGTTGCCCTTCCCTATTGCCATCCATGACTAGATACATCTATAGGGGTAACTACAGTTTAGGTGATAACAGTTCCCTAGGACTTTTTGGCTAAGTCAAGTATTCCAAGGAGTTTTTTCATCTATTAATTATGTCTTGCATTAGTGCATAACATAATTTTTGGGTTTTTCTCCTGCTCCTCCAAAGCTGGAATGCCTGGGGAGGCTGACGGCCCTTAGGGGATTTGTTAAACTCTATGGGTCAATGTATATGAACATGCTAGACATTGTTTTTTGAGTCATATGGACATGTGCTAAATCCCCCTAGGTAGTTTTTTTAATTTTCGGCGAAATTTATTTTTTCCTTAATTTGGGCCATTTTTTAATAGTTCAATTAAAAAATTTTGTAATTGGCCTAGAAGGGGCGTCTGGAGGTCTTTTTTGCCTTAGGGGTGCTCGTTGTCTAACTCAGAGCAACCCCTTAACCCCCAAACCCACTTTTCAAACCCCTTGCTCCATCTTTCAAACCCCCTGCTCCTGCCTTCAAGCAATGAAATCGCTCTTTTCTTGGCAAATCAGTCCTCTCTTCTTCGATGTTGTCTGCTTCTCTCCGAGGAAATCTGTTTGCATAAGATAAATGTGAGAATGTGAGAATAAGGGATGGGGTGGTAAGAGAGGGGTTGGGTGGGGCAGCTTTTGGGGTTATTAGTGGAATGATTTTTTTGTTTTTTAAGTTATAAAAAAAATTGGCAATCGCATGCGGGCGTCTTGGCATTCCCCTTTTCATGAGGGGACGTCCAGATGCCCCCCACCTATCTGGGACGTTCCTTGTGAATTTCCTCAAGTTTCTGGAAAAAGGGGACATGGGGAAACATTTCCGAAGGAGTCCCCAAGCCCCCGAGGTGTGGGAAACGAGGGGAGCGTGCCCCTGAGCCTGGGGTACGTGTCCCCATGGAACACTGCAGAAAACCCATATTGGAAATTCTGTTTGCTAAAGTTAACTCTTCATTTCACCTTGAGTTTCCATTGCATAACTTTCACAAATTAGCAATCCTATTCTAGGGATAAGCCCTTTATGCCGGAGGAGAGGCAGCTTAAAGTGAGAGGAAGGGATGCTGTGGTGACAGTAGGCAGCCTTTCTGAGTTCCTCTAAGATTGCACTTCTAGGGCTTTACAACTTGAAGTGCAGGTTTGGGAGGTAACAGGTACCAATCAAAAGAACAAATTCTAGATTATTTATAAACATTAGAAAAAAATGTCAGAAAATGGTGATACTACAGATATAGAGTGCTCAACAATAAGCTAAATGCTAAAATGTGCTGCTTTCTTCTAGTATATTCAGTTATTCAAACTTCAAAGCATTAGTATCTATAAAAGTCAATCAGAAAATCAAACCTATACATCAATCTAGATGATGAAATAGAGCACTATTCATTGTAGATGAGGGAATTTTCTGCCAGATAAACAAACAAAGAGTGTTACATTCTAATGAAAAAAAAGTTGGTTCTAAAAGTTTATAATCATGCACACATAGTATAGAAGAATTGGTCATTTTTACTTTTTAGCAACTAAAGTGCATTCAAAAGAAACTGTCCTCAAAAATATACAACCAAGCTTACCTAGACCAAAAGATAGCAATGCCTTTTTCTTCTCACCAGAAAAATCAAAAGCATCAAAGGCTCCTATTGAGTCATCAATAATATCTCCATGTTTGAGAAGAACTGCCGCACCATCATCCCCTCTTTGTTGTGGCCGTCGACAACGCAACTCTAGTAAAAGACCACTTGCATTATGTATACATATCATGGGGGAAATGGTAACAGAGAGGCCACCCTAGGCAAAAAAGGCTATAGTTAGCCTCATTTTTGGCAATACAATGAGAAAATAATTAAGCCTTTACACCCCAGCCTGGCCATAAGAAATTACAATCTTGCATAGCATAATTAGTCCCATGGAATGTTTCATACCCAAGATAAATAAAAATGTTATTACAATATCGCCATCTATGATGGCCCAATATTAATAAGAAATACATCATATTTGGTATTCGATTTATTATGTTAGCTAAGTAACTGCTACTCTGAAAAGATTGAGTGAGAAAGAATTCCCTATGTATCCAGAATGCAAACTTTTATAAATTCTATGCAATTACCTCATTTTGTTTGGAAACATCAACAACAACTAATGGTCCAGGAGCTGTCTTCTCGGCTGTTGAAAAATGAAAAATTTCATCATTAGATCTAAAATCCACCTTGAAGATTTAATCGAACATTACCAAATAATATTTCAATCTAAGCATTTCTCATTCCATGAGAAAGCAGTAACATAGCAATAGATAAAGATGGTGCAAACATATTTAACACATAGATTGATGAATCTAATACTGATAAAATGTAGCATATACATTGTCCAGACACTAAGCGTGTTCTCAGGGCCATAACTCCAAGTTCTTGCAGAGATATGCAAACTGGAGTTGATGAAAGTGATGAATCCATGCCAGACTTGACAAGTTGAAAGCTCATATGTGTTGAACTTTTTGGATCTGAGTCTTTTCTTGACAGCATATGCCTTGCACACAAATTGAATATGGATTATAAGTACTCTCTTTTGCCATCAAATTCCAAGATTCCACATTTGAAGGCCAAGTACAGAAATAAATACAATAGATTTTCAAAGTACTATTCCAAAGATGACCAACATGCCTCTGAACTAAATGCCAAGTTGCCAAGTACCATTCCATCCATTTAGTTTTTTTCTCTTTGAAAATGCTTCATTTATTACCTCAAAGAATAATTAAATACAACAAAAATCAAGATAGTTACAGCATACAGACAACATGACAAACAGGAAATTCCCAGTCCACAAAAGATAAAAACATTCGCGCATGAGTCCCCCCCATCAAAAGGGATTTAACGTCGAAGAAAGAATTTGGTTATTTTCAAAATAGACAATATGTAGTCTGTGCTTTTAAACTCGCACACTCTCCTTCCTGTCTATTGCCACACTGTATTTTCCATTTGTTTTCCCATAAACAAGAAGGAACAAGAAACATGTGTTCAAATAGAGTCAACAGGCAATACAGCATATTCTCTTTATAAAAGATAACAACCAAGAAGCTATATCACTCAGAATGAAAGCAAATTCATCCTTTCTATTCAAGAAAAAGAGCAGGAATGTCAAGACACTGAATAATAATATTAACCTTATAAGAAACAAGTCAGAATTCCATGCCGCAATCTTTGCCTCTACGTTATCATCAAAACAACAAAGAAGGTTCAAACCTGTGTTGTTTAAAACCTGTACGACACAAAAATATTTTCCATGAATAAACCATCACCAAATGTAAAAGGCACAAGATTCTAGAACACGTCTAAAAGAAATATTTCTGAAGGGTACAGTATATCCAAAACAAGGTTAATGACATACAGGTTAATCACGAGGTAGAATAAAACAAAACAGAAAAGGAAACCTTAAATTAGACAACTTAGAAAAGACAATGCCTCAGCAAGAATATTGGTATGGTGCACTAGCACCAAGAGCTTTACAAAGCAGCAATTAAGATATGAAGAGCACAAAAATTGCTAAATAGAAAGCTATTTTGGAAAACAGGAGTACGAAGAATTCAAATGAATGCAAGTGATTACATTATACTACATGAGATAACAAATAAATGTTTCCAATGGCATATGCTTCCTTGTTCTTGGTCAAGCACTCATGTTTCCACTTGCTTTTTCAGGGCATCCCTAAGATGTACCATTTTGGCATCATCGTCAAACCACAACACTTAACGGTGCCAGGATTTGGGGACTGTTTCTGTCTTCGATAGATTGGGCAAGTGTTGAGGGGGTGCAGCCTGTCATGCTCCAATGTATGATCTATTGCAAAGGAATGACCCCCAATGAAGAGTTTTGATAAACCTATGTAAGAAAAAACAAAACCAAACAGAGTCTAAAACACAAGAATTAACAATTGTTCACACATTACATAGAGACTTACCTTGGAAACCCAAAACCAAGAAAATCAAGAATCTTACAATGGATTTTTCCACTATTTGACAGATGATTGGATCTTGGGTGGCAGTGTTGTTATCACATCCATAGTAGCTGGGCTACCATGATCCTGTATATTTTTTAGCCAGGCCTTTACACCTTTTGATGAGATTAGCCTATGATGAGCAGTACCTTTTGATGATCACTCACTTATCAGAACAGCCCCAGATCAGACATAGTGAACCTTATGCCAAGACTGAGCCTCATGACTTCAAATTTGATGACTGATGTAGCCATTTTTATTCCATACAGAGCAGTGCAGTGCCCAGCGTTTTCAGAATCAGTGTTTCCAGAGACTATTGATGATCCAGATAGCAGGTATAGGTATATGGCCCAGCAGGTATATAGTGTGCATTGGTTATGATCGTCTTGCTCTTTTGCTCATCATAGTAGCTTGACTTGGTATCTAGTAGTCATTATCTAGCGGTATATATATATATATATATGGACATGGTTGTTTAATGATTATCTAAATGGTCTAATTACGCAGAATTAGAAGCTCTTGTTTATACTCATTGGTTTTACCCTCTTAGTAGTATGGACGTGATCATTCCCACCATTTATGGCTTGCTAGCTTTGGCATCACCTTTCACTTTCCCCATCCATCTGTTCTCTCCCATCTTTGGTTTTCACCCTGACTTACACCTCAGCCTGTGATATGGAGGACTTCCCCACTTTTGCCTCTGTGTTGGATAGCATCCCTATTAGTTTGTGTCTCGGCTTTGAGTTGGCAACAGAACTTACCGAAGCCTTGATCCTTCTGGGCCAGGAGAACCCGCTGGTATTGGTTCCCGAGCTTAGGTGAGTTGGATTTGATGCCTTGATCACTCTAGTCAGTTGCCCCGATGTTTGGTCCTGATTGTGGATAATCCCCCTAGTTGCTTGAGTTGTGTTGGCTAAACCTGAAGCAAACTGTACTATCATCATTACATGCATATGGAAACTATTATCTTATCTTTTGTGCAATCCCATGGAAACAAATTAAAATTGTGCTTCTCAGCCCAATGAAAGAGGGCTATAGAAATTGAAATGTTAAAGTACCCTAGATGCAAGCTGCAATTAGTTGTGCTTCTAAGCACATGCAAAATCCAAAGGGTCCTAAAAGCCTAAAAAGTAGTGGTTCAATGAATGCTAAATCCAAAGACTGTTGGCCATGATTAAATGTAATGCTTAAATTCTTCACAGAGCCTACGAGTTGTGATGTGAAATGGAGTAAAGGACAGATAATTCTAAGTGTCCCCTAGAACCTCAAGTTACGGTTAGCTGTGCACCTAGTTACGCCGGTTCTAGCAAAGATCCTCACGAAGTTGTTTCAGCTTGGATGTGAGTTGTAGACATTTGCCAAGGTTGAATAAGCACCTCTCTAAACAACTCATTTCATTTGTGAGACACTGCCATTCCCTGTGTGTTTATTATCCAACATATGCTTAAGTGTATTCATTTTTCCCTTATATGAAGTATCATAGTGTTGAGTCAGTCAAGTCATCCCCTTATCCTAGCCTTGCATTCTTCACCCTCACCCTTTGCTAGCAAAATATTCACGTCTATGAAGTATATTCTTGAGGTTCTATTTTGAGTAAATGATGATTTAAACTTATATTTGATGTAATTATTGATTAACCACCAGTGAAATGATGCTTCTTATCTTCAGTCTTGTTATTAGAATGATTAAAAGAGCATACATTATCCATTTGCACTTGCATCATCAGGCATTTTTAGCCTGGGTCATATTTTGATCAGTCTTGACCTGGTCAAACCTAGTTTGACCAAGTCAACCATAGGATCTGAGATGAGTTGGACCAGTGATGTTCGAGGTTGATGATTTATGGTCCTTTGATGCCCATTTGATGGTTCCATGTAGCAGACACAGGCTTCACTTGATGGTTTGATGGATTCTTATAGTTATTATTATTTACATACCACTATTTTTATTGGCCTGGGCATGGTTGAGACTACAGATGATTATCCAGGTAGCCACATGGTGTATGAGTATTCATCTCTAGTCCATTTGGACATTGTAAGTCCTCTGGTACACTCATATTTCAGTTACAGGCACTCCCGGACGAGATTTCACTCAGATTATCACTTTTCCACAAATTTGCCATTATAAAATGGCCTACCAACACAGTTGGATTATTATTTGGTTCACCTACGGTGCTACAGAGGGAGTATAAGGTCTAGCCACTTGTTATTACCATATAGCCATACCCCCAAACACTTTGGTACAGTCAGATTTATGCCTCGGGCACCAAGCAGAGAGCTACAGGAATTTTATTGATTTACAGGTGATTTTCTGAGGATAAAAAAATGGAATAAAATGGTCATTGAGGAAATCGATTTGGGAAAATAAGGCAAGGAATTGGCATGAGGTTTGTTCAGAGGTCATTCATGATGCATCCCGCACCTTCCAACACAACTTTCATCATTTAGTGGGGTCGACACACACTCCGGGGCTTTATTTTGATGTATTTTTCTGCTATTGAGGGGGCCATGATCTGGTCACTTGGTTACTTTGACATGTTATTAAGTCATATCTTATATCATTGTGCCATGGGGTGATGCTAGTCAAGGACATTAATACCTCCTAGCCCCACCATGTGCTCCTTACACGTGTTCTAATCATCTTTTATGTGGTGCGACCCCCCTAGGGCCACTTTAGTGAGTGCGCACCCCCTTTTAGTGAGTTGATCCATGTGTTATTGGTCTAGCTCATCATAGCGGTCGATTGTATTGTTTTTATCTTTTGATCTCCACCACTCGTTCATAAAGCAGTTAGGGTTTTGGTCTCTCTCATTCTTATTTAAGGAAGAGACCCCCTCATTGTAAAGGCACCTTTGGGCACTTGAACACTTGGAATAAAATATTATTTTGCAAATCTACTTCTCGTGCTTTGATGAATGTTCTTGTACATGATTATACATCTTTTCCTTAGACATCTAAGTGCTTTATCGGTGGTTTTCAACATCTTCAGAGGGAGGCCGAATTCATCTTTTGCAGGGGTACGAATTGCTTGGAGGGACGATTGCAGGGGTTTCCCCATCTTCTCTTGGGCATGACATTTTCATCTTGAAGGGAGTTTGTCAATTATGCTTCGTCCATTGATTAATTGCTTTTGATATGTCTTGCATAGCTCGTGTTTTATCTGTGGATCAAATCTAACTTAGGTAGTTTGAATTTGTAGGTAAAGGAAGACACTTTTCCTCCTTGGGCTAGGACGTTTTTGCTTGAAAACACTTGGATCTTGCTTGGAATTGTAACTAGACGAAAGGATCATCAATGTACTTGGAGGCCGCAAGCATTTGAGGTAAGATCTACAAGGTACGTATTGGTTTTCATCCTTTTTACCCATTGGTCACTTCAAACCCTCATTGATTAAAACCAATGTTATCGGAACCGGACCGGTCATCGAACCGGCGAAGCCCAAAATGTGAACCGGACCGGAACCGGAAAAAAACCGGGAAAAAAACCGGTCGACTAAAACATACATAAAATATTCATATTTTGTAAAAAAACATATATATTCATGTGCATACATATGAATCCAAACCATTAATACACAAATATGCAAAGTTTCTCATATATATAGCAAGTATGGATGCAAATAACCAAAACAACACCTAGTGCAATACATCTCTGAGGTTCTGAACCAAAGTACATCAACAAAGAGGCTCGAAATGGCAACCATAGTACTAATGAATAAAAATAAACTGATCATAGAAGCATAGAAAACTTGTTTTTTGTGTTTTTTTTTTTAAATTTCAGTTTTGTGGGTCCATTGTACGGACCGGCCGGTTCGGGCCGGTTTTGTCCGGTTCCGGCCGGTTCGGCCGGTTTTGACCGGTTCTGGCCGGTTCCGGCCGGTTCAACCGGTTTTGGTCACTGACCGGACCGGTTAACTCTGTAAACCGGTCAGACCGGACCGGTTAACTCTGTAAACCGGTCAGACCGGCCGGTTTTGCCGGTTCCGGTCCGGTTCCGATAACACTGATTAAAACCCTAATTTTATAGATCTGATAGATATGGCAATAATTTGGGCTTAATAACTAAAACCCAACTCTTAATTAATTAAAGAACCTTAGAGACCAACTTTGGTGAAAATCCAACTCCATTTACCCCTCAATCCAAGGCACTGGCCATCTCCTAAGGGGGACGCACTTGTGGGTTTTTAATCTTTTTCTAGATCTATCATCTCGGTGTTGCTATTTTGTCTTTCAAACTTCATATCTATAACTTAGCCACCCTACTACTGCCTTTCCTATCTGAATTTCACCTAGTGGGCCCCATTTCACTCGTTTTTCTTAAATCAAGGGTTGGCCCCACTTGGGTCTTTTAAATTGGCATTAGATCTATCTAGATCTACTCATCTAAATCATTTAGTGGCACAATCATACCTTGGTTTAGAATTTACTCCTTGCATAAGCCTCCTCAACCAAACCGTAACTCCATTGTCCACTTGTATTTCCTAGATCTAGATCCGCATACTCTTGATCCCTCTCTCTTTCTTATTTCATATTTCCCTAGAGAGTCTAGAGTAGGATCGCTAGCCTCCTATAGCTAGCTAGGGTCTCCCCCTTGATCTTGCATTTACTAGATCTAAAGTGAAAGTGCCTCGATTTACGTGACAACCATTTTCCTTGGGAATCGTGGCCCTCTTAGGTCACCTCTTTAGTTTCCTAACACCTCTACCATCCTAGATACGATCACCTTTTGGGGCAACTACAAGCTGTGTGATAACAAGTGCCCCACAATACCAGCAAATGATGTATTCTACATATTACAGTTTGTACTAAATGGTGTGCCTTGAGGTTATTATATGGATGGTTATACGTGCTATTGATTTACTAACCTGCATTTTGATCTATCCTATATCATGTCATTATTTGATAAGTATGATGAGTAGGACCAGGGTTGGAATTTGACGGGCAAAATGCCCGTCACAGGGCGATTTGCCCGTCAAATACAGTTAAAAAAATTTATAAACCGTCTCACTTAACGGGTAAGCAATTTGTTTAAACGTATTTATGACGTTTGATAATTTTCTTAAACCGTCATAAATTACCTTGATGGATAGACTTTAGTAAGGGCCTTTTCTATACAAAGGATTTGAGAAATGATTCACGTGACATGCTCCTCTCAGTGACTTCGAAAGTTGATCAACCGGGAGAAATTGCTAAACCGGGGAGTAAGGTGGGCCACTGGGAAGTCGATAGAAGTCGGTTTTCAAGTTATTTAATGTTGTGAGGTTGGGAGGGTCGATAATTGCGCGATTTCCTGGTAGGAGAGAGAGCATTTGTGCGACCATCTTAAACATATAAATGACCTTTTTAATTTCAATTTGATCAAGACCACCTTCTTTACTATCCCTTGCGGCTTTAGACAACTCATATGTTCTAATTTGGGTTCAATCTAATTTTAATTGTTAAAAAGAAGCATCGCCCATTCACATATATACAGGCTGTGGCTAATTATTTAACTGGGTTAACATGGCCCATTCACATATATACAAGCTGTGACTAATTATTTAACTCTGTTACTTGATGGTGATTAAAATCTGCAATTAACCATTTTAATCAAAGCCAAAACAAATGGGTGGTCTTCAGATCCGACGTGCCTACCAGCACTCATGCCCGTTCCTCTGAGGAACAATAATATTATGTTTATTGAATGCACAAAACTGTCCATTATAAAATGGTTGGTTTAGATAGAGAGTGACCGTTTTCATAGCAGGGGGCATTCTTTTCAAAATGGCTTGCAATAATTGTTCTAAGTCATCTTCATCTGCATCTTGATCTATCGTTGTATCTTTCTAAGTCCCGACCTGCGTCACAAAGTTGTGTGGACCCATTATTGAAGCCGAGTAGAACACTGTAGGCGTGAATGAGGCTATAAAAGTTGAACAAGAGATTCCATGTATCCAGAATGGCTTTTGGCTGCACTTTTAGTAAAAAAATAATGAATAAGAGGTAGTTTATTTAATAAGATTGAAGGGTAAATTTTTTGACAAAACGTTATGTGACGGGGAAAACGAAAGTTAAAAACGTCAAAAAAATTTGGTCTGAAGGGCATGGATGAAATGAAATTCCAACCCTGAGTAGGACACTAGCTTAGTATCATATTTGGTTTTATGAGTTATATACATATTGTTCTTTACCAGGTCTCCACAAGGTTGCTCAGATCATTACCCGATACTTTTGTATCCCATGATGACCTTTCCCCTTTTCCATCCCTTCCATATTGCACACTATAAACCCTATTGATCTAGATACGGCTAAGTGAATCAAGGTCTAGATCGGCTAAGTGACTCAAGGACTTTCCCCCTCTATGACCTCTTTGTTAGGATAGCCTCCATGTATTCCCTAAAGTCTCGGCCCTGATATGTGTGGCAAAAGCTTGCTGACCCCATTGATCTCTTTCTGCTTGTAGATCCAGGTGAATTGAGTGTGCGTAAGGTAGGCCCAATCACTGGAAGAGTACCCCCTAGGCTTGAAACAAGTACCCCATCTTTGAAATTGGTTGGTGACTGGGAGGGTAGGTAATCTCTGGATTAAGAGGTTAATCCTACTTTCCCTAAAGAGGCATTACTATGGAAACTTTGTTGGACCTATGGACAGTGGCTGGCAACTAAGTTAAGGTTGTGTCATAAATAGGGCCTAGAAGGCTATCTAGGGCTAGTACCTTTCAGCCATTGTGTTAGATTATGGTAACTTCGGGATGTCCACCATGGCTCAAATGCCTTACATGGAGGTACATTAGCTGCATAGGCATCAGGATGGAGTAGAGAGTGAGATGCACTCTACTCAATGGCATGAGCCCAGCGGGGGCTGCATGCAAAGCTTCAGGGGAAATTGACCTTTGCATGCATGAGTATTGCATGACCTATCAGCATTCAGTGACTGCATGCAAAAGTGACCTTTTGCATGCACCGAGAATTAGGGTTTTGGGAAACCTAATTCATCGGTGAGATTATTTATAGAGGCAAGGGGTCCCCAGCTGAGGTTACTCAGTTGTATCATCAAAGAGAGATACTACCAAAGTGAGGAGGATGAATTTGCACATGTGGGGCGACTTTCTGAGATAGAGAGGAGTTGCTGCACGAGCTAGGAAGGTCAGATCTGAGCTAGATCAGTGACCTTCAGTTCCAGAGAGGCTAGATACCCATTCCTGTGAGCTGAGAGAGCTCAACAGTGAGATTACTGTGGAGATTGGAGGAGGTCGAGTTCTCTTGGAGGAGAACGTTTTTCCTGAGGGAGGAGAAGCTCATTCTAAGCTAGATTGACCGATTCGGAGTCTATGACTTCCAGGATAGTCTTGCCTTGAGATTTGAGGAAGGTTAGGGACGATCGTAGCTCAGATCTGTTGAGATCCGAAGCAGTACGAGCATTTGACATCCAGAGGGGAGGGTGCACTTGTGCATGCAGAGAGAGCCGATTTCATCAATGGGCAGTCTTCAGAGCGAGCAGATCAGAGCAGAGAGATCTAGAGAGGGCAGATCTATCAGAGGCACCGTCAGAGCACTCAGATCTAGATTGGCAGTTAGGGCATACTTCTTCAGTGCATGCATCAGCTGGATGCATGCAAATTAGAGTTTGTCCTGTTCAGAGGGATTGAGTTATCGGCTGAGGTAATTTTGTAATGTACTGTCTTTTATGCATCTATATGCTCTGGGCTCGAGAGAGAAGATAGCCCCATAGTTAGCTGGTTTTTTCCAGAAAGGGTTCCAGGGTATATCTGTTGTCTATTTGGTTGATTGCATTTATGTTCAGTTGGTTAATGCAGATCTAGTTGTTTGAGTTTATTTCTTTATGAGCATATATTGATTTAGAGACTAATACCACTTGAGATCTCAGGGCGATCAAGAGGGAGTAGTGATCTCTGGATCCATATATATTTACACATTGGCCATTTAAGGATTGCAAACTGAAAAGTGCTTCAAAAAAATATCTAAAGAAAGAAATTCAAATGCTGAATCAAATATGAAATGGAATGCAAAGTTGTAAAATGAATAAGGGGGGGGGGGGCTTGCTAGAGTCAATGGGGTACCTTCTAAGCATGTCATCCATTCGTGAGACACCCTGCTTCCCTAGTGTATGCCAGACTAGCAAATGTCATAGAGGATACATGTCACCCTTCATCTCCAAGAGAAACTCATGCCCTCCAATAGTCAACACTTCTCTTGTCCTAGCCCTTTGACGACTTAACCACCCATTTTACCCACTAAGGTAAGGTTGATCTTTGCAACATTCTGTGATGATTTTGACTATAGGGTAACATGTATATAACTCATTTACTTGTACTTGATGTGTTGCTAAGTTTGTTGTGTTATACCAACATGTCATATGACATAGTAATCACTTGTCATATGATATGATCTAATGTTGAGTTGTTTATCAATATTACTTATAATTGAGTGTTGTTTCACCTCTACAGGCCTTGTAGATGATCATCCCATTATTTCTCACCTTGGTCAAAGTTTGACCTGTTTTATTTGGTCAACACCCAAGCTTGACCTAGTAAAATTGGTCAAACAACATTATGGGATTTTCACATATACATCAGAGATCATATTTCATCCTTTGGAGGCCAATTGGACCCCTCCAAGTAGCATATGTGGCAAATTGATGTAATGGCCCCAACCAAATTTGAGCTAAATTTTTCCCTCACTGCTTGTGTAACCTGGCTCAAGACGTTTGTCAAACACTTGGAACACACTGATATTTTACCCATGTACAGTTCCCTTACTGATTTGTGTTGAAATAATATGCAACTTCGGAAGATATTCTTGTACTGCATAAACCCTAATGTAAAACCCTAAAAGAATAATAACATACTATCAAAAAATCAAGTGAAAATTGACAAGTCAGCCCCATAGAAATCAATGGGTAAAACTGCCCAAACACTAGGCAAAAATGCCCCAAAGAAGTCGATCCAATCACCTAGTGAAGTTGGCCTTATAGTGAAAAAGTTAGCCAGAAAAGAGTATAAATAAGGAGGTCTCATTCCTCATTTGGACATCCAACACAAGTTAGCTCAAGCAAGTCGAACATGTGTGCAAGAGAGAGAGAGTAGCAACAGCTGGAGGAAGCCAGTATTCTTGGGTTGTCTTATCTTTGTTTCTTGTGTATTTTTCTGTGAGAAAGCTTTAGCTCTTCATTGTATTGACATGGTACTTTGTTGACAAATCTATACTGAGAAGTTCTGCTGGGTTTTTCCTATGAAATGGTTTTCCCAGGATAAATCTTTGTGTCTATTGTTGAATGTATTTTTTTCAATTATCCTTATGCATGCAATATGATAAATTGAATGTAAGTCTAACATAATTTCTCTCAAGTAAAATTCTAAAAATTTGCCCACAATTCTAGAGTTTCTTGGTTGAATACTTCCATCAAACACTTGTGCTACAGCACCCCCCCCTAACTGCGGGTAATGCTTGTTTTTTTTTTCTTAGATGGAATTTTAGTCGAACAGTTCATTACCCATTTGCATTTAACATAGAGGAAACAATGTGGCACATTTTATGAATATAAATTTCTTGTATTAAAAGCCAAGAGCAATCACCATCTAACATAAGTTTACTGTAGAATATACAAAGGCTTATAACAACAATAAAAGAGGTACCAACTCAGATTTGGCATGGGAACTCAGACCAATAAATAGAAGACAAGTATGGAAGCTCCTTAAGAAAAAACAGCCTTCCTTAAGATCTGGAAACGGAGTTTACTGTTGTAGCAATTTGCCCGAAACCCAGACTTCATATTTAGCTTGTAATTCGTTGGTAATCCTTTCCAATGGCTCTAGATTACAGTCTGCATTTTCTACTTCCTTCACTTGCTTGTAGCAACCTCTATGTGTCATGTAATGTTGTTGACAGCCACCAAACGCTCTCTATGTCAACTGTGGATCGCAGCCCAATCTCTAAATGCAAGTATTTATGTGTCCCTGTTTTGGCAAAGAGTGAAGATACCCTCTATGACTGAGTGTGCCCCTCTAGAAATGCTCAAAACTCTTCCAGCTAGTGTGTTCCCTTCTATTCCTGACATCTGGCGATTCGTCCCCCTTCTACACTCTTCCTACAGCAGTGACTAACAGCAGAAACAAGTGCACCCTCTTTGAGTAAGAGTGCCCTTCTCCAATCAAGAAAAAACTCCCTTAAGCCTTCCAAATCTGTAAGTGCATTGAGTATCATTTCATGGCATGAAGTACACAGACAAGATCTGAGTGATCTTTCTCCTTACGATCAATTAGGGTGGATGGTTTTACCACCGAAATCAATATTCTCTCTTAGGATTTTCGTCCCAAGAGTCATAAGCCACACGAGCTCTCAAGTTTTTTCGAAAAATGCAAAAATAATGAATGAATAAGAGAATGTGGCTACTTGCCCTTTTATTTTCACTTTAAGATTTTTTTGGTCACTCTTACTCTTTCGCCTTTTTATTAATAAAGTGACTTTTTCAATAGTCACTATACGAATTAATTACTCAACATCACTTCATAAAGTTACTTTTTCTTGGTGACATTAAAAAATTAATTAATTCCCTTTTTGTCCTCGACTATAGCCTATGGGACTCAACTAAGCTAATATGTCGTCCACTTAGAATGGTCAAGCAGAAACGGACATTACAATTGAATTAATTGATTAAATGGTAGTATTTTCCTAAGTTATGCCTAAGTAAAAAATAAATATTTGGAGTTGATTTCTTATGAGGCATGTCAGATTGGATATTGGCACAAGTATAGTGCATTCTATGGTTTTTGAGGCCAAGGAACTCATCCATTGCATCAGATTGTCATTCCAGGAAAGGGAATCCCATGATCCAGTTAATGGTACCTTAATTATTTATATCCTAAGGTTAAATTTAAAAAATTCGTAAGGTTTTGAATGTATGGCAATGAGACTCTGGAAGAGGAAAGTGATGACTTGGGTTATCTTATTTTGGCATTCTAAACACATATCTAGCATTAGATTTACATTATGGCATTACCCACTTCATTTTTGGCATGGCTCTTCTAAGTGGGGTGCACTTCTCTCCAAGGGGGTGTTTTGGGGCAAATATTGAGTTATACTTTAGCTTTTTGCTTTATATAAAATTTGTAATGAGTCACTAAAGGGACCCCCTAGTGGCCCCTAGTGACAAATAACACTTATAAGTCGTAACTCAAGTGATTGTCCTTGGGCATAATGAGGCACTTCGACGCCCTCCATGAGATAATCAGTTTCAGAAAAAATTAAAAGTAAGAAAATATCTCAGCCCTTCATCTCTCACTCTCGACTTGTAATCTCAATCGTCTATCTCTTTGGATTAGGGATTTAGCTCGATCTCAATCTAAAAAAGAGAATAAGCTCTCATTTGTATGGACTTTTGGTTATTTCTAGAAACAAAGAGCAAAATTTATTGTGTCCATTTCTCTCTAGTATTGGGAGTGAGTATATAGATTTGATCTCTAGCCGATCCCTGTTACATGTTACTTTTTGATTCTCGCTACTTTGGGGCAATTTCAATGTGTGTTTAGCAGGAAGCAGAGTGCCATAGGAGTCGAAGTGCGCCTTGGCTCTCTGGCAGGGAGGGTGTTCTGCTTGAAGAAAATCGATTTGCCTCTTTACCCCCTTTTTCTCACTAGTTTTCTTCTTGTTCTTGCATGAAATCTTTATTTCTTTCACTTAGATTTCATTTGGTATTTGTCTCGGCTAACTAAATGTGTTTTTCTGGCAAGTGAAGAGAGCAAGGAACTATCAAGTGCGCCCCAAGCCAGGAAGATTTGGCATCTACTCACAAACTGTCAAAAAGGAGAGATAGTAGGCACTAGATTACTAGAATCATGCACTTGCTGCCAAGACAAAGAAGGGAAGAAGCTTCCCTCAGCACCAAAATAAAGGTAAGGGACCTCAAGGTAAGCACTTTCATAGGTAAAAAGTAAGGTGCTTTAACTGTAGCAAGCTTGGTCATTATGCAAACAATTGTAGAAATCTTCTTAACAAGAAATGGCATAAAGGGAAGTATCATGCTTCAACTGCTACAGAAGAAGAAGAGCCACAACAAAAGAAATCTAAGGCTGAGACCAAAGAAAAAGATCAAAGAGAATTCTTCTTGATTTCAGCACTCTCAGGATCCATCTCCAACTCATCAGATTCATGGTGGATTGACAATGGGGCCACCAAGCATATGACTGGATACAAAAGGGCTCTTGTGGGTTACAAAGCCAAGAAGTTCAATGAGAAAGTGGAGATGGGAAACAAAATTACCTTTGCAATAAAAGGAGTTGGTTCAACTACCTTAAAGCTTGATTCAGGTACGTTAATTCATGTTGAGGAAATTTTATATGTTCCTGGTTTAAAGAGGAATGTTCTCTCAGTGGCAATTTTAGAAGACAAGGGATTCTCTATAGCCTTCTCAGAAGGGAAGGCACTGATATGGACTAAGGGTGGAAATATGAGCTTAACTATTGAGATTGGTGTCCGTGAGGGAGGCCTTTACAAGGTCTCGGGACATGTTGTTAAATCTCTAATGAATAACCCCTGTCAAGTTTCAAAGATCAAGAGGGAGTCTTACAGTGACCCGGATATAAAAGTCTATGAGACTTCTCGTTCAAAGAAGCAGAGGGAGAAGGCCAAGAAGCCTTTAGTTGATCTCATTAAGGAACCTATTGAGGGGTTCCAAGGATGCTCCAGTGGGAGCCATGTCACTGATCCAAGATCATCCACTGATGTGGAGATAGCCAAACTTCAGATTTGGAAAGTGATTCTCAGACAACAAGGGAAGTTAGGTGTAATTTCCAAGTGGATCTATAAGATCAAGGTATTTGCTGACATTCAGAGCCCTTTAAAGCTTTCAGAACATCTTGTATTCTATAACAGGTTGTTTCACCATGACAAGGACATGGTGCAGTTGTCAGATGTCTTGACTAAGCCTCCATTCTCGACAAGCATAGTGTTGTTGAGAATGCCTCTCTTGCTGAGAGGAAATGTTAAAGTTAATGCAGCTGCGAAACCCATTCTCAGAGAGGATGGTACCCTAGTCATTTAACTAGGGTTCCTGGTCAAGTTAACCAGGAAGAGCAAAGAGTAAGACCCTAGAAGGTACCCTAGGGCCCCCATCTGTCTTCTTGGTCGGAGACCAATCAGGTTGATGCCATGGCAAAGTCCCTAGCACGTGGCAAGGGCCCCTATTTGTCTCTAGGGTATTCTGGTCTGAGACCAAACAGTTTCTTGGTCACGAGGACCAAGCAGATCCTGCAACTGGAGACAGAGACATCCTGGTCTAGGACCAGCCAGATTCTTGGTCAAGGACCAAGTAGTACCTATAGGTGGTTGATCAACATTCAGTCTAGGACTGAAATCTCAGCCTGGGGCTGAGAGCCATTCTTTACGAATGGAGGCACTTGGTCAGTTACCAAGATGTTGACTTTGGTCAACCTTCAGCTTGGGGCTGAAGAACCTAGTCAAGGACAAGGTGGTTGATCAACTTGATTCAGTCTAGGACTGAAGCTCAACTTTGGGCTGAGAGCCATTCCTTGAGAACGGAGGTTCTTGGTCAGTTACCAAGATGATGATGTGTGATGTCCTCTTCTCCTAGGTCTTCGAGATGGTTGCGCTAGGTGCTCTTCTCAAGGGACTGGCCACCCCTTGATGGAGTCACTAGCACTTGACCTAAGGAGCAGTTTGGAGGACCACATGATCACATCATCTAGTGTGAACCCTTCCTTATACAGTGATGATGAACTTTCAGGTTATATGGAACATTTTTACATTTGAGAGAGAGATGATTGGTTGTACCTTCTCCACCTTGGTTGATTTACTTTTGGTCCTTACACCCTGTTGATTATTGGTCTTGTGGTATCTTGTCTTTGACTTGTGGTTAATAGGGTCATTTACCCACCTTGAGTTATTTTATTTTATTTATACCATCTTGGTGTTTTTGGATCCTATGGGTACTTTGGGTGTTTGTCCACTTTATGGTTTACCCTTGGTCCTAGGGTCTATGAGTTAGGTACCCACTCTTGTTTTATGGTACCATATTGATGAGTCATTGTACCCTCACCTAATGATAACATGGCCCTACTTATATTTCATGTTATTTTTATTCTTATGAGTTGGCACCTACCTAAGTCATAATTATATTTTTTTATTATTTTACTTTTGACGATAAACGTTGGTACCTACCCAAGTCACTTTTATATTTTATTTTTTTATGTATGGTACTTTTATCACCTAAACTGTAGTTACCCCTATGGATGGATCCAGTCATGGATGGCAATAGGGAAGGGCAACTTGAAAGGTGCAACCACGATCACCTCGACCTCCAATATGTATGGTTGTCACGCCAGTCGAGGCAACCTTCGCTTTATGTTATCTAGCCCAGACAACAAAGGGGGAGACCCGATCTACTCCCGACAGGAGAGATCAAAACCAAAACACCAAATCAGGGTATTACTAAGTGAAGTTAGGTGTATGGTTTATCCTAGACCTAAGGGTAAAGTCACAAGCCAAGTGAGGGGTTCAATGGATGTAGCTTTGGTTCTTGGTTGATGTGAGAGTGACTTATAATGTTTGAAGTGAGATCTAGGATGAGTGTACTAGGTCAATGTCAAAAGATCCACTACCTTGGGAACTGTGTCCAATGCAGGATAGTTTTAAGGGATGTATTGGGGCTAACTAGTACATAAGACAAGCTTGACCATGATTCATGATAGCTTTTAGGGGTATAGTTCACCATGCAAAAGTCAAACCACAAGTCAATCCAACAATCTAGGAGAGTTGGGTTGTCTTGGAGATAAACCAGTGCCTTGGGAATTGGGAAGTGGAGTCAAAGTAGGGTTGACTTATGGTTTAGGACTCCTACAACATGAGATAAGTGGACAGTATAGGTCTTGATGGTTAAATATGTCTAGATCTAGGTTTGACCCAAGTGGACCACAATCCCTTAAAACAAGGAATGCAGTCCCCAAGGCAAGATTTGACAAAGTGACAGTCTAGACCTAGGTTTTGAATTATTCTGATTCCGGATCTGCAAGAATCTCAAGTACCCAGTTCCTCGAAGTGAGTGAACTCACTTCTCCTATGGAGGCTTCAATCGGGGTTTAGGTGGGTCAAATCATGTCGGATGGCATCCAAACTTTAGATCCGGGTAGATCAGTCAAGTAGGAGTATGGATCTGTAATTTCGTGGCAATTAGATCCGGGTAGATCAGTCAAGTAGGAGTATGGATCTGTAATTTCGTGGCAATCCACCGGTTAGATCTTTGTAGATCTGAGTTTAAGTGTTCCAAGTGGTCCAAAATGGGGATTAAATCCCTTAAAATGTGGAATGGGGCCCACAAGGTGAAATTCAAGAAAGGGACAACCTGGGTGTATGTTATTTGATGTGTAGATGTCAAATCAAGTGGAATCTCAAACACCCATGTTCTAGATCTAGGTCAACTTGCTCAAATGGTGAAGTGCGCCTTCCTTGGGAGAAGCTAAGTTGGCATGGGAGAGGGGTCAAACGGAAGCCAATCCTCACCAAACTATAGATCCGGGATGCCGTGGATGCTATAGAGGTGGGTTTTCAATATCATGCCCAACAACCCACTAGATCTCAGTAGATCTAAGAAAATGCAAAATTGAGGGTTTTAATTAATTAGGGTTTTAAATGTTTTTGACAATTGGATAGACTATGGAGATAGAACTTACCTTGAGATCATACCTGAATGATGTGGTTGAGATGCCTTGATGTTGAGGAAGATTCCCGCAGAGATCAAATGAGAGATTGTTGATTTACTTGCCAATTTGATGCCCTAGTCCACAAGTGCGCCTTCCTCTACCTGTCAAACCAAGGAATAAAATTCAATCAGTAAGATCAAGTATGGAAGAAATACAAGAGAAATGCAAATAGTAACATGAAATAGAAGGTCCTGGGACAGTAATACTCCCTGTTACCAACGAAGAGCTCCAAAGAAGAAGTAGGGAGAGTCTTCCCCTACCAATACCTCCTCCTCCAAGCAAATCGGCCTCCACCTGTAGATGCAAAATCGTGGTACAAAAGATATGGCAAACAAGATCTCCAATAACTCAGTGCAAAGGAAGAACCAACGAACGAACACCAACAACATTCACCACAACATTGGAGATAGATGCAATAATAATTTTCTATTCCAATAATCCAGAGCCAAAAGTCCCTTTACAATGAGAGGCTCTCTCCTTTAAATAGGAAGGAGAGGCACCAAAACCCTAACCACTTTTTGAATGAGTGGCTAAGATTAAAAGATACAAATGTCTAATCAATGGTTGAGATGAGCTCAACAATATAATACATGGATCACACATAAAATATAACATAAGTGGACAAAGTCGCCCTAGGAGAGGGGAGTCCCACCAAATCATGATGACAAAATATCATAAGAGGCTCATGGTGGGTCCAAGGGGTAATTTTATCCCCCCTTGGTCAATCCCAATGGCACAATAACCAATAAATAATCATGAATATACCAAATCGTGCCTCCAAGGTGAAGTCATGGTCCTCAAAAGACCTCAAAAATCCACAGAAAGTGCCATAAGTGATGGATGCGGGCCCCGATGAAGCTGAAACTGCAGGAGGAGGTGTGGAAGGTCCCGATCTATCATCACTGATCATCCCATGCCATAACTTTGCCTCAGTAGCCCAAATCGATTTCCTCAGTAGCCATTTCTACCAATCCTGAAATGCCTCGGGAAGCGTGCAACTGCCCAAACAGCCTCCTGGAGTGATGGCGCTGTCAAGGTGAGGGCACCAATGTGTCCGGGAGGGGGGTAATATGGTAAAAACAAGTGGCTGGACCACCCCCTCCATCATCAGCGCCCTAGGTCAACCGGATAAAAGTCATCTCTGCTCCGACAGGGCCTCCAACAGACCAAAACTGCACTAGGACAGCCTACTGAGGCTAAATCATCACTGTAAGTGCCCGGAACTGAAAACAAACTGTCCCATTGGACTCAGAAGGTCCAAATCCATCCAAGATGTGTACTCATACACCATATGAATCTCTGCATGATCAAAATAAATATCCAATGTACCGGAACAAGGCCAATAATAATGATCTGTAAATGACCAAACACTGCTGTATCCCAAGAATCATCATCATAACCCTGTAGCTGCTGCATAGAATCATCCTGTATGTGTACATAGACCATATATCATCTATCCATATCATCATAAGGTCCAACATCTCATGTCTCATGGTCCTCCATGGTCAAACTAGGTCTAACCAAGACCAAATACAACTCAGACTATCATCCATAGCTGCTGCAAGGTGTCAAGGTTAATACATGCTTTACAATTTATTCAAATAGCTACTAAAACACAGAGTAATCATGACTGGCGATCTAAATCCAAATATATAGTGTCGTTAATTATTATTATTACTCAGACTAGACTTTCAGGACCATACTCACTTCATAGTTGTGATCAATTTGCTAGTGAAGGGTGAAGGCTGAAATAACTGGCTAGGCTAAGGGATGACTTGACTGACTTGACTTTGTGACACTTTGGCAAGGAAAAGGGAATACACACCATAGTATATACTGGATGAGCAATAACACAGGGAATGGCGGTGTCTCACAAATGGATGAGTTGTTTAAAGAGGGTTTATTCACCTTCACAGATGCGCACAATCCATAATACAAATAAGGCCAGCAATTGTTTAGATATAACATTTAAGTTCCATTGCTTTTTGGGCCTGAAGTTTCCATAGCCTTGATCTATGTGTGTTTACAAACACATTGCATAGATTTACATTTATTTTTAGGCTTTCTGCTGCAGGTGTGTTTTTAAGGCACTTGTTTACCTGAGCACTTCTAGGTGTGTCATGGACAACTTGTTTACCTAGGTATTTATTTTTCCAAAAGATATAACATTTTATTTTTCATGGCCATTTTCAATTGGCATTTCTTTCACATACAAGATATAGCATTTCATTTTTCCAGATTTTGTATTGATGGCAGCACTAAAAGTTTCAGGTTTAGCCAACACAACTTTAGTGACTAGGGGGAATTCTCAAGGAACTCCAACTCACCATAGGTAAGTTTTGTCACCAACTCAGAGCCGAGACACAATAAACAGGGAGGCTCATCCAATACAGGGCTACAGTGGGGAAAGGTCCTCCATGTCACTAGTCAAGTAGCAAATCAGGGTAATAATCTAAAAGATAGGCCACGGATGGATGAAGACAATGAAATGATGAAGCCAACACTAGCAAGCCAGAGTATGGTGTAATGATCACCTCTATTCTCCCTAAGGAGGGTATGTACCAATGAGTATGAATAGTGAACTTCTAAGTCTGAGTAGGGACAGTATAATATAAACAATAGGTCAACCAGGTCCATGTATCTATATGATCGCCAGATCATGACACTAAGTGCTAAGACATGCTATAAGAATAAGCATAAAAGCAATCTAACCATAACACAATAATATACCTGCTGAGTCATATACCTGAATGCACATCAACCTGTACCATCATCTGTCCTCTGGAACTGCTGCTGTAACTCTGGGCACTACTGACTGCTCTGTACCAATGGTATAATGGCTACATCGGTCATCTCTCTGAGTGTCCTGAAACTCAGTCATGGCATGGGGAATACAACTGCTATCCATAATCTGATAGTGATCCAATGTAGATGCTCATCTCGGCATCTCAAATGTAAGGGAACTGGCTGAATAGTGTACTGGAATGAGAAAAATAATGTATGGTAGCCCGGCTACTATATATGTGATAACAGGTACCCTCCTAATTCTGTGGAACCCTAAAGAATTAATTATGATTCTTCTAGAAATCTTCATTGTTCTATTTATTGAAGTCTTTACTCCTTTATCATGCCAAAAGACATTTTTGCACCTCAGATCCCTGCTTAACGTCATGGCTTGTACGGTTACTGATGATTGCTTGCTCACTTGTTGAAGCCACCCACCTGTTAGAGCCCAGATCTGAATTGGTTTGATGGTTTGAGGGATAACTTGAGGGCCCTATTGCTACTGCCTCTGTGGACACCCGATCTACCTGATAGAACCCTGTTTGAGATTCGGGTTGTTGTTGAAGGGACCCAATCTGCCTGTATAGGGTCCAATCTGCTGCTAAAAGGATCCGATCTATTTATCCTAAGTTTCGGTCTTCCTGCCAGGGCTTTGAATTGAGTCTGCTCTACTGATATGCCTTGACTGTGATCTGATCTGATGATTGTAACTTGACTGGAGTCCGATCTGTGGTTTAAAGTTTACTTGAAATTCGATCTACTTACTGTTGCCTTGCTGTGACCTTGTTGAGGATCTTTCTGCCTCACCGTTAGCTTGCTAAAGGGTCATATCGGTTTGTTGTAGTGACCGATCTGCTAGCTATAAGTTGATTTGAGGAAGTCGTGGCTGATATAGATATGATTCCACTTACTAAGGGCTGCTGCTATGTTTTTTGTTAACTATCTTAATTTTTTTAGACCTTTACTACTAAGATCTGCGTTGACCAAATCCTTACTGCTGAGACTTGATTCTTTGGTTTGACCTTTGTGTTGAAACCTAATTATGGTTAGAACATGGTGCTAAGACTTATTGAAGTTTGCTTTACTTTTTATTGAGATATTGCTTGGGTTAGACCTCTGTGTTGAATCCTATTTATGACTATAACTATGCTTTCTGACTGTCAATGACCATCTCTGTTTTACTGTATCTCATCGTTGTCATCTCTCTCTCTCAGGTTTGTACTAACCCTTTAGTAGGGTCAACTGGTTCTTAGTGTTTGAATGGCCTCCGAGAGGCACAGTCCTTTTTTCTGAAAGTAATATTTCTAAGAATAAAACAGGGTTCTACATTCCAGGTAAGTACCCCAAACTTGTCTTCTTTACTTATGTTAATGTTGATTAACAACTGTTAGTAAGTACATGTTACTGAAGATTACTTTAACACTGTGACCCAACTGGTAGTGGTTGAAACAGATGAAAATTATGTTTTGTTATAATTGTACTATTTAGTTAAAGTACTTGTTTATTAAATGTAATTTTGCATTGAAGTATATCAATTTTTTATTCTTCTGCATAAAACGGTAACTCTACCAAAGATTAACATGGTATCAGAGCTTTAGGTCTTGTAGATAACTCTGTTTTGCAAAATCTACATAAATCCTAAGGTAAGGGTTTGTGTCCTGTTATCACCTAAGATGTAGTTACCCCTATGGATGGATCCAGTCATGGATGGCAATAGGGAAGGGCAACTCAAAAGGTGCAACCACGATCACCTCGACCTCCAAATATGTATGGTTGTCACACCAGTCGAGGCAACCTTCGCTTTATGTTATCTAGCCCAGACAACAAAGGGGGAGACCCGATCTACTCCCGACAGGAGAGATCAAAACCAAGACACCAAATCAAGGTATTTCTAAGTGAAGTTAGGTGTATGGTTTATCCTAGACCTAAAGGTAAAGTCACAAGTCAAGTGAGGGGTTCAATAGGTATAGCTTTGGTTCATAGTTGAAGTAATAGTGACTTATAATGTTTGAAGTGAGATCTAGGGCTAGTGTACTAGTTCAATGTTGGAAAGTCCACTGCCTTGGGAACTGTGTCCAATGCAGGGAAGTTAAGGTTTGTATTGGGGCTAACTAGTACGGATGACAAGCTTGACCATGATACATGATAGCATCAAGGGTTTAGTCCACCATGCATGGTCAATCCACAAGTCAATCCAACAATCTAGGAAGGTTGGACTAACTTGGAGAGAAACCAGTGCCTTGGGAATTGGGAAGTGGAGTCAAAGTAGGGTTGACTTGTGGTTTAAGACTCCTAGTACATGAGATAAGTGGGCAATTTAAGTTTTGATGTGTGAATGTGTCTAGATCTAGGTTTGACCCCAGTGGACCACAATCCCTTAAAACAAGGAATGCAATCCCCAAGGCAAGATTTGACAAAGTGACAGTCTAGACCTAGGTTTTGAATTATTCCGGTTTCAGATCTCCAAAAATCTCAAGTACCCAGTTCCTGGAAGTGAGTCAACTCACTTCTCCAAGGTGGTGCGACTTTGCCCAAGGAGGCTAAAAAGTGGGATTAAATGGGTCAAAACAAGTCGGATGGCATCCAAATTTTAGATCCGGGTAGATCGGTCAGGTAGGGGTATGGATCTATAATTTCGTGGCAATCCACCGGTTAAATCTTAGTAGATCTGAGTTTAAGTATTCCAAGTGGTCCAAAATGGGGATTAAATCCCTTAAAATGTGGAATAGGGCCCACAAGGTGAATTTCAGAAAAGTGACAACCTGGGTGTATGTTGTTTGATGTGTAGATGTCAAATCAAGTGGAATCTCAAACACCCACCACCTAGATCTAGGTCAACCTGCTCAAATGGTGAAGTGCGCCTTGCTTGGGAGAGGCTAGGTTGGCCTGGGAAGGGGGTCAAACGGAGGTCAATCCTCACCAAACTATAGATCCGGGATGCCGTGGATGCTATAGAGGTGGGTTCTTAATATTACGCCCAACAACCCAATAGATCTAAGTAGATCTGAGAAAATGTAAAATGAGGGTTTTAAGATATTTAGGGTTTTAACAATTTATGAGCTATGTCAATGGATTGGATAAAGGAAAGAGAAACAAACCTGTGGATCTTACCTGGGTAACCTTGTAGATGCCTTGATGATGATGATCTATGCAAACCCGATCAATTTGAGAAGCTTTGAGGTAGTTTCTATGCAAGTCGATTTGGTCCAAGAAGCCAATGCGCCCTCTCTCCTGCACAACAAACGTCAACAATATCAGATTTGATGCATCAAGAGATAAGACTAATGCCACAAAAGAAGTAACAGAAAGATAGCATAGATCACAATGATGCTAATGATAACCCCCTGATACAAGCGAATGCCAAGAAAGTCGATTTGAAGAAGCCTTGCAAAATCGCCCTTGTTGAAGTCGCCCTCCTGTAGACAAACAATGATTTCCAAAAAAAGATAGATCTTGCCACAATTTCCAAATGCTAGGTTGCAATAAACTTTCCAATCACCATCTAAGAACACCAGATGCAAAGGAGACCACAAGAATTTCCACAAGAATATTTTTCTATACCAATAATCCAAGAGCCAAAGACCCCTTACAATGAGAGGCTCTCTCCTTTAAATAGGAAGGAGAGGCACCAAAATCCTAACCACTTTTTGAATGAGTGGCTAGGATTATAAGATACAAAAGTCTAATCAATGGTTGAGATGAGCTCAACAATATAATACATGGATCACACATAAAATATAACATAAGTGGACAAAATCGCCGTAGAAGAGGGGAATCCCACCAAATCATGATGATGAAATATCATAAGAGGCTTATGGTGGGTCCAAGGGGTAATTTTATCCCTCCTTGGTCAATCCCCATAGCACAATAACCAATAAATAATCATGAATGTACCAAATCGTGCCTCCATAGTGAAGTCGTGGTCCTCAAAAGACCTCAAAAATCCACAGAAAGTGCCATAAATGATGGATGCGGGCCCCGATGAAGCTGAAACTGCTGGAGGAGGTGTGGAAGGTCCCGATCTATCATCACTGATCATCCCATGCCATAACTTTGCCTCAGTAGCCCAAATCGATTTCCTCAATAGCCATTTCTACCGATCCTGAAATGCCTCGGGAAGCGTGAAACTGCCCCAAACAGCCTCCTGGAGTGCTGGCGCTGTTATCACACAACTTGTAGTTGCCCCTAAAGGTATCCCATCCGGGACGGTAGAGGAGTTAGGCAACTAAAGAGGTGACCCAAGAGATGCCACGGTTCCCAATGCAATGTGGGAGTCACGTCAACCGAGGCACTCTTCGCTTTAGGTCAAGGTATAACTAGACCAAGGGGGAGACCCTATACCCCAATCACAGTTCATTGGACCCAAGCAAAAGTTTTAAAGGGTGAATGAGTGATAAGTTACGGAAACCAATGCAAGTCTAAATGGACCTAATGTTTAGGGCATGGTTGAAGGTGGTATCAAGGATAGTTAGTGTTTCAACCTATATATGGTTTAGGCCACTTGATGGGGTATGATTATTAAGTATAGTACCATGTGTTTACACAAGTGGGTCTTATTGCCTTGGGAAGTGTGAAATGGTTTTAGATGGGCCCACAAGGTGAAGCTAAATGTGAAGATGGTACTATAGGCTAGATCTAGGTTGGATCTACAAGTTAGAGTTGGTTCTAGGGTTACCCATGTGTTAGATCTAGGGTTTGACACTAATCCCAAGAAGTGCGCCTTGCTTGGAGAAGGACTAGTGCCTTGTTGGATGGGCTAATGGAGTCAAGAAGGATGTCAAAGTGTAGATCGGGACACCTAGAAGCCAAGTCAAGTGGTTTGGATGAGATCCAATGGTTGGATCTTGCTAGATCTAGGTTTTTAGGTGATAACCAAAAGTGGACCACAATTCCTTAAAACAAGGAATGCAATCCCCAAGGTGGATCGGGACAAAAGAATAGTCTAGACCTAGGTTTCAAGGCATGGGCATTCCAAATCCACCAAAATATCCAACACCCACTTCCTAGAAGTGGTCCAACTCAAAACTCCCAAGGGGTGCGACTTTCTCAAGGAGAGGCAAAAGAGGGGTTTGGTGGACCAAACCAAGTCCAATGGCCACCAAAAAGTAGATCCGGGATGCTAGTACCCCGATCTATGCATGTTCAAAGTTTCAAGTGAATCGAATGGGTAGATCTTAGTAGATCTAAGTTTTAAGTTACCAATGAGGTCAAAAGGGGGTCTCAACCCCTCAAAACATGGAGAGATGTCCACAAGGTAGTTTTCACCAAAATAAGGATATGGGTATGTGTAATTAAGTGTCTAGTTGTCAAATCAAGCGGGATCTCACATACCCATGTACTAGATCAAGCCCAACAGGCCTCCCTCAAGGAAGTGCGCTTTAGGTCAAGGAGAGCTTTTTGTCTTAGAAAATGGGTCAATTCTTAGCCAATCACCACCAAACTATAGATCCAACTAGGGGTGGATGCTATAGAGGTGGGTTTTCAATATCTTTTCAAAATGAGGGCTAGATCTAAGTAGATCTAAGAAATACAAAAATTGGGGTTTTGATTTAATTAGGGTTTTATGACCAATGGAGATAGAATGGATGAAAGAGGCACATACCTTGTAGATCTTACCTCAATTTGCTTATGGCCACCTTGCAAGTTGATAGCATTCTCCTATGTTTATATTCAAGAGTGAGATCCAAGTGCTCCAACCAAATCTCCCTTCTCCAAGATAGCCAAATCGTCCTCCTCCTACAAGACAAGATCAAAGAAACAAGTCAAGCAAGATGATTATGAAAATGGTAGAAAGATGTAATAGAAAGCATCAACTATGTCACAAAGATACAATAATGATACTCCCTGTCACAAGATCAACCCAAGAGAGAATATGTGGATCCCTCCAACAATAACCCTCCAAAAGTCGCCCTCCTCTCTCCAATTCGACTTTCCTGTCAAAAGGTTAGCAAAAACACATAGATCCACAATGATACATAGAAGAGATACTTTATATTCAATATGCAAGAGAATCCACAAGCCAAGAGAGATGTGCTCCACAAAAAATCTTCTATTCCAATATTCCAGAGCTCCAAAGGTCATCTTTACAATGGGGGGTCTCCTCCTTATATAGGATAATAAAGACCAAAACCCTATACCACTCTACAATACTACATCAAATGAGTGGTTGAGATTATAAGATCTCATCATACAATCAATGGCTAGGATGAATCCATAACATAATATCACATGGATCACTCAACATAACAATAGCGCCCTCACTAAATGGTACAATGAGGGTGACGTCATCCCATAAGAGGGGTATAAAGTACAATAATCCACCTCATGATGACTAGGACAAGATAAAATAAGCACATGGTGGGGCTAGGAGGTATAAGTCCTTGCTAGCTCACCCCAAGGCACAATAAAATAATAAAATATGCCCAATATAATGATAATGACCAAAACTGTCCTCAGAATCCATGACAGTCAAGCAGTAAATGTCCTCCTGTGATCAATCTGGAGATACCCACATGGTGAAAACTGACTGGAAGATAGTGAGATCACCCTGGAAGACCTCTGTGAAAAACCAAATGCCAAAACCTTGCCTCAATTGCCCAAATCGATTTCCTCAGTGACCACTTTATCCCATTTTTTAACTGCCTCGGGAACTGTGAAAGTGCCAAAACCGCCTCCTAGGGTGCTAGCGCTGTCAAACTGAGCCCACCAGGCTCTCCGGGAGGGGGGATAAATGGTAAAAACAAGTGGCTGGACCACCCCCTCCATCATCAGCGCCCTAGGTGAACCGGCCTCTCGGGGCCCCTGCTGCTCAGGCTGGGAAATCAGCCCCAAATCTGGTCAACAAGTGTAAAACTGCATCAATCACTGTCAGAAGTGCCCGGATCTGAAAGATAAGTGTCTCAATGGATCCAGAAGACCCAAATCCACTAGGAATGAGTACTCATACACCCTGGGTTGCCCTAATGGGCCAGCTGTAGGGTCCACCATATATGGACAATGTATAATCTGCTGATCTGTAATGATAATAACCTGCTGAACTGGATCAAACATCATCTGTATCATATGTCCATCATATAATATCATCATCAAACATGTGGGACCATAAATCATCATCAATAATCATCCATACATGGTCCACATCATCACGGATCCCAAGAATATATATAATCAAGGATAAATCACATCAGTAGACTAAGACAATGCTTTTTTAATCATTTCTATAGCTAAGCTCAAAGTATAAATTCCATTCAGTGGCATTAATCAAGTTAACATATTCCGTGGTTATATAAAATTACTTGCACCATAGTTCAAATGACAAACTCACCCATTGGACATGGTCAAACTGCTAGTGAAGGATGAAGGCTAGGCAGCAAGGTTGGGCCAAGGGTGTGACTTGTCTAACTCAACTCAAAAATACTTTGGACTGGGAGAGGGGGAAGCTACAAACTCTGTGTTGGACAAAAGAACACGGGGAATGGCTGTGCCTCACAGATGGATAAGTTGTTTAGAGAGTGCTTATTCAACTTAGGCATCATGTCTACATCAAGTTGATCCAAGTTCATTAGGATCATTCAATTTATTTCCATGGCCTTTTTGGCCTACATAACCCTTCGGATTTCAGATGTGCTGAGAAGCACAACTAGTTGCAGCTTGCATCCAGGGCATGTTTTTCATATTTTCACAAGGTCAGCAATTGTTTAGATATAGCTTTTAAGAACTATTGCTTTTTGGACCTTTCTTTATACTCTTCGAGGAGTATTTTTTTAGCTTTTCATTGCTCTTGCCCTCTTTTTGTTTCCATGGGCGAATTTATTTAATTTCCACAGGTAGAACATGAGCTTTCAGTTTTAGCCAACAACATCTCAAGTGACTAGGGGGAGTTCGAGCCAAGGCCTACAATCCAACTCACCAAAGGCAAGTTCTGTCACCAACTCAGAGCCGAGACACTGAATAAATAGGGATGCGATCCAAACACAGAGGTAGAAAAATGGGGAAGTCCTCAGCATCAGAAAGTCAAATAAGACAAGTCAGGGTTTAAAGTCAAACAGGAAGGTCATGTATGGATGGAGACAAGTGGATATGGAGCCTACACTAGCAGACAAAAGGTGTCGGGAAAGACCATGTCTATGTAAGGTGAAATACCAGTAAGTTTTGTTAGATGACCTAAGAGTGCAAGCAATTGTCCATTTTAAGGTTTACAGTTCATTTTAAATATTTTTGCCACATCAGGAATAATATACCAAGCACATGCTATAATCATGATTAAATCAACAAGCTAATAATCCACAGTCAGTGAGAACAATATCCATAGATCATACAACATCATCATAATAGCAATCATCATGCATCATCTGAAACACTGCTGAAGTAAATCTCTAGGCACTGAACTGAAACTGTAATGGGAAAAGTGGTCACATCAGTCATCAAATCTGAACTCTCAAGGCTCAGCCTTGACACAAGGTCATACAATCTGAATAATGTACTGCTCTGATCATGAGTGATCCAATATATGTAGCCATGCTCTGGAATAAATGAAGCTCTGGAATGTGCAGATATCTGCTGTACAAGAATAGTAGCCCTGCTACTATGGTGTGATAACAGGCGCTGTCAAGGTGAAGGCACCAATGTGTCCGGGAGGGGGGTAATATGGTAAAAACAAGTGGCTGGACCACCCCCTCCATCATCAGCGCCCTAGGTCAACCGGATAAAAATCTCATCTGCTCCGACAGGGCCTCCAACAGACCAAAACTGCACTGGGACAGCCTACTGAGGCTCAATCATCACTGTAAGTGCCCGGAACTGAAAACAAACTGTCCCATTGGACTCAGAAGGTCCAAATCTATCCAAGATGTGTACTCATACACCATATGAGTCTCTGCATGATCAAAATAAATATCCAATATACCGGAAACAAGGCCAATAATAATGCTCTGTAAATGATCCAACACTGCTGTACCCCAAGAATCATCATCATAACCCTGTAGCTGCTGCATAGAATCATCCTGTATGTGTACATAGACCATATATCATCTATCCATATCATCATAAGGTCTATCATCTCATGTCCCATGCTCCTCCATGGTCAAACTAGGTCCAACCAAGACCAAATATAACTCAGTCCATCATCCAAGGCTGCTGTAAAGTATCAAGGTTAATACATGCTCTACAACTTATTCAAATAGCAATTATAACACAAAATGATCATAACTGGCGATCTACATCCAAATATATATTGTCGTTAATTATTATTATTACTCAGACTAGACTTTCAGGATCATACTCACTTCATAGTTGTGATCAATTTGCTAGTGAAGGGTGAAGGCTAAATTAACTGGCTAGGCTAAGGGATGACTTAACTGTCTTGACTTGGTGACACTTTGGCAAGGGAAAGGGAATACACCATAGTATATACTGAATCAGCAATAACACAGGGAATGGCGGTGTCTCACAAATGGATGAGTTGTTTAAAAGAGGGTTTATTCACCTTCACAGATGCGCACAATCCATAATACAAATAAGGCCAGCAATTGTTTAGATATAGCATTTAAGTTCCATTGCTTTTTGGGCCTGAGGTTTCCATAGCCTTGATCTATGTGTGTTTACAAACACATTGCATAGATTTACATTTTTTCTTTAGGCTTTCTGCTGCAGGTGTGTTTTTAAGGCACTTGTTTACCTGAGCACTTCTAGGTGTGTCATGGACAGCTTGTTTACCTAGGTATTTATTTTTCCAAAAGATATAACATTTTATTTTCATGGCCATTTTCATTTGGCATGCCTTTCATTCATGTGTGTTTAGAAACACATTGCATGAATGGGCTTTTTATACAAGATATAACATTTCATTTTTTCCAGATTTTGTATTCATGGCAGCACCAAAAGTTTCAGGTTTAGCCAACACAACTTTAGTGACTGGGGGGAATTCCAAGGAAATCCAACTTACCATAGGTAAGTTTTGTCACCAACTCAGAGCCGAGACACAATAAACAAGGAAGCTCATCCAATACAGAGGCTACAGTGGGGAAAGGTCCTCCATGCCACTAGTCAAGTAGTAAGTCAGGGTGATAATCTAAAAGGTAGGCCACGGATGGATGAAGACAGTGAAATGATGGAGCCAACACTAGCAAGCCAAAGTATGGTGTAATGATCACCTCTATTCTCCCTAAGGAGGGTATGTACCAATGAGTATGAATAGTGAACTTCTAAGTCTGAGTAGGGACAGTATAATATAATATAATAGGTCAACCAGGTCCATATATCTATATGATCGTCAGATCATGACACTAAGTGCTATGACATGCTATAAGAATAAGTATAAAAGCAATCTAACCATAACACCTGTAATATACCTGCTGAGTCATATACCTGAATGCACATCAACCTGTACCATAATCTGTCCTCTGGAACTGCTGCTGTAACTCTGGGCACTACTGTCTGCTCTGTACCAATGGCATAATGGCTATATCGGGCATCTCTCTGAGTGTCCTGAAACTCAATCATGGCATGGGGAATATAACTGCTGTCCACAATCTGATAGTGATCCAATATAGATGCTCATCTCAGCATCTCAAATGCAAGGGAACTGGCTGAATAGTGTACTGGAATGAGAAAAATAATGTATGGTAGCCCGGCTACTATATATGTGATAACATGTCCTAATCAACTTGACCATAGGTTTACAGGTGTACTTGGCAAGTTGGTTCATGGTTGTAATGGCTTCTAACTCAGTAAAGGCAGAAGATAGGCTTGAAGGAACCTCAAACTTTAATGCATGGAAGGCTAGGGCCTTGAATATCTTGGAGGAGAATGACTTGGATGATTTGGTCACTAGGGTTGTGGAGGAGCCCACAACAGCCCAAGGAAGAGCAGCATTCAAGAAGAGGCAAGCTAAAGCAAAGAGGGTCATCTTTGACTCAGTTAAAGATAATTTGATGCTTGTAATAGCTCCTCTAAGGACAGCTAAGGAATGCTTTGATGCCCTAGCAAATCTCTATGAGAAAAAGGCACCTACTCAGAAGAGGGTCTTGAAGAAGCAACTTCATTCATTGAAGATGGAGGAGAACGAATCAGTTGCCTCCTTCTTCTCAAAGATTGCTCAGACAAAAGATCAACTCATGGCAATTGGAGTTGAAGTAGATGATGATGATCTTGTGCAAACAGCAGTAGATGGTCTTCCTACATCTTGGGAGACATTTCTTGCAGCAGTGAATGGAAGAGAAATACAACCAAACTTTGATAGGTCGTAGCATGATTGCCTAGAAGAAGAAGGCAGAATCCAGAGTAGATTTGGGCCTCTCGCAGAAAAGAATCATGCACTTGCTGCCAAGACAAGCAAGGGAAGAAGCTTCCCTCAGCACCAAAATAAAGGTAAGGGACCTCAAGGTAAGCACTTTCATAGGTCAAAACTAAGGTGCTTTTAGTCATTATACAAACAATTATAGAAATCCTTCCAACAGGAAATGGCATAAAGGGAAGTATCATGCTTCAACTGCTATAGAAGAAGAAGAGCCGCAACAAAAGAAGAGAGCTCTGAAGTCATATGTGATGTGTTACCAACTGAGTTGCACTACAGTTGGACTTCAGTGAGCCGCCAGTATTGCACATTTACTTGTGCCTTTTTCAGAGTTCAGAAGTTTCAAGTTTGGCCTTTTCAGGGCCCATTTGCCAGTTTTTGTAGTACATGATTGTGCCCCACGGAGTTTGTAATAAGCGTACTAGCATGGTGGTCTTTGAGTGACTTGGTTCCCTAGGACTTGACAACCAAAGAAGGTATTCCAAGGAGTTTTCTCCCTTGTCGATTATGCCTTGCCTTTAGCCGAGTATAATTGATGAGGTTTTCTCCTGCTCCTCCAAAGCTGGAATGCCCAAAGTGGGGGTTAGGCCTTAGGGGATTATTAAAGCCCATTTTGTAACATGTATAAACGCTAGGCGCTAGAATTTTATCGTTTTGTCATGTACTAGGTTCCCCTGAAGTTTCAGCCAATTCCGACAAAAAATATTTTTCCGCAATTTTAAGCCATTTTTTTAATGGTTTAATTAAAAAAAATCAAAAAGTGATAAAAGTGTGATCTGAAGTCAGAATTCGGTGCAGGGATGCTCGTTTTCAAGCTCAGAGCATCCTCTTTACCCCGGGTACCCAGTTTTCCTACATTTTGGGCGACTAAAAACCCCCGTGGAGCAGTTTTGTCTATCAGAGCTATAAAGTGGCATTTTAATGCTAAAAGAGCATCAAAATGCACTATGGTCAAAAGTCAAAGTTATTAAAAAATTGAATAATTCACATGCCAAATGAGGTGGCATGACATCACTAAAAGTGAGCGACTTTACTAAAGTATCAAAGCATATAGTTTTGGGCCATTTTAATAATTGAGGCATTAATTTGCAAGTCCGTACGGCCTCTTCTCACGTGGGGCCAAGCTCCCTCCTTTCACATTGATGCTTATGTTGACATGGCATTAACTCATTAATTCATTAAATGGAGAAAGCTTATTTTATTATGGTCAAAGCTTAAGGTTTGAAATTATTGAATTAAAACCAAGGCCGTACGACTCTTTCCTTCACGTGGGGCCAACTTTCACACGAGACATGGCATTGATCCAAGATAAAGTCGCATGGTATAAGACTTCAAGGTATATGGTAGATTTTGTTTAGATCTTTGAATTAAAGGTTGGTCGAATTTATCATATCTCATGCGTTGAACCATCTTCACGTGGGCCATATTTCTCACAGCATCTACCATGGGTCGATGGATAAGTTTAGTAGTGGGGGCGACTACCTTGTGAGGTGGCACAAGCATATGGAAATGTTTCCAACTCATTCAAGCCACCCAACTCACCATCCAACGAAAGTTTGGAAACATCAAACAATTTACCACATACTCTTTCCTCTTTCCTCACACGTGAGCTTCACAAGGGGGCAGCTTCTTCACCAAATTCGGCACATTCCTCTTTGAAGTGTTTTTGTCTCTTGGATATGGTGTTTTACCATTGGTTGAGAGCTTTGCTTGCTCTACAAGTTAGGAGCTTTGTCTCTTAGGGTTTTGCGCCCTAGCCGGGTTGGCATTTTCTATAAATTGAGGAGTTTGGCTCCATTGTAAGGATCGGAAGGTGGAACCTCTGCTCTATTATTGTTGTATTATTTCTGTGTTCTTGAGAATAAAGTTAAGGCTTTGGAGGCTATATTGTGGACTCGTGTTAAATGTGTGGATGTCTAATGCTTAAATCCCATGGAGGTAATCTGTGTCTCTTCATGAGCTTTGTTTATTGTTCGGATTCATGCTGACCTTTGAAGGAAATTTATTATTTCAGTAGGGTAAAGAGTAGAATCTATATTTTATTCTTTATTATCAATTGTATGAAGTATATCTTAAACATTGTTCATATCTTGTTTGAATGTCCATGTTTCAATTTATCTTTTATATGATTTATATCGGTGTCTCTTAATCCGCTTGTGCAAGGTTTGTTGTGAGGTTTCTTGCAGGTAATCTGATCTCATTGAGAAGACATACATGCTAGTTTGCCAATCTTTGAAGTTATAAAAGGAAGCGTAGTCCCTCGAATGTTCACTTGCATATGGTCTCCATCCACCCAGTCTTTCTCACTCAAAACCGGTTATATCACCTTCGTTCAAACCCTCATTTATTCTATCTTGGTTATTGTTTCCATATTGTTCTAGATCTAAAATTTTGATATCCTACGAAGTGGATCTAGTATCCTTACTAATGCTTTCATTTTATCAAAGACCAAATCTTAAAGGTTCATTAGTGAAGAAGTGCTTGTAAAAGATTTATCTAGCATTGTTAGGCTTGTAATTTGGCTTGCAAACTCGAAAGAGAGAAGCCAAAGATCCTAGCAAGGCAAGCTCCCTAGCTTGTCTTCCTAGTTACCTTTTCTCTCGTTTCATTGCACCTTTTAGCTTCATTTTTCAGACTTAGTTTGCATTTCAAAAAAGAGTAATTTCTTAGTTGTTTTTAGGCATTTTACAAACTTTTTAACTCGCTGGTTTTTTGGTTCTGCACATAAAAAGTCATTTGAAAGTTAGTTTAAAAACCCAAAAAGTTGCCCAAAAATACGTTTTCACATACTAGTTGCATTAGATCTCATTCTGATAATTTTCTAGCATTGTCAGAATACTCTAAGAGTGTTCTGATTGTCATTTTCTAACTTATATAGCTCGCTGATCTGTTTTGATTTCATCACAGGTTGGAGTGAAAAAATTTTAATAAAACTTGCATTTGGAGCTTCCTGAACCACCCAGAGAGAACCAGTTTCAAGCACCATCGTTATTTCTCTTAAACATTGTAAACTGACTTGTTCCCTAATGATAAAGGGCAAGCAATATTTCTCTTAAGTTTCCAAGTTGTAATCAAAAAAATAAAAAGAGCACAGCAGGCAATTCCAGCGCCTGAACCCAATCCCCCCAGGGGGGATTCGCACCCTTTTATTTTTTTTATTTTTTTTTGTTTTAGATTAGTTTTCATTCAAGCAGTAGTAATTAAATAACACACTCAAGCACACAACGTCCTCCAAGGACCAGTTTATCATTTTACATGCTTTTGTGTTTACTTCGAATTATTATTCTGTGCTTAAAATTTAATCCTAAAATTAACCCCCCTTGCTTTAAGCTTGGGGTTTAGTTTAGAATAATCATCCACTCACACATCTTAATAAAACGAACAACGCCCCAAACCCGGAGTATGCTCTTGACTACTGCAGCTTAGTCGGAACAGTTGGCTCAATTAGAAACGGGTGCAAGGTAATTAGTGTTAATAGGACAATCCATTAAAATCCAATTCTAAGAACTCGGGAGGTTGCATGGACTGAATCCACAGAGTCAGCAGGTTCTTAAGCGGGTTCATCCTCACCTGGTTGGACACTTGGTAAGGTTGCTAGAGCACTCAGTTCGAAGTTTAGGTTTTCTTTTGGGCCAAACCAAGAATCAAACCACTCCTTAACTACTCATTTAATAACTATAAAATTTACCAACCGAGCCACTGCAATACTTTCACTGAGACTACACAAGCAACCCCACACAACAGTACTTACAAGCATTTTTACATTCTCGGCACTGGTCTTTAATTTTCTGTGTTTAAGTCAATCATAAATGTCGTGAATGCTTATTTATCTTATGTTGGGTTAGCTATTTGATTTAATTCACAAGCAGTGCTTTGTTGTTATATTTTATCATCTCGTCATCTTTAACTCCTAGAATAGACTTTTATCTTTTGTTGTAGATTAAAAGCCTTAGATTTTTTTTCATAGGGACCACCCCCCTTGGCTTCGCTAGGAGTAAGCCTAGACAGAGGAGTCGAGTAATCAGGTGACAGCACTTGACTCTCACTTGCCCCCAAGGACACACCGAGCGGCTTGAAGGTTTCCTGCCGCGTCCCCCCCAGGTGTGTATTAGGCGGCAACATGATGTATCCCACTCCTTCCAAATCGGCTTGCAACATTCAGTGGGGTCCACACTCTACGGGTTGTGATTTGATGCATTCTTCTCTCAATTGAAGGGGCCACGATTTGATCATTTAGTCACTTGGACATGTTGTTGAGTCATGTTTTATATCATTATGCCATGGGGTGATGCTAGTGAAGGATAATAAAGCCTCCTAGCCCCACCATGTGCTCCTAGTCACTTGTCCATGTCATCTTATGTGGTACACACTTATATTAGTCACTTTTATGTGGTGCGCACCCCCCCTAGGGCTTCTTTTAGTGAGTGCACACCCCCACTAGTGAGTGGATCCATGTTATATTGTATCGGCTCATCTTAGTCGTTGATTGTATTGTATTTATATTTTGATCTCAACCACTCGTTTGTAAAGTGGTTAGGGTTTTGGTCTCTCTCCTCCTACTTCAAAAAGAGGCCCTCCTATTGTAAAGGCGTCTTGAGACTTTTGGCTCTTTGCTATTGGAATAGAAGAAATGTCTTTTCAGTAAATGCTTGGATCGTGAGATGAATGCTTGGCTATGGTGATTGAAACTACTTTTCCATTGCACTGAAGGATTTTGGTAGCTATTTTGCATATTTGTTCCACTATATCGATTTGCAGGTTAAAGAAGGCGATTTGGAGGAGTGAGCATTGGTGGGGAGGCTCACCCTGCTAGCTTCTGTCGGATCTTGGTTCAAACAGGGAGTGATTTTCTCTTTGTACCAATTATTCTCTATCATTTACTTCTTATTTGCATCTACCCTCACTGCTGTTTGCTAATTGGGCTTTGTCTCCTTGGTTTTGCAGGAAGAGAGGGGCACACAAGTGGACTTGGGCAAATCGTTTGAGCAAGAGAAAATACCAAATCTTTCATTTGATCTTTGCAGGAGTAATCCTCGTCATACCGGCATTCATTCTCATTATACAGGTACACTTGAAAGGTACGTATTTTATTCTTTTTACTTATCCATTTGTCATCTTGATGTCAAACCCTTATCATTAAAAACCTAGATTTTAGATCTGATAAGATCTGGCGATTACATGGGCTTGATAATTAAAACCCACCTCAATAATAATTAATAAACCTTGGAGACCGGAGACCAAATTTGGTGGGCATCCAACTCCATTTACCCCCTGATCTAAGGCACTAGGCCTCTCCAAGGAAGGTCGCACTTGTGGGTAGGTGGGCTTTCTCCAGATCTGTAATGTTGGAGTTGCTTGTTCCTCATCAAATCCATAGATCCATTGAGTAGCAACCCTTCTAGTGCCATTTTATCTTGATCTTCACCTTGTGGACCCCATTTTGACCATTTTCCATTTTTTAAGGGTGGACCCACTTGGATCTTTCTATTTGGCATTAGATCTATCTAGATCTACTAATCTAAACTCATAACTAGCTTAATCTTTCCTTGGTTGAACATTTGTCCATCTTATAAGCCTCTTCAACCAAGCCCTAACTCCTTGGGTCCACTTATCCATCCTAGATCTAGATCCATTCACTCTTGATCTTCGCCTATTTTCACTTTCAAGTTTCCCTAGGAGGTCTTGAGTAGGTTCGCTAGCCTTCATTCGTTAGTTAGGCTCTCCCCCTTGGTCTCGCTTAGGCTAGATCTAAAGTGAAGAGTGCCTCAGTTAGCATGACAACCAATTGCATTGGGAACCGTGGCATCTCTTGGGTAATCTCTTTAGTTGTCCAACGCCTCTACCATCCTGAATAGGATCACCTTTTGGGACAACTACAAGTTGTGTGATAACATTTTTGGCGCCATTATCGGGGAGGGGCTTACCCCAGGTGTCTACGAGTGTCCATGCGTATTTCATATCTTATCGTATTTGGTCTTGTAACTTAGATGGTTATAATTTTCGTCCTTAAACCACACATAACCATCTCATTTGCACTCCTCCCCACTTATTCATGACATATCTTTGGTAGAAAAGAAATAAAGTCTACCTAGCGGCTCCCAATCATGACTCCGCTGAGGAACGACCTCATTCGCATCCTTATGATTGTTGGACACAATGGTCACACTGAGAGGGGGGCGAATTAGTGTGAAACCAATTTAACTCCTTTTTACACTTCTACCAATCAAGCAGAGTTCATCAATGCATCATGCTAATAAGTACATCATCATTCATAAGCATTCATCCACTAACCAACAATGAATCATAAGCATGTTATCAACGTAGAATCAAACACATCACAAGATGGTATTTGTATAGAAAACTTTATTTATATTTTCATATGATGTACAACGGAAGACTACAATCTTCGCAATTACAATCAGCACCAACTAATAAAAAGAGCACCAACTCTTGTAACAGGACCCAACTTGGTTTTCTTAGCTCCAACTAAGAATGGTTTGAGGAGTCCAATCCTCAAGTGGAAGTCAATACTTGCAAGCTTGATGCCAATCACTGATTGTCATCAATCTGCTGCAATCACTCCTGCTCATCAACCTCTGCTCATCATTCTGCTGGTCAATCAGCTCACCACTCTTTGCTCATCAATACTACTGCAACACTACCAAGTCATCTAGGTCTGCTCAATACACTGCTGCTGCCATCAACTTGTCATGTCTTCTTTACTTTGTCACTGGTCATGTCTTGGCTGAGATCATCAAGGAGTATGCATCATCAACAAGGTCTGTCAAACATCAAGGTCTGATCATGTTTATACAGTCATCTTCTAGGGCAGCCATGCATCACCATCATTGTGTTCATCATAGGGTATAGGAGTGCATCATCATGGCATGCATAATCATCATTGAGTGTTCATCACAGCATGCATCATGTATCAACATGGAATCATCATACAACTTCAAACTTTATTCACTGTTTGTCCTTGTGTTGGTTAGACTTCAAAACTTATCATCAATATCATCAAGGTATGCAACATCAAGCATCATCATCATAGTGAACAATTGTACATCACTGTTCACTGTATATCTATTTCTCTGTTTGTGTCACTTAGTAGCACAAGTCAACACTTATAAGCATCGTCATGGCATATATCAATATCATGGTGTATGCTTGCACATACAATACAAGGCATCAACAAAACATCATCAACATCATAGAGTATGCAACTGTAGATACAAATATACTACTGTAAATGCACCACTGTACTTACTTCACTGTATGTGTCATAATTCACCATCACTGTAAACATGTAACTGTATATATGTCACTGTACATACTCTAATGGATGTGTATCACTGTTCATCTACCATAGCAACATCATCATCTTCATCAAGGTGTTCATCATCATATCATCATAAGGCATACAACATCATCAAATTATGCTTCATCATAGTTTGCATCATGTATGCATTATCATCATCATAGTTTGCATCATGTATGCATTATCATCATCATCATACCTTATAGTGCATGTCAAGATCTCACACTTGGGCTGTGTATGTGTGCTGTAGAAGACTCCACCCAAGAAAAAATTCGGACTGTATGTGTGCTTGAGGAAAACTTCAGACTGAGGAAAATTCGGACTGTGTTTATGTGCTGTAGATGACCTCAAAACAATTTCAAACTCGGGACTGTTTGTGTCCTAAAGATATCAACAGTAAAGGCTCAATTCTTTCATCAAACTCAGGACTGGTGTTCTGTGGCAGACCTCAACAATTGTCAAATTCGGAACTGTTTGTATAGCAGCAAAACTTGGACTAAGTGTTGGTAACAAACCCAAATTTCAGAGCTACAAAAAAACCCCAAAAAAAAACTTCCAAAACACTGCTGCTGCTACAGTAAACTCGAATTTCCTCAGACAAAAATACCCCAGTTCAGCTGCTCCTCCTCAGTCTACGAGTTCACCATAGTCCACAAATTCTCCTCAATTTACCTCAGTCCACTGACACCCGAAATTCACAGAGAAAGCCACTTGATTTTTGTTTGCTGCAGCTGCCTCAGACTGTATACCCGAATTTCAGAGCCATATTCACCCATCTGAATTTCAGAGCAAGAATCACACTTTTTCTCACTAAAATGAATACGTTGGCGTTGGCTCTTATTTATACTGGTTTTCCATATTTTTTTTATGGAGCCGACTTGTAAAAAAAAAAAAAAAAATTTGAAATTGAATTTGTAATTTATTTTTAAATTAATTTTGGAGCCGACTTGTTGGAACTAATTTATTATTTCTATTTTTAATTTTGATTTTGTTCTTCAAGACTTGAAGGGCTTTGTAACCCTTATTCTCCAACCAAATTAGGGCTGCTGATATTTTGTCCAATTCCATGTCATCAAAGTCACCCATAATAAGGGTATGCTTCATCTTATTATGGTCAACCTTACCATTTTAGGGTTTGTCAACAAGTCATCTTCAATGGTCATCATTTCTTAGGGTTTGTTGTATGCCATCAAGTATGTCCAAAAGCAAGGGTGTCCTCATTATTAAGCCATTAGGGCTTCCAAGGGCATGCCATCATCAAGGTGCCATCATTCCACATGCAAGAGTATGACCATGGGCTCCATATCATCAATGCTTCCTCCAAGGTTATCATCATCTTCAAGGTGGGCTTCTTCAACAAGGTTGTCAACATCTTCAAGGGTTTCAATACCCCATCAACACACACATGACCACTTCATCTCCTTCAAGAGTGCAAGGATCATCAACCCACCATTTATGGGGGTGCCAAGTCTTTCTCATGCCCTAGGACCATCTTCAAGGGTTCTAAGACCCCATCAAGTCAACAATGACCACTTCATCACCTTTAAGGGGGCAAAGACCATTAAGCCACCAAATGTGGGTCCAAGGACTTCTTCATAAAGCAAGAGGCTTCATGGGCTTCTTCAACCACCTCAACCACGCAAGGGGACCTCCAAGGGTCAAGATCCATCATGACATCACCTGCGGGGTTGCCAAACCTTCTCCTAGGGTACCATGACACCATCAGAGCATGAATGACCACAGAATGGGTCATTAATGCTTCTCCAACCCATCTAGGGCTTCTCCATCATCCACAGGGGCTTCAGCACCATCTCCAGGGTCTTCAGCATCATCGGCTGGGTCTTCAGCATGGTCAACAAGGTAGTGGCTCCATGATACAACCTTGTGGGTACAGAGACCTTGTCAACTAGGTAAAAGGTGCTTCAAAGCACAAACCAACTTTGTGTGGGTTCCAAGACACTGCAGGTGGGACTTGGTGGCATCAATGACAACCTGTGGGGCCACTGCAAGCCCATGTTGGCATCAATGAAAATTTCATCAACAATGATCTTAGAAGTAGAGCTAACATAAATCAACCAGAAGGAACCCCGCTCACTTTTCGTAGAAGAGATCCCAAACTCCAATCATCTAATTTCTTTTGGAAAATCGTAAATTCTGATTCTCCAAGTCGTTTTGTGGGATCCCCTTCAACTAATTCGGTTCCTCCTGCATCCCCATCTCATAATTTAAGTCCAGTAAATCAAATGGTTGGAACAAATCAAACTCCTCCAAGAAACTATACTCAAACCAATCCTCATGTCGCTCGTAGATTTGAGAACAAGGCCAAAGCTTCACCTTTAGTTTTTTCCCAAATCCTTGGTTCACCACATGATATGCCCGAAAAGTATTTTGAAAAGATCCCTAAGTTTAATGGGAATTGTGTGACCTCCATTGAGGACCACATTGAGAATGTTTGGCCTCACATGGAAGCTTATGGGGCAGAAGAAGAAGATGTTTATATGAAGGGTCTTTTTGCATCCCTGGAGGGTGATGCTCGTAAATGGTTTGACCGTTTTCTTGCATCATCAGTCACGGGATATAATGACTTCACAGAAAAACTTAAGCATGAGTGGTCAGTCAAGTTAAACGGACGTTTTCTTTTGAACCAACTTTTTGAAGTCAAAAAGAAAGAAAATGAGTCTGTCCATGAATTCAACCTCCGTTTTGACAAGATAGTGGCCAATATCCTTGATCATATTAGGCCTAAAGAACAAGTTGTGTTGATTCATTACCTCAATTCATTTGAAGGTTACCTAGGCTACCATCTCAAAGACAAAGACCCTAAAGACTTAAAAGAAGCTCAAGAAAATGCTAGAAGGGTTGAAGCAAATGCTTCCTCTATGGGGAAACAAAACTTCTTTAATTCAATTAGTGCTTCATCCTCTAGATATGAGCCCAAAGCTAAGAAAGGAAAAGAACCAGTAAAAGATCCCAACGACATGATGGAGAGTATGCAAGAAATGATGAAGAATTTGAGTCTCCTGACTAGGGATTTAGATAAGTGCAAGGAATCGAAAAGGTATAGGCAACCCTATGGCCCAAAGCCTTATTGGAACCCTCAAAAGAGGCCTAATAATGAAGAAAATAGGAAAAACCCTGTCAACCATACGTCACCTGAACCTCTTGGAATTAACTGGTCGGAAGAACAAAAGGAAGAGGATCCTGAGTATCCCACTCATAGTGAGGATGCCCAGGATTCCCCTAGAAACATTAAGTGGGTCAATAATCTAGACTTTGACAAAGACTTTGGGCGTATTTTGATAAATCAAAAAGAAGACAGTGAAGAAAGTCCTAGTCCTAGTCTTCTCGTTTCTGACACAAAACTCCCTGAAAGTAGTGGCCAAGCTCCTATTAGGATTTATCAAAGAAGAAAGGACTGCCAAAATCCTACCCCTTTCATTGAGAGAAAGAAAAGTGCACAGCCTAGTACAGTGAGTGAGCCAACTTCAATTCTCCCTGAGTATGACCTAGACATTAACATTGAGAAAGAATTGGACAAAGTTATGCATAACATTCCATTCACTGAACTTATGAAAATCCCATCCATTAAAGAGCAAGTGGTAGAATTTTTCCAGAGTATCCCTGAGACTACCACCAAGCATGGTGAGGATCAACCTCTTCTAGACTTGGCACTTAGTGCCATGGTTGAAGACAAGGAAGATCCTCCCATCAACATCTAGACAGCATTGTATGAAAGGAAGAACAGTGGTCACCAACCATTTTATCTTACACTTCACATAGGTGAGCTCCTACTTCACAATTGTATGTTGAACTCTAGAGCTTCCATGAATGTCATGCCATTACAAGTGATGGAAGCCATGGGATTAAAAATAACTAGGCCTTACAGGAATGTGTGCAGAATAGACTTAAGACCAATGCAAGTTTTTGGTTTGGTTAAGAACTTGAGAGCTGACATGTTTTCATGCCCCGATATATCCATGCTTATGGACATAGTAGTCATAGATTTGCCCCCAGTCTACGGAAAGCTTTTGTGTAGAAAGTGGTCTGCTGGGCTAGGGGGTCATCTTCAAATGGATTTATCATACACTACTATTCCTAACTTTGATGGATCGCTAGTTAGGATTTATCGGGAGCCATTTTATGATGGTCATCTTGAGAGTTATGAGGATGGTGTAAGGAACACTTATGGTGAGGGTGAATTATTGCCTGAGGGCATTTTTATGGTCATGGGTAGCCATAGTGAGGATCATAGTACTAGAAGAGAAGAGATTTGGAGATCTTTTGGAGACAATGATTCTTCTGAGGAGGAAAATAAAAGAACCAGTTTTGCTAGAGAAATAAATCTTGAAATGCATCATGGAGAAGTGTTTGAAGAAATTCAAGCTTTCAACCGACTTGGTGATGTGGAGCCACGGAATGACCAACCTGAACCCATCACTGAACAAATAACTCTGAGACAAATATAGATCAGATAAGAACAGGTGAGCCTGTACCTAGGACGATTATTGAATGGCCTACATTGGTTGATCATAATATGGAAAGAGAAAGGCAAGGGCTTAACCATGTTTTTCCTTGGACAAATCACAGTGAAGGAACACATCCTTCTCTTGTATTGGGGATTGATGAAGAACCAAATGAGTATCACTATTATGATGTTCCTGGTCATTTAATTCATATGTCCTTGGAAGATGGTGTGTTAAGGCAAGTGAATGACAACTCTATGAGTTGGCAGGAACATGCCTTGATACATGATGCTCCTGAAAGTGAGTTCTCATTGAACAACCTTGATATGTTTCAGGAAGATACCCATGTCACTATTACAACCAATGAGGATGAGTTGTCATCCAGATATCCGTGACTAAGGGACATCCCTAGTTTTCTTTTTCCCCCAAAGTTACCGAGTGATGAAGAAAGTATGCATCCTAATGATTCATTTCACATTCCTACTCCAACATCTTTAGAATCGAGAGCTCGAAGTTCTCAAAGAGCAGTTTTGAATCATTCGCCATTTCCCACTAATCATCTTGCAATCCTGGAAAATTTGGTTGTTACCATCCCATCTGGAGAAGGTAGCAGTAGGAGTAATGAGAATCATAATATACCATCTCCAGTGGATGATGAGGATGAGGAGGTAGTTGTCAGAGACTTTTGGACTGTGGGAGAAACCCCCAAGTATATAATTTACCCACAGAATGAATAGCCGAGAGAAGAACCTGAGAGGAGAAGAATGAATCAGGAAATCCTTATTGGTAGGGTAGGCATTCCTTTAGAAGGTGGACCTGCCAGGTTTGATGCAGTTCTCCTGATAGGAACTCGAGGATAGTTACACCTCAACCACGATCTCGAACTGATATCCATCCCATTTCGATCCACAATGTTGAAGTAATCCCTGATTCTGTGAATCGTCGTAGATTTTCTAGCGGTGATAAGGTCATAGTGCCTAATCATATATTTTACATACGATCCAGGGTATCTGATTATATATGGGTTGGACCACTCACGGTTGAACGTTGTAATGACAATATGTGCTTCCTCACTACTGGGAGTGGGCAACAAATCATGCTACCTATCAATCAAAGGGAGTTGAGGGATTATATCCCTGACTTGACTTAAATTGGCCTCCTCTTGCCTGTTTAGAGTAGGTAGGTTTTTGAATAAGCTCGCTTGAGCAGTAGGTTTTGAGTGTTTTTCTTTCCCTTAAGTGCTGAGTATCTACTGAGTTTCTTCTGAGTGTTGATTTTTTGCCTGAGTCTCCCTAAGTTATTTGAGTCTAGTTATCTTGTTTTTCCCAAGCTTTTCCCTGCATAAAACAAAAAAAAGAAACAATGAAGCATGTTAGTTCATTTTGATTAGTTCTAGATAAGAATTTCATTTCAGCTTTTTATTTTTATTCCATACATGTTGCTCGTGATAGTTTGCTTCCATGTGTGTAGATTAAGGTACAATTGAAGATGAAGCAAAACAGTCAGGTGCTGGATTAAAGATTGATGGAGTTAGTGTTGGGGACCAGAGATTCTAAGGTTCTCAAGCACTCTCTCCCTTAGAGCACTTGTCCCAGTTGGAGCCAGATGTTATCACATCCAAAATTTCGGGGGGTCACGTTTCCAATGCGTCCTTGTTTTCCCGTTTCGTACAACTTAGAATCTAACCCTAACCTTAAAGCTATAAGATGAACCCATATATAAATATATAATGAATGAGCAAGGACATTTTAAAAAATGAATGTGAAACATAAATCATAAATCATACATGTCAGCGAATCATTGCCTATATTGGAATCCTATTCATTAACAGCATCCTATGCCTTCCTCCTCTAGGTTCTAGCCCTTGCCTCTACCTTGAATCTCAAAGTTGATCCTCTAAGCCCATTAATCAATGACTCAACACCCTACAATTTTGATGAAACTTCGTAATCCAATCGTTAAAATAAGGTAGAAAAAGCTTCCCATGCTCAATAACTAATTTTGCTTGAGTGAAGAGTACATTTTTATTAAGGTCGTAGCAGAGGAGTTCAACAATCACCACCACCAACATCAAAGGTATATAGAGGGGTTGATGTGCTTGATTAAATGCCAATCCCATACCCTCACACATGATAGAATTTGGTGGAAACATTGCAATCTTGAAATCCTGAAAACTATTAAGTCTGTTAAATTTTAAATGGGATCTAAAATTCTACTTTTTGCATATGAAGTCCAATGAGGTTGTAACCACTCTCAAACATCTTGAAACAATTAATGGTAATGTTAAAATTTTAAGTAAAATGATAGAAAAGTAAAGATTAGAAGAATGCCAATTGCCACTTTTACTTTAAGAATTTAATATTACCATTTAGTATGTCAAATACTACTAAATAGAGCTATTTTTTTTTCTGTTAACTCGGCCGGCTCAGGTGGGGACTTGTCTGAGTTGATTGGTTCGGTACCAAACTGATCAACAGATCAGGTCTGGAGGCCAAGCCAACTCGGTTCATGGTCAACTCAGCTCAGTCCGAGTCCGAGTTGACTGATTTTTGAAAGGGGGTGAGGAAGACATTACAGATAACTTTCCATACTGAAATACAACAATTGATATAACCTTTTTTGCATCTATGTAAATAAGAAGAATTTTCAAAAGAAAAAAAATAAAGGGACAAAATACTTTCCTTGCAACAATTAGCTGTCACCGGAGAATGTTTTATGGTATAAGGACCAGCAAGATTCAATTCTCCAAATAGAAAAAGGCAAATGTCTAAGGATGGCTCCCTGACAAACAGATCTACCTGCAGTGATATTATTACATTTGAAGTCAGGGTTGAGAATGAAATATTATTCCAGCACTACATAGAGATTATGCAAATTTTACATTCAGTGACTAGTATTTTTAGCAATGAAATATGAGATTATCAAAACAGTCTGAAAACCAGAGCATAATGATATAATCAATGCATGAACATTTCACCTGTTTTAACCTAATGTAAAAGGAAATTGGCGTTTTTCCAAAAACAACTTCATTTTGCTCATACGATACAAGGCGTGCACGATAGACAATGCAAATCTCAACTTTCTGCAGCATTTCCATCCTGCCAGAGTAAATCTCAACATTATCGCAATGCTCATTTTCTACAGTAATTCAAAACTGTTCAATGTGCTGTGCTTGAATATGAAACTAAGAAAATTTTAAAAATAAAAAATCGCTATTGATCTCTTCAAAATTTAAAATGCTTACCACATATCTGTTTGAGCTTCATAGCTCAAAAGCATGATTTTAAATGTACTGATACTCCTAAACTTATAAGAACTAACTTGTGCAACACTTCCAGCATTGTCCATATTCAGCTGTAGAAGGGGAAGGAAATGAATTGCTCCAGATGCTTGATAAAGTATGGTAATAACAAACGTGTCTACTCTGACTTTAACTTGTGGCACATAAGTAGTAATGTTTACTGAAGTTTCCTGCTCCGAAGGATCCAAATTTAAAGACCCATCTCTGTTAGGTGCATTATTTGGTAGAGTGTCAATGGGAAGGGTCTTTGTCAAAGTAGCAGGTGAAAAAAAATTTATTTTGAATGGGTTTCCTGGTTTTCTGACCAACTGTGGGCGTGCATTCACAAAAGCAAGACTGCTACCACTCTTTTTGTTTATGAAATGTACCCATTTTTTGCACAAATGACCATAGATACCATGTTCCTCAATATCCTCCTCTGCCTTATACTTGAAAGGAATAATGTGCCAAAGCTCTAAAGATTTGTCATTTGTACTTGAGATATCAAGTAAGCTTGACCCAGGATGACAATGTACACGATAAGGCTCACCATCACCATTTTTTGCACTGATAGAGAGTAATGAAAACCATGACTGAGATCTCCCCCATGATCTTTGGTCTTGGTACTTTACCTGCAAAGCTGCAAGTAATCAACCTTTCACAAAAAACTGAAGAACTTAAACAAAATAAGAAAAAATACAATATAAAATGAAAAAACCCACTAAATGCATAATCCTTTAGTTAAAAAGGAAACTGAAGGTACTTGTATTTGTATGCTTTTCTGTATAATATAATACGTTTTCTGCAAAAAAAAGTAAGTGCAATTTTATATCTTTCATTGAATCTCTAGAGTGCAGAAATAAGAATAAAAAAGAATTAATCCAGGGACAAAGAAAACTAGATAGACATTTATATTTTACTTAATATCATATTCTAGATGATGTGAACCCACTTTTTTTAAGAAATGCTTTTATATATTACTTCGCAGAACGAAATATTGCTTAATGGAACAAAGACTTGCATCAAACAAACAGGAGAAAAACCAAGATATTCCCACGCTAAAATAGCCAAAAAAGTAAGCATATGAGTCTGGGCCCCAAGAAGAAGGGACTCAACATCCCTACAAAAGATACTAAGCTTGAATTTAACAAGCATAGCCAATTCTTTCTTAAAAAGCCGCAATTCCTCTAGGCTTGTTCACTTTTGGGGTTACTAGAAAAGTGTTTTCACCTTCTCAGGAGACCACTAGCTCTCCTAAACCCTTTGGTGATGCCATCATTGCCAGAATCGGAATCGGCAATAAATCGGCGAGGAAAAAGAGTGAAGAGTTTGAATCGTATCGGGAAAAAATCGGCAAATACAAAAACTTAAGTATATACACATTTTGAATTATAAAAAACGATTTTCATAGATATTCAAAATAGCCATATCCATATACTACAAGTTATTAGTAAATGTCCAAAAAACATCAAATCATATATAATATATACTATCAAATCATACATAATATATATTGAATCATATATAATATATATAATTCATTCCTAATGTATGTACATTGTATATAATACATATCATATAACAATATATGAGTATCCTATATAATATGTTTTATAATAATAATAATATACAGATATCCTTAAGTATATAAGACTCACGACTAATGACTCAAACGCAGGCTCTAGGTAGGTAACCACGCAGTCACGAGACTCACGACGCACATGCACAATCACGCACAGGTAGGCACTGTAGTCACACGCACAGTCACGCACATGTAGGCACTGTAATCACTAATCACACGCACAGTCACAACCATGACCCACTTGCAGAAGAGGCGGATGGTCACTGCTCGTTCACAGCAGCACCATGCGGATGGTCACTGCTTAAAGAAAACACACAGGATGCCCAAATACACCCACAACGAATGGAAAAATGGAGACAAAATCGAGCTTTCAACAAATTCCGGGCGCATGAATCAAAAAATCGCGACTTCAACTCGAGAGCCAGTTTAAATCACGAGTCAAAGTCTCGTTGACTAGATAAAAATCGTTCAACCCGAGTAAAAATCGGCCAGGTTTGATTCGGATCGTTTAGGGCCCGATTCCGATTTAAATCGTAAAATCACGTTTTAAATACATGGACATATGGATGGCACAGTTCCAGTGGATGCTTGACCTTTTTTAGATTGTTAGCAATGAGCATAGCACCCTTACCTAGGAGGTTATTACCCTAAATCTGCATGATCACTAACCCATTGGCTGCACACAATGGGGAAGTCGGTTGCCCTATCCAGTAGTCTTGTAGGTAGCAGGACTCTAGAGTAATGAAGAAACCCTAGGAGCATGACATTAGGGTTTTCTCTTGTGATGCTAGGGTTGGTCCCATGAATGTAAACCCTAGACAAGAATATGACATTGGGAATTATGGTGGCTATTATGGCTCTTGTTGTAGTGGTGTGGTTTCTAACCTAGTAGAAGACATGGAGAGTGGAGATAATTCCTTGCACAATATTGGAGCTCTGTTCTGGTGGGATGTGAAGCTAGGGCAAGATCATGGAGCGACTAACTTGATGAGTCTTGAGCTTGATGTGATCCCTTGCTTGGAAGAAGACTCCATTATTGTCTCCTTGATGTTCTATGAAGGTCTTGGTGCTTATGTTGATGCAAGAGTTAAAGACCTAGGGTTTGGTCTTTGGGGACTGTTACACCAGATACAGTATGGGAATTTTACACCCATTCTTGCTTCTTGCTTCAGCTGTAACATAATCCGCCTCGGTTGTACTCAATGTTACGCAGGACTACTTCCTGCTAAACCAAGAGATCACACCTGATCCCATACTGAAGCAACACCCAGATGTGCTCTTCCTATCTGCAGCACTGCCTGCCCAATCTAAATCAACATAACCCTGCAGGTTAAACATTTGATTCGCATCATACTTGAGCCCATAATCAATTGTACCCTTCAGGTACCTCAGAATATGCTTTACAGCAACCAGGTGAACACCGCTGGGATCCGTCAAGAACTGGCAAAATGTGTTCACCGCAAAGCAAATATCTGGTCTCGTATTCGTCAAGTACATCAAGGACCCAATCATCTGACGATACATCATGACATCAACCGGATCAGATGAAGCATCACACAGAAGCTTCAGGTTCGATGCCATAGGTGTGGCCATGGCCTTGCAGTCCATCATCCCAAACCTCTTCAAGATCTCTACTGCATACTTCCCTTGTCCAAGGAAGATCCCATCTGCACTCTGCCACACCTCCATGCCTAGAAAATAGTGCATCATCCCCAAGTCCTTCATCTCGAACTCGGCAGCAAGCTTCCTCTTAGTGTCGACAATCAATCGATCCTCACCTATTACAAACAGGTCATCCACATACAAGAGTAGTATCACAGGATTGCCTTCCTCAACCTTGTAGTAAAGGTTCGAATTTGCTTTACTCTTAGTAAAGCCCAAACTGGATAGAAAGCTGTCTATCCTACCATACCAAGTTTTAGGAGCTTGCTTCAAGCCATACAACGCTTTCTTCAGTTTGCACACATGAGTCCCTCTGTCATGTGTCTCAAACCCGAGTGGTTGGTCCACATACACTTCCTCCTCGACTACACCATTCAAGAAAGTTGTCTTGACATCCATCTAGTGTATCCTCCATTTCATCACTGCAGCCAGGGAAAGTACTGATCTAATGGAAGTGTACCTGGCTACAGGAGCAAAAGTTTCTTCATAACTGGAAGTTTCTTTGTTCATAATGTCACAGAGTAAGGCAACATAACTGGTATGAGATCTAGTTCTCTTCCTTGCTCTGTGTTCTTCTTCTAGATTGCCCTACCTTTCTGCATCTTGAATGAGCTCTCTAGCCCATGCAGGTTTCCTCTTGTGAGAGTTCTCCTCACGAGGTGGATCTATAGGTATTTGTGGATTTTCAACTTCACGATCTGCTTCTGGAATTGATTCAGTCATGATGGTGTCTTGAAATCTATTTTCCTTTGGTTCTTCATGATCTTCAATAGGTGCCTTCCTTGACTTGATGAAAGCTGAGTTTTCATCAAATGTTACATCCCTACTGACATCAATCTTCTTGAACCCTGGAAAGTATATTCTGTTAGCCTTCAAGCTTTCACTGTACCCCACAAAGATGCCCTTCTTTCCTAAAGAATCTAGCTTTGTCCTCTTTTCCTTTAGAACATGAGTGTATACTAGACAACCAAATATTCTAAGATGGCTGACTTCAGGTTTCTTACCAGAGAATACCTCTTCTGGTGTCTTGTTGTCCAATATCTTGTGAGGTGTTCTGTTCTACACATATACAGCTTTCCTAGCTGCTTCTGCCCATAGATGCATAGGAAGATCCTGGTCATGCAACATTGCCCGTGCTGCTTCCATGATTGTTCTATTCTTCCTTTCTGCAACTCCATTCTGTTGTGGATTGTAGGGAGCAATCAACTCCCTCTTAATCCCTGAATCACTGCACAGCTCCTTGAAATCACCTAAAGTGAATTCTCCGCCATTGTCGAATCTGAAGGTCTTGATCTTCTTATCAGTTTGATTTTCCATCAAGGCTTTGAATTCCTTGAACTTTATCAAACACTTCATCTTTGTTCTTCAAGAAATAAACCCAAGTCTTCCTAGAGAAATCATCAATGAAAGAGACATAGTATACATACCCACTCAGAGAACTGGATGACATCGGACCGCATACATCGGAGTGGATAATTTCCAAGATCCCTTTAGCATTGCTTTCACTGCTTGGAAATGCCTTCTTAATGTTCTTTCTTTTTGCACATCCTTTGCAAATACCATCATGCTTAGTCTTGATTTCAGGAAGACCTTCTACAGCTTTACTCGCAATTGGTAGTGCTCTATAGTGCATATGTGCACGCCTTCTATGCCAAAGTTCACTTGGCTCCATGGATTCTTGTACCATGGCATGTTCAGGTTGTCCCTTCAATTTGTACAATACTCCCTCTTGCTCTCCAATCACTACTGCATCATCTATAGTTTTACCCTTTGGCCACATTAGGACTTGGCCATCTACAAATGCAACCCTCATGCCTTTGGCATCCAATGCAAATATGGAGAGTAGGTTCTTCTTGAGCCCAGGTACATATAGAACATCTTTCATCTTCAAAGACTTCCCAAAGTCTAGGTTGTAGGAGGCTTCACCACTTCCCTTGATAGGGTATTGATAGTTATCCCCAAGTTTCACCTTATGGGGTGACTCATGTTCAGATAGATTTGAAAAATATTCTTTAAACCCAGTCATGTGTTTGGAAGCCCCACTATCAATAAGCCAATCATTACATCCATGGGAGATAGTACCTGTGAGAGCAAAAATTAGAACATATTCATCTTCACTAGATGAGTCATCACTTTCTGCTTTAACCTTCTTCATGGGAGGTTCATCATCCTCAGCAGCATGAGCATGATATCTCTTCTTGTTTCCCTTCTTGTTGTTGTTGTTGAAGCCCTTTTTGTTCTTGGGACAATCTGCAGCAAAGTGTCCCTTCTCATTACATGTGAAGCATCTCAGATCCTTCTTACCCTTTTGAAAAGTTTTATTGTGGTGAGAGTGATCCTTCTTGGGCTTGCTTCTTTTGGTGTGAGCTATGAGAGCTTGATCTTCACTTCCCATCTTTTCTTCTCGGGCTACAAGCCTAGCCTCTTCTTGTGAACATTCCTCCCATAGTCTATTGAAGGAGATCAATTTACTTCTTGCACAGATTCCTTGAATGAAGGAATCCCATGACCTAGGTAGGCCATTCAAAGTGGTCATGACAACTTCACCATTATCCACCACTTCATCCACAGCTTCAAGGTGTTCCTTGATCTGAGAGACCTTAGAGAAATAGGATTGAATAGTCTTTCCATTATGAAGCTTTACCCCTTTCAATTGGTTCCGCAGAGTCATCTTCCGATTTATGTTCTTTCCTTCGAATAGCTTGGTCAAGGAATCAAACATCTACTTGGGTGTCTTCAGAGATGACACATGTGGTATGAGATAGTCTTTGATAGAATCAACAATGATCCTCTTTGCCTTGACCAATTTTTTCTTATGTAAGGCCTTAGCCTCTTCTCCCTCTGGGACAAGGACCTCTTCACTTATGTAAGTGTCCAATTCATTTTCTTCCAGGATTAACCCAATCCTATACTTCCATGCTCGGAAGTTATCAGCCCCTTCAAGCTTATCCTCAAGCTTGGTGTGGTGAGACATTTTAATGAGAAACTCAAATGGAAATAAGAGATTTAGGTCTTACCACTTGATTTGCAGAAAGGATACAACCAAAGTACAAGAGAGAGTCTTCTCCTAGCAGCTGAACCTCCTCCTCACTTGTGCGCCACTTTCCGAGTAGTGTAGAAGTGAATAATGAGATGATCAAATAGAGATCTCCCGATCTCTATTTATAAATGACCTGACCCGCCTAAAAACCTAGCAGGGCCGACTTGTCTAACTCAGTCTAATAACCCATGGTAATACTAATCAAGGCCAACCCCACACTCGGTGGTCTAATAACCCATCACTGCAAGTTATGAGGAGTAATAGAGATGTTATTATTCTGTATAGAGGAATAATAACATCTCTATAGGAGTACAATATACATGGGTGAAATACATTCCGAAGTTACATATACATCAACATCTAACTCTTTTTGCTTTAAGTTATTTTGCCCGCACCTTACAAGTGAGAAAGCTTTGCCTCCCTTGTAAAATCGCGTTGGCTAGTGTTTTATTTTGCCCACACCTTACAAGTGAGAAGGCTTTGCCTCCCTTGTAAAATCGTGTCGGCTTGCACTGTACTTTGGTTTTTGCTTGTTCATTAAAAGTTAAAAAATAAATTGTGCCCCGATTTTTGCCCCGTATTCACTCCCATTACCAATTCGACCAATTCTGGGTGACAAGAAAGGGTAAGGATTTGCGTTGGCTAGAATAATAGGCACTCGGAAATTCATCTTAACCAGATACTGAAAAAAAGGAACTTGACCTGTGGAGCTAGTGGGGTAGAGGTCGTTGGGAGCCTGGTGGCACTTTGTGTCCTCCAGTTGAGCACCCAACAAGTTTTGGGATTGACCCGTGAAGCTAGTTGAGAACCTTGTGCTCTCTTGTTGAGCACCCGGCAATCTCTCTCAAATCGAAAGAGATAATTTCTTGGGGTAGACAAATAGAGTAGCATTAGTTTTCTTGCACAAACCATAATCCCCTTAGTTAGAGTGAGACTTAAAATAAACTAAAATTTACAAGACCATTTGCAAAACGCTACTATTGTTATTTTGATTACAATACTTTACTTTGAAAGCAGTTGGATTATTGGTTCACTCTTGTTACATGCATCTTTGTTCATTAAATTGTTCACCTTCTAAAAATTGGTGCTTAATGTGATATTTTGATGGTTAGTAAATGATTTGATGTTATTAGAGAATCTTTTGTAATCTTGCTTTATTTTGTGACTCTATAGCCCAAGTAAAGTAGGCACTGGTCTTGTTATCTAACTGTTTATTTCTCTCTTGCATTTAATTGGTTTATTGTTTAAAAAAAAGGTTTGCTTGTCATTGAAACTATTGCATCTTTGAAAGTTTGCTTGTCATTGGGATATTAAATAATTTACAACTCTTAAAAACAAACTCTTAAAAGAAACTTAGTAAGTAGGCACAACCCCCCTTGACCTTTAGGAGTTGTGGTCTAAACAGAGAAGTTTAGGATCGAGGTGACATTGAGTTCTACACTCATAGTTGTCGTCAAGAACACACATAGCGGTTGGGAGACTTACCCGTGGTCTAGTGTGTTTTAGGCAGCAACAGGAGTGACTATTGATGTCACTTATAGCCTAGAAAGGTGTTTAAACTTTATCTATAGAAAAGTGACTAATAGCATGGTGGATGGTGGATGGTATTTGGTGTTCCATGGTATTGGCGATGGTATTGTTTATCTCTAGAAAAGTGACTAATAGCATGGTGGATGGTGGATGGTATTGAGTGTTCCATGGTATTGACCATGGTATTGGAGTCTAGAGAAAGTTTAAAAGACGGGCAACGCCTTATTGGGGGATATCTTGATTTGATATTGGTTTCTTGTGACCGTTTGGGGGTTTTTCCAAAGTTTTCGTATGGTTTGCCAAAACCCTTCCATTGTTGGTTTAGTTTCGATGGTGAAACATATCCACCCTAGCTAGACAAAGAGGAGGATCCACCTAGAATCCTCCATTGAGCTTCATCTTTTGGTTTGGCATCATCTTGGAAATGGTTGGAGGCCAAATTAGAGAGACTGCTACAATACATAGTGGCATTGTGTTAGTACTCTTGGTGTGGTGTAGCTGCTATAGCAGCCAATAGTTTATGTTGTTGTTACCATCCATTTCATAATAAAAACCAATATTGTCTCTCTCATTTTGTGTATGCTCGCATATTGTTTTCATGGGAATGCAAATGTTTGATGAAAGTTATAAATCAATGTAACTCAAACTGTTTGTAAAAATTACACAATAAAAAATTAGTGTCCATTCGGGTCAAGGACATTACAAAGTCTTGCTTCATAAGTTTTATGGGCTGATTTTGTTTGTTGATTCGTCATCTACATTAACATATATATATATATATATATATATATATATATTAGATCAGTCATTTTATATATTCATCTCAGCCATTATTTTCATACTTAGAGACTATATTGCATCCAAGCAGTTGATTATAGCATATCTAGTGTGTATATTGCTTGTTGGTTTTTCCCTTGGAGTTGTTTTGATTGTTGCTTGCACCCATTTTACTTCTAGGCAGAAATCACCCCAGGGAACCCTTTGACCTTTAGCCTAAACAATCCAAGTACCTTGGGCTTTCATTCCTAAAGCGGTTCTGTTATTACGTTTGGAAAGTTGAGAGTTTACTCTCGGTTAGTACTTGGGAAATCAGAACTGGGGATACCTCCTGTGGCTAGTCTGGATTTGCCTCAGGTGAATCCAGGAAGCATAAAGAGCTAAGATGCAGGAAACACCCCCCCCCTCTGTCCCGGCCATGTTTCCGTATGGAAACGCGTTTCCGCATCTGGGACGGTACAGAAACGCGTTTCCGTACGGACGTGCGTAGTTTCCTGTACGGAAACGCATTGCGTCCATACGGCAATGTGTTTCCGTACAGGAAATGCGGCCATACAGCCATTTCCGTACGGTCCGTGGACTTCTCTTTATGGAAGTCTGTTTTTTTCCATAGGACGAGTTGTTTGGGAAGGGCGCAACGGTTAAATCTGATATTTTCTTCATACATTGTCACTACCAAACCTGCTAAAGACGAGCTTATGGTCTGTTGGGTGTGTTCTTCAATAATCGCAAGCAGATCAGCTGCTTTTGAGGAAGGCGCACTGAGTATTGGGTGACAGACTTGTTCTTGGATGACGTAGACCATAATTAGCCCATTATTATTTGAGGTCGTTGTCATATTTTGCTGGAGAAGGGACCGTGTGGACTGTTGGGTGCATTCAAGGAGGATTTTCAGTTGACAGTGGTCATTTGCAGCAATTTATGGCAACAAGGAGAGGGTTGTTTTAGTCAAAGGGTAGCTGCAAACACATACAGTCACCTACAGGCCAAATCGTTCCACCAAAGAGGGCGTTTACTGCTCAATGGAGGCTGCCATCTACAGTTGTTACCAGGTCTGAAATTATCAATGTAAAATATGAGTTATTTGGTTCTATTGGAATGTTGTAGCAATTATTTAAACCCTCGGTCATTTTTGTATTTATTGTGAGTGGTTTCTGATATTAAATGCAATAATAAACAAGTATTTGGTGTAATTCCCATGTTAAAAAAATCATCATGAATGAGATCTGAAATGTAATTAGCAAAATCTACATAAAAATTGGATTGCAATTGATAAGAATCCTACACTGATAACATGGCAGATGTTGTCAAAGTGTTTGACGAAAGTCCCAAACTGAAATACATAAGCAGTCAACTTAAAACTCAGTCCAAATATAGTTGGGGACTTTACAAAATCATCAATTGGGAGTTAATTTAAAGTGTTGATATTTTTATCCTATCATTAGCTCATCTTTAGGCATTGTTTTACTAAGTTTTATACGCTTTTTAGTTGGTTGTTTTGTTTGTTATATACATGTATAATTCATTGATTTGTAATATGTATTTGCAATTTTTAAATGTCCTATATAAATTTATAATATATATATATATAATATTATAAATTTATAATATATATATATATATATATATATATATATATATATATCGTGTTTCCCCATTTCCTAAATTTTGGGGGGTCACGTTTCCAACACGTCCGCGTTTCCCTGTTTCGTGCAACTTAGATAATGAGAGAGGACCTCGCCCAACGTGACACATTTTGGGGTGAGGCCCTGATCCATCACTGGCGTCGTGGTCAAGTTCTCTGCAGTTCTCTGCAGTTCTTAAGAGACTGCTACATTTTGTGGCAACAGTGTCATTCATGAAGATGTTCTAAAGAGATTGTTTACACTTAGTTTGACAGAGGAGGCAAATATTTGGTTCCAAATTTTTGGTAGGGTACAACGATAATACATAGTCTAACTAGGACCATAGAAACTTGAGGACTAAGCCATTGCAGATAATATCCTCCCTAACAGCAGTTATATATAAATTTCATCTATAAAACTCAGTTATATATAAATTTCATCTATAAAACTATGTCTCGGATGCCTATCCCATAAACACTATTAATAACTATACTAATTAAAGGATATGTTTCCTAAACAAAAGGTTTTAAGACTATAGACAAGTAAATAATGGATACAAAAGATTCCATAAAATGAGAGATAATGTACCCTGAAGAGTGCTGCTCCATCACTAACAAGAGTATAGTGAAGAACACCAGTTAGCTGATGTTTTCCTTCCAAATTTTCAACAGCCAAATACAGGTGCTCCTGAACATCCTTAATAGCAACAATTGCTCCTGATGCAGCATTCAGTAATTTGAGCACAAACAATCTGATTTTGAAAAGTTAAGGATGAAACTCAAAAGACAAAAAAATGAAGTGAAAATTTATACCATTAGGAATCTTGCATTCGGCCTCATTTTCATCAGTTGGCATATATTCATAAGTTTCCATTGTCTGCAAATTACAGGCATTATCCCCAGAAGATAGTTCAGAGATTGGAGATGTCAAGGATAGCAACATCTGCATCCACAATTTCATGACTTAATCAAATTCAACATCTAGAAAAACAAAATCCATGCTTATAAGCATTTTTTATTGTGAACTTCACTTGAATGGACAGCAGCTTAACAGTTACTGCAAAGTTTAAATTTTAACACTAACAAAAGATTACATAGAGTTGAAGAAACAAAGGAAAGAAATGACAATCAGAATTAAACCACAAGTATAATCAATATCTCCTATATTGGGTCAGGAAAAATTTATTATTAAGCATTCAAATTGTAAGTCCACTGAACAGGGTCTTGACAATAACAGGGAATTTATATGTGTGTAAAGAGTCATTGACACACAGATACATACATGCTGCATCTGTCACAGAATATTATCACTGTACAGTGTGACATTTCTCCTCGTCCCCAATTTGGGGAAACTTGAGGAAACACAGAGAGGAGGTTGTCCCCCTGTTTTGAAGCGCACAACGGTGAAGGGGGGCGGCACTTAGGCACTCCTTCCCGAAAATGGGGGTCGCCTGGAGACCAGATATAGCTGAAAAGAAGAACGAATCAGGGAATATGTGGTGTGTTTTCCTGTTGGAGGTGTTTAGTAGTAATGGTAATATCTTTTCCTTATCTTTTATTTTCTATCATTTTACTTAAATTTTTAATATTACCATTAATTGTTTCAGGATGTTTGAGAGTGGTTCCAACCTCATCAGCGTTCATATGCAAAAAGTAGAATTTCAAGATTGCAACATTTCCATTGGATTCTACCATGTATGAGGTTAAAGGATTGGCATTTAATCAGGCACGTCAACCTCTCTGTGTACCTTGATGTTGGTGGTGCTAATTGTTGAACTCCTCTATCATGACCTTAATCAAAATGTACCCTTTAGTCAAGCAAAATCACTTATTAAGCATGGGAAATTTTTTCTAATTCTACCTTATTTTAATGCTTGGTTTAGGAAGTTTCATCAAAATTGTGGGGTGTTGAGTAATGTCCTTCGAGGATCAATTTCGATATTCAAGGTAGAGGCAAGGGCTAAGAGCCTAGAGGAGGGGGGCACAGGGTGCTATTGATGAATAGGATCCCAATATAGGATTAATTGTTCACTCTTGCATAATTGTATGTTCAATTTCAAAGCCTCAAATAATGTGATACCCTCTGGAATTATGAAGAAATAAGGTCCTCAGGTCACATTTCCCCATTACAACATCTATGCCATGGATTCACACAATGTTGAAGTGTGTTGAATCATTGAAGAAATATAATTAAGTTTTGCTACTTTTCCAAAATCATCCATGGTTATGGATGATATGGTTGCTATTGTACCAGAGGCTTGGGGTATATTGTTGTCGTGTGAATGGGCTGCTATGGTGGGTGGACCCATAAAAATGGACATATCTTATGTTGTGATCACTTTGCCTAATCCTTAACAAGTGAGGCTTTACAGGGAGCAGCTTAAACTGTATTTAAATGGGTGAATTGTTATTGCTGGGATTTATAATTTTTATATTTTTTATAATTTTTATGACCCCAACGTCCCCCCATCCCCCACCCCCCGGAATTTCGCTAAAATTTGGGGTGGTCTCCACACATCTCCTGCATCCCAGAAACTCGGGGGAACATTGAATATATATATATATATATATATATATATATATATAGCACCCCATAAGAATATATATATATACATTAAAATGTGTATATTAACAAAATATTATTTACAAGACTGAAATTAGGGTATAACAACGGTGATTCATATCCTCTTCTGCAGTACTACAAGGGCAGAAATAAAATCAGAATATCCTGTAGCCTCTATGTCTTTAGCATCTTTGATAAAATGATAACCTTAGCTAACAACTGCATATATGCCTCTTACCGCCAAACATGACAAAAAGATTGAAACAAACAAACCTCATCAGAGAAAATGTACTTGCACAGTAACCTCCAAATAGGTAGTGCCAAAGATGGCAAAAAGATGAAACTAACAAACTGTTACCAACTGAGTTGCACTACAAGGGGGTTGTCACTAACAAAGAGTTGTCTATGGCTCTATGTTTTTTAAATGTTTTTGGTGTATGGATGCAGATGGGTGTTGTTTAGGATTTTTTTTATTAACACAATAAAAAAAATGAGCAATCCACGTTGAAATTTACAAAACACAATGAGATTCAGATAACAGTATATGATGACTTGGAAATTAAAAGCATCCACAGAAAGACTTAAGCAGATATAAGGGACAAATGGTCCAAATTAAGGTGATACATAAGAGTTTAAAGACCAGTGCCAAATGGAGTCAATGAGTGCTTGGGGATGCTGAAAATAGAAGTCTCAATATCATGTTCGTGAGATCGTTTTGAAATTGTTCTTGGTAAATTTTATTGTGAATTTTAGGTGTTCTTGATTATTAAGGCTAGGGAATTTCCAGCCAACACGCAAGGTACTGGAAATCTAACCGGAAATACCTTCAGTGGCTCCATTCGAAGACATGACGGACCACGCGGTACTCTAGGCTAGGTGTTCAAGGAACTTAACCAGCAAGCTAGAATTAGACCATGGCTACCCGGCGCCCCCACTTGGAATTTGCCCACATACCTGAGTATTTGAATAACGTAGGTTCGTTGGTTATGGGGGTAAAGGTTTTATTATGGTTTGAACTTGACCGATTAGGCAACCAATACTGTTTCTGAGTATTCCAACCCCTTTCAAGGTTGGCCAGAGCATACACGGCAAGGAGAAAATGAATAAATTCAAATTTTAAAGGGCGTGTGAGTTGGAAGTGTTTTAACTTAGAGCATAAAACAACCCTCTCCGACAGAGAGTGCTCTTGACTTGTCTTATGACAGAGGTTCAAGAGACTTAGCTAATCTACATGCAAATGCAAAATGCAACAAGATGCTCTCTGATAGAGAGTGCTCTTGACTTGTCTTATGAGAGGTTCAAGAGACTGTGGTTCCTTTTAAGATTGAAAAACCTAAACAAGAAACACACAATGATAGCTCAATAATGAAATGAAAAGACTAACTAACAACTAGTATTCTAAGCATGAAAATGGAAAACTAATCTAAGCATGAAACCACTCAAGAAAAGGACACTACAAACTTCCCCAAATGGGGGAAGTTGGATGTGGGAGCTTAAAAATCCCACTTGCAAACTTTATTAATCAATTACAACTTTTTTCAGGATTTCAATCATTGAAGAGAACTTGAAAAGGTGAAATGGAAGAAGCCTTAATGGCTTTTACAAAAGGAGAGTGTTTATGATTTTCTTGGTTCAAATCTCCTTCTTGTTTGGGATCTTCTCTTCAAGTTTGGATTTCTTGCTTCTTCTCCTTGGTTTTTGTTCTTCTCTTCAAGTTTGGATCCTCTTCAAATACCTACAATAAAGATAAACTCAAACATCCATTATTCACTAGTTAAAACAAAATCAAATTTGAAACTACATGCAATCTAAAATCTATGATGAAATGCAAGCTAAGTTAAGACTTTAAAAATGAAGTGCAAAAGTACTAATGCAAGCTAAATGGGATCTAGAATGTAAATTTAAATGAGATCTAATGCAAACTTTAAACAAACTAGATGCAAGTCATGAGTAAAAAGATGAACTATGATCTAAGCATACAAGCTAACAATGCTAAGCAAATCCTAGAAATAACAAACAAGGAAAAGGGGAAGAGGCTACCAATAAGATGGAGACTGGGACAGTCACCGAAAAGGAGGATGGGGCAGCCAACAGCAAGGATGAAAGGGCAGCGAGGACTGTAAAACAACAAGGGCAGCAAACAGAATTAAAAGAAGCAGCAGGTAAGGAAAGGAGCAGCAATCTAAAGTGAGAGAGGACTGTCAAACAAAGAGGGCAGCAAACAGAAAAAGAGGGCAGCGAGCTGATGAAGGGAGGAAAAAGCTAAGGAGAAAGGGAATGGCGAGGGCAAAGGAGCTAAAGAAGAAAGTAGAAGACAAGGAGAGCGAAAGGAGCAAGCCAAACAAGGCAAGAGAAATGGAGAAGCCAAAAGGTGGAAAGAAGTAGTTTTAGGGCTTCTTAGTGTAACCAGTAACCAAAATTTTGAAGTGACTTTTGTTTTAAGGATGGAACTTGGATCAAGAAAAACTCCTTGTGCTTCTTTCTCTTGGAACAATCCCAACGTTTGTAGATCCTGAAAGACAACAATGTTAAAGCAAACCACTTGTGATAATGAAGATGAGCTAGATGCAGCTGAGCTCACGCCCCTCTCCAATGGCAAGACATATCCAAAACAAACAGCTTGAAACCCAGTGAGATCAAATAGATATACTAGTATGCTCAGAACATAAAGATTTTATCAACATTGGTACAACTGAACACTTCTTGTTCATATAATCTTGACAAACTTGCATAATAAATCAACTTGACAACTGCAAACGATAGATCTTATGTTCTATAAAATAGACTTCTAAAGCTAGTTTATTTGATCATTCACATAAGCATAAACTGAAAGCATGGAAAGAAATCACCTCACAAGAGGTACATTCACCAAAGTAGCACAAATAACATGGACCTCCAAAGTCTGATTTTATTCCAATAGCAAAGCATAAAGCAAATACCCATTTCTACAGAGTAATCTTACATCCAAAAGTCCATCTCTAAACAAAGGTGCAAGCCCCTGGTCTTATACAAAAAGAGAGGGCAAAAGAACTGTTATCACATATATAGTAGCCGGGCTACCATACATTATTTTTTGATACCAGTACACTATTCAGCCAATTCCCTTACATTTGAGATGCTGAGATGAGCATCTATATTGGATCACTATCAGGTTGTGGACAGCAGTATATATTCCCCATGCCATGACTGAGTCTCAAAACACTCAAAGAGATGACCGATGTAGCCATTATACCATTGGTACAGAGCAGTCATTAGTGCCCAGAGTTAAAGCAACAGTTTCAGAGGACAGATGATGGTACAGGTTGATGAGCATTCAGGTATATGACTCAATAGGTATATCATTGTGTTAGGGTTATATTGCTTTTATACTTATTCTCATAACATGTCTTAGCACCTAGTGTCATGATCTGGCGATCATATAGATATATGGACTTGGTTGAAGCTTATTATATATATTATATTGTCCCTACTCAGACTTAGAAGTTCACTATTCATACTCATTGGTTTTACCCTCCTTAGGGAGAATAGAGGTGATCATTCCACCATACCTTGGCTTGCTAGTGTTCGCTCCATTATTCATTGTCTTCATCCATCCATTGCCTACCTTTTAGTTTATCACCCTGACTTACTACTTGACTAGTGGCATGGAGGACTTTCCCCCACTGTAGCCTCTGTATTGGATGAGCTTCCCTGTTTATTGTGTCTCGGCTCTGAGTTGGTGACAAAACTTACCTATGGTGAGTTGGAGTTCCTTGGAATTCCCCCTAGTCACTAAAGTTGTGTTGGCTAAACCTGAAACTTTTAGTGCTGCCATGAATACAAAATCTGGAAAATGAAATGCTATATCTTGTATGAAAAGCCCATTCATGCAATGTGTTTTTAAACACACATGAATGAAAGGCATGCCAAATGAAAATGGCCATGAAAATAAAATGTTATATATTTTGGAAATGTAAATACCTAGGTAAACAAGTTGTCTATGACACACCTAGAAGTGCTCAGGTAAACAAGTGCCTTAAAAACACACCTGCAGTAGAAAGCCTAAAATAAATGTAAATCTATGCAATGTGTTTATAAACACACATAGACCAAGGCTATGGAAACTTCAGGCCCAAAAAGCAATGGAACTTAAATGGTATATCAAAACAATTGCTGGCCTTATTTGTATTATGGATTGTGCGCATCTGTTAAAGGTGAATAAACCCTCTTTGAACAACTCATCCATTTGTGAGACACCGCCATTCCCTATGTTGTTGCTCATTCAGTATATACTATGGTGTGTATTCCCTTTCCCTTTGCCAAAGTGTCACAAAGTTAAGTCAGTCAAGTCATCCCTTAGCCTAGCCAGTTATTTTAGCCCTCACCCTTCACTAGCAAATTGATCACAGCTATGAAGTGAGTATGATCTTGAAAGTCTAATCTGAGTAATAATAATAATTAATGATATTATATATTTGGATTTAGATCGCCAGTAATGATTACTTTGTGTTATAATTGTTATTTGAATAAGTTGTAGAGCATGCATTAACCTTTGACACTTTGCAGCAGCTTCTGATGATGGTCTGAGTTATATTTGGTCATGCTGACCTGGTTAGACCTAGTTTGACCAAGGTCAACCATAGGACATGAGATGGTTGGACCTTATGATGATATGGATAGATGATATATGGTCTATGTACACATACATGATGATTCTATGCAGCAGCTACAGGGTTATGATGATGATTCATCGTTTACAGCAGTATTTGATCATTTACAGATTATTATTATTTGACCTGTTCCGGTATATTGGATATATATATTGATCATGCAGAGACTCATATGGTGTATGAGTACACATCTTGGATGGATTTGGACCTTCTGAGTCCAATGAGACAGTTCGTTTTCAGTTCCGGGCACCTACAGTGATGATTGAGCCTCAGTAGGCTATCCCAGTGCAGTTTTGGTCTGTCAGAGGCCCTGTCAGAGCAGATGTGATTTTTATCCGGTTGACCTAGGGCACTGTGCTTGGAGGGGGTGGTCCAGCGGCTTGTTTTTACCATATTACCCCCCCCGAACACACTGTTGCCCTCACCTTGACAGTGCAAGCACTCCAGGAGGCAATTTGGGGCAGTTTCACGCTTCCCGAGGCATTTCAAGATTGGTAGAAATGGCTATTGAGGAAATCGATTTGGGCTACTGAGGCAATGTTATGGCATGGGAAGATCAGTGATGATGGATCGATGTCTTCCACACCTCCTCCAGTAGTTTCAGCTTCATCGGGGCCCGCTTCCATCACTTATGGCACTTTCTGATGATTTCTGAGGTCTTTTGAGGCCTACGATTTGACTATGGAGGCACGATTTGGTGTATTGATGACTATTTTATTATTATTGTGCTATGGGGATTGACCAAGGGTGGCTAAAATTACCCCTTGGACCCACCATAAGCTTCTTATTATATTTTGTCATCATGATTTGGTGGGATTCCCCTCTTCTAGGGCGATTTTGTCCACTCATATTATATTTTATTAGTGATCCATGTATTTTATTGTTGAGCTCATCTCAACCATTGATTAGACATTTGTATCTTTTAATCTTAGCCACTCATTCAAAAAATGGTTAGGATTTTGATGCCTCTCCTTCCTATTTAAAGGAGAGAGCTTCTCATTGTAAGGGGTCTTTGGCTCTTGGATTATTGGTATAGAAAAACTTTCTTGTGGAAATTCTTGTGGTCTCCTTTGCATCTGGTGTTCTTAGATGGTAATTGAAAAGTCTATTGCAACCTAGCATTTGGAATTTGTGGTAAGATCTATCTATTTTGGAAATTGTCTTGTCTACAGGAGGGCGACTTCAACAAGGGCGATTTTGCAAGGCTTCTTCAAATCGACTTTCTTGGCATTTGCTTGTATTAGGGGGTTATCATTAGTATCATTGTGATCTATGCTATCTTTCTGTTACTTCTCTTGTGGCATTAGTCTTATCTCTTGATTACATCAAATCTTATATTGTTGACGTTTGTTGTGCAGGAGAGAGGGCGCATTGGCTTCTTGGACTAAATCGATTGCATAGAAAACTACCTCAAAGCTTCTCAAATTGATCGGGTTTGCATAGATCATCATCATCAAGGCATCTACAAAGTTACCCAGGTAAGATCCCCAGGTTTGTTTCTCTTATCTTGATCCAATCCATTGACCTAGCTCATAAATTTATAAAACCCTTATTTCTTCAAACCCTCATTTTTACATTTTCTCAGATCTACTTAGATCTAGTGGGTTGTTGGGTATAATATTGAAAACCCACCTCTATAGCATCCACGGCATCCCGGATCTATAGTTTGGTGAGGATTGGCTTCCATTTGCCCCTCTTCCCAGGCCAACCTAGCTTCTCCAAGCAAGGGCGCACTTCTTGGTGAGGGTGAGTTGACCTAGATCTAGTTGATGGGTAGTTGAGATCACGCTTGTTTCATGATCTACACATCCAATAACCTACCCCCAGATTGTCACTTTTCCAATTTCTACCTTGTGGGCCCTATTCCACATTTTAAGGGATTTAATCCCCATTTTGGACCACTTGGTATCTTTAAACTCAGATCTAGTAAGATCTAGCCATCGGATTGCCTTGAAATTGTGGATCCATACTCTCACTTGCTTAAACTACTTGGATCTAAAGTTTGGATGCCATTGGACTTGTCTTGATCCATTTATCACCCTTTATAGACTCCTTGGGTAAAGTCGCACCACCTTGGAGAAGAGAGTTGGTCCACTTCTAGGACGTGGGTACTTGAGATTTCAGTGGATTTGGAACGGGAGTAATTCAAAACCTAGGTCTAGTAGGTCACCTTGTCAAATCTTGCCTTGGGGATAGCATTCCTTGGTTTAAGGGATTGTGGTCCACTTAGGTCATACCTAGATCTAGACCTATTCATCCATCAAGACTTTAACTGCCCACTTGTCTCATGCAATAGGAGTCCTTAACCACAAGTTAACTTTACTTTGACTCCATTATCCCAATTCCCAAGGCACTGGTCTCTCTCCAAGTCAATTCGACTTTCCTAGATTGTTGGATTAACTTGTGGTTTAACCCTTGATTGGTGAGCTAAACCCTTTGATGCCATCATACTTCATTGTCAAGCTTGTCACTTGTACTAGTTAGCCCCAATTCAACCCCTAAACTAACCTGCATTGGACACGGTTCCCAAGGCAGTGGATTTTCTCACATTGAACTAGTACTTTAATCCTGGATCCTATTTTACAAATCATAAGTCACTTTCACATTAATAATGAACCAAAGCTATACTCATTGAACCCCTCACTTGTCTTGTGACTTCATCCTAAGGTCTAGGATAAGCCATACACCTTACTTCACTTCGAATTAACTTGATTTGGTGTCTTGGTTTTGATCTCTCCTGTCGGGAGTAGATCGGGTCTCCCCCTTTGTTGTCTGGGCTAGATAACATAAAGTGAAGGTTGCCTCAACTGGCGTGACAACCATCTATTGGAGGTCGAGGTGATCGTGGTTGCACCTTTTGAGTTGCCCTTCCCTATTGCCATCCATGAGTGGATACATCCATAGGGGTAACCACAGTTTAGGTGACAGCAAGACCTAAGTCGAATTGGCATGAAGAGAGCCAAGTAAAATGCATGAGCCAATTGAATGAGTGTTGAGTGCCTTGACTTTAGGCTTAACTGAGCCTCCAACTCGAATCCTGGGATGATGTGGCCTCCACATGGGTAATGGCACCAACCATCAAGCTTAAGAACCATCACCTATCCAATGAAGAACCACCACATAAGCCAGACGTGAGGATTTTGGCGTGATGGAGTGTTGAACCGAGTGTTGGGTTCGGTGTGATTAGCTCGGTGGGTGGAGATTGGCGTTGAAGCTTGGAGCTCGAGCTTGGTTGGCGTGATGTGGTAGAGGTGGCAGCCACCTCACCGTAGGTTCCAATGCCCAAGCTTTTGGATGATTCGCCCAACACAAATGAATACACGCCCACGTGAAGGAGGCTACGCTCACATTAATATTGAAAACTCACGCTTTAACCAAAGTTTTAATTTTTTGGCATGTGCTTAATACATTACATATGGTATCCCACCACATTAGATTTGAGCCTTCACTTACCCATGCGAATTTATGCCCACGTGAAGGCATCCGTACACATTGATTTTATCCAAAAAATCAATCCTTTGACTTTTCTAACAAATGCTTTGTTCTTAAAATGGGTCGTACACCATCATAAAAATCAATTCCATGCTTTTCCATAGTTTATTTAGTCACTTTTTGATTTTTTGATTTTTGGTCCATGGTGCATTTTGTCATTTTCTAGCAATTAAATGCCAAAATGATGCATCTTTAGCCAAAACTCCCCCAGAGGTGACGTAATCGCCAGGAATCTGAAGAATGAGGGTGTCATGGTAAAGAGGACACTCTGAGCGTCAAAACGAGCCTCCCCACGCCAAAATCAATTCCATGCTTTTCCATAGTTTATTTAGTCACTTTTTTATTTTTTGATTTTTGGTCCATGGTGCATTTTGTCATTTTCTAGCAATTAAATGCCAAAATGATGCATCTTTAGCCAAAACTCCCCCAGAGGTGACGTAATCGCCAGGAATCTGAAGAATGAGGGTGTCATGGTAAAGAGGACACTCTGAGCGTCAAAACGAGCCTCCCCACGCCAAAATCCGCCTCCGGATGAGGTTTTTATCATATTTTGAAAAATTCCATTTAAACCATTAAAAAATGGTCTAAATTACGGGGAAAAATATATCTATATATTTCTCGGAATCAAACGAAACTCCTAGGGCACCTAGTGCATGTTTATACAACTCAATCGAGATGACTAACACGTAAAAAATCCTAGACACAAGACTCTAATAACCACCTTAGGTTTTGACCACCATGGTAAATACTCCAGCATTGGAGGTTTGGGTGAAAAACTTAGGGATTATACGCCACTGATGAGTAGCGCATAATTCCTAAGAAAAAAAAACACTCTAGAGTATCCCCCAAATGGCTAAACCTAAGGATAGCCGAGTCTTTTATAAAAGGACCCCGTTTAGACCAACTTTTTTACAAATTCCCCATAGGGGTATGAACATGCAGTTATTACAAATGGGGCAAAATTGCCCTGAAAATGACTTCTGAACTTCTGAACACTGATGATGAACATGAATCATGTTCAATAAACTGGCGGCTCACAAGAAATTCAACTATTGTACAAAATAGCTGGTAACACACATACTTCCACAAAGGTGTTGTGTCTTTTTGTTTTTTCCCCTGATCACTCTCATTCTCATCATCATCACCCTCCTCCCCTCCCTCCTCTTCTCCATGGTATGTGTCACTCTCTACCTCTTCCCCCTCATCACTACCACCACCATATCTGCTTCCCAACACCATCATAATGAGAAGAACTGGAACCAAAAGCTAAAACCACATACCCATCATGTTTCTTGATTCAAGATGAGTCACTTGTTTCCTGCAATATAATGATGGAGAAGAAGAAATTGGAAAGAGTAGGAGAAGAGAGCATTGCAAGGTTTAAATTCTTTAACATAGTGAAATATTTTTTCAAAAACAAACAAAGATTGGGTTTTTAGAGCCTACCTCTTTAGGTCTTCAATGGTGGTTGAATGTCTCTATGGAAGCCTTCAATCTCCCTCCCAAGCTCTCACAAATCGAAGCCTTCAATCTCCCCTTCAATCTCCCCTCCAAGCTCCCATAAATTTGCTCTCAAACAACTAGCAAACCCACTCAAAGCCCTAGCAAGAGAAGTGAAATCAATGAAATGAGGAATAGAGTGAGTCCAAATGGAGTCTAACAGACTTTATTTGCCCAAATTAACCCTAGCCAATCCCTAAAAAACAAAAACAAAAAATGCAAATATAAGAAAAATTGGACTCAAGTCTGCCAAGCCCACGCCATTTTCGGGAGCGATTTTTTTTGCTCGGGATCGCTCAAGAATCGATCCGGAAGCATCAATTCCGGATTGATTCCTAAAATTCCAGGGATCGTTTTTCCTCCCCGGAATCGCGAATTGAGAAATCGATTCTGGGAGGAATTGATGAGGAATCGCAAGTCCGGGATCAATTCCACTGGAATCACGAATTGGGAGCGAAGCGGAGGGGGTAGAGCGATTCCCCGTAGCTTAGTGTTGGAGAAGGAGTACACAAGGAATTGCGGTGTCTCACAAATGGATGAGTTGTTCAGAGAGGTGCTTATTCAACCTTGGCAAAAATTGTCTACTACTAGAATTGCCATGAACTAGGTGTCAGGTTAATCGTAACTTGAGGTTCTAGGGGACACTTAGAATTAGTTGTCTCTTGCTCCATCTCATATCATAACCCGCAGGCTCAATGAAGAAAGTTTCACATAAGGTCAGCAGTCTTTAGATTTGGAATACATTTAACCACTTCCTTTTAGGACCTTTCATTTCATTGAATTTCATGGCCAACAATCTTTAGATTTAGCATACATTTATCCATTGCTTTTTAGGCCTAATATGACCCCTCTGGGATTTCACATGTGCTTATAAGCACAACTAATCGCAGCTTCATCCAGGGTGCATTTACGTTACATAGCATTTGAATTTCATTTCAATTTCATAGCCCATTTCATTGGGCTGCACAAGATATAAAAATAATTTCCATATTTAGTACAATTTTGCTTAAGGTTTTAGCCAACACAACTCAAGCAACTAGGGGGACTTGCGCAAATCTAAACTACACATCGGGGCAACCAACTAGAGTGATAAAGGCATAAAATCCAACTTACCAAGGGCAAGTTTTTTTGCCAACTCAAAGCCGAGACACAAAATAAACATGGATGCAAGTCCAACGCAAAGGCAGAAGCGAGGAGATCCTCCATATCACAAGTCAAGGTGTAAGTCAGGGTGAAGATCAATAAATGGGGAGAGGACAAATGGATGGATGGAGGCAAGTGAAAATGGTGCCTAAGCTAGCAGGTCAGGCAGACACTAAATGATCATGATCACCAATGTTGCACCACTCGGACTCGGCAAAGACTCGGCTGGCCAGTGACTCGTCGACTTGGGAAAGACTCGGCAAATAGAAAAAAAACTCAAAATATGTTACCATTAATTACTAGGCTAACAAGCTCCCAAGAAAAAAAAAACACATTTTTTGAGTAAGATGTCGAGTCTAGGGTGAGTATGGCCGAGTCTTCAATGAGTCTGGCCTAGTCTGGCCGAGTATGGCCGAGTCTGGCCGAGTATGAACACATAGCGAGTTGTTAGGTGAGTCTCTAGCGAGTACTCGTTTCAGGACTTACTCATCAAGACTCGTGAGTACTCGCCGAGTCTTGGCGAGTGGTGCTTCTATGATGTTCACATTCATATGAAGGTGAAGACCAACAAGTATAAAACAAGAGTTTCCAAATGTCAGTAATACAACCAATACATATAATCCATAACAACCAATTCTATTTCAATTTTAATAGACTGCCAGATCATAATTACTTTATACCAAGTCAACGTTATCAAAATGACCTAAACAGCAAGGTAATAACATCAATGCACATCATATATATATTGGGTCATCAATCAACATCTGTAATCTGAACCAACTTTAACCACTGAGAACACTGTATCTGAAAACTGCACTGCAACTATATGGAATAAAAGGTCATATCAGTCATCAAATCTGAGGTCTCAAGGCTCAACCTTGGCATAAGGTCTACTAAATGTCTGATACAAACATGCTCTAATGTGTAAGTGATTATAAATAATGCTGCTCATCATAGCTGATCTCACTGAATAAGTGTAAAGGAAAACCTCTGAAAAGTGCAAATATTTGCTCTGCTGACATGGTAGCCCGGCTACTATGTATGTGATAACAGTACCATACGGATTTCTGAGTTTCAACGAGTTTCCGAGGGTGAAACGGGTGCTAGACCTGAGTTTCTTGCAAGTTAGGTGTGAACCAAATACCAAGACCAAAATATGTTGGGGTATCTATCCTCAATGATTGTTCCTGCTGCCTTACAATTAGCAGCATAATTGATAATGACTTGGATGACAGCGTATGGCCCAATAGATTCAATGGTTTTAACTAATGGTTTTGCTATATTGATGTCGGTCTTGAACCAATCTAAGTAGTCATGGGATGAAAGGAAGATTGCACCACTAGCAGACACCCCAAGAACATTTATCAATGGATTTCCGAACATTTATCAATGGATTTCCCTTTACATTTGTCCAACCATCAAATACAATGGATACCCCATATTCGTTCCAAGCATTTGTGAATTGTCCCAAAGCATTTTGGATCTTGGCTTTTTCCTTGTCAAGTCCCACGGTTCTAGCTTTGTCATACACAGGACTCCTATATCCTTTAGGGGCACAACGGATGGCTTCTACCATTTCATGCCAATAGGGTGAGTGAAGAACATTGAATGGCATGACACATGCATAGAGAAACCGGAACACTTTTGCATCCACGTCATCCCTGCCACCTTCGTCAAGGAAATCTGATATTGTTCTACCCCCTGAATGCATGGGCGAGAATCGACTACCATGGGTGGGATGGGGATCGAGCACTGAATGTTCTATGTGAGCTTGAGGTCTCATGTTCAACCTTCGTTTTTTTGGACATGTATTTTGCTTTCTCCTCTTCCCTCTTATATTTGGCTATATCTTTTGTTGGCACTTCCGTACAATTATATTATGCAATGGGGGCATGCAAATTTAGTGGTTCCACCTCATTTCCCTTTCCAAACTCTGTGACATATTTCCATAAGCGTGTTGGGTTCTCTCTGGATTTTTTCCATCATCACCATCACTATTATTTTACTCCTCTTCCTCTCCCTCCTCTCCATGATATGTGCCACTACCCACTTCTTCATCCTCTTCACCATTTCTCCTTCGGTTTCCAATCACCACCATCATAATAAACAATGGAACCTGTTATCACATATATAGTAGTCGGGCTACCATACACTATTTTTCAGATTCCAGTATACTTTTTAGCCAGTTCCCTTACATTGAGATGCTGAGATGAGCATCTATTATGGATCATGATTATTATATGGACAGCAGTTTTGTTCCCTATGCCATGACTGAGTTTCAGGACACTCAAAGAGATGACCGATGTAGCCATTTAGCCATTATTATAGAGCAGTTAGTATTTCCTAGAGTTACAGTAGCAGTTTCAAAGGACAGATGATGGTTCAGGTATTGTGCATTCAGGAATATGACTCAGCAGGTATATTATGGTGTTTTGGTTATATTGTTTTTATATTCATTCTTGTAGCATGTCTTAGCATTTAGTATCATGATCTGGCGATCATATAGATATGTGGACCTGGTTGTACCTTTATATATATTACATTGTCCCCACTCAGACTTAAAAGTTCACTACCCATACTCATTGGTTTTACCCTCCCTAGGGAGAATAAGGGTGATCATTCCCACCATACTTTGGCTTGCTAATATTGGTCTCATTATTCACTGTCTTCATCCATCCATTACCTACTGGTTTGTTTATTACCCTGACTTACTACTTGACTAGTGCCATGGAGGACCTTCCCCCACTATGGCCTCTGTGTTGGATAAGCTTCCCTTTTTTTTGTGTCTCAGCTATGAGTTGGTGATAGAACTTACCTATGGTGAGTTGGATTGTAGTCCTAAATCATTCTGGTCGGTTGTCCCAATGTTTGGCACTGGTACGAACTCCCCTTAGTCACTTAAGATGTGTTAGCTAAAACTGAAAGCTCATGTACTACTTATGGAAACTTATGTAAATTCGCCCACGAAACTGTAAACTCTAGAATGTGTTTATCAACATACGTGAGTAAAGGGAAAGAGCAATGAAAAGCTAAAAATACTCCTTGAAGAGTATAATGAGAGGTCCAAAAAAGCAATGGTTCTTAAACTCTATATCTAAACAATTCTGACCTTATGTGTATATGTACAAACATGCCCTAGATGCAAGCTGCAATTAGTTGTGCTTATCAGCACACCTGAGATCCGAAGGGTTATGTAGGCCAAAAAGGCCATGAAATGAAATAAATGGATCCTAGTGAAATTAGATCATCTTTTATAAAAGTAGACATGGTGCCTATGTTGAATAAACACTCTTTAAACAACTTACCCATCTATGAGACACAGCCATCCCCCGTGTTATCTGCTTGTCCAGCATATGTTATAAGTGTGTATTCCTTTTCCATTTCCAAAGTGTCACAATGTCAAGTCAGTAGTCATCCTTTGGCCTAACCTTTTTATTTTTAGCCTTCACCCTTCACTAGCAAATTGATCACAAACTATGAAGTGAGTATGGTCTTGAAAGTCTAGTTTGAGTCACAATAATAATTAAAAGCCTTATTCATATTTGGATTTAGATCGCCAATGAAATGATTACTTCTTGTTATAATTGTTACTTGAATGAATTGTAAAGCATGCATTAACCTTTGACACTTGCAGTAGCTTTGATGATAGCCTGAGTTATATGTTGGGTCATGTTGACTTGGTCAAACCTAGTTTGACCAAAAGTCAGCCACAGGACATGAGGTGGCAGACCTTAGATGATGCAGAGATATGATACATGGTTTGGTACAGTTCATCAGATGGTTCTATGCAATGGTTTCAGGCTTATGATGATAATTTGTGCTTTTCAGCACTTTTACAGATTATTATTATTTGGTCTGTCGGATATGATGGTATTTATTTTGCATCATGCAGAGATCTATATGGTGTATGAGTACACATCTTAGATGGATTTGGGCTCTCCGAGTCCAATGAGACAATCTGTTTTCAGTTCCGGGCAGTTACAGTGATTTTTGGCCTCAATTGGCTATCCTAGTGCAATTTTGGCCTATCAGAGGCCCTGTCAGAGCAATGATGAGATTTGATGGGTTCACCTGGGGCATTCTACATGGAGGGGGTGGTCCAGCGACTTGTTATTACCATATTACCCCCCTCCCAGAAAGCCTAGTGGCCTCACCTTAACAGCGCAGGCACTCTAGGAGGCAGTTTGGGCAGTTTCACACTTCCCAAGGCAGATCAGAAATGGTAAAAATGGCTACTAAGGGATTCGATTTGGGCTACTGAGGCAAGGGATTGGCATGGGATGATGTTTGATGATGAGAGTGATGTCTTCTACACCTTCTCCATCAGTTCCAGCTTTTAGTGGGGCCCACACTCTTCACTCCGACATTTTTTATGGTTTTCTAGAGCCTCCTAAGGCTCATGACTTTCCCAGAGAGGCACGATTTGGTGCTTAGAGCATTATTTTATTGATATTTTGCCATGAGGATTGACCAAGGGTGTTATAAATTACCCGTTGGACCCACCATGAGCTAGATCTTATATTTTATCATTGAGATTTGGTGGGACCCCTCTCCTAGGGCGATTTGGTTCATCAATGTATTGTATTGTTATATTGATCCATGTACTTTTATGTTGAGCTCATCTCAACCATTGATTAGATCACTTTGATCTTTTAATCTTAGCCATCCATTCAAAAGGTGGTTAGGGTTTTGGTCTCTCTCCATCCTATTTAAAGGAGAGAGCTTCTCGTTGTAAAGAGTCTTTGGCTCTTGGAATCTTGATAATAGAAAAACATTCTTGTGGAAATTCTTGGGTCTCCTTTGCATCTGGTGTTCTTAGATGGTGATTGGAAAGTCTATTGCATCCTAGCATTTGGAAATTTGTGGTAAGATCTATCTTTGCAGAAACTTTGTCTTGTCTACAGGAGGGCGACTTCAACTTGGGCGTTTTTGCAAGGCTTCTTCAAATCGCTCACTTGGCATTCGCTTGTATCAGGGGTTATCATTAGTATCATTGTGATCTATGCTATCTTTCTGTTATTTCTCTTGTGGCATTAGTCTTATCTCTTGATTGCATCAAATCTGATGTTGTTGACATTTGTTGTGCAGTAGAGAGGGCGCATTGGCTTCCTTGGACTAAATCGACTTCATAGAAAACTACCTCAAAGCTTCTCAAATTGATCGGGTTTGCATAGATCATCATCATCAAGGCATCTACAAGGTTATCCAGGTAAGATCCACAGGTTTGTTCACTATTTCTTGATCCCAATCCATTTGCATAAGCAAATAACTGTTAAAACCCTCATATTTCAAACCCTCATTTTACATTTTTTCAGATCTACTTGGATCTAGTGGCCTTTTGGGTAAGATATTGAAAACCCACCTCTATAGAATCCACGGCAATTCGGATCTATAGTTTGGTGAGGATTGGATTCCATTTGACCCCTTTCCCAAGGCACTTTAGCCTCTCCAAGTGAGGTCGCACTCCTTGGTTGGGTGAGTTTGCTAGGTTCCAAGATCTGGGTAGGTGAGATCCCACTTGATTTGAACTCTCCACACTTGATAACCTACCCCTAGTGCTTCACCTTGTTGATTTTCACCTTGTGGGCCCCATTCCTCATTTTGAGGGTTGTGCCCCACTTGGGTTGCTTGGTGATGCAGTTTGAATCTCAGATCTACTGAGATCTAGCCATTGGATGACCTTGATCTTCAAAACCCACCTTGCTTTACACCTTAGCATCCCTGATCTACAGTTTGGTGGACATCCGACTCCATTTGGCCCATTTTCCAAGGCACTGATCCTTCTCCAAGCCCTCACGACTTCTCTGGGTTGTTAGATTTCCTTGGGGTTTGACCTTTGTTTGGTTGCTTGCACAATTAGATATTGTCATATCCATCTATCAAGCAAAGCTAGAAAGCCCTAACTGTCAGATCTCTGATTTGGGACACTTTCCCTGTTTTAAGGGTCATGTTTCCCAAGGCAGTTGATTTTGACCATTTGAAACTAGCTCTGAATCCTGGAATCATACTTAATCCTAGAATCACTATGTTTTATCTTTCATTATCATATCACACCTTTCCTAAGCCTACACAGTGGTCCTACTTCCTTAATTCTAGGGCTCCATACCTGTCACCCTAAGTACTTCATTAGATTGATTTGATCTGGTGATTTGGTTGATCTCTCCTATCGGGAGTAGATCTGGGTCTCCCCCTTGCTATCTTGGCTTTGATAGCTAAAGCGAAGAGTGCCTTGGTTGGCGTGACAACCATCCTTTTGGGAACTAAGGCTCTCTTGGTTCACCACTTTAGTTGCCTATCCCCTCTACCATCCACCTTAGATCCATCTGTAGGGGCAACTACAAGATCGGTGATAACAGAACCAAAAAGAAAAACCACATTGACATACCTGTTATCACACAACTTGTAGTTGCCCCTAGAGGTATCCCATCCGGGACGGTAGAGGAGTCAGGCAACTAAAGAGGTGACCTAAGAAATGCCACGGTTCCCAATGCAATGCGGGAGTCACGTCAACCGAGGCACTCTTCGCTTTAGGTCAAGGTATAACTATACCAAGGGGGAGACCCTATACCCCCATCACAGTTGATTGGGCCCAAGCAAAGGTTTCAAAGGGTGAATAAATGATGAGTTACGGAAACCAATGCAAGGCTAAGTGGACCTAAGGGTTAAGGTATGGTTGAAGGTGGTATTATGGATAGTTAGTGTTTCAACCTATGTATGGTTTAGGCCACTTGATGGGGTATCATTATTAAGTATAGTACCATGTGTTTACACAAGTGGGTCTTGTTGCCTTGGGAAGTGTGAAATGGTTCTAGGTGGGCCCACAAGGTGAAGTTAAGTGTGAAAATGGTACTATAGACTAGATCTAGGTTAGATCTATAAGTTAGAGTTGGTTCTAGGGTTACCCATGTGCTAGATCTAGGGTTTGACACTAATCCCAAGAAGTGCGCCTTGCTTGGAGAAGGACTAGTGCCTTGTTTAGTGGGTTAATGGAGTCAAGAAAGATGTCAAAGTGTAGATCGGGACACCTAGAAGCCAAGTCAAGTGAAATGGGTGTGGTCCAATGGTTAGATTTTACTAGATCTAGGTTTTTGAGTGATGACCAAAAGTGGACCACAATTCCTTAAAAAAAGGAGTGCAATCCCCAAGGTGGATCGGGACAAAAGGAGAGTCTAGACCTAGGTTTCAAGGCATGGGCATTCCAAATCCACGAAAATCTCCAAAACCCACTTCCTAGAAGTGGTCCAACTCAAAACTCCCAAGGGGTGCGACTTTCTCAAGGAGAGGCAAAAAGTGGGTTTGGTGGACCAAACCAAGTCCAATGGCCACCAAAATGTAGATCCGGGGTGTTAGTACCCCGATCTATGTTCCTTCAAAGTTTCAAGTGAATCCAATGGGTAGATCTTAGTAGATCTAAGTTTTAAGGTACCAAGAGAATCAAAAGGGGGTTTCAACCCCTTAAAACATGGAGAGATGTCCACAAGGTAGTTTTCACCAAAGTAAGGATATGGGTATAGGTGATCAAGTGTCTAGATGTCAAATCAAGTGGGATCTCACCTACCCATGTGCTAGATCTTACCCAACAAGCTTCTCTTAGGAAAATCGATTTAGGTTCAAGAAGGCTTTATGCATTGAAAGGTGTGTTAATTTTTAGCCAATCACCACCAAACTATAGATCCAACTAGGGGTGGATCCTATAGAGGTGGGTTCTTAATATCTTTTCAATTGCAAGGGTAGATCTAAGTAGATCTAAAAAAATACCAAAATTAGGGTTTTGATTTAATTAGGGTTTTATGACCAATGGAGATAGAATGGATGAAAGAGGCACATACCTTGTAGATCTTACCTCAATTGCTTATGGCCACCTTGCAAGTTGATAGCATTCTCCTATGTTTATATTCAAGAGTGAGATCCAAGTGCTCCAACCAAATCGCCCTTCTCCAAGATAGCCAAATCGTCCTCCTCCTACAAGACAAGATCAAAGAAACAAGTCAAGCAAGATGATTATGAAAATGGTAGAAAGATGTAATAGAAAGCATCAACTATGTCACGAAGATACAATAATGATACTCCCTGTCACAAGATCAACCCAAGAGAGAATATGTGGATCCCTCCAACAATAACCCTCAAAAAGTCGCCCTCCTCTCTCCAATTCGACTTTCCTGTCAAAAGGTTAGCAAAAACACCAAAATCCACAATGATACATAGAAGAGATACTTTATATTCAATATGCAAGAGAATCCACAAGCCAAGAGAGATGTGCTCCACAAAAATATCTTCTATTCCAATATTCCAGAGCTCCAAAGGTGAGCTTTACAATGGGGGGTCTCCTCCTTATATAGGATAATAAAGACCAAAACCCTATACCACTCTACAATACTACATCAAATGAGTGGTTGAGATTATAAGATCTCATCATACAATCAATGGCTAGGATGAACCATAACATAATATCACTTGGATCACCCAATATAACAAAAGCGCCCTCACTAAATGGTACAATGGAGGGTGACGTCATCCCACTAGAGGGGTAAAAAGTACAATGATCCACCTCATGATGACTAGGACATGATAAAATAAGCACATGGTGGGGCTAGGAGGCATCAATCCTTACTAGCTCATCCCCAAGGCACAATAAAATAATAAAATATGTCCAATATAATAGAAATGACCAAAACTGTCCTCAGAATCCATGACAGTCAAGCAGTAAATGTCCTCCTGTGATCAATCCGGGCATACCCACATGGTGAAAACTGACTGGAATATAGTGATGCCACCCTGGAAGACCTCTGTGAAGACCAAATGCCAAAACCTTGCCTCAATTGCCCAAATCGATTTCCTCAGTGACCACTTTATCCCATTTTTTAACTGCCTCGGGAACTGTGAAAGTGCCAAAACTGCCTCCTAGGGTGTTAGCGCTGTCCATCTGAGCCCACCAGGCTCTCCGGGAGGGGGGATAAATGGTAATAACAAGTGGCTGGACCACCCCTCCATCATCAGCGCCCTAGGTGAACTGGCCTCTCGAGGCCCCTGGTGCTCAGGCTGGGAAATCAGCCCTCAATCTGGTCAACAAGTGTAAAACTGCATCAATCACTGTCAGAAGTGCCCGGAACTGAAAGATAAGTGTCTCAATGGATCCAGAAGACCCAAATCCACTAGGAATGAGTACTCATACACCCTGGGTTGCCCTAATGGGCCTGCTGTAGGGTCCACCATATATGGACAATGTATAATCTGCTGATCTGAAGTAGTAATAAATCTGCTGAACTGGATCAAACATCATTTGTATCATATGTCCATCATATGATATCATCATCAAACATGTGGGGCCATAAATCATCATCAATAATCATCCATACATGGTCCACATCATCACGGATCCCAAGAATATATAATCAAGGATAAATCACATCAGTAGACTAAGACAATGCTTCTCTAATCATTCACATAGCTAAGCTCAAAGCATAAATTCCATTCAGTGGCATTAATCAAGTTAACATATTCCGTTGTTATATAAAATTACTTGCACAATAGTTCAAATGACAAACTTACCCATTGGACATGGTCAAACTGCTAGTGAAGGATGAAGGCTAGGAGCAAGGTTGGGCCAAGGGGTTGACTTGTCTAACAAAACTCAAAAATACTTTGGACTGGGAGAAGGGGGAAGCTACAAACTCTGTGCTGGACAAAAGAACACGGGGAATGGCTGTGCCTCACAAATGGATAAGTTGTTTAGAGAGTGCTTATTCCACTTAGGCATCATGTCTACATCAAGTTGATCCAGGTTCATTAGGATCATTCAATTTTATTCCATGGCCTTTTTGGCCTGCATAACCCTTCGGATTTCAGATGTGCTGAGAAGCACAACTAGTTGCAGCTTGCATCCAGGGCATGTTTTTCCAAATTTATATAAGGTCAGCAATTGTTTAGATATAACTTTTAAGAGCCATTGCTTTTTGGACCTTTCTTATACTCTTCGAGGAGTATTTTTAGCTGTTCATCGCTCTTGCCCTTTTTTGTTTCCATGGGCGAATTTATAATTTTCCATAGGTAGAACATGAGCTTTCAGTTTTAGCCAACAACATCTCAAGTGACTAGGGGGAGTTCGAGCCAATGCCAAACATCGGGACAACCGACCAGAATGATTTAGGCCTACAATCCAACTTCACCAAAGGCAAGTTCTGTCACCAACTCAGAGCCGAGACACTGAATAAACAGGGATGCGGTCCAAACACAAAGGTAGAAAAATGGGGAAGTCCTCGATATCAGAAAGCCAAATGAGACAAGTCAGGGTTTAAAGTCAAACAGGAAGGTCATGTATGGATGGAGATAAGTGAATATGGAGCCTACACTAGCAGACCACTGGTGTCGGGAAAGACCATATCTATGTAAGGTGAAAAACCAGTGAGTTTTGTTAAATGACCTAAATGTGCAAGCAATTGTCCATTTTATGATTTACAGTTCATTTTAAATAGTTTGCCACATCGGGAATAATATACCAAGCACATGCTATGATCATGACTAAATCAACAAGATAATAATCCACAGTCAGTGAGAACATATCCATAGATCATACAACATCATCATAATAATAATCATCAAGTATCATCTGAAACACTGCTGTAATACATCTCTAGGCACTGAACTGAAACTGTATGGGATAAGTGGTCACATCATTCATCAAATCTGAACTCTCAAGGCTCAGCCTTGACACAAGGTCATACATAAATCTGAATAATATACTGCTCTGATCATGAGTGATCCAAAATATATAGCCATGCTCTGGAATAATGGAAGCTCTGGACTGTGCAGATATCTGCTGTACAAAAATAGTAGCCCTGCTACTATGGTGTGATAACATCTGGCTCCAGCTGGGACTAGTGCTCTAAGGGAGAGAGCGCTTGAGAACCTCAGAATCTCTGGTCTCGAACTGCTCTGCATAAATCTTCAATCCAGCACTGCACCATCCTTGCTTTCAGCTTTTATCTTGCACCTGTTCCTGCTCTCACAAACACTAGAATACCATCATGGAGCATGTATGGGACAAATATAAAATAAAACTGAACTGAAATCTAATCTAAAGCATAAACTAAAATGTGCCAAAATATAAATATAAACTAACATGGCATATATTATTGATTAATCATTTGTTATTTTTATTACTGTGTAGGAGAAAAAGAGCAATTCTTCAAGCAGGTGATCTCAACTTGCACAAGCAGCCACACATATAAATGACAACTAAAATTTCTTAAATGCATGCAGGAGAAGAGACAAGCTTAGGAAGGAGCAAGGCTCAACTCAATAAAGAAGAAAAACAGGCAGACACTCGAAGCAGAAAAAGAAAAAGGGGCAATACTCATCACACAGAAAAAGAAAAAGCACACAAATCCTATTGCTCAAGTGAGCTTATTCAGAAGCTACCTACCCTACTCTAACCAGTCAACACAAATGCTAGGTAAAATCATAAATCCAGTGCAACCATTCATCAAACAGATTAGTGATTCTTCTTTGAATTTTATTAATGAAACAAGTCATGATTAGATTAAAGATTAGAGAATTTGATAACACAATCTTTCTGGCTTGTTCAAAAATTGAGGAAGGGTTTGAATGGTGCAAAATGAAATCATGCCAAGGGAAAGATTGACTGAAGCTGACATCTTCCATCAAAGAACTGATAGGATCATAAAATTTATGCAAATGACTGTTTAAAATTGATGGAGGGAAAATATATGGTATTTGATTTAATAAACTACTTTCCTCATTCACTTCACTTGCATATTCAATTTGTTTTCCCTTGGGACTGATGATCAAATAAAAACTAAGTGGGGACAAATCAAGGCTTAAAAGACGAAAAATCAAAACTAGACCCACTTGATGCTCAAAAATGGAGAAGAGATGAAATTGATCTTTAAACACTTTTTCTAGCCACCAGGAATGATTGATAATTTGACAACAAGCATTATTGTTTCCAGGTGACTGAAAAGGGAGATGAAGTGCTTTTTCTCCAATCATGTAATCGTGCATATACTTCCTATTGAAAAATTCCAAGGCAAAAAATTGACTAGAGCACCAACCCAAAGATGATTGAAAGAGTTGGGAAGGGAGGGTGGATTGCAAATATGAAAATTCTCCCAAATGAATAAATAAGTTTGACCTTGGATTTTGACAAAAGAAAGCACTCTTTACTATAGGAATGATTTTAATCTGAGGACAAGATTGACCATAGCTATCTAACTCTAAGTTATCTTGATTAAGGATGGAAAAAATTAAAGACTCATTATAAGAAGTGGAGCACAGATTAGAGCATCTAGTGTGATTCACTAATTCATCCTCATCTTGAGATTGACCTTCTATTGATTCATCATTAACATTATAAGAGGATAGGTGATCATTTTCATTTAATTGATCAAGGGGAAAATTAACAAGCTCTTTTAAAATATCCTGATTATTTGCACAATGATCACGAGAGATCACCACTAAAGGATCTTGGTCTATGCTTTCACTTTCTTCTTCTTCAATAAGGTGATAACGAATTGAATGATCATTAAATATGGAATGATTATTGAGTTTCTCTGAGGGAGGAACTTCAATAGACTGACTGACTAAAGGCTCATCCTCAGAAATTTCCTCAGGATCAAGACTAGGGCTACCTAAAAAGAATTTTGAAAACTTATGATTTATACAATGATTATGGATTTGACTATCAATCGACTCAAAAGTGGAAGACTTATCCTCAAAAGAAATTGAGCAGGAGGGGTCATCTTTGGATGTTGACAATTCACTTGATGTTTGATTATTAACAGATTCAACAATAGGATCAAAAAGGGGAGGGTTTTGATTTGAAAAATATATATCATCGGATTCACTTCCCCATCTTTCTAATAAACTTTGCTCGAACATGTCATACCCGGAAATGCTATTGGACTCCAAATTTAAGAACCAGATCTCAGCTCTTTCTTTGAAGGACGAAGCCAAAAGTTTCATACACACATCCTCATGGGTTATGGATAAATCTTTAATAATTTCCCTAAAAAGTTCAAGGTGTCTTTTAGCAGATACTTCATGACTTCCATCAAATTTAGACAACCTTTCACGGGCTTGATGAGGGATGTGATGAGGATACCCAACAATTTTTGAGAAGTCAAAAACTTTCAAACGACCAAAAGTCCTAGGCCGCTCAGAAGCAGCCATGGATGGCAAAAATTTATTTTATTAATTTATTTTTTTATTTTTATTTTTAAATCAAGAACCTAAATACAAAATGATGCACCCCATGGGTTCTAGATAATGATAGGATCGATCACCAGTGGAGTCGCTTATGTGGAGTCGCCAGGTAGATTTTAAAACTCTTCTACCAAGATGTATGTCGTTTAAAGTGCAGGGAGAGAGTGAGACAAAACAGGTATGATGAACCAAGGTAGGCCTCTACCTCCCCGGCAACGGCGCCAAAAATGTTATCACACAACTTGTAGTTGCCCCTAGAGGTATCCCATCCGGGACGGTAGAGGAGTCAGGCAACTAAAGAGGTGACCTAAGAAATGCCACGGTTCCCAATGCAATGCGGGAGTCACGTCAACCGAGGCACTCTTCGCTTTAGGTCAAGGTATAACTATACCAAGGGGGAGACCCTATACCCCCATCACAGTTGATTGGGCCCAAGCAAAGGTTTCAAAGGGTGAATAAATGATGAGTTACGGAAACCAATGCAAGGCTAAGTGGACCTAAGGGTTAAGGTATGGTTGAAGGTGGTATTATGGATAGTTAGTGTTTCAACCTATGTATGGTTTAGGCCACTTGATGGGGTATCATTATTAAGTATAGTACCATGTGTTTACACAAGTGGGTCTTGTTGCCTTGGGAAGTGTGAAATGGTTCTAGGTGGGCCCACAAGGTGAAGTTAAGTGTGAAAATGGTACTATAGACTAGATCTAGGTTAGATCTATAAGTTAGAGTTGGTTCTAGGGTTACCCATGTGCTAGATCTAGGGTTTGACACTAATCCCAAGAAGTGCGCCTTGCTTGGAGAAGGACTAGTGCCTTGTTTAGTGGGTTAATGGAGTCAAGAAAGATGTCAAAGTGTAGATCGGGACACCTAGAAGCCAAGTCAAGTGAAATGGGTGTGGTCCAATGGTTAGATTTTACTAGATCTAGGTTTTTGAGTGATGACCAAAAGTGGACCACAATTCCTTAAAAAAAGGAGTGCAATCCCCAAGGTGGATCGGGACAAAAGGAGAGTCTAGACCTAGGTTTCAAGGCATGGGCATTCCAAATCCACGAAAATCTCCAAAACCCACTTCCTAGAAGTGGTCCAACTCAAAACTCCCAAGGGGTGCGACTTTCTCAAGGAGAGGCAAAAAGTGGGTTTGGTGGACCAAACCAAGTCCAATGGCCACCAAAATGTAGATCCGGGGTGTTAGTACCCCGATCTATGTTCCTTCAAAGTTTCAAGTGAATCCAATGGGTAGATCTTAGTAGATCTAAGTTTTAAGGTACCAAGAGAATCAAAAGGGGGTTTCAACCCCTTAAAACATGGAGAGATGTCCACAAGGTAGTTTTCACCAAAGTAAGGATATGGGTATAGGTGATCAAGTGTCTAGATGTCAAATCAAGTGGGATCTCACCTACCCATGTGCTAGATCTTACCCAACAAGCTTCTCTTAGGAAAATCGATTTAGGTTCAAGAAGGCTTTATGCATTGAAAGGTGTGTTAATTTTTAGCCAATCACCACCAAACTATAGATCCAACTAGGGGTGGATCCTATAGAGGTGGGTTCTTAATATCTTTTCAATTGCAAGGGTAGATCTAAGTAGATCTAAAAAAATACCAAAATTAGGGTTTTGATTTAATTAGGGTTTTATGACCAATGGAGATAGAATGGATGAAAGAGGCACATACCTTGTAGATCTTACCTCAATTGCTTATGGCCACCTTGCAAGTTGATAGCATTCTCCTATGTTTATATTCAAGAGTGAGATCCAAGTGCTCCAACCAAATCGCCCTTCTCCAAGATAGCCAAATCGTCCTCCTCCTACAAGACAAGATCAAAGAAACAAGTCAAGCAAGATGATTATGAAAATGGTAGAAAGATGTAATAGAAAGCATCAACTATGTCACGAAGATACAATAATGATACTCCCTGTCACAAGATCAACCCAAGAGAGAATATGTGGATCCCTCCAACAATAACCCTCAAAAAGTCGCCCTCCTCTCTCCAATTCGACTTTCCTGTCAAAAGGTTAGCAAAAACACCAAAATCCACAATGATACATAGAAGAGATACTTTATATTCAATATGCAAGAGAATCCACAAGCCAAGAGAGATGTGCTCCACAAAAATATCTTCTATTCCAATATTCCAGAGCTCCAAAGGTGAGCTTTACAATGGGGGGTCTCCTCCTTATATAGGATAATAAAGACCAAAACCCTATACCACTCTACAATACTACATCAAATGAGTGGTTGAGATTATAAGATCTCATCATACAATCAATGGCTAGGATGAACCATAACATAATATCACTTGGATCACCCAATATAACAAAAGCGCCCTCACTAAATGGTACAATGGAGGGTGACGTCATCCCACTAGAGGGGTAAAAAGTACAATGATCCACCTCATGATGACTAGGACATGATAAAATAAGCACATGGTGGGGCTAGGAGGCATCAATCCTTACTAGCTCATCCCCAAGGCACAATAAAATAATAAAATATGTCCAATATAATAGAAATGACCAAAACTGTCCTCAGAATCCATGACAGTCAAGCAGTAAATGTCCTCCTGTGATCAATCCGGGCATACCCACATGGTGAAAACTGACTGGAATATAGTGATGCCACCCTGGAAGACCTCTGTGAAGACCAAATGCCAAAACCTTGCCTCAATTGCCCAAATCGATTTCCTCAGTGACCACTTTATCCCATTTTTTAACTGCCTCGGGAACTGTGAAAGTGCCAAAACTGCCTCCTAGGGTGTTAGCGCTGTCCATCTGAGCCCACCAGGCTCTCCGGGAGGGGGGATAAATGGTAATAACAAGTGGCTGGACCACCCCTCCATCATCAGCGCCCTAGGTGAACTGGCCTCTCGAGGCCCCTGGTGCTCAGGCTGGGAAATCAGCCCTCAATCTGGTCAACAAGTGTAAAACTGCATCAATCACTGTCAGAAGTGCCCGGAACTGAAAGATAAGTGTCTCAATGGATCCAGAAGACCCAAATCCACTAGGAATGAGTACTCATACACCCTGGGTTGCCCTAATGGGCCTGCTGTAGGGTCCACCATATATGGACAATGTATAATCTGCTGATCTGAAGTAGTAATAAATCTGCTGAACTGGATCAAACATCATTTGTATCATATGTCCATCATATGATATCATCATCAAACATGTGGGGCCATAAATCATCATCAATAATCATCCATACATGGTCCACATCATCACGGATCCCAAGAATATATAATCAAGGATAAATCACATCAGTAGACTAAGACAATGCTTCTCTAATCATTCACATAGCTAAGCTCAAAGCATAAATTCCATTCAGTGGCATTAATCAAGTTAACATATTCCGTTGTTATATAAAATTACTTGCACAATAGTTCAAATGACAAACTTACCCATTGGACATGGTCAAACTGCTAGTGAAGGATGAAGGCTAGGAGCAAGGTTGGGCCAAGGGGTTGACTTGTCTAACAAAACTCAAAAATACTTTGGACTGGGAGAAGGGGGAAGCTACAAACTCTGTGCTGGACAAAAGAACACGGGGAATGGCTGTGCCTCACAAATGGATAAGTTGTTTAGAGAGTGCTTATTCCACTTAGGCATCATGTCTACATCAAGTTGATCCAGGTTCATTAGGATCATTCAATTTTATTCCATGGCCTTTTTGGCCTGCATAACCCTTCGGATTTCAGATGTGCTGAGAAGCACAACTAGTTGCAGCTTGCATCCAGGGCATGTTTTTCCAAATTTATATAAGGTCAGCAATTGTTTAGATATAACTTTTAAGAGCCATTGCTTTTTGGACCTTTCTTATACTCTTCGAGGAGTATTTTTAGCTGTTCATCGCTCTTGCCCTTTTTTGTTTCCATGGGCGAATTTATAATTTTCCATAGGTAGAACATGAGCTTTCAGTTTTAGCCAACAACATCTCAAGTGACTAGGGGGAGTTCGAGCCAATGCCAAACATCGGGACAACCGACCAGAATGATTTAGGCCTACAATCCAACTTCACCAAAGGCAAGTTCTGTCACCAACTCAGAGCCGAGACACTGAATAAACAGGGATGCGGTCCAAACACAAAGGTAGAAAAATGGGGAAGTCCTCGATATCAGAAAGCCAAATGAGACAAGTCAGGGTTTAAAGTCAAACAGGAAGGTCATGTATGGATGGAGATAAGTGAATATGGAGCCTACACTAGCAGACCACTGGTGTCGGGAAAGACCATATCTATGTAAGGTGAAAAACCAGTGAGTTTTGTTAAATGACCTAAATGTGCAAGCAATTGTCCATTTTATGATTTACAGTTCATTTTAAATAGTTTGCCACATCGGGAATAATATACCAAGCACATGCTATGATCATGACTAAATCAACAAGATAATAATCCACAGTCAGTGAGAACATATCCATAGATCATACAACATCATCATAATAATAATCATCAAGTATCATCTGAAACACTGCTGTAATACATCTCTAGGCACTGAACTGAAACTGTATGGGATAAGTGGTCACATCATTCATCAAATCTGAACTCTCAAGGCTCAGCCTTGACACAAGGTCATACATAAATCTGAATAATATACTGCTCTGATCATGAGTGATCCAAAATATATAGCCATGCTCTGGAATAATGGAAGCTCTGGACTGTGCAGATATCTGCTGTACAAAAATAGTAGCCCTGCTACTATGGTGTGATAACAATACCCATCTTGCTTGTAGAGAATAACCCTTTTCCTACAATGGAATGAGGGAGAAGGAATGAGAAAGAGTAGGAGAAAAAAGCATACAAGCATTCAAGCCATAAAAATATACAAGTTTATATGGGAAAAAAACAAGAATGAGTTTACAGCCTATCTCTTTGGCTCTCCAATGGTGGTTGAACCCTATGGCAGCCTTCAATCTCCCCTCCAAGCTCTCAAAAGTGCCAGCCTTCAATCTCCCTTCCAAGCTCCTCACCAAATCTACAAATGTACTCCAAGCTCCACAAACCCTTGCAAAGATGAATGAAATGGAAAAAATGAGTAGAAAAGAAGTGAGGGAGTGCTTATAGCCCAAGCAAACTCCCCCAAAAGAGAAAAATGAGATCCCCATCTTCAAACTACAGGTTTGACTGGGAGCGTTCGTGGGAGCAAAGGCAGCCAGTGTCACAGGGTTCGGCGAACCTGAACCATCAAGTTCAAAATTCGCAGAACTTCAAAAAAAAATTAAGTTCGTTTGGCTTTAACGAACTTCAAAGCCGAATATTTTTCAAGGTTTTTTTCTCCTTTCGCGATTTCTCTGCAAACTCTCCCTCGTTGTCCAAGTTTCACGATCTATTTGGTTATCTTCAGACTCCACCCTCAATGAGTTATATCAGGATCCACGACTGTTCCAATTGTGCCATTGTGCGAATGGTCTTCCGATCGAGTAACTAGTGCAAAGACTTTAAACTACCCTTTTAGTAACCAGTGCCAAGGATGCGGATGTGTTTTTCGACAAGTTTTTGAGGAACCAGTGCCAAGGCTGTGGACAGGTCTTCCGATATGTCTTCAGGGAACTAGTTTCGTGCTGTTGTTTGAACTTTGTGCCCTTATGGTTATTCCAAATCCAGACTACATTTAATTTTTTTAAATCTATTGAATGGATATAAAGTTATAATGTATTTATATCAAATGCTTATGTTATTTTAGACTTTGGTGGTAAATTTTTTTATTTACATATATTAAACATTAAATTACATACGTTATAATCTTAAATATTAAATGTTTTAATCCAGGTATAGTAAATAGTAAATATTTTTTTCCATATATTGTACTAAATGTTATTTATTATTTATAGAATATAAAAATATATTAGAAAGGTTAATTTTATAAAATATTTAAAATTCGAAAAATGTATATAGACGAACCTATGCCGAACCCTATCCGAACCTCATAGGAAAATCCGAACCCAAATCAAACATGAAGGTCGCTGAACCCGAATCGAACCTGAAGGTTATCAAACCCGAACCTTGTGACATTGAAGGGAGCGACCTTCAGTGTTATATTACAATATGTTATAACAATAACTTATTATTATAATATTATATGTTATATTACAATATAACATATAATATTATTTTATATGTTTTTAATAAATAAAACATAATAATTTATAGGTTATTTTATAACAAATAAAATAAAATAAATTAATAAATAAAATAAAGTGTATGAATCTAAATAAATTAATAATTAAAAAATTTTAAAACTTAAAAAAGTTTACTACTTAATCAAACAAATAAATAACTAAATAATCTAAAATTACATCAAATTGTAGATTCATACGACAATATAACACATAAATATATATATATATATATTAGAACAACATAGGAATAATTGTAGCCTAAATTTAATTAAACATTATATTACATAACTAATTATATGTGTTTTCTTAGAAACATTTAGGGTTAGGGTTTTAGCCGGCCCCGTGGGTTCATGGTTCTCTCAAACAAACTGAATGTCAATAAGTTCTAGAAATGCTATTCCTCACCTTGACTGATTGTCTTGGTGATGAACCGTGATAAAGGTTCGAAACATCGACTTCCAAACATGGGTACTGTGACCATCCCAAACACATCACCAAATAAAATAAATGGTCTGGCAAAATAATAACTATAAAAAAATACATCAACCATCATCTGAAACCTGTGTCCACTATATGGAATCATCAAAGGTGTATCGAAGGACCATAAATCATCATCATATAGCATCACTAGTCCAACTCATCATGGATCCCAAGGTTGACTTGGTCAAACTAGGTTTGACCAGGTCAAGACTAATCAAAATATAAGCCAGGCTAGAAAAGTCGAATGCTACAAGTGCAGATGGTTAAAGCATGCTCTGTTAATCATCCTCATAGCAAGACTTAAGTATTAAGCATCATTTCACTGGCAGTTAATAGATAATTATATCAAGCATAAGTTTAAATAATCATTTACTTACAAAAGAACCTCTGGAATATACTCATTCTATAGACATGATCATTTTGCTTAGGAAAGGGTGTGGGTGAAGAATGCAAGGCTAGGATAAGGGGATGACTTGACTGACTCAACACTGTGATACTTTGGATATGGGACAAGGGAAATACACACTTAAGCATATATTGGATGATAAACACACAGGGAATGGCAGTGTCTCACAAGTGGGATAAGTTATTCAGAGGAGTGCTTATTTAACCTTGGCAAATGTCTACAACTCACATCCAAGCTATATCAGCTCCGTGAGGATCTTTTCTAGAACCGCCATGGACTGGGTGCCCGGCTAACCATAACTTGAGGTTCTAGGGGGCATTTAGAATTAGTTGTCCCTTACTCCATCTCACATCACAACCCATGGGCTCCATGAGGAATTAATCATTACATTTCATTTCCTGGGCCAGCAGTATTTGGATTTAGCACACATTTAACCACTGCTTTCTTTAGGCCTATATGACCCTTTTGGGGATTTTGCATGTGCTTAGAAGCACAACTACTCAAGCTTTCATCCAGGGTGCTTTTAGTTTCCATTTCATTTCATAGCCCTTTTGGAGATTTTGCATTTGCTTAGAAGCACAACTACTCAAGCTTTCATCCAGGGTGCTTTTCATTTCTGTTTCCATTTAATTTCACAGCCCTCTTTCATTGTGCTGAGAAGCACAGTTTTTAAAGTATTTTCATGGGATTTCATAAGAGATATAGCAATAGTTTCCATATGTAATGATGGTAGCACAATTTGCTTCAGGTTTTAGCCAACACAACTCAAGCAACCAGGGGGACTCTCTACAATCAAGACCAAACATCGAGGCAACCGACTAGAGTGATCAAGGTATCAAATCCAACTCACCAAAGGGTAAGTTCTGTTTCCAACTCAGAGCCGAGACACAAACTAACAGGGATGCTATCCAACATAGAGGCAAAAGTGGGGAGGTCCCTCCATATCACAGGCTGAGGTGTAAGTCAGGGTAAAAACCAATAAAGGGAGAGATAATGGATGGATGGGGAAAGTGAAGGTGATGCCTAAGCTAGCAAACCACAAAGGTGGGAATGATCATGTCCACACTCCTAAGAGGGTAAAACCAATGAGTATAAAACAAGAGCTTCTAAATGTAAGTAAGAAAACCATTTAGATAATCAATAATAACCATATTCATTTCATACATATATACTGCCAGATCACGATCACTAGATACTAAGTCAAGCTATCAAAATGACCAGAAGAGCAAGATCATAAAACCAATGCACATCATATACCTGCTGGGCCATATAACTGTACCTGCTATCTGGATCATCAATAACCATTGAAACACTGCTGTTGAAACTCTGGGAACTGCACTGCTGCTCTGTATGGGACAAAAGGTCATCTCGGTCATCAAATCTGAGGTCAAGAGGCTCAGCCTTGGCATAAGGTTCACTGCATGTCTGATCTGGGGCTGCTCTGATGTGTAAGTGATCATCAATAATACTGCTGATCAAAGCTGATCTCACCAAAACTGTGTAAAGGCCAAGCTCAAAAATATACAATGAACTGCTTTGCAATCATGGTAGCCCGGCTACTATGGATGTGATAACAGGACGGTCAAAACTTGTTACTTCTTTCTCATTAATTCTGAACCAAAATCCGCTACAAGAAAAAACAGCAAACTATTTCACTGCTCACTGCTCAACTGAATGAATTAAACCTATACCCTTAGCTTCTCCCTTATAGACTAGGAAGAAGAGTACGCACTCTGAATCCAGACACATGCACAACAGCACCTCAACTGGAGATGATTCAAGGAATGCAAGCAGGCATCCTCCTAAAGATATGCGCCCTTAATAGGACTGCATGTGCCTTACCTAAATAAGCAAACCCTAACCTAAGGTTTCTTGAATTAGAGTGCTCAACATGCATGAATGAGTGCACCTCTATCATCAAGTTCACTGCCCCTTCAAAAATAGTAAAGCCACAAAAAAATAGTGATTTATCTCCTAGAAGTGGAATCTAAGGATAGCATTGTCCCTTCCTGTCTATGGCTAGCACATGCATGCCCCTTCAAAGCTGGAAGCCTATAAAAGAAGTGGTGCACCCTCTAGTCTACTCTACTGCTGTGCCCTCGTATATAGACCATCTTGCTGCAAAGAAATCAATGATAATCTGCTGAGTGTGTAATGCTGATGTAACTAAATCACCCAGATCAGTCACACATGCCCAGCCCTGTAGAAGACTATCTGAGGTACACTAATCTAACAACTATTGTCCAATTCTAAACATTAATATATGTTTCACTTTCTTTGCACTCTGGAACTTATTTTAAATAAGTGTGATCATTTTAGGAATCCTTTATGTTGAACAAAGGAGTGAAACTTTCTTTGCACTCTGGAACTTACTTTAAATAAGTGTGATCATTTTTAGGAATCCTTTATGTTGAACAAAGGAGCAGATACATACCAAAATCTCTGATGTAGTGAATGTTAAAGAGACACCAGAAATGGAGCAGTGACCATCCCATCCATCCCTCCATTTCCAGCTTCCAAGTTCAACCCGTCCTAAACTTCTCTCAATGCTAAATAATGCAGTCATGCATTCCAGAATATGACAATCTCTGTCCGTAGAAACATAACTGCTTGAGCTAGCATCCTTTGTAGAATGATTCTCTCGTACAACATGATCACTTGAAGTATATAATTCATTTCCACCTGACAGATTGGTAGCTGACAAAGGTAACTGGAGAGATGCAGATGAGGTGGAACCAAAATGAGGAATCTGGCCAGCCTGTTGCTTGCCTTTTGTAATTTTTCTATTGGGATGTAGACCAAGGATCATTAAACGTGAAAGATCAAATGAAAGTTTCTCTCTCTGATTTTCAAGTGCAAAAATTGTGCTCAAATCCGTTTCCAATAAAAATCCTTGTGCCCCATCTACAATGATAAATGAAAATCCAAAGAAATTAGTATGAAAATAACTTAACATTTCAAGTAAAGTTTTCATAATCTGATTACTGTTTTATTTACCTGAAACATCCACATGAGCCAAAACTAGGGAAAATTGTTGCACTCTAAATGATAAAGTTCCGATAAATGGCCTCTTTGTATGAACTCCATGCATGCCAGGAATCAATTCAGAGCCCTCTCTTGAGGGAACAAAGGGAAGAGATGATGTCCTTGATGCACGATGAGATGATTGCTGAGAGATACCCTCTTCCATGATTCTTCTTATGCCAGAGACTTCAGAAGTACTTACACGTGGACCCTCAATAAAAGACATAAACAAAGAAGCAAAATCCTTCAAGAAAATTTCGTATGCACTGTAAGATTCCATAAGAATAGCCAAAGCTCGTGTTTGAAGAACCAAGATGCCTCCCTGTCAAGTAGCAAAGCCAATGTAAATGATAATCGACTTTTCACTACATCCACAAATTTTCCTGTCAATATCATAATGATAATGAAGTGCTTTAATTGACCTCTATATTTTCAAAGGTTACAAAAAATTAAAAACCCAAGCAATTTGATATCTACTAGCCAGAGGTTAAACAATAAAACAACTATAAAGATCATTCAGCTGTATAGAACACATCCACAACCTAGAAATTTATTCCCAGAATTTTTCATACTTTGCAATTCACATCTCATATGAAAGATGAAACTACATGTACTAGCTGACAGCTATAAGTGTTTGCTAACATCAAAATTTTACTTGTCAACAAGATAAAGTTTTACATGTCAAATTATGTGCACACACAACACAAAATTGTGGATAGATGAGATAAGCTAAGATAATTTTATTAATCTCCAACAAATGACCACAAAAGTAAGTCAATGGGACTGTGTTGTACCATGATGTCAATACAAAACAAAGTGGAAGCACTAAGACGACTCCTATAAAAAAGCAAGAGGTAAGACTGACCTAAAAAACAAAAAGAGCTAACTCCAAAGATAGAGAGAATTAACATGATATTATTCAATGTGAAATGGAGATACAACTTCAATAGGTATCGTGAAATAGACAATCACCAGTACAACTGTCATTAGATTGAGATATAACTAAATCCTAATGAACAAATTACATGTTTTACCTTTTAATCAATGTTACATTTATCAAATAGACAATCACCAGTACAACTGTCATTAGATTGAGATATAACTAAAGCCTAATGAACAAATTACATGTTTTACCTTTTAATCAATGTTACATTTATCTTGTCGGTGAATTTATCATAAAGGGTCTGGAATCTAACTTATCAGTAATATCAGGGAAAATATTAGAAAATATCAAAAATTATTGAGAAACTCAAAAAAATGGAAAAATAATCATTTTTTCATTTTTTTAAACATCTAAAGCAACAACATCAAATGAACACATTTCTACGTAAATATGAAAATAAAACTGATATATAATATATAAGATCATGTCATGTGGTACATCACACATCGATACTGAAATATGATATATGTCCCGACTCCTGAGTAACAAATCCTGACACGATGATGCAAAATCACATCAAAACAAAAATAAATGTATCTCATGAAATGAATCGCATCTAGACACTACAAGGATAATGCACTAAGGAACCAACGATTAGCTTCAGTCAATTAAAATTTTAAAACCCTCAAATGGTTCACCATACTCCCACATTGGGTCCAATGGATTTAGCATTTCTAGGGCACTGATTCAATGATAAAACCTATGGCACAAAACAAATAGGAAAATTTAACCAACACAAAAGAATGTTGCAATTAAAATATCACAGCTAGATAAGTCTTGACTCTACCATTAAAAATGCCCACAGGGGGTAGAGCAATTGCTAATGAGTAATTGAGTTGAGAAGTTGTAAAGGGAAGGTCGCAAGTCCAAATCCCCGTGGGTACTTACAAAAAAAAAGCTCTCCCATTAAAAACAACAAGAACATGTATAACTAATTGACATTGCAAAACCCTATACTAGATCTTGAAAAACAAAGAAAATACAAGCCTAATTTTTTTTACGTACCTGGGATACGGATATGGTAGATCAGAGCAATGTTGAAAAAGTCGGCATCGGCAAAAAGTCGGCAAGGGTCCCGAATACAACTTCTCGGCAACATCGGCAAAAAAATCGGGAAAAATCGGCAAAAGTCGACAAACATTAAAAAATACAAAATACATTCATTTTTTTCATAATTTTAAACATGTATCTGTGTGTGTATCAGGTGGATACATTATATGATCAGGTGGATCACGTATGATGATATGTATCAGGTAGATACTTGGTATGCATCAAGTGGATGCATTGTATGATCGGGATGATCATGGATGACGAGCTTCAGGATGTTGCTCCAGATGACATGCATCAGGACGATGCAATGATGATGATCAGGATGATCATGTGTACATCAGGATGATGTATGGTGAGTATCAGGTTGATACTCTGTGGCTGTGGAACAGGTTGTGCAGATAAGCATATAATCCAGCCCTGCGATGTTTGCAGATAGTCTTTCGAGGTTTTGCCTATGGCATATAATGTGGCCCTGGGATATCTGGCAAACGCTCTTTCTAGGTTTTGCTTTGGGAGGACATATAATCCGACCCTGGGAGATTTGCAGATAGTCTTTCAAAGTCTTGCCTATGGCATGTAATCTGGTCCTGGGATATCTGGCAGATGCTCTTTCGAGGTTTTGTCCTATGGCATATAATCCAGCCCTGGGAGATCCGATATTTTGAGCTGTGTGCTCGTAATCGGTCCTGGGATGCTCTTTCGAGGTTTTGCCATGACCACATGTAATACGTCCTAAAGACCTGGACAGGATGAAAAAGGCCTCAGATGCTCTTTAGAGTTCTTGCTAGTCAAGACACTCTTTAAAGGTTTTGTGGTAGGGGTCACATGTAATAAGTCCTGGATATCTGGACAGGATGAAACAGGCCTCAGATGCTCTTTAGAGATCTTGCTTGTCAAGACACTCTTTTAAGGTTTTGTGACAGTCACATATAATACAGCCCTGGGAGATCCGACAGGTAGAGCCGTGTGCTCGTAACATCCTGGATGCTCTTGCGAGGTTTTGTGACGCACGTAATAAGTCCTGAGGATTCCACAGTATGGCCAGTGATGATGAAAACCTGCAGGTGGTGGGCCTACAACCAGTATGAAAAAGGACTGGCTCTGTACAACTTCCTATGACGAGTAGATTCAGAGATTGATTGAGATAGCAACAGCGATGACGATGACGATGATTCGAGGACGATGATTCGATGACAATGATCCAGAGAAGAAGACTTGTGCTAGCAGATCTGTGTCGAGAAATACCTTCCTAGTTAAGAGGGAGTGTTGATGTATATGTAACTTCGGAATGTATTTCACCCATGTATTTCATCTATGTATACTGTACTCCTATAAAGATGTTATTATTCCTCTATATGGAAGTGTCGTCATTTGTATTGACAAGTGTCGCAAGTGTCGTAACTTGCCGATGGGCTATTAGACCACCATGTGTGGGGTCGGCCCTAATTAAGTTAACCATGGGTTATTAGGCTAAGTTAGACAAGTCGGCCCCATTGGTTTATTAGGCAGGACAAGACAAGTATGAATAGAGATCGGGATATCTCTATTTGATAATTCACTTACTCACTCTTCCATCACTCGGAAAGTGGCGCACATGTGACGAGGAGGATCAACTGCTAGGAGAAGACTATCTCTTGTACTTTGGTTGTATCATTGCTCTCTCTATCTCTGAGGAAGTTCTGGGGTTTTTCACCTTTATGGTTTTCCCTAGTGAAACTCTGTGTGTCTATTGTCTCATGTGATTGCTTGGTGTGATTGATATGCATTGTTATACTTGATATGCTGTACATGTTATTCTCTCAGTAAAGATCCTAGAGTATATTGAATTAATGCTCAAAAATTAACAAGCTGGGCTGTGTATCCACTAAGGAGGAACTAGACGGGCTCACTCACAGCCATGGATTCACTCAAACGATCATGCTAAGCCGGCACACAGCTGGGTTTATCAAGCATGCAATAAGGAAAGGATGAGGATGCTAAGCCAGTGAGCTCAACCACAGAGCTACAGACATCTCAAGCTAAATTCAAGCAATCCAATCCTCTGTTCAAACATCCACACTTGGATTTCTCATCATTCTGTCAACGAATAACTCAATCTCGTCACTGGTTTTCTAGGCTATCAAAACTGGGTTTTCAAATGGATTTCGGGGTAGCTAATGCTCCCAAATTCGCCCCAAGGTCCATACCTATGGATACCCCATTGGATTTCACTGTCCAATACCAAATCGCTTATGGCTCTTCAAAACGTGGATTCTTTCACAGTTGCGATTTCTAGTTTTTCTCATTGCTGGGAATTCGTTTTTGGATGGAATGGGAATGGGGAATAAGCAATCCCCATGAGGTAGAGTGACTTGTGGTACAAAAAAATAGAGCCCATGCTCTGCCATACAAATTTATGAGCTGCCCATGCTCCATTGAAGCCATGGACTGAAATCTTCAACTACTTCCTTATAACAAAAATAAATGTCATCAAGGAAGGTCAAATGGGTTCTTAAGGTGACATTTGGCAGCTTATGGCTCAATCGCACAACCCCCTCACCACTCCCTAGTGGATACACATGGCCCCTTCTCATTCGTTGCCTCCATAGCCAGTTTTGGTATTTTCTTGCATGATGTTTATTTACATCATTTTTACAATGTTCCATGGCCAAATAGCACATGGGAAACATAATATCCAATGCTTTGTCTTTTAATAAAATTCAAGCATCCACTAGCAGGGCCTTGGCCTTGAGCTCCACGCTAGGAACACATACATCACATGTATACAATATTTGCATTAAAAGCTAATATATCCTAAGGGTCAAAATGGGGTATTACACCGTGAGATCTGGTGATAGCATATAAATTGAGATTAAAACAACATGCATATAATCTTATAAAACATGTTAGATCTAGATCTCTAAAAATATGTATTCAAAGTAGAAAAAACAAGTAAACTTACTTACATACTCTACTTCTAAAGATTGGGAGCAATCCTTTAAGCCAGATACACAAAGCACAATGCAAAAAATTGAACTGTGAAACGGTCAAAATGGGGTATTACACCGTGAGATCTGGTGATAGCATATAAATTGAGATTAAAACAACATGCATATAATCTTATAAAACATGTTAGATCTAGATCTCTAAAAATATGTATTCAAAGTAGAAAAAACAAGTAAACTTACTTACATACTCTACTTCTAAAGATTGGGAGCAATCCTTTAAGCCAGATACACAAAGCACAATGCAAAAAATTGAACTGAGAAACAGATTACCTCATAAACTCATGACAATGTTGATCCACACATAAAAACACCACACAATTTAGCCTCCAAAGCTTCTTTACTAACAAATGCAAAAAATGTAACACAATTACAAAGTTGCAAGCCCCCCCTCTCAATCCAACTCTAACTAGTTTGGAATGAGGGGGAAGCCATGCTTAAATAGCCAAATGAAGAGAGATGGGTGCACTTGGTGAGGGAGAGCGGGGCGAATTAGTGGAGAGACTCAAGCCTTGATTTGAGGCTTGATGGAGGGGGCTGCCACCGCCTTTTGGGCTGCCAAAAATCAGCCCAAAGGCTGCCATGATTCATGTTGCAACTTCCTCAAATGGTGCGCCCTCCCCTTTAGGAAATTGGCTCCCCTTCATGGGGAAATACGCCCTATTAATGGGGAAGTGATTCCTTGTTTACTGCTGCCCCAAAACATGTCATAAATCCCCTCTTACATCCCCTAAATGATAGTTGATCCAAAACTCTTACAAATCCCCCCAAATTAGGAATTTTATTTTTTATATTTTTCACTTTTTTGGCATTTTTTCTCACTTTTTTGACAATAAGTGAAAAATAAAGCACTTAACCACTTAGGAAAGTGGGTTTTGGAGTATAGTTGATGCTCTGAGTTTGAAAATGAGCACCCCCATGGCAGAAAAGACTTCTAGACCACAATTTTATCACATTTTTAATTTTTTTCATCACACCATTAAAAAATGGTTTGTTTTTACGGAAAAATATTTTTTTCTCAGAACTTAAAAAAAACTAGGGGGACCTAACACATGTCCATACGACTCAAAATTAATGCCTAGCATGGTTTAATAACATTGACACTTAGGCTCTTATAACCTCGTAAGGCCTAAACACCACGCCGACCACCCCAACTTTGGAGGATTGAGTGAAAAACACGAAAATTATTAGTCATTTGTTCAACAACAAATAATTTCCAAGGAAAAAAACAATCTGGGCTAGTCAAATTAATGTTTAAGTCCTAGGAAGCTGAGTCTTTTACATAAAGATACCATGTTAGCACATTTTATTACAATTTCCCCGAGGGGGTATGAACATGTGTTACAAAAAATAAAAAGGGCCTAGAAGGCCTGATGGACTTCTGAACTCTTATAATGAACACTTTGACATGTTCAAGCCTTCGGCGGTTCATTCGGAATCCACTAAGTGCAATTTTACTGGATAACAATATCCACGTTCCTCTAATGCTGAGATGGAGAGGAGATTCTTCTTCAAACCAGGAACATACAAAACATCTTTCATCTTCATAGGCTTTCTGGAATCCAACTTGTAGCAGGCTTCTCCTACCCGTTTTATGGAATATTGATAATCATCACCGATCTTCACCTTATGAGGTGAATCCTTTTGAACCAAATTTGTAAGAGAATTCTGGTAACCAGTCATGTGCTTAGAAGCACCACTATCAACAAGCCATGTGTCACTTCCATGAGCGACTGTCCCTGTAAGAGCTAATATTAACACATATTCTTCACTTGAATCATCTTCTCTTGCTTTCTTCTGAACAAGTTCATCATCTTCTCCAGCATGAGCATGATGTCTTTTATTCTTTCCTTTTCTGATCTGATCTTTTATGTGAGGACAGTTTCTTGTAATGTGTCCCATCTTCTGGCAGCTGTAACATTTGTAATTTGAGTAATCCTTTTGTGTCTTTTGTGTCTTCTGAAACTTTTTGCAGGAATGGGATTCTTTCTTGTTTTTCCCTTTTCTTGCATGTGATGCTAGTGCTTGATCTTTATCATTACCCTACTTTTAAAATATATATATATATGTATATAAAACGTGTCCTCCGTGTCCTGATTCCAGGGGTCACCGTGTCCATGTCGGACACTTGTATTTCCGTGTCCTCGTGTCAGGGGACTTAGATGTTTATAATTTCTGAGTATAAAAATTATTGTGAGCAGAAATCAGAATTTGGTATTGAGACAAATTTAACAAGACACAGCTTGACCTGTTTAGGTGGAAACTTCAGCATGTAGCTAATCAGCAAATTTTCAGGAATGCTTTCAAATGGTGCATAGAAGGTCGGTCATGGTATTTGTTGAATCTGATCCCTTTCGTTATACCAGTGAAATGCCACAAGCAAGGCTACTTTGTCATCTACCTGGAACTCCATGTGTTGAAGTATTCTATTTCCCTGTGTTTATAAAATTTTATCATATACTAGTTCAATTCCAGTTTTGACTGTTTTTACGATAGTTTGCAGACCTTGATAGATATTCCATGTATAATCCAGTTGGATGGTATTCTTGTATAACAATTTACAACATCCAGCAACAAGGGTAATAGTGAAATTAATTGAATCTAATGAAAAATAGACCTGAAATGGCATACATAATGTGCACAACACTCAATTAGTGGGATACTGCAAGGTGAACTAATGAATTAGAAACAATAATGAGGATCAAATATTTATCATCTCTTACATACAAATGGTATTAAACATATTCTTAGAAAAGTGATATAGATAACACTTAACAGTATATCTCTAACCAAGGAAACTATCTACAGTATTTATTACATACTTGACTGTCCAGGGATGACATATCTGTGATATTATGAAAAAATGCCCAACAAAGCATCAAGCTACCTATAAAGGAAAGTAAATTACCTTTGCACTGCCCGAGACAGTTTGAAATCCTTTTCCAACTGCAACTAAAGCATGCATTCTTTTGCTCCCAGATAATTTTGGCATTGCCTCTGAAATAAGGACTTCAAGAGAAGAGACTGTGAGAAAACATTCACTGAGGTCTATATCCACTCGAAGCCAACAACTTGAGGTTGGAGACAGGAGGTCCATGGCAGGATATCCATCTCGACTTCTGTTTTGTTCTGACCCTAGTGTGAGTTCATTCAATTGTGTCTTATAAGTTTGAACAGGTAGCACACAGTAAGCACTTTGACTTGTATATCCAATTTGTGAAGTAATACTACTGCCAATATCAGTTCTCACATTTTGTTCGGGAAGAATTTGATCAGAAACATATGGGCCACCAAATAAATTTAATGTGCAAGTGTGAACAATGAGTTGACTCAAAACCTTAGGATGGGTTTCAGTACCTTCCACTGGACTTCTTTCAGCCCCTGGATCTTGACCTTTTATGTTTCTAGAAGGCTCAATTGCACCATCACAAACACGAGCGTGAATGCCACAGAATCTCAAAAACAATTCAGCCTGTTTCTTGTCCCCCCAGGAAAATTCAACAGCACAGTTCTGGAAGGAAACCCTCATGTCTGTTATTGGAAAATCAAACCACCTCCAAGAATTACCAACCCTGTGCTTTTCCTTTCTTACTTTATACTGCTTTCCGTTTTCAAACCCACTACCTGTTTCTTTCAAACCATGTCCAACAAAATTTCGACTAGAAACTTCAAAAAGAAGATCCAATGACTCCAAATCAAAGGTCATAACAACTGCAAAGCTTGTAAGCGAAGGACTGTTAGCCATGTCTGAATCAGCATGCAATTCATGGAAACGGTATGCATCTCTTGCTGTAGCTAGAAGTTCACAAAAGGTATCTAACAAAAATCTGAGACGATCTTCCAGAACCTACAACATGCAATTTGTAAGATTAGCACTCTGAATGACCAGTACAAATAATAATAAATTCTTGAAAATAACATAAATATCAATCAATGATTTAAATTTTTAGCTAAATGATGTATTTCACAAAACCTCATTCCACATTCTATTGACTCCAAATACATAACCAGGCAGACTCCATTTACTTTATTTACATAGACAACAAAGGCAGAATATAAAAGAGGTATGGTAACAAAAACAATAAATAAATAAACATGTTAATGTAATTGTAACTTCGGAAGATATTCACTTGTATTTTATTTGTACCTCCGACGGAGATGTTTATTCCTCCGGTCGGGGAAGTCATTATTGTATTTGGTCATGTAAAGTCATTGAGGTAAATCCTCCTTTGTAAGTTGGGGCATTAGTTCTCCCTAGAGTCATTTCTATTGAGGTTTTTAAGTCCCCTAGAGGAGTCGGCCCAATCAGATTTAGTTAAGGGCCGCCCTGTCAAGTGAAAAGGTTAAGTGAAAGGTAAAGTATAAATAGAGAGCTAGGCTCTCTCATTTATACATTCACTCACTCACTCAAGTTCGCATTAGTAAGGAGGAGGACAAGTTCGCACAAGTGGAGAAGAGAGAAGCTGCTGAAGACCATCTCTATTTTTGCGTTTTACTTTTGTGACATTGTATTGGTGATCATTCTATCTCTGAGGACGTTGCAGGGTTTTCTCCTTTATGGTTTCCTCGAGGAAAATCTTTGTGTCTCTTGTGTTTATGTTGTGTTTGTTATTCTCTTAGTAAGATCCTAGATAAGTATTGATTAAAAGTAGAAAATCTAACAAGGTATCAGAGCTAACCTGAGAAGAAGACACTATGCAGCTACGGAAGCTAGGGTTTCTTATTTTTTGGACTTCTCTCCACATATCATCAACAAAAAGGGGCTAGGCTAACTCGCCTAAGAAGGGCGCATCTTTCTGTCAAAACAGAAGTTGATTTTGAGGATTTTCATTTTTTGGACTGTCACTAATGAGGAAAATTAGGGCTTCTCACAGCATTGGATTTTTGGAGCACAATCAGCATAGGGAAATGCGCCTCCTCAAAATCGAAATTTTGAGACCAAGATCGAAGTTTTTGGTAGGGTAAAACTCTCGGAAAATCAAACCCTAGTTTGAATTTGGACCAAAAAAAGCCAAAAAACTGCAGATCTGAATTTCGCAAGTCAATTTTCAAGGGTGAAATTTTGGAATCTTCAGAAACAAAGTATACCAGCATACTCACCTTAGTCAAGCACATCTATTTGTCCAATCAGAAGTTCCAAATTCCAAGGTTGAAAATTTAGGGTTTCTCTGACAAACCCTAGGCCGACCAGCTCCAGAACCAGTTTCGGCAACTTAAAGTGGTAAGACCTAAAAGCTTTTATATTTCCATTTGAAGGTCTCATTAGAGATGTCTCACCATACCAAGCTTGAGGATAAGCTTGAAGGGGCCGAGAACTTCCAAGCATGGAAGTATAGGATTGGGCTTGTCCTAGAAGAAAATGAATTGGACATATATGTAAATGAAGAGGTTCCAGCACCAGAGGGAGATGAGGCAAAAGCCTTACACAAGAAGAACCTGGTTAAGGCCAAGAGGATCATTGCAGATTCTATTAAGGATCATGTCATCCCACATGTGTCATCTTTGAAGATGCCTAATAGATGTTTGATGCTTTGACCAAGCTGTTTGAAGGGAAGAATATAAATTGGAAGATGACCTTGAGAAACTGTTATCACATATATAGTAGCCGGCTACCATACATTATTTTTCTGATTCCAATACACTATTCAGCCAGTTCCCTTGCATTGAGATGCTGAGATGAGCATCTATTATGGATCACTATCAGATTATGGACAGCAGTTTTATTCCCCATGCCATGACTGAGTCTCAGGACACTCAGAGAGATGACCAATGTAGCTATTTAGCCATTTGTACAGAGCAGTCAGTAGTGCCCAGAGTTACAGCAACAGTTTCAGAGGACAGATGATGGTTCTGATGATGAGCATTCAGGTATATGACTCAGCAGGTATATTATGGTGTTGTGGTTATATTGCTTTTATTTCCATTTTCTTAGCATGTCTTAGCATTTAGTGTCATGATCTGGCGATCATATAGATATGTGGACCTGGTTGTACTATATATATATATATATATATATATATATATATATATATATATATATCATATTTGTCCCTACTCAGACTTAGAAGTTTTTGGCCTATACTCATTGATTTTACCCTCCCTAGGAAGAATAGAGGTGATCATTCCCGCCATACTTTGGCTTGCTAGTGTCGGTTTCATTATTCACTATCTTCATCCATCCATGACTTACCCCGTTTGTTCATTACCTTGACTTACTACTTGACTAGTGGCATGGAGGACCTTTCCCCACTGTGGCCTCTGTATTGGATGAGCCTCCTTGTTTATTGTGTCTCAGCTCTGAGTTGGCGACAAAACTTACCTTTGGTGAGTTGGATTTCCTTGAGAAGTCCCCCTAGTCAATAAAGATGTTGATGGCTAAACCTGAAACTTTTAGTGCTGCCATGAATACAAAGTATGGAAATAAAATGTTGTATCTTGTATGAAAAGCCCATTTATGCAATGTGTTTCTCAACACACATGAATGAAAGGCAAAGCCAAATGAAAATGGCTATGAAATATCAAATGTTATATCTATTGTGAAATGTAAATACCTAGGTAAACAAGCTGTTTGTGACACACCTAGAAGTGCTCAGGTAAACAAGTGCCTTAAAAACACACCTGCAACAAGAAACCTAAATAAATGTAAATCTATGCAATGTGTTTGTAAACACACATAGATCAAAGGCTATGGAAACTATAGGCCCAAAAAAGCAATGGAACTTAAACTCTATATCAAAAAGATTGCTGGCCTCATTTGTATTATGGATTGTGCGCATTTGTCAAGGTGAATAAACACTCTTTGAACAACTTACCCATTTGTGAGACACCGCCATTCCTTGTGTTGTTGCTCATTCAGTATATGTTATGGTGTGTATTCCCTTTCCATTTCCAAAGTGTCACAGTGTTAAGTCAGTAAGTCATTCCCTCTATCCTAGCCTTTGCAGTACAAAGCCTTCACCCTTCACTAGCAAATTGATCACAACTATGAAGTGAGTATGGTCTTGAAAGTCGGGTCTGAGTAATAATAATAATTAAATGACCTATTATATTTGGATTTAGATCGCCAGTAATGATTACTTCTTGTTATAATTGCTATTTGAATGGATTGTAAAGCTTGTTTTAACCTTTGACACCTTGCAGCGGCTTGATTACAGTTTGAGTTATATTTTGGTCATGTTGACTTGGTCAAACCCAGTTTGACCAAAAGTCAACCACAGGACATGAGGTGGCAGACCTCAGATGTTACAGATAGATGATATATGGTCTGATACAGGTCACCATGGTGGGCTTATGCAGTGGTTTCAGGCTTATGATGATGATTTGTGCTTTTTAGCACTTTTATAGATTATTATTATTTGGTCTGCCGAATATGATGAGCATTTATTTTTGACCATGCAGAGGCCTATATGGTGTATGAGTACACACCTTAGATGGATTTGGACCTTCTGAGTGCAATGAGATAGTCTGTTTTCAGTTTCGGGCAGTTACAGTGATTTTTAGCCTCAGTTGGCTATCCTAGTGCAGTTTTGGCTTGTCAGAGCAGTGATGAGATTTTATTGGTTCACCTAGGGCGCTATGCATGGAGGGGGTGGTCCAACCACTTGTTATTACCATATTACCCCCCTCCCAGACACATTAGTGAGCCTACCTTGACAACGCAGGCACTCCAGGAGGCAGTTTGGGTAGTTTCACACTTCCCGAGGCAATCCAGAAATGGTAAAAATGGCTACAGAGGAATTCAATTTGGGCTACTGAGGCAAGGTTATGGCATGGGATGATTAGTGATGATGAGTGGGATGTCTTCCACACCTTCTCCAACAGTTTCAGCTTCATCGGGACCGACATCCATCACTTATGGCATTTTATATGATTTTCTGGAGCCTCATAAGGCTCACGACTTTCCCACAGAGGCACGATTTGGTGTCTAGATCATTTAGTCTTGGATATTGTGCCATGGGGATTGACCAAGGGTGTTAGAAATTACCCCTTGGACCCACCATGAGCTATTTCTTATGTTTGACATTTGGTGGGACCCCCTTGTTTATGGGTGATTTGTCCATTATTATATTGTATTAGTGAGTTGATCCATGTATTGTATTGTTGAGCTCATCTCAACCATTGATTAGATCTTTTGATCTTTTAATCTTAGCCACTCATTCAAAAAGTGGTTAGGGTTTTCGTGTCTCTCCTTCCTATTTAAAGGAGAGAGCTCCTCATTGTAAAGGGGACTTTTGGCTCTGGATTATTGGAATAAAAATTATTATTGCATCTATCTGTTGTGTTGTGGTGAAATGCTTTTTGGAGTTCATTCGTTGATTCTTCCTTTGCACTGGGTTTTTGGAGATCTTGTCTTGCTATCTTTTGTACCACGATTTTGTCATCTACAGGTGGAGGCCGAATTGATTTGAGGAGGACGTATTGGTAGGGGAGGACCCTCCCTACTTCTTTCTTCGGTTTCTTCATTGGTAACAGGGAGTATTACTATCTTTGACCTTCTATTTCATGTTACTATTGCATTTCGCTTGTATTTCCTCCATACTTGATCTTTTTGATTGAATCGATTTCCTTGGTTTGACAGGTAGAGGAGGTCGCACTTGTGGGCTAGGGCATCATTTTGGCAAGCAAAATCAACAATTTCTCATTTGATCTCTGCGGGAGTCTTCCTCAACAACAAGGCATCTTCATCCATCACTCAAGTATGATCTCAAGGTAATTTCTCATTCCATGATCTATCCATTTGTCTAAGTTACTTCAAACCCTCATATTTCAAACCCTCATTTTACAATTTTTCAGATCTAGCAAGATGTACTTGGCTTTTGGGTATAAAATTTAAAACCCACCTCTATAGCATCCACGGCAATTCGAATCTATAGTTTGGTGTGGATTGGCCTTCATTTGACCCATTTCCCAAGGCAAAACAATCTCTCCAAGGGAGGTTGCACTTCCTAGGAGGGGTGAGTTTGCTAAGATCTAGCACCTGGGTAGGTGAGATCCCACTTGATCCTTCATCTCCATATTTGATAACCTACCCCTAGTGTGTCACTTCAATGATTTTCACCTAGTGGGCCCCATTTTCCTCATTTCGAGGGTTGAGACCCACTTGGGTCAATTTGTGATACATTTAAATCTCAGATCTGCTGAGATCTAGCCATTGGATGACCTTAATTTTCAAGATCCACCAAGCTTGACACCTCAACATCCCTGATCTATAATTTGGTGGACATCCGACTCCATTTGGCCGATTTCCCAAGGCACTAATCTTCTCCAAGCCAATTCGACTTTCCTGGATTGTTGGGTTAGCTTGTGGTTTGATCTTTGTCTTGTTTGCTTGAGTATCTTGACATTGTCATATCCTTCCATCAAGCTCATCTTTGGTACTAGGTTAGCCCCAATTTGGTCCTTAACTACCCTGCATTGGACACGATTCCCAAGGTAGTGGATTTTCTCATAATTGACTAGTACCCTGATCCTGGATCTTATTTCAAACATCATAAGTCACTCACATATACATAATGGACCAAAGCTACACTGTTTAAACCCCTTGATCCAACCTATTACTCATCTTGTGACTTCATCCATAGATCTAGGGTTCACCATACACCTTACGTACTTCATCTATATTTGATTTGATCTGGTGTTTTGGTCTGATCTCTCCTATCGGGAGTGGATCTGGGTCTCCCCCTTTGTTGTCTTGCGCTAGATAACATAAAGTGAAGATTGCCTCGATTGGCGTGACAATCATCCATTGGGAGTCGAGGCTATCTTGGTTGCACCTCTTTGGTTGCCCATCCCCTCTACCATCCATCTTGGATCCATCTCTAGGGGCAACTACAAGTTAGGTGATAACAAGAACCAATTGAAGAATGTGAAGATACAAAATGCGGAGACCATGCAATCATACTTTAAAAGGGTCTCTCAGATCAAGGAGCAACTTGAAGCTATGGGAGAAAATGTAGAAGATGGAGAAATTGTGATGACCACCTTGAATGGTCTCCCTAGATCATGGGACTCTTTCATTCAAGGGATTTGTGCTAGAAAGAAGTTAATAACATTTAGTAGGCTGTGGGAGGAATGCTCACAAGAAGAAGCTTGACTTGTAGCTCGAGAAGAGAAGATGGGAAATGAAGACCAAGCTCTCACAGCACACACCGATAGGAATAACAACAAGAGGGAGCACCACCATCACAGTAAGGGGGAGAAACACCACCAACAAAGTTAAAGGAATAACTTTAGAAGATTCAAGAGAGATCTATCTATTGTTAGATGTTATACATGCGATGGGAAAGGACACTACTCCAAAGATTGTCTCGAAAACAAGGGCTCCAACAAGAAGAACAATAAGAAAAGACATCATGCTCACACTGCAGAGGATGATGTACCTCCAAGAAAGAGAACCAGAGAAGATAGTAAAGATGATTCTTCGAGTGATGAAGAATATGTATTGTAACGAAGGTAACTAGTTACAAGGGTTCATTCAGAAGGTTTCACCTCATAAGGTGAAGCTAGAGATGACTTTCAGTATTACATGAAAGGAAAAGCTCCTACAAAGTTGGAATCCGGAAAGAATAAGGATCAATGCTCTATGGAAGAACCTTTCATCCATTTCAACATTGGTTAAGATGCAGAAGAAGAAGAACACAGAGTCTGCTCCAGTACAATGAACAAGTGATCTGCAATGTAGAATACTTGCTCAACATTTTCAATCGCAAGGAAGGCACAAGACCTCAGAATCAGACGATGAAGAAGAACACTCTGCCAGAGACTCCAGTAGTTCCTACAAGGAAGCAAATATCAAGAGGGAGCACACTCCAGTAGTTCCTACAAGGAAGCAAAGATCAAGAGGGAGCACACTCCAGTAGTTCCTGCAAGGAAGCAAAGATTGAGAGGGAGTCCACCAAACAACCAAACAAAGATAAGTATTTGAATTAGCTGGGCTACCATATCACATATATAGTAGCATGGCTACCATATGTTTGTTTCAGATTCCAGTACATTTTTCAGCCACTTCCCTTACATTGAGATGTTGAGATGAGCATCTATGTTGGATCACTACTATGATTATGGACAGCAGTATACTCCTATGCCATGACTAAGTCTCAGGAAACTCAGATTTGATGACTGATGTGGCCATTTAGCCATTTACAGAGCAGTATGTATTGCCTAGAGTTGCAGCAACAGGTTTTCAATGGACAGATGATGGTTTAGATTGATTATGCACAAGTATATAACCCAACAGGTATTATCTTGTGTTATGGTTATTATTGCTTTTATACTCATTTTTTTGGCATGTCTTAGCACTTAGTTTCATGATCTGGCGATCATATAGATATTTGGACCTGATTGTATTATTTATATATACATATGTCCTCACTCAGACTTAGAAGTTCTTGACCTATACTCATCGGTTTTACCCTCCTTAGGGAGAATAGAGGTGATCATTCCCACCATCTTTCGGCTTGCTAGTGTTGGTCTCATTATTCACTTTCTCCACCCATCCATTACCTTCCAGTTATTGTTGTTACCCTAACTTACTACTTGACTAGTGGCATGGAGGACCTTCCCCCGCTTTAGCCTCTTTGTTGGATGAGCTTCCCTATTGTATTGTGTCTCGGCTCTGAGTTGCCTAAGTTGTGTTGGCTAAACCTAAAACAGATAGTGCTACCATTAGTACAATGTGTATGGAAATGAAATGTGTATCTTAAAGCCCATTCTAGAATGTGTTTCTTAACACACATGAATGAAAGGCAAGCCTAATGAAATTGGCTTTGAATGGTAAATGTGAAATGTAAATCCAAGAATGTGTTTCTTAACACACACGGATCAAAAGCCTTAGTAAATGTAAATCCGAAAATGTGTTTTTTAACACACACGGAGCAAGGCTATGGAAATGTATCAAAGGCCTAAAAGCAATGGTTTAATAAATGTTATATATAATGATTTTTGGCCTCACTTGTATTGATTTATTCCTCACTAGCTTGCGAGTTATCATGTGAGATGGCGTAAGGGACAGCTCGCATTATGTCCCCTAGAGTCTTGAGTTACGGTTTGTCGGACACCTAGTCATGGCGGCTCTAGAAAAGATCCTCACGAAGCTGTATCAGCTTGGATGTGAGTTGTAGGCATCTGTCAAGGTTGAATAAACACTTCTGAAACAGCTTACCCATTTGTGAGACACTGCCCTCCCCCTGTGTTACTGCTTGTCCAGCATATGTTAAAGTGTGTATTCCCTTTCCATTTTCAAAGTGTCACAGTGTCAAGTCAGTGGTCATCCTTTAGCCTAGCCTTGTAAGTTTTGAGCCTTCACCCATCACTAGCAAATTGGTCACAGCTATAAAGTGAGTATAGTCTTGAAAGTCTTGTCTGAGTTATAATAATAATATTGAAAACATTTAATATTTGGTTTTAGATCACCAGAGAATTGACTACTATGTGTTATATTGCTACTTGAATGATTTGTAGAGCATGTCTTAACCTTTAACACTTGCAGCAGTTTGTTTTTAGCCTGGATCATTTTATGGGTCATGTTGACTTGGTCAAACCTAATTTGACCAAAGTCAACTACACGACATGAGGTGGATAGACCTTGGTTGATACAGATGGATGACATATGGTCTATTACAGGTCACCAGATGGTTCCATGCATTGGTTACAGGTTTATGATGATGATTTGGTATCTTGTCATATTTGATCATTTAGAGATTGTTATTATTTTTATCTGTCTAGATCTAAGTCACCTGACACGGGGACACGGGACACGTAGGACACGAAAATACGAGAGTCCGACACGGACACGGTGACCCCCGAAATCAGGACACGTAGGATACGTTTTATGTACATATATTTTTTTTTTTTAAATATATTAAAATTTAAAAATATAGACATATAGATCCAAAAATATTTAGAAACTAGAACATTTACAAATATTCAATAGAAATTAGAATAAAAACACATTAATGATTACACATTTGTCATTCACAAATCACGATTCACAACACATTTGTCATTCACAAATCACAATGAGACACAAATGCATGTCGGAACCATATTTCTCATTAAGTCATCAAAATCAAAATGTATACATATATGTCGGAATGCCACTGGGCACTGGGCCACTGGCAAATGCCAAATAGACTAATACTAATAGTAAATACAAAAAGGGGTGGATCAAGATGGGAGAATCCCATATGTCAGTAGTCCTCCTCCATGCCTGAATCAACATACTCATCACTGCCACTGCCACTGCCACTGCCCTGATCCTCATCCTCCTCCCCCTCCTCCTCCTCCTCCTCTCTGCCCATCTGACGATCTGCATCTGCTGCTGTGGAGGATGACCCCTCTATACGATCACTCTCATCAAAAGTGACCGGCTCTAGCACTGGATCATTAAGATCCATGTTGGCTAATGCCAACTCAGTACTGCTGTCCAAACCCATATCATCAGGAAAGACATCCCACATCTTTGTCTTTCCCTTCACCCACTCCTCCCTCTTCCTGTAAATAAGATGAAGGTTGGAGTGCACATACACCATGGACTCTGCCCTAGACTGCTCAAGCCTGCTCTTCTTCACACTGTACAAGTTCCCATATGTGCTCCAATTCCTCTCACAACAAGAGGATGATGTAACTTGAGAGATGACCCTGAAGGCTAACTTCTGTAGAATAGGGGATGTTGCCCCATGAGTTGCCCACCAACGATAGGGTGTCTTACCCTCCCTATCTCTAAGCACATCATAGCCTCCAAATATCCCAGTGCCAGTGGAAAAATCTACAAAGCCATCCTCCACCTCCTCAAGCATGTCTCTATCCTGAAATAGCCGTCTAAGTGCTATCTTCCTCCCATTTGCAATCTCTGCATCCATGTGAGGAGGGACTCTGTGTGAGGCCCCCGATCCACCAGTGAGCCACTCCTGAGTGTAGAACTTGGGGTTCAAGGAGTGGGCCAAGCAATGCAAAGGTGTGCAATTCTTATCCCACCTGGAGATAAGAATATCCCGAATAATGGTCCATAAGTTCTCTGCCGATGTCCCATACTCGGGACACTCATTCTCCATGACAATGGACCTCATGGACTCAATCATGGAATCCCACCCCTCATAAACCTCTGCTAGGATGGGCTGGTCCGTGTCTGCATACCGCAACAAAGAAATGATTGGCTCCATGATCTTAATAGTAAGATCCACCGTGTCCCACCAACCATCATTTAACACCAAGTCCTTCACCTTTTGTGAAGCAGCCTAATCCGTCTTTCTCCAAAAAGCCCAAAACTCTGAAATCACCATGGACCCAAGAGCGGTTTTGACCTCCCTCAACCTCTTGAGCATGATGAATGAGGAAGCAAACCGAGTATCTGCAACCTTCAGCAATGAAAGCTGTGTGTACTGTTTGTAGATGGTGAGGGCATTTGTGTGGTTTTGTACAAAGTTACGGATATGGCGTGCATCCTCAATAAGGTTGTCAATCCATGCCACATCCGAAGCAATGGCTTTCAGTGCTAAATTCAAGACAATGCAAGGTGTCCAAAAAACCTGTAAGAGCAATAAAAGCATGTATCAATGACTCTACAACACTAACATTGCAATGACCAAATTCAAACAATGAGCAAATTAGAAATGAAAGGTGTCCAAAATGAACATACCTGTGGATATTTAGCTTCCACAATCATGCCAGCAGCCTTGCAAACAGGTGCATTGTCCGTGATGATTTGTACACACGACTCAACACCCCACTTCTTCAATGGTTTTGATGAATAAATCACCCATAAATTGTGCATCCTTGTATTCGCCAAGAGCATCAACCGCTTTCAAGAACACCGGTCCATTTTGGGAAGATACCATGAAATTGATGAGTGGATGGCGTGCGGGATCCGTCCATCCATCAGAAACAATACTCACACCGGATGAGGGCCATGTTGATCTAATTGGCTCAAGAATTTTATTTACCTCCTTCTTTGCTTTAACCAACAATGTGGTTCTAAGCTTCTCTGAACTAGGAGGCACATAACCATTTGGAGCACGTTCCAAGATAGTTTTAACCGTCTCAAAATACAATGGTGACCGTGCAACATTGAATGAAATGAAGTTGAGGTAGAAGAAAAATGCAATAGTAAGGTCTACCTCTTCTCGCGCCTCTTTTTGGAAAATCCTATCCATTGGACCACCTGTAGATTGCCTCTTTCTTGTTTGATAAGTATCCCCACGCCCACGCCCATGCATGCTAGGTGGAAATGGAGGCTTGGTGCTAGAGGACTTCCTCAAGAATGGAAGAGGATCATCCTCTTTTTTCTTGCTTGCTGCTGCCACCTTCCCTAAGCCAACATGATCCTCTCTTTCCATATCCCTCCTTTGGTGAACAGTCACCGCTTTGCATGAAGAAATCCCACAAGAAGGAAGGGCCAACAAATGGCCCTTAACCCGGAAATATGTGCTCATGAACTCATGCTTGCAAAAAATTGCATGTCCAAGACACATTGCCTCCCCCACCAAGCTTTGCCCCGGGCCCATCTTTTCTTGTCACATACTTCCACAAAGGGTATTTTTTTCTTGGGCTTGTTGTCTTGCTAAAACAGGGTTAAGTGGAGCCATAGAATGAGCTCCACTAGCATCCGATGGAGCACTTGACGGAGGAGGAGAACCGCTTGTGCTTGGTGGAATAGGAGGGGAGGCACTAGATGGTGCATTTCTCCCTCTCCTTTGCCCCCTACCTCCTGCCCTAGCTGATTGAGACATTCTTTTTCTTTTGTGATGGTTGAGCTTGCAATCCTCTCCACAAATCCACCGGAATGCACTTGGAATCGCTTGGAAACGATGGATAGCCTTCAAATCTCCTTCAAAACTCCTTCACCTGCACATAAAACTCACTCTCAATCAAATGCTTCCTTGCAAATGACAAAAAGAAAGGCAAATTCTGATTTTTAAGTGAACTCGGGCGCACTTTTCTTCCGCCAAAAACGTGTCCTGTTTTTCATCAGCGTGTCCGACAGTCGCGATTCGTTCCATCAGCGTGTCCGATTCGCTGGGAAAGTCGTGTCCCGATTCAGGATTCGATCCAAGGTCGAATCGGACACGAATTCCAATCGAATCGTGTCCGATTCGACCGATTCGGGACACGGCAAGGATCAAGGACGAATCCTGTTTCTGAGGTCTAGATATATTGGAGATATTATATGATCACGCAGAGATCCATAGGGTGTATGAGTACACACCTCTAGTAGATTTGGGCTCTCTAAGTCTGTTGAGATAGTTGGTTTTCAGTTCCGAGCAGTTTCAGTGAGTATTTTCCTCAGTTTATCATTCTGGTGCATATTTGCCATTAAAAAATGGCCTATCGAAGCAGTTCCATGATATGATTGAATCACCTATGGCGCTACAGAGGGGATATAGAGTGTAGCCACCTGTTTTTACTACATTGCTATGTTCCCGGACATATTAGTGCAGTTAGATTTGGCCCCAGGTGACCAGGCAAAGAGTTACAGGTGTTTTTATGCTTTCCAGAGGATTTACAGAGGCATAAAAATGGTTAAAATGGCTACTGAAGAAATCGATTTGGGCTACTGAGGCAAGGAATTGGCATGGGAATTGTTTTGATGATGTATTTGATGTCTCCCACACTCTCCAGATCAGCTGTATCAGTCAGTGGGGCCCACATACACTTCTCCGTCACATTTTGAGGTTTTCTGGAGCCTTTGGAGGCTCACAACTTTCCCAGAGGAGCACGATTTGGTGCTTGGTTGAGTCATTTGATGTTATTGTGCCATGGGGACACACTAGGGAGGTTAGATTATGCCCCCCTGGACCCACCATGAGCGGGTTTGTCATGTTATTTTGTCACATTGAGTGGGACCCCCTCTCCTAGGGCGATTTTGTCCATGTATGTGTTATATTTTTGAGTTGATCCATGTACTTTATGTTGAGCTCATCTCAACCTTAGATTAGAACTTTATTATCTTTTAATCTTAGCCATCCATTCAAAAGGTGGTTAGGGTTTTGGTATCACTCCATCCTATTTAAAGGAGAGAGCTTCTCATTGTAAAGGGACTTTTGGTTCTTGGCTTCTGGAATAAAATATTTTCTCACAGATAATTGTCTTATGGTTGTGGATGCGATTGATGTTGATTGAAACTGTTCTTCCTTTGCACTAAGAGTATTGTAGAAGATCCTTTGCATATTTTTCTCCACGTTTTTATCTACAGGTGAAGAAGTCGATTTCGTGAGGAAGGCACATTGGCTGGGGAGACCCTCCCTGCAAGTTTCTCTTCTCTTCGTCGGTTACAAGGAGTATCATTGTCATAGTACCTCTTACTCTTTGTTTGCATGTTCATTACTTGTATTTCTTCCATTCTTTCATTAGATTGATTGATCTTGTTGTCCTTGGTTTATCAGGAAGAGGAAGGCGCATTGGTGGAGTTGGGCAATTCGCACAAGCAAGGAAACACTCCAATCTTTCATTTGATCTCTGCGGGAACAATCCTCGACATCATAGCAAACATTTCCATGACTCAGGTACGCTTGTGAGGTAAGTTATTTATTTCTCTATCCTACCCATCTGTCAATTTCAATTGAAACCCTAAGTAAAATCCTTCGGAAAATTCCACAACTCAAAAGACTTGGTTAACAACATAACCATTGTTGGGTTTTTGGCATCTTGTGATTATTGAAGTGGGTTCTTCAAATCGTCATCATTGGAGTACTCCATAGGCCCAATCCCCAAGGCAATGGCTTCCTCAAACCCTCACGACTTTCCTAGCTTGCCTGATTTCCCTGTCTTTAAAATCAAAATGCTGCGGATGGCAGCATCGACAAGTACAAAGCTCGGTTTGTGGCACGAGGGATCTCACACGTACAGGGAGTTGATTACTATGAGACCTGATGGCCAAAGTTGTCATTGATGACAACACATTGATGACAACACATTAATGACAAAGGTCAAAAGTGATGATATGGCAAGGACATGAATAAGGACAATGGCAGCAAGACTGGATAAGGACAAGGACAAGGCAAAGCATGAAGACAAGCAAGCTTGATGACATGTCAAAGGACAAGGAGAAGCATTGATGACTTGGAAAGCATAAGGTTGATGAGCAAGCATGGAGGACATTGCTTATGGCAAGGACATGGATAAGGACAATGGCGGCAAGACTGGATAAGGACAAGGCAAAGCATGAAGACAAGCAAGCTTGATGACATGTCAAAGGACAAGGAGGAGCATTGATGACTTGGCAAGCATGAGGTTGATGAGCAAGCATGGAGGACATTGCTTGATGCCTTGGCGGGCATTTGAGGACAAGCTGTGGGCATCTTGAGTGTCTCTGCGGGCATTTTAAAAATGATGTGTGGGCATATGTATAGTGCCCATGCGGGCATATCAAGGAGCCCTTGTGAGCCATCCTATAAGACCCCCATACGGGCATTTCAAAGGAGCCTGAGGGCATTTTAAAGAAGGTTGTATTGAGCCCCTTGCGGGCATTTCATGGAAACCTGCGGGCATATTAAATGAGCCTTTGCGGGCATCCTCAAGTAGCCCCTTGCGGGCATTTCCAGAAGATCATGCGGGCATAACATGGAGCCCTTGCGGGCATTTTGAAAGGAGTCATGAGGACAGGCAAAAAGACCCCTTACGGACATTTTGTGGAGCCCATGCGGGCATGTTTGACGGGTACCCCAAAAGGCCCCTTGCGTGCATAATTAAGGACATTACGGGCATTCTTGAAGAAAATGAAATGACAAAAAATAAAGTACTTATGATGATGATGTGGCATAAAGGTTAAATATATATATATATATATATATATACTTGTTGAGGATAATTTGGAAATATATATAAGCATTTTGGAAGGCATATAATGACATGGCATCTCCTTGTTTAAAGGATGGACACCTTAAAGAAATTGTTGTTGATTTATTTAATCATCAAAATAAGAAAATAAAAATAAAAGGACAAGTCATCTTCCTAAATTGATGGAGGAAGAAAAGTATAAATAGAAGACAAGGCTTTATTTTGTGTGGTGAATTTTGTGGAAGTATTCAGGTGAGTGAAGATGTGATCTGATTTCGGGGGTCTGAGTTTTCTGGGAATTTGGTGTTGCAGCAAAGGAACAGCAACAGAAATGGAATAATCTTTTATTTATCTCTCTTTGACTTTGGGGTTCAACTGTGGCAACATATGAGGATTTCGAAGAGGTGAATTCTGATTTTCAAAAGCAGCAGATGACTAAGATCAATGTAGTCATAGGATGACTATGGACAACACAATGACATGACTGTGGACATATTTGCGATGAAGATGAAGACAAGAATGATATGTTGATGATGCTTTTATTTAGCCCCTTTAATATATATTTGTCAATCTAATGTCCATTTGGGGTGTTATAGCTCCCTTATTCCAAGTCTAAATGTTTCCACCCCAACCTAGGGAACTAGTAGATTGGTGGAAATTTCCCTTCATGAGATTTATTTGGATGGGGGCATTACAGTCCTCCCCACCCAGGATTGCTTGTCCACAAGCAATTTCAAATTGGGATGCTGCAAAATTTGTTCCTCTTCCCATGTGGCATCCTCACTTGGCAAACTTTCCAGTGTACCAAATATTCTCTTATGGTTCTGCTCCTCAATTTCCTTTCTCTAGTTTTCAAATAAAATTATGGAATGAGTATAAGTTGTCCTTCATCATCTAATGGAGGAAGAGTTTCTGAAATAGAAATTTGCTGACCAATAACCTTCTTAAGGCATGAAACATGAAACACATTGTGGATTTTACTACCTTCTTGAAGTTCTAATTCATAAGTTACCTCCCCAACCTGTCGAATTATCTTGTATGGGCCATAAAACCTTGGTTTAAGCTTTTCTGATCCTTTTCCTTTTATGGTGGTTTGCTTATATGGTTGCAGCCTCAAATAAACCAAATCATTCACCTGAAAGGTTCTTTCCTTCCTATGTTGATCCACATACTGTTTTTGTTGATTTTGGGCAACCTGCAAATTGTCTTTTAAAAGCTTCAAAATCTCTTGACTTTCCTCAATCCAATCTTTAGTTTTTGGGGCTCTACTATCACCAAAAATGTGATCGACAAAGGTGAGTGCTTCATAACCATAGAGGGCTTTGAAAGGAGACATGCCAATGGACATATGAAAAGTAGTATTGTAGCAACTCACCCAAATGTAGCCATTTAACCCATGCTTTTTGCTGCTCACCAAAATAGTTTTTCAAGTACCCCTCCAACCATTGGTTCACCCTTTCTGTTTGGCCATCAGTTTGAGGATGGTAGCTTGTGCTAGGAGTCAATTGAGTTCCCACCAATTTGAAGAGTTCTTGCCAAAAAGCTCTCATAAATCTGCTATCTCTATCACTCACAATATTTTTTAGAAGTCCATGCAATCTGAAAACATCTCTAAAGAATAGGTCAACTACTTGTGCAGCAGTAAAAGATGATGTAATAGCAAAGAAATGAGCAAATTTGGTGAGTCTATCCACCACAACATAAATACAATCCTTACCAAAAAGCCTTGGGCAAACCTGTGGTGAAATCAATGGAGATGCTTTCCCACTTTTGTTCTGGAATGGGCAATGGTTGTAAGAGACCAGCAGGATGGGTGTGTTCAAATTTGTTTCGCTGACATATCTTGCATTCATTCACATACTTTAAAACATCTTCCTTCAACCCTTTCCAAGAGAACCTTTGTCTTAGCTGCCTATATGTTTCAAGATTTTGTGCTTGACGTTCGAACCATGAACTAAGTATATTCGGTCTTTATAGTAGATTAGGCCATTCAATATCTTGTACCTATCATCTCCCTTGACCCCATCTAACAATTCACAAGCAAATATATATTTGGCATACTCTACTAGCAGCACTGTTATCACACCATAGTAGCAGGGCTACTATTCTTGTTCAGCAGATATTTGCACATTCCAGAGCTTCCATTATTCTAGAGCATGGCTATATATTTTGGATCACTCATGATCAAAGTAGTATATTATTTAGACCTTGTGTCAAGGTTGAGCCTTGAAAGTTCAGATTTGATGACTGATGTGACCCTTTATCCCATACAGTTTCAGTTCAGTGCTTAGAGATGTATTGCAGCAGTGTTTCAGATGGTAAATGATGATTATTATTATGATGATGTTGTATGATCTATGGATATGTTATCACTGACTGTGGATTATTATCTTGTTGATTTAGTCACGTTCACAGCATTTGCTTGGTATATTATTCCTGATGTGGCAAACTATTTAAAATGAACTGTAAATCATAAAATGGACAATTGCCTGCACATTTAGGTCATTTAACAAAACCCACTGGTTTTCCACCTTACATAGATATGGTCTTTCCTGACACCAATTGTCTGCTAGTGTAGGCTCCATATTCACTTGACTCCATCCATACATGACCTTCCTATTTGACTTTAAACCCTGACTTATCTCATTTGACTTTCTGATACCGAGGACTTCCCCATTTTTCTACCTCTGTGTTTGGACCGCATCCCTGTATATTCAGTGTCTCGGCTCTAAGTTGGTGACAAAACTTGCCTTTGGTGAGTTGGATTGTAGGCCTAAATCATTCTGGTCGGTTGTCCCGATGTTTGGCATTGGCTCGAACTCCCCCTAGTCACTTGAGATGTTGTTGGCTAAAACTGAAAGCTCATGTTCTACCTATGGAAACTTATAAATTCGCCCATGGAAACAAAAAGGGGCAAGAGCGATGAACAGCTAAAAATACTCCTCGAAGAGTATAAGAAAGGTCCAAAAAGCAATGGTTCTTAAAAGCTATATCTAAACAATTGCTGACCTTATAAATATTTGAAAAACATGCCATGGATGCAAGCTGCAACTAGTTGTGCTTCTCAACACATCTGAAATCCGAAGGGTTATGTAGGCCAAAAAGGCCATGGAATAAAATTGAATGATCCTAATGAACCTGGATCAACTTGATGTAAACATGATGCCTAAGTTGAATAAGCACTCTCTGAACAACTTATCCATTTGTGAGGCACAGCGATCCCTCGTGTTCTTTTGTCCAGCACAGAGTTTGTAGCTTCCCCCCTTTCTCCCAGTCCAAAGTATTTTTGAGTTAAGTTAGATAAGTCAAACCCTTGGCCCAACCTTGTTCCTAGCCTTCACCCTTCACTAGCAGTTTGACCATATCCAATGGGTGAGTTTGTCATTTGAACTATTGTGCAAGTAATTTTATATAACAACGGAATATGCTAACTTGATGAATGCCACTGAATGGATGTTATACTTTGATCTTGGCTGTGAGAATGGTTAGAGAAGCATGTCTTAGTCTACTGATGTGATTTATCCTTGGTTGTATATTATTGGGAGCTGTGATGATGTGGGCCATGTATAGATGCCTATTTATGATGATTGATGGTCCCACATGCTTGATGATGATATCATATGATGGACATATGATGTAGATGATGATTGATCCAGTACAGCAGGTTTTATCATTACTTCAGATCAGCAGATTATGCATTGTCCATATATGGTGGACCCTACAGCTGGCCCATTAGGGCAACCCATGGTGTATGAGTACACATTCCTAGTGGATTTGGGTCTTTTGGATCCAATGAGACACTTATCTTTCAGTTCCAAGCACTTCTGACAGTGACTGATGCAATTTTACACTTGTTGACCAGATTTGAGGCTGATTTCCCAGCTTCAGCAGCAGGGGCCCCGAGAGGCCAGTTCACCTAGGGCGCTGATGATGAAGGGGGTGGTCCAGCCACTTGTTTTTACCATTTACCCCCCCTTCTGGAGAGCCTGGTGGGATCAGATGGACAGCGCAGGTTCCCTAGGAGGCAGTTTTGGCACTTTCACAGTTACCGAGGCAGTTAAAAAATGGGATAAAGTGGTCACTGAGGAAATCGATTTGGGCAATTGGGGCAAGGTTTTGGCATTTGGTCTTCACAAAGGTCTTCTAGGGTGATCTCACTATCTTCCAGTCAATTTTCACCATGTGGGTATGCCCACATTGATCACAGGAGGTCATTTACTGCTTGACTGTCATGGATTTGGAGGGCAGTTTTGGTCATTTATATTATCTTGGACATATTTTATTATTTTATTATGCCTTGGGGATGAGCTAGTAAGGATTGATGCCTCCTAGCCCCACCATGTGCTTATTTTGTCATGTCCTAGTCATCATGAGGTGGATCATTGTACTTTTACCCCTCTAGTGGATGGCGTCACCCCCTTTTTTGTGCCATTTAGTGGGGGCGCTATTATTATATTGGGTGATCCATGTGATATATTGTTATGGTTCATCTTAGCCATTGATTGTATGATGAGATCTTTTAATCTCAACCACTCATTTGATGTAGTATTGTAGAGTGGTATAGGGTTTTGGTCTTTATTATCCTATATAAGGAGGAGACCCCCCATTGTATAGCTCACCTTTGGAGCTCTGGAATATTGGAATAGAAGATTTTTTGTGGAGCACATCTCTCTTGCATTGTGGATTCTCTTGCATATTGAATATACAGTATCTCTTCTATGTATCATTGTGGATTTTGGTGCTTCTTCTAATCTTTTGACAGGAAAGTCAAATTGGTGGAGAGGAGGGCGACTTCATGAGGGTTATTGTTGGAGGGATCCACATATTCTCTCTTGGGTTGATCTTGTGACAGGGAGTATCATTATTGTATCTTTGTGACATAGTTGATGCTTTCTATTACATCTTTCTACCATTTTCATAATCATCTTGCTTGACTTGTTTCTTTGATCTTGTCTTGTAGGAGGAGGACGATTTGGCTATCTTGGAGAAGGACGTTTTGGTTGGAGCTCTTGGATCTCACTCTTGAATATACACATAGGAGAATGCTATCAATTTGCAAGGTGGCCATAAGCAATTGAGGTAAGATCCACAAGGTATGTGCCTCTTTCATCCATTCTATCTTCATTGGTCATAAAACCCTAATTCATTAAAACCCCAATTTTGGTATTTCTTAGATCTACTTAGATCTAGCCTTGCTCTTGAGAAGATATTGAAAACCCACCTCTATAGCATCCACCCCTAGTTGGATCTACAGTTTGGTGGTGATTGGCTAAAAATTGACCCACTTCTCAAAGCAAAAAGCCCTCTTGAACCTAAATCGCATTTCCTAGTGAGAGGCTTGTTTGGTTAGATCTAGCACATGGGTAGGTGAGATCCCACTTGATTTGAAATCTAGACACTTGATAACCTACCCCCAGATCCTTACTTTGGTGAATTCTACCTTGTGGACATCATTCCATGTTTTAAGGGGTCAAAACCCCCTTTTGAGTTTCTTGGCACCTTAAAACTCAGATCTACTAAGATCTAACCCTTGGATTGACTTGATTTTTGGGATCTGCATAGATCGGGGCACTAGCCACTTGGATCTATAGTTTGGTGGTCATTGGACTTGATTTGGTCCACTTAACCCTTGTTTTAGCCCTCTTTGAGCAAGTCGCACTCCCTTGGGAAGGTGAGTTTGTCCACTTTGAGGAAGTGGGTAGTTGAGATTCTTGTGGATTTGAAACAGCCATACCTTGAAACCTAGGTCTAGAGTATCTTTTTGTCATGATCCGCCTTGGGGATAGCATTCCTTGTTTCAAGGGATTGTGGTCCACTTAAGGTCATTACTTAAAAAACCTAGATCTAGTAAGATCCAACCATTAGATCTCATTTAGCCCACTTGACTTGGCTTCTAGGTGTCCCGATCTACACTTTGACATACTTTTTGACCCCATTAGCCCACTTAACAAGGCACTAGTCCTCCTCAAAGCAAGTCGCACTCCTTGGGATTTGTGTCAAAACCTAGATCTAACACATGGGTACTTCTAGCATCAACTTAGATCTACAGATCTAATCATTACCTATCCTCTAGTACCAATTTCACACCTAAGCTTGACCTTGTGGACCCACTTAAGGCCATCTCACACATTCCAAGACAATAAGACCCACTTGTGTAAATCATCGTACTAGATCTTGTCTTTCTAGCTCATCAAGTGGCCTAAGTCATACATTGGTTGAAACACTAACAATCTCTCACACCACCTTCAACCATACCTCAACTTCTAGGTCCACTTAGCCTTGCATTGGTTTCCGTAACTCTTCATTTACTTACCCTTAGAAACCTTTGTTTGGGTCCAATCAACTGTGATTGGTTATAGGGTCTCCCCCTAGGTCTTGTTACACCCTGACCTAAAGCGAAGAGTGCCTCGGTTGACGTGACTCCCACCTTGCATTGGGAATCGTGGCATCTCTTGGGTCACCTCTTTAGTTGCCTACCTCCTCTACCATCCCGGATGGGATTCCTCCAGGGGCAACTACAAGTTGTGTGATAACAAGCACATCTTTCCAATCTTTTGAGATGTCCATTAGGGAAAATGAAGGTCTCCTAGACAATGCATCTGCTACAATAATATTCTTTCCTTTTACATATTCAATGTCAAAATCAAAGGCTTGAATCTTACTCAACCATTTTTGTTGCCTTTCATTGAGATCTTTTTGTGTAAGGAAATACTTTAAACTGTTATGATCAGTTTTGACTCCAAATTTGTTCCCCACCAGTTATTGTCTAAACTTGCCCAAGGCATGCATGATGGCTAACATTTCCTTATCATATATGGAGTAGAGCCTCTCATGTAGCTGCAATTTTCTGCTCTCAAAAGCTATGGGGTGTTGATTTTTCTTTAGTGTTGCCCCTATGCCTTCCCCTGATGCATCACATTCCAAAACAAATGGTTTAGAAAAATCTGGTAATGCAAGTACTGGACAACTACTCATTACCTCTTTCATTCTTTGGAAAGCATCCTTCTTGGTCAAATCAGTAAGAGGAGCAGTCAATTTGGAAAACCCCTTCACAAACTTCCTGTAGTAAGTGCAGATCCCAATAAAGCCTCTCAATTCAATGATGTTCTTGGGTGATGGCGATTCAAGAATAGCCTTTATTTTCTCCAAGTGCACCTGTTATCACACCATAGTAGCAGGGCTACTATTCTTGTACAGCAGATATCTGCACATTCCAGAGCTTCCTTTATTCCAGAGCATGGCTATATATATTTTGGATCACTCATGATCAGAGCAGTACATTATTCAGATGTTATGACCTTGTGTCAAGGCTGAGCCTTGAGAGTTCAGATTTGATGACTGATGTGACCACTTATCCCATTACAGTTTCAGTTCAGTGCCTAGAGATATACTTCAGATATGTTTCAGATGATGCATGATGATTGCTACTATGATGATGTTGTATGATCTATGGATATGTTCTCACTGACAGTGGATTATTAGCTTGTTGATTTAGTCATGATCATAGCATGTGCTTGGTATATTATTCCTGATGTGGCAAACTATTTAAAATGAACTGTGAATCTTAAAATGGACAATTGCTTGCACTTTTAGATCATTTAACAAAACTTACTGGTATTTCACCTTACATAGACATGGTCTTTCCCCGACACCAGTTGTCTGCTAGTGTAGGCTCCATATTCACTTGTCTCCATCCATACATGACCTTCCTGTTTGACTTTAAACCCTGACTTGTCTCATTTGACTTTCTGATACCGAGGACTTCCCCATTTTTCTACCTCTGTGTTTGGACCGCATCCCTGTTTATTCAGTGTCTCGGCTCTGAGTTGGTGACAGAACTTGCCCTTGGTGAGTTGGATTGTGGGCCTACATCATTCTGGTCGGTTGTCCCGATGTTTGGCATTGGCTCGAACTCCCCCTAGTCACTTGAGATGTTGTTGGCTAAAACTGAAAGCTCATGTTCTACCTATGGAAACTTAATAAATTCGCCCATGGAAACAAAAAAGGGCAAGAGCAATGAAAAGCTAAAAATACTCCTCGAAGAGTATAAGAAAGGTCCAAAAAGCAATAGTTCTTAAAAGCTATATCTAAACAATTGCTGACCTTGTGAAAATGTGAAAAACATGCCCTGGATGCAAGCTGCAACTAGTTGTGCTTCTCAGCACATCTGAAATCCGAAGGGTTATGTAGGCCAAAAAGGCCATGGAAATAAATTGAATGATCCTAATGAACTTGGATCAACTTGATGTAGACATGATGCCTAAGTGGAATAAACACTCTCTAAACAACTTATCCATTTGTGAGGCACAGCCATCCCCCGTGTTCTTTTGTCCAGCACAGAGTTTGTAGCTTCCCCCTTCTCCCAGTCCAAAGTATTTTTGAGTTAAGTTAGGCAAGTCAAACCCTTGGCCCAACCTTGCTCCTAGCCTTCATCCTTCACTAGCAGTTTGACCATGTCCAATGGGTAAGTTTGTCATTTGAACTAGGGTGCAAGTAATTTTATATAACTACGGAATATGTTAACTTGATTATTGCCACTGAATGGAATTTATACTTTGAGCTTAGCTATGAAGTGATTAAAGAAGCATTGTCTTAGTCTACTGATGTGATTGATCCTTGATTATATATATTCTTGGGATCCGTGATGATGTGGACCATGTATGATGATTATTGATGATGATTTATGGTCCCACATGTTTGATGATGATATCATATGATGGATGTATGACACAGATGATGTTTGATCCAGTTCAGCAGGTTATTATTACTACAGATCAGCAGATTTTACATTGTCCATATATGGTGGACCCTACAGCTGGCCCATTAGGGCAACCCAGGGTGTATGAGTACTCATTCCTAGTGGATTTGGGTCTTCTGGATCCATTGAGACACTTATCTTTCAGTTCCGGGCACTTCTGACAGTGATTGAGGCAGTTTTTCACTTGTTGACCAGATTTGGGGCTGATTTCCCAGCCTGAGCAGCAGGGGCCCCGAGAGGCCAGTTCACCTAGGGCGCTGATGATGGAGGGGGTGGTCCAGCCACTTGTTATTACCATTTATCCCCCCTCCCGGAGAGCCTGGTGGGCTCAGTTTGACAGCGCTAGCACCCTAGGAGGCAGTTTTGGCACCTTCACAGTTCCCGAGGCAGTAAAAAAATGGGATAAAGTGGTCACTGAGGAAATCGATTTGGGCAATTGAGGCAAGGTTTTGGCATTTGGTTTTCACAGAGGTCTTCCAGGGTGATCTCACTATCTTCCAGTCATTTTTCACCATGTGGGTATCTCCAGATTGATCACAGGAGGACATTTACTGCTCGACTGTCATGGATTCTGAGGACAGTTTTGGTCATCATTATTATATTGGACATATTTTATTATTTTATTGTGCCTTGGGGTGAGCTAGCAAGGATTTATACCTCCTAGCCCCACCATGTGCTTATTTTATCATGTCCTAGTCATCATGAGGTGGATTATTGTACTTTATACCCCTCTTGTGGGATGACGTCACCCTCATTGTACCATTTGTGAGGGCGCTATTGTTATGTTGAGTGATCCATGTGATATTATGTTATGGATTCATCCTAGCCATTGATTGTATGATGAGATCTTATAATCTCAACCACTCATTTGATGTAGTATTATGAAGTGGTATAGGGTTTTGGTCTTTATTATCCTATATAAGGAGGAGACCCCCCATTGTAAAGCTCACCTTTGGAGCTCTGGAATATTGGAATAGAAGATTTTTTGTGGAGCACATCTCTCTTGCATTGTGGATTCTCTTGCATATTGAATATACAGTATCTCTTCTATGTATCATTGTGGATTTTGGTGCTTTTGCTAACCTTTTGACAGGAAAGTCGAATTGGAGAGAGGAGGGCGACTTCATGAGGGTTATTGTTGGAGGGATCCACATATTCTCTCTTGGGTTGATCTTGTGACAGGGAGTATCATTATTGTATCTTCGTGACATAGTTGATGCTTTCTATTACATCTTTCTACCATTTTCATAATCATCTTGCTTGACTTGTTTCTTTGATCTTGTCTTGTAGGAGGACGACGATTTGGCTATCTTGGAGAAGGGCGATTTGGTTGGAGCACTTGGATCTCACTCTTGAATATACACATAGGAGAATGCTATCAACTTGCAAGGTGGCCATAAGCAATTGAGGTAAGATCTACAAGGTATGTGCCTCTTTCATCCATTCTATCTTCATTGGTCATAAAACCCTGATTAAATCAAAACCCCAAATTTTGGTATTTCTTAGATCTACTTAGATCTAGCCTTGCAATTGAAAAGATATTAAAAACCCACCTCTATAGGATCCACCCCTAGTTGGATCTATAGTTTGGTGGTGATTGGCTAAAAATTGACACACTTTTCAATGCAAAAAGCCTTCTTGAACCTAAATCGATTTTCCTAAGAGAAGCTTGTTGGGTTAGATCTAGCACATGGGTAGGTGAGATCCCACTTGATTTGACATCTAGACATTTGATAACCTATACCCATATCTTTACTTTGGTGAAAACTACCTTGTGGACATCTCTCCATGTTTTGAGGGGTTGAAACCCCCTTTTGACCTTCTTGGCATCTTAAAACTTAGATCTACTAAGATCTAGCCATTGGATTCACTTGAAACTTTGAAGGAACATAGATCGGGGTACTAACATCCCGGATCTACATTTTGGTGGCCATTGGACTTGATTTGGTCCATCAAAACCCATTTTTGGACCCTCCTTGAGCAAATCGCACCCCCTTGATTTTTTGAGTTGGTCCACTTCTAGGAAGTGGGTGTTTGAGTTTTTCGTGGATTTGGAATGCCCATGCCTTGAAACCTAGGTCTATACTGTCCTTTCGTCAAGATCCGCCTTGGGGATTGCATTCCTTGTTTTAAGGGATTGTGGTCCACTTAGGGTAGTCACTTAAAAACCTAGATCTAGTAAGATCCAACCATTGGATCTCATCCAACCCACTTGACTTGGCTTCTAGGTGTCCCGATCTACACTTTGACATACTTTTTGACTCCATTAGCCCATTCAACAAGGCACTAGTCCTTCTCCAAGCAAGTCGCACTCCTTGGGATTCGTGTCAAACCCTAGATCTAGTACATGGGTATCCTTAAAATCAACTTCAACTCATAGATCTAGCCTACATCTAACCTATAGTACCTACCTCACACCTAACTTCACCTTGTGGGCCTACCTAGAATCACTTCACACTTCCCAAGAAAACTAGACCCACTTGTGTAAACACATGGTACTATACCTAATCATCATACCCCGTTATGTGGCCTAAACCATACATAGGTTGAAACATCAACAATCTCTTACACCTCCCTCAACCATACCCTTAGGTCCACTTAGCCTTGCATTGGTTTCCGTAACTCATTACTTACCTACCCTTAGAAACCTTGCTTAGGTCCAATCAACTGTGATTGGGGTATAGGGTCTCCCCCTTGGTCAAGTAATATAAGGCCCCTTGACCTAAAGTGAAGAGTGCCTCGGTTGACGTGACTCCCACCTGCATTGGGAACCGTGGCATCTCTTGGGTCACCTCTTTAGTTGCCTGACTCCTCTACCGTCCCTGATGGGATACCTCTAGGGGCAACTACAAGTTGTGTGATAACAGCACCATTATCCCATCTTTCCCAATGATGGGACCAAGATACAAAATTTATGTCAACCCAAACTCACACTTGGACAGCTTAGCAAACAAAGATTGTTCATGCAAGATTTTCAATACAACTTCTAAATGGTGCAAATGTTCCTCCCATGTCTTCCTGTAAATTAAAATATCATAAAAGAAAACCAAAACAAACTTATAGAGCTGCTTGCAAAAGATTTTGTTCATGCATGATTGGAAGGTTGTTGGAGCATTGGTCAAACCAAAAGGCATGACAAGAAATTCGAAATGACCATACTGACATCTGAAAGCAGTTTTCTGCACCTCCTCCTCCTTCACTCGAATCTGATGGTAACCAAATCTAAGATCAATTTTGGAAAAGAACTTTGCTTCAAATAGCTCATCCATGAGCTCATCTATCCAAGGGATGGGATACCTATTCTTTCTTGTCTTCTTGATTAAGGCTCTAAAATCAATGCACATCCTTAATTAAGGTTCCATCCTTTTTCTTCACCAAGACAATTGAAGAAGCATAGGGACTTGAGCTTGGTCTGATGAGCCCCAATTCCAATACTTCTTTAATAGCCTTCTCAATCTCATCTCTAAACCTTTTTGGGTGTCTATATAGGGGTATTTGGATAGGTGAAGTACCTACCTCCAAAACAATGGTATGTTCAACTCCTATGTCAGGTGGCCTTCTCGGGGGAAGGTCTCCAAAAACCCTCTCATACTTGTGTAGTAGCTGACTTATCTCCCTCAAGATGCAAAATAGCCATTTTTAAAGCATCCTCTTCAACAATTGGATTCAGCTGAAAATATACATCTAACTTTTGTACCCAAGTATTTGCAAAACTTTGGGATGAGCCATCAAAGGTAGGAAGAGACATTTTACCTATGGCATAATTCAGTTCTTTATTTTGAAAAGGGGTTATGTTACCTCGTCTCATTTTGAGCTTGTTTGAGACAATAAAAAATTGATCGAATGGTAAGGTCCTCCTACAATCTTCACTCAATTGCTGCCATTCTGCTAGAAATTCATGCATTCCATATTGGGTGTTAGGATCCTCTTCAGGCTCAAGGAACTTGGATGTGGTGGCTCTTGTTGAGCTCTAAAATTCATCGGGTCGGTTATGAGGCCTTGTCTTTGAGAAAATGTTTTCACCAACTGTCTTTTTTCCCTCAAAATGAGAACTACAGCTGCCTCCTATTGCCAATTTGCTTCCCATTTGACTTGCCATCAATTCGAACCCTTTCATTATCTGCCTTGACATGTCCTCAAAAAATGATTTCATGAATTCCCTAACTTCTCTTGATCCTTCGTCTCTGAGGTTTCTTTTTCATCCTTAGCCATAGTACCAACAGAGTGCACCTCTTCTCCTGATTCTTCCTCTTCACCAAAGGTACTTTCAGTTTTAGTTTCTAGGGGTGGGAGGCGACTTCTTGACCTCATCAATGGTCACCGAAATCAGGTGCAAGGACCATGCTCTGATACCACTGTAATATCCCTCCAAAGAAAAGTGCTTAGGTTCTTCTTATTTCGACTCTAGGGATGTAGTTTACAACTAGTTCCAAACACCTCCAAATGCTTTCGAATTTGGGGAGGAAGGTCTTGATGGGGCATAGGACACATTAACACATCTATCAAACACCCAAAAACCTAATATACCCATCCATGGTCTGCAATTTGCAAGGAGGGAAGTTTCGGGACAAGACTAGTCAATTTGAGTAGTGGAAATCCTCCCTAGGTCTGCCCCTAATTGCCCTTCCAAACACTGTACAACCTTCACTAATTCTTGATTTGGAACTTGGCTCTGTTATAAGACATCAATGACAATATATGTGCAGCGTTATATCTGGTTTTAGGGTCGAATAGGTATCCCAATGATCAACAGCTTCTAGAGTCTAGAATTTGGGGTGAAAATGGTGGACAAGGAGTCTCGAATTTGGTCATAAACTATAGTGGCACTTGAGGAGTCTGCAAACATCATTTGGGCCATCAAATTAACTTCATATACATCTCAGAACATGAACAAATATCTCAGAAAACTCTGATATTAAACATATACATCATCCCAAAATCACAATGCAATAGTTATGAGAAAAATGGCTCAAATCTCAGTTTTGATTGAAAATATCACTTCAAGTACATGGTATTCGAGTTGTGGCTCTCATGATATGTCTATTATAGAGTATGCAGCAACTAACATGTCCAAGAAGTCAAAATAACAATCCTCCACTAGCTATATGCAACAAGAAGTGCGCCCTTGCACATTTACATGACATTGACAAAAAGATAGTAGAATAAGAATATAGGAGAATGAGAGAAGATGAACTCAAACTTAGTTGGGGTCTGAACTTGCATCAAAACATCTCCATGAAGCTCTGTTGAGAGGTCTGAATAGCCTCTCCATCAACCAACTTGGATGGGAATCTTGCACCCTCGAAATTGGTTCTAAGGTAAGGAGGATGAACATCCACCATGCAAGGACAAGCTAAGCTCTCCAATTGTGCCAAATGAGAAATGATCAAAAGTTGGTCTCCTTCTTTCTTCTTGTCTTTTATTAACCTCCCAAGGCCTCCATAGCTCGAATTCCCTCCAAGAGCATCATCCCAACTCGAATTAGGGAGAGATTCCCAAGAATGCCACTTGTCCAACACTTCCTAGCCTTCCTCTTCCATCAATTCGAATGGGGGACTCTTGGTTGCCATAACTCCCCTTGTGCGCCCTCTTGGAGGCTATTTTTAACCCTGATATGTAATATATGTCATATGTCAGCAATCAGGTCTGAACCTTGTCATAAGTGTCATAGAATCTTCATCATTGTTGTCATAGAAGTTAGGGAATCTAGCTCCAAGTGTCATAATTCTTCTATGATGCCTCTTTCTCTTCCATGGGAGTTACTCTTCCACTCTAATTCGACCCTCCTAGATTCATGCCATGAATAATGCCTCTGCAACTCTCCCAAGAACATTAGACTCCACCTTGGATTCGAATGGGTGAGAATAGGATGCCATGTAGCATGGAGAATCTTGCCTTGTGTGGGTCCTGTTATCACACCATAGTAGCAGGGCTACTATTCTTGTACAGCAGATATCTGCACATTCCAGAGCTTCCTTTATTCCAGAGCATGGCTATATATTTTGGATCACTCATGATCAGAGCAGTACATTATTCAGATTTTATGACCTTGTGTCAAGGCTGAGCCTTGAGAGTTCAGATTTGATGACTGATGTGACCACTTATCCCATTACAGTTTCAGTTCAGTGCCTAGAGATGTATTTCAGCAGTGTTTCAGATGATGCATGATGATGATTATTATGATGATGTTATGGATATGTTCTCACTGACTGTGGATTATTATCTTGTTGATTTAGTCATGATCATGGCATGTGCTTGGTATATTATTCCTGATGTGGCAAACTATTTAAAATGAACTGTAAATCATAAAATGGACAATTGCTTGCACTTTTAGGTCATTTAACAAAACTTACTGGTATTTCACCTTACATAGACATGGTCTTTCCCGACACTGGTTGTCTGCTAGTGTAGGCTCCATATTCACTTGTCTCCATCCATACATGACCTTCCTGTTTGACTTTAAACCCTTACTTGTCTCATTTGACTTTCTGATACCGAGGACTTCCCCATTTTTCTACCTCTGTGTTTGGACCGCATCCCTGTTTATTCAGTGTCTCGGCTCTGAGTTGGTGACAGAACTTGCCTTTGGCGAGTTGGATTGTAGGCCTAAATCATTCTGGTCGGTTGTCCCGATGTTTGGCATTGGCTCGAACTCCCCCTAGTCACTTGAGATGTTGTTGGCTAAAACTGAAAGCTCATGTTCTACCTATGGAAACTAAAAAATTCGCCCATGGAAACAAACAAAAAAGGGCAAGAGCAATGAAAAGCTAAAAATACTCCTCGAAGAGTATAAGAAAGGTCCAAAAAGCAATGGTTCTTAAAAGTTATATCTAAACAATTGCTAACCTTATAAATATGTGAAAAACATGCCCTGGATGCAAGCTGCAACTAGTTGTGCTTCTCAGCACATCTGAAATCCGAAGGGTTATGTAGGCCAAAAAGGCCATGGAAATAAAATTGAATGATCCTAATGAACCTGGATCAACTTGATGTAGACATGATGCCTAAGTTGAATAAGCACTCTCTAAACAACTTATCCATTTGTGAGGCACAGCCATTCCCCGTGTTCTTTTGTCCAGCACAGAGTTTGTAGCTTCCCCCTTTTTCCCAGTCCAAAGTGTTTTTGAGTTAAGTTAGACAAGTCAAACCCTTGGCCCAACCTTGCTCCTAGCCTTCATCCTTCACTAGCAGTTTGACCATGTCCAATGGGTGAGTTTGTCATTTGAACTATTGTGCAAGTAATTTTATATAACCACGGAATATGTTAACTTGATTAATGCCACTGAATGGAATTTATACTTTGAGCTTAGCTGTGGGAATGATTAGAGAAACATTGTCTTAGTCTACTGATGTGATTTATCCTTGATTATATATTCTTTGAATCCGTGATGATGTGGGCCATGTATGGATGATTATTGATGATGATTTATGGTCCCACATGTTTGATGATGATATCATATGATGGACATATGATACAGATGATGTTTGATCCAGTTCAGCAGGTTTATTATTATTTCATATCAGCAGATTATACATTGTCCATATATGGTGGACCCTACAGCTGGCCCATTAGGGCAACCCATGATGTATGAGTACTCATTCCTAGTGGATTTGGGTCTTCTGGATCCATTGAGACACTTATCTTTCAGTTTCGGGCACTTCTGACAGTGATTGATGCAGTTTTACACTTGTTGACCAGATTTGGGGCTGATTTCCCAGCCTGAGCAGCAGGGGCCCCGAGAGGCCAATTCACCTAGGGCGCTGATGATGGAGGGGGTGGTCCAGCCACTTGTTATTACCATTTATCCCCCCTCCCGGAGAGCCTGGTGGGCTCAGATGGACAGCGCTAGCACCCTAGGGGGCAGTTTGGGCACTTTCACAGTTCCCGAGGCAGTTAAAAAATGGGATAAAGTGGTCACTGAGGAAATCGATTTGGGCAATTGAGGCAAGGTTTTGGCATTTGGTTTTCACAGAGGTCTTCCAGGGTGGCATCACTACCTTCCAACCAGTTTTCACCATGTGGGTATGCCCGGATTGATCACAGGAGGACATTTACTGCTTGACTTTCATGGATTCTGAGGACAGTTTTGGACATTTTTATTATATTGGACATATTTTATTATTTTTATTGTGCCTTGGGGATGAGCTAGTAAGGATTAAAACCTCCTAGCCCCACCATGAGCTTATATTGTTATGTCCTAGTCACCATGAGGTGGATTTTGATGCTTATATTTTCTCTTGTGGATGACGTCACCCCTTATTGTACCTTTTTAGTGGGGGCGCTATCATTATATGGGTGATCCATGTGATATATGGTTATGATTTATTGTTAGCCATTGATTAGATCTTGAGATCTTTTAATCTTAGCCACTCATGTAAAAAGTGGTTATGATTGTACTCTCTCCCCATCCTATTTAAGGAGGGAGCCTCTCATTGTAAAATTCATCTAAAGATTTTTGGCTCTTGGCTCTTGGAATAAAATTTCTATCTTTTGGAGTACATGCTTGGATTGGAGTGGATGTTGGTTGTTTCGATTGTAAATGCTATTGTCCATTGCACTGGAGGATCTATTGTAGCTATCTTGCATATTTGCCACATTTTATTTACAGGTTAAGAGGGCGATTTTGGACAAGGGCGAATTGGTGGGGAGGCTTGCCCTTCAATCTTGGAAGAAGTTGTTTTGGTTTGACAGGGAGTAGTTTTGCCTTTGTGTCAACTATTCTATGTTTCTCTCTCTCTCTTGCTTGCATCTACCTTCGATTTGTTAAACTAATTGATGTTTTGCTCCTTGGCTTGACAGGTTAGAAGGAATCACATGTGGCTTGGAAAAATCGATTTGGCAAGAGGGCTCCAACAATTCTCCATTTGATCTTTGGCAAAGTAATCCTCGTCTCAACTAGCATTCATCTCTTCATCCAGGTATGTTCCAAGAGGTATGATCTTCTCTTCCTTGAATCTTCCATAATTTCTAGATCACAAAAACCCTAATAAAATTAAAACCCTTGTTTTTGGTATTTTTCAGATCTACTTAGATCTAGCCTTGCAATTGAAAAGATATTAAAAACCCACCGCTATAGGATCCACCCCTAGTTGGATCTATAGTTTGGTGGTGATTGGCTAAAAATTGACACACTTTTCAATGCAAAAAGCCCTCTTGAACCTAAATCGATTTTCCTAAGAGAAGCTTGTGGGGTTAGATCTAGCACATGGGTAGGTGAGATCCCACTTGATTTGAAATCTAGACACTTGATGACCTATACCCACATCCTTACTTTGGTGAAAACTACCTTGTGGACATCTCTCCATGTTTTAAGGGGTTAAAACCCCCTTTTGATCTTCTTGGCACCTTAAAACTTAGATCTACTAAGATCTAGCCCTTGGATTGACTTGATCTTTTGAACATACATAGATCGGGGTACTAGTATCCCGGATCTACATTTTGGTGGCCATTGGACTTGATTTGGTCCACCAAAACCCACTTTTGGGCCTTCCTTGAGCAAATCGCACCCCCTTGAAAATCTAAGTTTGTCCACTTCTAGGAGGTGGGTGTTTGAGATTTTTGTGGATTTGGAATCCCCATGCCTTGGAACCTAGGTTTATACTGTCTTTTTGTCACGATCCGCCTTGGGGGTTGCATTCCTTGTTTCAAGGGATTGTGGTCCACTTAGGGTAATCACTTAAAAACCTAGATCTAGTAAGATCCAACCATTGGATCTCATCCAACCCACTTGACTTGGCTTCTAGGTGTCCCGATCTACACTTTGACATACTTCTTGACTCCATTAGCCCATTCAACAAGACACTAGTCCTTCTCTAAGCAAGTCGCATTCCTTGGGATTCGTGTCAAACCCTAGATCTAGTACATGGGTACTCCTAGAACCAACTCAAACTCATAGATCTAGCCTATATCTAACCTATAGTACCATCCTCACAATTAACTTCACCTTGTGGGTCCACCTAGAACCATTTCACACTTCCCAAGAAACTAGACCCACTTGTGCAAACACATGGTACTATACCTAGTAATCATACCCCATCATGTGGCCTAAACCATACATAGGTTGAAACACTAACTATCCATTACACCACCATCAACCATTCCTTAACTCTTAGGTCCACTTAGCCTTGCATTGGTTTCCGTAACTCATCCTTTACCTATCCTTAGAAACCTTTGTTTGTGTCCAATCAACTGTGATTGGGGTATAGGGTCTCCCCCTTGGTCTAGTTACACCTTGACCCAAAGCGAAGAGTGCCTCGGTTGACGTGACTCCCGCATTTCATTGGGAACCGTGGCATCTCTTGGGTCACCTCTTTAGTTGCCTATCTCCTCTACCGTCCCGGATGGGATACCTCTAGGGGCAACTACAAGTTGTGTGATAACAGGTCCCACACCACCTATGCGCCCTCATGGCCAAGTGCCACCTTATTTGCTTATTATAATTATTTATTTAGCCCCTTTAATATATATTTGTCAATCTAATGTCCATTTGGGGTCTTATAGCTCCCTTATTCCAAGTCTAAATGTTTCCACCCCAACCTAGGGAACTAGTAGATTGGTGGAAATTTCCCTTCATGAGATTTATTTGGATGGGGACATTACAGATCATTGATATGCTTCTTGATATTTCTCTTGTTGTTATAGTCTTTTTTTTATGAACATCAAATCTTACTTTCGTAGTTTGCTTGTGCAAGAGAGAGGGGCGCATTGGCTTCCTTGGGCAAATCGATTTCACATGGATACACTGTCAAATCATCTCAAACTGAGTGGGTATAGGTAAATCATCACTTTGAAGGTAATTACAAGATTTTCCGAGTAAGATCTATACATGATCTCTTGTTTGAAGTTCTAAACCATTGGCCATGTGAATTTTCTGCTAAAACACTAAATGTAAAAAAATTATAAAAATTCTCTAGCCTTTGTTATTTGGTTTTCCGGCGAACAAATTTTGGGTTTTCATCTTCAAGCCTAGCCCCAGGTGGGTCCTCAAGGGTGTCTTGCTCTGTGGACTCCTTCTGCCCATTTCCCTAGGCATTGATCTCTCCATGCTTGCGCCCTCCTTGTTTGCTTGTCTTCCGGATGATCAAAACCTTGTATTTTGAGCTTGTAGCCTTTGATACTATCAGATCTATGGTCAAGCTGTGCTAGGAAGCCTGAAACTTGTCTGATCTAATCCTTGGGACCATTTTCCCTATTTTAAGTACACGTTTCCCAAGGCGATTGATTTTGATCATTTACTCTAGCACCTATATCCTAGATTTACCCTTAATTTTGAGTTACTGTAATTGAATTAATCAACTTTCATATCTTACCTTCCTTAAGCCTCTACAGTAGCTCCATTTCTTAAATCTAGGGTTCTACACCCTTCCCTCTACACACATCGTTTGATTTGCTTGATTTGGTGTTTGGGTTAGATCTCTCTCTTTAAGAGTAGATCAGGGTCTCCCCCTTTGTTATATGTGGCTTGGATAGCAAGAAGCGAAGAGGGCCTCGATTGGTGTGACAACCAATCCATCTTGGGAATTGAGGCCCTCTTAGGTGTCACCGGTTAGTTGTCCTCCTTTACCATCCTGGATAGGATCTTTCAGTTGGCAACTACACTTTGTGTGATAACAGGACTATGGTTGTAGCATTTGTGATTGTGGTTGTTTTGTAACCTGTTGGAGGCTGGGTTGCTAGAACAGTTTCAAATTCAAACGTCAAGCTTCAAGTTCAAGGTATGTTGCCCTCTGCCCCTGTTTTTTAGCTTAAATATGCCCCCCTTTTTTTGTTTTTGTCATAAAAACTTGAAATGCAAATATGTTTTGTTGCATTTTTCATTCCCAAATTCAATTTGCATTTTCAAATTTCAATTTTTTTTTTCCATTTTGCACTTGCAGAATCTAGTTTTTGTGCATTTTCCCAATGGCTCCAAGAGCCAAAGATGTTGCATCGGCCCATGTTGAGTGTGTTGAGGGTGAATTCTTTTGCAAATATTGCCACAAACATAGATGGAGGGGGCATTCATAGGGTGAAGCGGCACTTGGTTGGAATAAGAAGCCAATTTCTCCCATGTGAGGCACCAAATGAAGTAATTGGAGAGATTAGAGCTGATTTGTTAAATCAGTTTAAAAAATTTGAAGAAGATAAGGCTAGGCAGAAAGATATACAAGCTAAAATAGGGAGGAAGAGGGAACTTGCCAATGCCAAGAGGGGATCTGGATTAAATGATTTTGAAGGCTCTTCCTCTGCCCCTTCTAGTGTTGTTAAGGACCTGTTATCACACCATAGTAGCAGGGCTACTATGCTTGCTTAGCAGATATCTGCACATTCCAGAGCTTCTATTATTCAGAGCTTGGCTATGATATTTTGAGATCACTCATGATCAGAGCAGTGTATTATTCAGACTTATGTTAGACCTTGTGTCAAGGCTGAGCCTTGAGAGTTCAGATTTGATGACCGATGTGACCCTTTATCCCATACAGTTTCAGTTCAGTGCCTAGAGATGTATTGCAACAGTGTTTCAGATGATATATGATGATTACTCTTGTGATGATGTTGTATGACCTATGGATGTTTTATCATTGACTATGGATTATTATCTTGTTGATTTAGTCATGATCGCAGCATCTGCTTGGTATATTATTCCTGACGTGGCAAACTGTTTAAAATGAACTATAAATTATAAAATGGACAATTACTTGCACATTTAGGTCATTTAACAAAACCCACTGGTTTACCACCTTACATGGACATGGTCTTTCCTGACACCAGTTGTCTGCTAGTTTAGGCTCCATATTCACTTGACTCCATCCATACATGACTTTCCTTATTTGACTTTAAACCTTGACCTGTCTCATTTGACTTTCTGATACTGAGGACTTCCCCATTTTCTACCTCTGTGTTTGGACCGCATCCCTGTATGTTCAGTGTCTCGGCTCTAAGTTGGTGACAAAACTTACCTTTGGTGAGTTGGATTGTAGGCCTAAATCATTCTGGTCAGTTGTCCCGATGTTTGGCATTGGCTCGAACTCCCCCTAGTCACTTGAGATGTTGTTGGCTAAAACTGAAAGCTCATGTACTACCTATGGAAACTTATAAATTCGCCTATGGAAACTTATAAATTCGCCCATGGAAACTAAAAAGGGCAAGAGCGATGAACTGCTAAAAATACTCCTCGAAGAGTATAAGAAAGGTCCAAAAAGCAATGGTTCTTAAAAGCTATATCTAAACAATTGCTAGCCTTATATGTATATGAAAACATGCCCTGGATGCAAGCTGCAACTAGTTGTGCTTATCAGCACACCTGAGATCCGAAGGGTTATGTAGTCCAAAATGGCCATGAAATGAAATTGAATGATCCTAATGAACCTGGATCAACTTGATGTAGACATGATGCCTAAGTTGAATAAGCACTCTCTAAACAACTTATCCATTTGTGAGGCACAGCCATCGCTCGTGTTATTTTGTCCAGCACGGAGTTTGTAGTTTTCCCCTTCTCCCAGTCCAAAGTATTTTTGAGGTGAGTTAGACAAGTCAACCCCTTAGCCCAACCTTGTTCCTAGCTTTCATCCTTCACTAGCAATTTGACCATGTCCAAGGGGTGAGTTTGTCATTTGAACTATTGTGCAAGTAATTTCATATAATAAAGGAATATGCTAACTTGATTAATGCCACTGAATGGATGTTATACTTTGAGCTAAGTTGTGAGAATGATTAGAGGAACATGTCTTAGTCTACTGATATGATTTTTTTTCCTTGGCTATATATGGACCTAGTCAAACCTAGTTTGACTATGGTCATTTCTTGGGATCCGTGATGATGTGGGCCACATATGCTTATAGATGATGATTGATGGACCCACATACAGTTGATGATGATGCCATATGATGGACATATGGTTCAAATGATGATTGATGTAGTTTAGCAAGTTTTATTATTACTTCAGATCATCAGATTATGCACTATCCATATATGGTGGACCCTACAGCTGGCCCATTAGGGCAACCCATGGTGTATGAGTACACATTCCTAGTGGATTTGGGTCTTCTGGATCCAATGAGACACTTATCTTTCAATTCCGGGCACTTCTGACAGTGATTGATGCATTTTTACACTTGTTGACCAGATTTGGGGCTGATTTCCCAGCCTGAGCAGCAGGGGCCAGGAGAGGCCAATTCACCTAGGGCACTGTATGAGTAAGGGGTGGTCCAGCCACTTGTTTTTACCATTTACCCCCCCTTTTGGAGAGCCTGGTGGGCTCAGTTGGACAGCGCAGATGCCCTAGGAGGCAATTTTGGCACTTTCACAGTTATCGAGGAAGTAAAAAAATGGGATAAAGTGGTCACTGAGGAATTCGATTTGGGCAATTGAGGCAAGGTTTTGGCACTTGGTTTTCACAGAGGTCTTCCAGGGTGATCCCACTATCCCCTAGCCAGTTTTCACCATGTGGGTAGGCCCACAACGATCACAGGAGGTCTTTTACTGCTTGTATATCACAGATTTTGAGGACAGATTTGGTTATTTATATTTATCTTCGACATATTTTATTATTTTATTCTGCCTTGGGGATGAGCTAGTAAGGATTGATGCCTCCTAGCCCTACCATGTGCTCCATATGTCATGTCCTAGTCATTATGAGGTGGATTTTGGTACTTTTACCCCCTCTAGTGGATGACGTCACCCTCCATGATTATTTTTAGACTATGACATCATCACTTTATGAGTGATCCATGTGTTATGTTATTATGGTTCATCTTAGCCATTGATTGTATGTTGAGATCTTTTAATCTCAACCACTCATTTGATGTAGTATTGTAAAGTGGTATAGGGTTTTGGTCTTTATTATCCTATATAAAGAGGAGACCCCCTATTGTATATCTCACCTTTGGAGCTCTGGAATATTGGAATAGAACACTTCTTGTGGAGCATATCTTCTATGTATCATTGTGGGTTTTGGTTCTACAACTATTTGTCTTGCAGGGAAGTCGAATTGGTGGAGAGGAGGGCGATTTCTTGAGGGTTATTGTTGGAGGGATCCACATATTCTCTCTTGGGTTGACCTTGTGACAAGGAGTATCATTATTGTATCTTCGTGACATAGTTGATGCTTTCTATTACATCTTTCTATCATTTTCATAATCATCTTACTTGACTTGTTTCCTTTGATCTTGTCTTGTAGGAGGAGGACAATTTGGCTTCTTGAGGAGGACGATTTGGATTGGAGAATCAAAATTGCACTCTTGAATATACACATAGGAGAATGCTATCAATTTGCAAGGTGGCCATAAGCAATTGAGGTAAGATCTACAAGGTATGTGTCTCTTTCCATCCATTCTCTCTTCATTGGTCACAAACCCTAATTAATCAAAACCCCAAATTTTGGTTTTTCTTAGATCTACATAGATCTAGCCTTACTTTTGAAAAGATCTTAAGAACCCACCTCTATAGCATCCACCCCTAGTTGGATCTATAGTTTGGTGGTGATTGGGTTAAAATTTACACACTTTTCAAGGCAATATAGCTCTCTAGAGGCAAATCGCACTTCCTTGGGAGAGGCTTGTTTGGTTAGATTTAGCATATGGGTAGGTGAGATCCCACTTGATTTGCAATCTACATACTTGATAACCTACCCCTAGACTCTTACTTTGGTGATTTCTACCTTGTGGGCATCATTCCACGTTTCAAGGGATTAAAACCCCATGTTGGACTACTTGGCACCTTAAAACTCAGATCTAGTAAGATCTAACCCTTGGATTGTCTTGATTTTCTAGATCCACATAGATCATTGCCTCAACTACTTGGATCTACAATTTGGTGACCATTGGACTTGTTTTGACACACCTTTCCCATCTTTTAGCCTCCTTGAGCAAGGTCGCACTTCCTTGGGTGATTGAGTTTGCCCACTTTGAGGACGTGGGTAGTTGAGATTTTGGTGCATTTGGAACGGGCATACCTTGAAACCTAGGTCTAGAGTATCATTTTGTGACGATCTGCCTTGAGGGTAGCATTCCCTATTTTAAGGGATTGTGGTCCACTTGGGTCATATCATGAAATCCTAGATCTAGTAAAATCCAACCATCATATCCCAATTAGCCCACTTGATTTGCATACTAGGTGTCCCGATCTACACTTTGACATATCTTTTGACTCCATTAACCCATCCAACAAGGCACTAGTCTTCCTTAGGCAAGTCGCACTCCTTGGGAATTGTGTCAAACCATAGATCCCATATGTGGGTATTCCTAGTTTCAACTTAGATCCATAGATCTACTCATTACATATCCTCTAGTACCAATTGCATCCCTTAATTTCACCTTGTGGGTCCCAATTGAACCATTCACATATCCCAAGAAAGTAGGTCCCACTTGTGTAATACATGGTACTAGATCTTGTCTTTTTAACTCATCATGTGGCCTAAATCATACATTGGTTGAAACATTAATCATCTCTCAAACCATCATCAACCATACTTTAACTTCTAGGTCCACTTAACCTTGCATCGGTTTCCGTAACTCATCATTTACTTACCCCTAGGAACCTTTGTTTGGGTCCAATCATCTTTGATTGGTAATAGGGTCTCCCCCTAGGTCTTGATTCATCTAGATCTAAAGTGAAGAGTGCCTCGGTTGACGTGACTCCCACCTTGCATTGGGAACCGTGGTATCTCTTGGGTCACCTCTTTAGTTGTCCATCTCCTCTACCGTCCCGGATGGGATACCACTAGGGGCAACTACAAGTTGTGTGATAACAGGACCGCTTCTATTATGTTCCTCCCTCTCGTCAAAACATTGATGAAAATCATCCTAAAAAGAAGAAGACACTTCAACACTATTTTTCTACACCTTGCCCCTCCTTTGGAAGTGTCAATCCCTCTCAATCTCAACCGACTCAAACTGAGCCCGCCTTAGATGAGCATTGGAAGAAGCAATGCAAAGAAGTTGCTTAGGAGTACATAGCTAGATGGTGGTATGATTCAAATATCCCCTTCAATGTTACCCACTCACCTTATTATCAACCCATGTGGGATTCCATTCTTGTTGTCGGTAAGGGCTTCAAAGGCCCTAATATGCATAACTTGAGGGGATCACTTTTGCACAAGGAAAGTATGTCCATAAATGAATACTTACAGGGTTTTAAGGTCATGGTCAGTACGGGATGTATCATCATGTCAAATGGAAGGAACCGTACTATACTCAATTTCCTTTTTCTCTTGCCCACAAGGAACCATGTTTTTGAAATCAGTTGATGCATCCGATAGGGTGAAAAATGCAAACTTGTTATTTCAGTTGTTGGATGAAGTTGTTATGGATGTGGGGGCAGCAAATGTTGTTCAAATCATCACAAATAATGCCTCTAACTATGTTATTGTTGGTAAGATGTTAGAGAGCAAACACAAAACCATATTTGGACCCATGTGCTGCACATTGCATAAACCTCATGCTTGAGGATATAGGCAAACAGGATTGGGTCAAGAACATTGTAGAGCATGCCAATGGCATTACAAAATACATCTACAACCACTCATGGGTCTTGAACCTAATGAGAAAAAACACTAGGAACAAGGTACTTATTAGGCCTACCATCACGAGATTTGCAACTCACTTCCTCACATTGCAATCTCTCATTTCCCAAGAACAAAACTTGCAAAAGATGTTTTCAAGTGATGAATGGACTTTCACCTAAGTGGGCCCATGGACAAGATGCAAAAGACACCAAAAAGAAATTTTTTGATAGTGCATTTTGGAAAAAAACAACAAAGGTTGTGAAAATTGTTGAGCCTCTTGTTAAGGTGTTGCGATTGGTGGATGTGGAAATATTGGCCATGGGTTATGTTATCACACAACTTGTAGTTGTCCCTAATGGTATCCCATCTGGGATGGTAGAGGAGATGGACAACTAAAGAGGTGACCCAAGAGATGCCACGGTTCCCAATGCAAGCTGGGAGTCACGACAACCGAGGCACTCTTCACTTTAGATCTAGACAAGGCAAGATCAAGGGGGAGAACCTATAGCCAATCGATAGAAGATTAGCCAAAACAATGGTTTCTAGGGGGATGTGAAAGTTGAGTTACGGAAACCAATGCAAGCTTAGGTGGACCCAAAGGTTTAAGTATATGGTTGAAGAGGCTTAAGGAGTGACAAATGCTTCAACCACTGTATGAGTTGGGTCACCTAGGGGAATCAAAAGATAGATCTAGTACCATGAAATACACAAGTGGGACCCACTTCCTTAAATTAGGGAAAATGGTCCAAGATGGGTCCACTTAGTCAAAATTAATGGGAGATGGTACTAAAGGGGCTCTATGACATGGATCTATGAGATTGACAGATTTGAGAGCACCCAAGTGTGGGATCTAGGAAAAGACACAATCCCCAAGGAGTGCGAATTGTCCCAAGGAAGACTAGTGCCTTAGATCAAGGGCCAAATGGAGTCGGATGTCCACCCAAATGTAGATCGAGGTAGTCAAGATGCAAAACAAGGTGGGTTTTGAAGATCAAAGGCATCCAATGGCTAGATCTTAATAGATCTGAGATTCAAATGCATCACTCAATGACCCAAGTGGGGCACAACCCTCAAAATGAGGAATGGGGCCCACAAGGCAAAAATCAAAGGAGTGAAGCACTAGGGGTAGGTTATCAAGTGAGAGGAGTGCAAATCAAGTGGGATCTCACCTACCCATGTGATGGAACTAGCTTAACTCACCTACCCAAGGAGGGCGACCTCACTCAAGGAAGGCTAAGTGCTTTGGGGGAAGGGTCAAATGAAGTCCAAATGCCACCAAACTATAGATCTGAATTGCCGTGGATACTATAGAGGTGGGTTCTTTTTATTATACCCAAAGCAAAGCTAGATCTTAGTAGATGTAAGAAAAAGTGAAAAATGAGGGTTTTTAGATCGAAGAGAATAGATGGATAAGATAGAAAAATTTCATACCTCTTGGAACATACCTGGAAGATGAAGATGGAAGAGGCTTGTAACGAGGATTACTTCCCACAAAGATCAAATACCAAACTTGGATGAGCCTTTCTTGCCAATATTTTGCCTCCTTCAACCAAATTGATTTCCCTATTCCTGTCAATCAAGGACACAAAGATCAATCAATCAATCAAGAATAGACAGAGATGCAAACAAAGAGATGATAAACATGAATTGTTGGTACAAAGACAAAACAACTCCCTGTCAACCAAAACGTCCTCTTGAAGCTTGAAGGGTAGGCCTCCCCACCAATTCGCACCTCTCCAAAACGTCTTCTTTGCCTGCAAAACAATGTTAGTTGAAGACAAAATCAAGATGGCCACCAATGTCTATCAGTGCAGAGGAAGAAGCATTTACAATCACCACAAGCATTCCAACTTCAAGATCCAAGATGCCCAGAAAGTATTTTTATTCCAATAGCCAAGAGCCAAAAATCTCTAGATGAATTTTACAATGAGGGGGTCTCCTCCTTATATAGGATAATAAAGACCAAAACCCTAGATCTCAAAACCACTTTATGAAATGAGTGGTTGAGATTAAAAGATCTCACAACATAATCAATGGCTAAGATGAGCCATAACATAATATCACATGGATCACTCAAAATAAGGGTGACGTCATAGCTGGAAGATACAAAGTGAGGGTGACGTCATCCTCTAGAGGGGGCAAAAGTACATGGGCCCACCTCAGATGACATGGACATGACTCATAAAGCTCATGGTGGGGCTAGGAGGCATCAATCCTTGCTAGCTCATCCCCATGGCACAATAATATAAAATAATATGTTCAAAATAATGCAAATGATCAAATCTGTCCTCAAAATTTGTGAGAGAAATGCAGTAAAAGGCCTCTTGTGGCCTCTGTGGACCCCACTGACTGATGAAAACTGGCTAGAAGATGGGGGGTTCACCATGGAAGACCTCTGTGAAGACCAAGTGCCAAAACCTTGCCTCAATTGCCCAAATCGAATTCCTCAATGACCCTTTTATTCCATTTTTAACCTGCCTCGATAACTGTGAAAATGCTAAAACTACCTCCTAGGGCACCTGTGCTGTCAAACTGAGCCCACCAGGCTCTCCAGAAGGGGGGTAAAATGGTAATATCAAGTGGTTGGACCACCCCCTCCTTATACGACGCCTTAGGTGAACTGGCCTCTCATGGCCCCTATTGGTCAGGCTGGGAAATCAGCCCCAAATCTGGTCAACAAGTGGAAAACTGCATCTATCACTGTCAGAAGTGCCCGGAACTGAATGATAAGTGTCTCATTGGATCCAGAAGACCCAAAACTACTAAGAATGTGTACTCATACAACATGGGTTGCCCTGATTGGCCAACTGTAGGGTCCACCATATATGGGCAGTGCATAATCTGATGATCTGAAATAATAATAAAACCTGCTGAACTGCATCAATCACCATTTGAATCATATGTCAATCATATAGTATCATCAACAAGAGTATGTGGGACCATCAATCATCATCAATAAGCATAAATGGCCCACATCATCACGGATCCCAAGAAATGACCATAGTTTGATTAGGTCAACATACAACCAAGGATAAATCATATCAATAGATTAAGACATGTTCCTCTAATCATACTCACAGCTTAACTTAAAGTATAACATTATTTAGTGGCATTAATCATGTTTGCATATTCCATTGTTATTTATAATTACCTGCACAATAGCTTAAATGACAAACTCACCCATTGGACGTGGTCTAACTGCTAGCTAAGGATGAAGGCTAGGAACAAGGCTGGGCAAAGGGGTGACTTGTCTAAACTCAACTGAAAGGCACTTTGGACTGGGAGAAGGGGAAGCTACACTCTGTGCCAGACAAATAACACGGGGAAGGGATGTGCCTCACAAATGGGTAAGTTGTTTAGAGAGTGCTTATTCAACTTAGGCATCATGTCTACATCAAGTTGATCCAAGTTCATTAGGATCATTCATTTCAATTTCATGGCCTTTTTGACCTACATAACCCTTCGGATCCCAAGTGCGCTAAAAAGCACAACTAATTGCAGCTTGCATCCAGGGCATGTTTATATATATACAAGGTCAGCAATCGTTTAGATATAGAGTTTAAGAACCATTACTTTTTTGGACCTTTCTTATACTCTTCGATGAATATTTTTAGCAGTTCATCGCTCTTGCCCTTTACTCACGTGTGTTCAAAAACACATTCTAGAGTTTATTGTTTCCATGGGCGAATTTACACAAGTTTCCATAAGTAGTACATGAGCTTTCAGTTTTAGCCAACAACATCTCAAGTGACTAGGGGGAGTTTGTGCCAGTGCCAAACATCGGGACAACCGACCAGAATGATTTAGGCCTAGAATCCAACTCACCAAAGGCAAGTTTTGTCACCAACTCAGAGCCGAGACACAAAACAAACATGGATACGATCCAACACAGAGGTAGCAAAAAGGGAAGTCCTCAATATCAGAAAGTCAAGCAAGACAAGCCAAGGGTAAAAGCCAAATAAGGAAGTTCATGGATGGATGGAGTCAAGTGAAAGTGATGCCTAAGCTAGCAGACAAATGATGTCAAGAAAGACCATATCTATGCAAGGTAGTGAACCAGTGAGTTTTGTTAAGAAACCTAAATGTGCAAGTAATACGTCCATTTTATAACATCATTAAGATAATTCATTTTCATTTTACAAAGTTTGCCACCTCATGAATCATATACCAAGCTAATGCTGTGAACATGACTAAAACAACAAGATAATAATCCATAATCAATGATTAGAAATCCATAGGTCATACAACATCATCATAAGAATAATCATCATAAACCATCTGAAACACTGCTGCAATAACATCTCTAGGCACTGAACTGAAACTGTATGGAATGAAGGGTCACATCGGTCATCAAATCTGAACTCTCAAGGCTCAGCCTTGACACAAGGTATAACATAAGTCTAATAAAATACACTGCTCTAATCATGAGTGATCTCAAAATATAAACTCATCATAGCCAAGCTCTGAATAATCCAAGCTTTGAAGTGTGCAGATATCTGCTAAGCAAGAATAGTAGCCCTGCTACTATGGTGTGATAACATCTAGCTCCAGCTGGGACAAGTGCTCTAAGGGAGAGAGCGCTTGAGAACCTCAAAATCTCTGATCTCGAACTGCTCTGCTTCAATCTTCAATCCAGCATTGCATCATCCTTGCTTTTAGCTTTTATTTTGCACCTGTATCTGCGCTCACAAACACTGGAATACCTCATGGAGCATGTATGGGAGATATATAAAATAAAACTGAAAATGAAATCTATTCTAAGACAGAAACTGAAATGCATGAAAGAAATTCTAATCTAACAAGGCATGTAAATATTGTTCATCATTCATTTTTTATTACTGTGCAGGAGGAAACGAAGACTTTTTCAGGAAGGCACACTCAACTCAACTCAACTTGCACAGGAAGCCCAAAAGAAAGATCAAGAAAACTAACCACTCTTCAATGCATGCAGGAGGTGAGACAAGCTTAGGAAGGAGCAAGGCTCAACTCAATTAGAAACTCAGCAAAGGACAAAATCAAGCAGATAACTCAAGAAGAAAAGAAAGATGGCAATACTCAGCACACAGAAAAAGAAAAAGGCACACAAATCCTACTACTCAGGTGAGCTTATTTAGAAGACTACTTACTCTAAACAGGCAAGGCAAGGCAAGGCAAGGAAACTCAGGGATGATTATCCCTTAACTCCCTCTGGTTGATAGGCAGTAAGATACGTTGGCCAGTCCCCGTAGTGAGGAAACACCAATTGTCAATGCACCGCTCAACAATGAGTGGTCCAACCCAAAAGTCACCAGATCCCCTGGATCGCATGTAAAATAAATCATTGGGCATAACGACCCTATCACCAATTTCAAACCTTCGATGATTTACAGATTGAGGGATGACTTCAACAACATGACCGGGAATAGGTTGGATGTCAGAATTGCATCGAGGTTGAGGCGTAACTATGCTCGAATTCCTATCAGGAGGAATTGCATTAAACCTGGGAGATCCACCGTCTAAAGGTATGGCTACCCTACCAATCAGGACTTCTCGAACTACTCTCCTAGGAGGACTCTCTACTCTTGGTTCTTCAACTTGTGGGTGAATGATGTACTTTGGAGTTTCCCCCATAGTCCAAAAGTCTCTATCAACATCCTCATCTTCTTTCGCATGGACTGGAGGTGGTAGGAGGTGGTAGGTCTTGGTTTTCAACACTTCTGCTACTACCTTCTCCAGATGGGACAGGAATAGTCATACTCTCTAAAGCTGCCAGATGATCAGAGGGAAAGGACAAATGACTAGGAACCGAGCTAGGAACATTCTGAGTTCCCGTGTCTAAGGATGTTGGTGAAGAAGTAGGAGTGTGAAATGAATCTATGGAGTTCATACTTTCTTCACCAATAGGTAACTCACGGGGAAAAAAGAAACTACGGATGCTAGGATAAGATGAAGACAAACTTGACCCAGTAGGCTCTTCCTAAAAAATAGCTAGATTATTCAAAGAAAAGTCCTCCCCAGGGGCATCATGGATTAAGGCATGCTCTTTCCAACTCATGGAGTTGTCATTCACTTGCCTCAAAACCCCATCTTCCAAGGACAAATGGGACAAATGATCAAGAACATCAGAAAAGTGATAATCAATTGGTTCTTCATCATTCCCCTCAGGAGGGGGAGGATGTGTTCCTTCAATGTTATTTGCCCAAGGAGTGATGTGAGGTAAGCCTTGTCTTCCCCTTTCTGTGTTGAGGTCAACCAGGAAAAACCACTCATGGACTGTTCTAGGTATATACTCACCCCTTCTAATTCGATCAAAGTTGAACTCAGAAGTATTTAGTTGAGTGGTGGGCTCAGGTTGTTCAATGTGTGGCTCCACATCACTAGGCTGGTTCAAAGCCCTAAGTTCTTCCGACACTTCACCTCGAAGTGACTCAAGGTTTATTTCTCTAACAGCAATAGCCCTTTCCCTCTCTTCCTCAGAAGAACTACCATCTCCAAATGATCTCCAAATGTTTTCTTTCTGGACTAGAATCCTCATTGTGGCCACCCATGACCATGAAGATACCCTCAAGTAATAATTCACCCTCACCAAACGTGTTCCTTACACCATCCTCATAACTCTCAAGATGACCATCATAAAATGGCTCTTGATATACCCTAACCAATGACCCATCAGAGTTGGGGATAGTAGCATATGATAAATCCATCTGAAGATGTCCCCCTAGCCCAGCAGACCACTTCCTACAAAGGAGCATTCCATAGGCTGGAGGGAGATCTATGACTACTATGTCCATTAGCATGGATATGTCGGGGCATGAAAACAGGTCAGCTCTCAAGTTTTTAATGAAGCCAAAGACTTGAACTGGTCTAGAGTCAATCCCACAAATGTTCCCATAGGGCCTAGTTATTTTTAATCCCATAGCTTCCATGACTTGTAAAGGCATCGCATTCATGGAGGCACCAAAATCCAACATGCAGTTGTGAAGAAGGGTATCACCAATGCGAAGTGTAAGATAAAAAGGTTGGTGACCACCATTCTTTCTCTCATATAAGGCAGTTTGGATGTTAATGGGAGGATCCTCCTCTTCTTCAACCATAGCACTAGGTGTTGAGTTTTGAAAAGAAGGACCTTCACCACTACTTGTGGCAGTCTCAGGGATACTCTCGAAAAACTCTACCACTTGCTCTTTTATTGATGGGATTTTCATTAACTCAGTGAGTGGGATGTTGTGCATAACCTTGTCCAATTCTCTTTCAATGTTGATATCCAAGTCATACTCAGGAAGAGGAATTGGTTCACTCACTAGACTAGGTAGCTCACTATTTTTCTTTTCACTGAAAGGTGTAGGCTTTTGGCCATCCTTTCTTCGTTGATAGGTTCTAAGAGGAGCTTGATTACTGCTACTGGCTTGTTCAGTGGCATAGATGGGAAAACTAAGACTAGGTTGTTCTATGGACTCTTCCTCATGATCAATCAAAATTCTTCCAAAGTCCTTGTCAAATTCTAAGTTGTCAACCCAGTTAATGTTCTTTGGAGAATCAGGAGCATCATCACCATGGGTGGGATACTCAAGACTATCCAACCTTTGCTCTTCAGACCAGTTTATGATAGGAGGTTCAGGTGAAGTTTGGCTCACAGGGTTTCTTCTATCACATTCATTAGGTTTCTTTTGTTGGTTCCAATAAGGCTTAGGGCCATAGGGATGCCTATACCTTTCCACCTCTTTGCTCTTAGCTAGATCCCTAGTCAGGAGAGTTAGATTCTTCATCATTTCATGCATGCTCTCCATCATCTCATTGGGATCTTTACTAGGCTCTTTCCCCTTCTTAAACTTAGGCTCAGATCTAGAAGAAGAGGCACTGATTAGGTCAAACAAAATTTTACTTCCCCATGGAAGCAGCATTTGCTTCAGCCTTTCTAGCATTGTCTTGTGCCACTTTTAAGTCACTAGGGTCTTTATCCTTTAAATGGTATCCAAGGTAACCCTCATAAGCATTGAGGTAATGAATTAAGATAGCTTGATCAGGAGGCCTTATGCAACTAGGAATGTTGGCCACAATCTTGTCAAAGCGAAGGTTAAACTCATGGACAGACTCGTTTTCTTTCTTCTTGATTTCAAAAATTTGGTTCAAAAGAAAACGTCCATCTAACTTGACAGACCACTCATGCTTGAGTTTCTCGATGAATACATCGTATCCATTGATTGATGATGCAGGCAAATGGTCAAACCACTTGCGAGCATCACCCTCCAAGGATGCAAAGAGACCCCTCATAAACACATCTTCTTCAACCCCATAAGCTTCAATGTGAGCCCAGACATTTTCTATGTGGTCCTCAATGGAGGTCGCACAGTTCCCATTGAACTTTGGGATCTTTTCAAAGTACTTGTCTAGCATATCATGGGGGGCACCCACGACCTGGGAAAAGCCTAAGGGAGAGGTCCTAGCCTTGTTTCCAAAAGCACGAGCGACGGGAGGGTTGTTTTGATTATTGTTTCCAGAATTAGTTTGAGTTCCAGCCATTGGATTGACCGGAGTTACGTTAGGATTAGGATTAGGAGATGAAGGAGGAACCGAATTGAACAAAGGAGATCCCAAGATACGGTTTGGAGAATCTGAGTTAACAAGTTTCCAAAAGAAGTTAGATAATTGGACTTTAGGATCTCTTTTGTAATGAGTGAGTGGGGTTCCTTCCAATTGATTTGGACTTGATTTACTTCTGGTGTTGTAAGGATGACTATGAGCTCGCTCCTCAGCGGAGTCACGATTAGGCGTCGCCAGGTAGACTTTTAAACTCTTCTACCAAGATTTATGTCGTTTAAAGTGCAGGGAGAGAGTGAGACAAATAGATGGATATGCTTTTAATTAAGGATTGAAATGATAACCATCTAGATTAATTCGGATGCGATAAGATATGAGTTATGCATGGATAATCGCAGACACCTAAGGTAAGCCTCTACCTTCCCCGGCAACGACGCCAAAAATGTTATCACACAACTTGTAGTTGTCCCTAATGGTATCCCATCCAGGATGGTAGAGGAGATGGACAACTAAAGAGGTGACCCAAGAGATGCCACGGTTCCCAATGCAAGCTGGGAGTCACGAATTAGAATTGTGGTTCATTGGGATAAATCCTTTATGCTATTTTTCCAATTCACTAGCAAACTATCTTGATACTTTAATCCTTGCACCCATTGCTTATACAATTCCATAAGTGGTTTAAAGTTTTCACTTCAATTGCTAGCTATTCAGCACTACTTGTAACAGCAATCTTAACTAGATCACTAATATTTAATGGGATATATTTTTCAATGGTTGTTGATCTAGTATTTGGCAACAAGTTCATCATTTCTTCATTTGGCAAAGCACTTAAGATTTTGGGATTGCTCAATTTACTCACTTTATTTCAATTGCAAAAAACCTAACTGATTCATGGATGTTGTTTTGAGTTATTTCTTTTAGCATTTCAGTCTTCAACTCATTTATCTTCCATAATCTTTCCTTAATCCTAAGTCATTTGCCAAACCTCTTGACACTTAATTGCTATAGGGATTCACCCCTTGTGACTTCTGAAGTCACTAAAGTTAAGGGAAGTATTTGCTAAGGTGAGAGTGGCATTACTTCCATAGTTGCACATAGCTACACCACCCTAGTGAGGACCTTGCACTTTAGGGGTGCTAGTTTTTGTGGCAACAGTACCAATGGAATTTTAGCCACAATGCCAATTATGCAGTCACCACATTTGTGAATTTCATGAATATGGTTCAAAATTCACCGAATTTGAAGCCTGCATGGATGAACATGCAGGGTAAAATTGTAGGAATCAATCCTAATTAGATGGCCCATGACCTATGAAATGAAAGAGCCAGAAATAGGGTCGACAAGTACCTACACCAATAGGATGGATTCAACATGAATTCGAGGCCCTAAGGAAAGTGACTCAATGTGAATTCAATGAAATTTTTAATTCTCAAAGCCAATGGGAATTGTCAAAGCCACTAGAAATCAAAGCCGATGGGAATTTTAGAGCCAACGGGAATTCTTGGAGTCATCCGGAAATTTTCAAAGCTAAAAAGGAAATCTCTGAGTCGATGAGAAATTGTCAGAGCCAACGAGGAATCCATGGTAAGTAGTGCATAAATTCATAATTATGAATTTTGGAAATTTTCAAAGCCGGTGAGGAATCCATTCTAGGCAGTACATAATTATGAATTCATGAAATTTTCAAAGACAACAAGGAATTCTCAGAGCTGACAAGGATAATAAAACCTCTCAACGAGGAGTCTTCAGATAGACAGGAAATACTGTACCTTCATTCCGTAGGATTTGACAGGAAGGGGTATGTTTTAATTTTCAGCCCCAAACTAAGGGATATCTTTCTTTTAGAGACGACAAGCATGCTGAGGTTTTTGCTTACTCAGATCTGGTCTCAGTTCTAGTAGCTCTGAGGAAGAAGCTGTAACTTATTTTTGCTCCTTGTACATAATTCCACTCTTTGTACATATTTTATGTTTATATAAGGCATATTTTCTCAACAACAAAAAAAGTATGAATTACTTTATAGCTACTATGATGATCTTGTATAATCATTCGTCTAAATCCAGGTACATAACACAGCATACATGATATAGCTAACATTTGGCTGAATTATCCATGTTCAGTTATCATCCATGGCATTGTTCACATAATTTCTGTGTTGTCTAAAACGTTATTCGCATTATCAATAAACATGTCATTTTTATCACTAAAATATTATTCATGATTTCCACACTCCATTAATGTACATATAATGACTAATATTATGACCTCTGATTTGAAATGATGATCATGGAGGAAACTTGAAGATAACAACAGATTTAATTGTAACTTGACCAAAAATTAAATGTAGTTATTAGTGACTACTACTAGTTAGATATGTCAAATATAAATAAGAACAGAGACAAAAAGCAAACGCACATGCACAATTCATTTATATATGACACCACTACCCACTACAAAATAGGTAAGAAGAAACTCGACTAAGAGAACCTATTCAATTGCAAGTGAGTTTCAATACCACTGGGCATCATACAAAAGGAAAAATGATCTCAATAACCTTAGTGGCGAAGGACAACTGGCAAACAATTGACAATGCAAAACCTTTGAAGTACATCAAACGAACGGAGATTCAAAGATACGAGCAAATCTTTAACGGCCATTTGTCATTCAATGCTTTTGTGTAGATTGGTCCATCCATGTCAAGATTAGAAATGCATATTTGAATTGAAAGAGAAAGATACAAACTTAAACAAAGAAGAAAAAACAAGTGAAGCATACCTGAAAAACAAATGATAACTCATCCACAGGACACATGATGGTGACTGCAGAAACTGTACAGCTGACAGCTGCCAACAAAGCTTCTTCCATAGCTGTGAGAGAAGTGCATTGATCCCTGTAAAAGAAATGTTAAATAATAACCTACAAAAATTTAACCACCATTGATAAAACCAGAAACTAAATTTGAAATCAATTTCCGTATGAATCCAGAAAATATTCCAACCAGTAGAAAACAAAATGATCAAGTCAAATCTGGTATTGCTAGAGATATATAACAGTGGTTGAAAGCTAAACCTTGTCAAAAAATCAACACAACACGTGAGAAAAAATAATCTCTAGACTCTAGAGAGTAGCTTAAAAATTGATACAAGCACATAACTATTCCACATAAAGCTAAATATCAGTGAAAACAATGATCTCAAAAGAAACTAAACAGCACACACATCCCATTGTACATTGTCTATCATACGTTGTATAAAAGTTTAAGTTATGATTGAATATTACAACATATTTCCTTCAATTCCTTCATGCACTTGAGACATGGTGCCCATATCTCATAGGGAGGCATTTCCAAATCAAGACTGACCATCGTAGTTTAAAATATTTCTTTGAATAAAGGTTGTCATCACCATAGCAGCATAAGTGGGTTACTAAGATGATAGGGTATGATTATGAGATTATATATAAGAAGGTTAGAGAAAATGTGGTGGCTGATGCGTTGTCTAGGCAACTTGAGGAGGGATCCCTATTTGCATTATCCTTACCGGTTCCAAGTGGGATCAAGGAAGCTCGTCAAGAATGGATGATGAATGACGCCATAGTTCAACTCATCCAAAGGCTTCAAGAAGACCAGAACCCTCCTAAAGGCTACACATGGCACCAAGATACATTGAGGTGTGAAGAGTGTTATCCACTATGTTGCACTTAGGTAGATTTCTAGTGAGCCGCCGAAGTTGTGAACAATTCAATTGTTCATTATCAATGCTCAGAAGTTCAAAAGTCTCCTCAGGGCCAATTTTGGCCCCTTTTTGTAAAAGTTGCATGTCCATGCCCCACAGGGAATTGTAATAAGTTGGTCTAGCATGGTCTTTTTTGTAAGAGACTTGACTTGCCTTAGGCTTATCTATCAATGTGGTACTCTAGAGTGTTTTTTCCTTAGTTATTATGTGTTGCTTTTCAGCGATGCTTAATTTCTGAGTTTTTCACTCACACCTCCAAAGCTAGAGTATCCACCTTGGTGGCTAAACCTTGGAATGTTATTAAAGTCTAAGTATCTATGTATTTTAACATGTTAGTCATCAATAGTTGAGTCACATGGACATGTACTAGGTCCCCCTAGGATTTATTTTTGTTTTCGAACTTAAAAAAAATTCCCGCAAATGGGGCTTTTTTTATGTTTTAATTAAAAAAGTCAAAAATCTCATTAAAAAGTGGTTAGGAGGTGAAATTCACCATGGGGGTGCTCGTTTTCTAACCCGGAGCACCCATATTACCCCTAAACCCACTTTCCTAAGTATTTGAGTGATTATTAATCACTTAAATAAAAATTCCTAAATCATGAAAGAGAATTAAAAAAATAAAGATATGAGAGAAAATCAAATTCCTAAATCTAAGGAATTTGGTCCCAGTAAAGATCTAGTTCAACTGGAAATCAACATCAAAGGTCTGTGATTGCAATCAAATATCAGTGAGGGCGAATTGAGCTTCACTTGGTGATGCGCCCTCCGTCATGAGGAGGGCGAATTTGCCTATTTGGCACATTTTGTGTGGATGGGTGCGTTTTCCAAGAGAGGGGGTGCCCCTCTTGTTGAGGTGGCGCCCACCTCATCCAATCAACCTTTAATCAAGGCTCAGATCAAGGCATGATCAAGTCCTAAATCCTCTATTGCGCCCTCATGGCCCTAATGCGCGCCCCTCCTTCTCTTAAACTATATATAAGCAAGGCAATGCTCCATTGTTTTGGATTGAAAAGCATTGAACCTCTGCTCTTGTAACTCTTGTATTTTTGTTGAAGTAATATCATTGAAAGGCTTTGGAGATCTACATGCTTGCAATTTGTCCATTCTTGATGCATGTATTTCTTGGTTGAGGTAATATCTAGTGTAATTTCTTTTTCCTCTTGCATCTAACTCTGGATTGATCTAGCTTAGAAGGCCTTTGAGCCCATACGAGTAAGCATTCACAGTCTTCGATTTGTTTACTTGTATTTGGTTAGTTAGAGATTTGGAAGCAGCATGTGTATTCAGTCGTAAAAATGCCCTTCTTGTCTTTTCTAATTGATATACCAGATTTAATCACCTTTCGTGTAAGTGTTTCTTGAGATTGTGCAGGATAGGAAGTTGAACAAGGAGGTTGAGCTAAGTTGCATCTTCTTCCAACTTCAGTGCTTTGTTTCACCATTCTTGTTAACATTTGTTGTGTTGTAGGCATTCTTGATTCTCCAACCCCTCAAGCTGAGGCTTGGTTTTGTTTCTTTCCATCCATTTAAAACAATCAACCCTTTCTTCTTTCCTTTTGTTTCTAAAGCAAGTATATTAGATCTTAAGGTTTATATTAAATCTCTTGCTTCATAGATAGATCTAGAAAAGTTCAAAGTTCTACCATAGATCTAGATTTGTCTCAATCTTAGTACTTGTTGTAGTAGATTTTTATCGAATATTTTCAAAGTAAAAAGTTCTATTTTTTCTATTTAATTTTTATGTACTAATCTATTAATCTTGTGAATGTAGTTTGCTGGTTTTTTAGATCTCACGGAAGAAAAGGCAGAGATTTTGGCCAAATCTCTGCAAATCTAGCCATTATGGGCTCTGAAGACTACCTAGTTCTCAATCTTCTTTTTTCTTGTAAATCATTGTAAGCCTCCCTGATCTAGATCTATAAGGATCAAAGGAATTTTACTTTTTTTCACTTTGTAAATTATATTAAAGAAGCAAGTGGGCTACACAACACCCACACCCTCCTTCCCCCATCCGTGGGAAGCCTGTATCTACCTCATATGTTTGTTTTGTTGCTTTAGTTAGTTTGCTTGTTAGATTAGATTATTTTTCATTTTGATAAGTAGATCTAGTTGCTTTCATTTCTTTCCCATTTTATTTTTTGCAAAATAAATACTTACCCACTGTGCTCTCCCAAAGTACCGAAAGGGAAAAGAGACTCACAGTGTAGTAATTAGAAAACTTTGTTTATTCTCGCAATTTGTTATTTCACAATTTTGAACAAACAATTTCATAATTTATTATTTTAATCGCACTAAAATCGGCAATGGATTTCCTGAAGTACTACGTTGTGCAAGGGCTTGCCCGATACAACAGCGTGTCGAAAAGAGATTCGTGTCGCTAACAATCTACTTACAATCATGAATTGGAACAAACCTGTTAGCATTAACCGCGTATGCTCTTTCCCCTTGCAGGCTTGCCTAAGCGCTAGGAAATCAGAAATGGATTATTTGCATTTTTTAAAGTTCAACATTTAATAAAGCAACTCACACTAATAAAATGAACTCCCTCCAAACCGATGAAAATCCAGCGTCACGAAAACTTGACTTGTGTCAGGAAATTCTTCAAAGGAAGCAGGAACCACTAAAAAGTGACCTCGAGGCCCCATCAAGCTACACCTGCGTTTAATGTAGTGTTGGACATCCCCCTGAGACTCCATCTAGCCCACATGTTCTCGTGAGGAACCACTCTTGTTAAAATCTGAACACACTCCTCGTACCCCACAGTATATTTGGAGTTCCCTTTCCCCCATTAATCAATTCATAATAATAATCTAATACTAACCAAGAACAAATTGCAAAACAATCTTTACTACAACAGCATTCTCGTTGACTCCATTATTGGCACTGATATACAATCTGCATGCTTTCATATTTTATTCTTTACAAGTGAATCTGCGTATCAAGGGAGATTTTTTATTGATTATATGTTGTTGACTTAACTTATTTGCAATATCTTCTGTCAGCAGGTAATCCTAAAAACTTACTCCACCATAACATCTAAGACTTAAAGCCTTAGCAACCTCTCTTAGGGCCTACCCCCCTTGGCTTCGTTAGGAGTTTGCCTAAACAGAGGAGTCAAGATCAGGTGACGGCACTTGACTCGAGACTTGCCCCCAAGGACACACCGAGTGGCTTGAAGATTTCTGCCACGTTCCCCCCAGGTGTGCTTTCGGTGGCAACAAAGAGCACATTTTTCTAGTAAAGAACCATGCCTTAAAACAACAAATCTTAGAAGACTTACATTTATCACCCATAGCAGTGTTACCCCCATATTGTCATGGACATCCACACATGATCTTCATCACGCTTTAAGGGGGTGACATATCCATGATCAAGTTGTTGGTTCGTGATTCCTGGGCCATCCTCAGTGACAAATTTGGAAGTGCTCAGAACTCATGCCAAAGGTCAGATCTACAAGATACAAGTGCCCTTCCAGTACGGAAATTTTTGCCAGAAGGCACTAGACAGTAATAAACGAGAAGTGACAGCGAGTATGATGAAGCATTTTTCAAACATGGGGAAGCAAACACTTTAATGTCATCACATTCTGCACTATTGAAAGCCAGAGCACCATTTTGCAGCAATGGTGGCACTTTGATTTTGCAGCTGTTAGAGGTAGAAATTAATGTGAAAGCGGAATTGAAGATGTGGAGACTCGACTGCAGTCTATTGAAGATGAGAGAAATGCTTTGTCACAATAAGTTGTGTGTTTAAGGAGTTATCAACTGAAAAGGAACGGTTGTTTCTTACATCTAATGTTCCAGGGCATACTCGAAGCTAGTATTGGTTCTCAAGAAATGGAGTGATAATATACAACATCGGTGAAAACCGGTTTTTGAAGTCATCACCAGGACTGAAACACAAAGGACAAAATTTTGTTGATAAAATAGACTCAATCTTGGCAGGCCACTGCATAATGAAGATTCGAGCCAAATGATTTTTAACAATAAAAAGAGGGCCATCGTGAACTTTGAAATCAAGACAAAGGTTGTCGTACAAGTATGACTGCTATGTTTCCTTCAATAACGCGACCCAATACTACAGCATTTTTTTTTACTTAGCGAGGGTCGTATTGATACCTAGTCTTCATTTTGCGAAAGTTCAAAAGATGATATTATAGCCAAAAGAAAAAATTGGAGTGGCCTTGGCATCTCTTGTGACCCAGTAGATACAGTATACTCCTCTCATATGGCGGCCTACTATTTGTGGCACTGCAGCAAAACTTCAATGTTTCTCTGTCAACGTATTCATAAGCAGTTCTCATTCATCACAATACAGAAATCCGAGCCCTAGAACGAATTCCTGGCAACTCAATGTGTCTCGATTTAATGGTGGAAGTAGTGCCCAGTCCGTAAAAATTTGTCTTTTATACAACGCTTCTCAAACATCCATTTTTCACGTGGTTGGCTCGCATTTGCTGCCAGCCGATTCGCATATGAATAGCCCTTTCCAGTTTACCCGCCGCTTCACTCATCAAAGACATGTGTCCATTGGCAGTCGTTTTTCATCTGAGCTCGACTTGGACAAGTCTTCAAGTTTTAAACAATCGGTTGAATGATGCGGATGCCAATGTTGGGGATTCAGCGAATTAATCAATCGACGAGTTTTCAAATCGGATGGCCGTGGCTGTAGGAGATTCTTTTGACTCGGTCTTTGTCTTTGAAGAAGAAGCTTGGAGCCGTTTGGAACAGTTAGCTCCATTTAAGATTTGTAGTTGGCATCCGTAAGTCTGACTGGGCGTATATGCCGCGTTTTTGCACTCCATTAACAGCCGATTGATGATTTTGATGAGGGAAACACAAACCTTGAACCATAATCCGGAGCAATCTTCGCGTGCAATACCAAAGTCGCCAAGGCACACCACTAAATATTGTGATATGGACAGGATCAAGGACACGGAGCTCGGCGTTTAGCATTATGATCAGCATACAGCTGAGCTTGCAAAATGATCGGGATATCCCTTTCAGAGCGTGAAATTTGGACCTGTATTCACACTAACAATCAATTCGCGAAATAACATACCTCAACACTTTTCTCCACGCGTCAGTTAAATGAATTTTTTCTGGAATCGACACAGTGTTTCCACGCATCATGCCGGCGTAACTGGGGCAGCGTGAAGGGTTGAAATCGTGGCTAGTCTTTTGGGGCCAAACCCAAAACTAATCTGAAGACGCAGTTGGCATATTTTTAATTGGTAACAGTGGCAGCCGATTTCAGTCTTCAATAAGACATCCACCTAGGTGTTTAGATTTGGCGTTTACACTTGGCTAAACAGGGGGTTCTTTCTTAAAAAAAGTAATAAACACTTAGTGTATTCGTTGGAGAGGAGAGAAAGGTGGATCTTACCCACTTTTTGTCATTTTTTTTATTATTTTAGTCTAGAGGAGCCTTTTTGGCCTATAAAGAGGAGATCCTCTTTCATTGAAATGATGGAAAAACTGTGGAGTTTTCTTCTCCTTGATCTTAATGAAAAATATCATGGGATTCTTTGGATAAATTGAGCGTTTTTTGTGGCAGCACTTGTGAGTGTTTTATAAGTGTGAATGCTTTTCAGATTCTGCTTTTTCTTGTCTTCATGTAAGAGGCCATAGAAGGGTGACAATCCACCACATTGGGAGGTGAAGAACTCTTAGCAGCTGCCTTCTTCTTCCCTTTGGCGAAGAACTCTTGGCATCTACTTTCTTCTTCCCTTTGTGAGCATGCAAATTCAAGTATTGGTCTTTGCATTCAAGTTGATTATGCAATATTGATGTTTGGTTTACATACCACACCTCCCGCACTTAGAGAGGAAGAAGTACTCTTTCTGATCTGTCAAACACTAGACTGAGCCCTTTGATCTCTTTTTTTACTCCATTTGCCCCTCTGATATACTGGCACTAGCCTTTCCTCGAGGACTGATCCTCCCAACTTTCCCATCACCTATTAAAAACTCACTTTTCTGTTACATTTGTTTCTCTAAGGCAGCCTCTTCATTTCACCTTGCCCTCCGTTGCACCTGCCTTAGCGATCCTACCTTAGGGATACCCCCCTTGAGTTGGAGAAGAGCCAACCTGAAGTGAAGAGGAGAGGAGTGTGGTGACATTGGCCTCTCTCCTGAGAGTTGTCATCCAGTTGGTGTGTTGCATTTTGGGCTTCAACACACGCATGCCTGTTTTGAGAGACAACAAGCAAATCAATCGGGCTTTCATAAAACCTATGAAAGGATTAAGCACTCATTCTTTTGGGAAGGCATGAAAACATACATCTAAAGTTTTGTAGCAGTCTGCGACACTTGCCAGAGACACAAGGGTGAAACGATTAAGTTACCAATGGCATTGCAACCACTTCCAATCCCCACCCATATATGGACTAATATCTTTATGGATTTTATAGTGGAGCTTCCTAGAGCTAGTAATAAAACAGTCTGTTGCTACCTAATACACACCTCGAGTAATGTGGCAGAAAACTTCAAGCCACTAGGTGCGTCCTTGGGGGAAAGTCATGATTCAAGTACTATCACTTAACACTTGACTCCCCCATCTAGGCCAACTCTTAGCAAAGCCAAGGGGGGTGGTCCCTAATAAAAGAAGTTAAAGCTGACTATGCTAGCTACAGAATATTAAAACTAGGAGTTAAATGATTTAAACACAAGAACAATACAACACACTTATTCTAGCAGCATACCAGAATCAATACTTGAAATAAAATACTGAATCAAAAACAGACCAGTGTCGAAAGATAAATGAAATGCTAAAAGGGAAATGTTTTCAATGTGCTCTTGGTATGTTTTATTGTTATTATTGGCGAGTTACTTAAAGTGTGGGTTAATTCTTGGTTTTCCCCACTTAGCCTCTTATCCTCACTAGTAAGTGCAGAGCAACAGTACCAAGTGTCCAACAAGGGGAGACTTAAAGTCTGCTTCGGACACCCCTCTAACTTCATAGTAAGTTCAATGCAACCGCTTACTATGACAATAAAAATTTGAGTGGATTGCCTTATTAACTAGCCACTCTAATCCCTTTCTGATTGTTGACCGCCGACTCAGGCAAGCCAACAGTGTTTACAAGAGTATACGGGGATCGAGTCAATGTTCGTTACTTTTGCGAAAAAATGAGAAAAATGAAAGTAAACTAATCTAGTGCAATATATGTAAGATGTGATTTAATATGTTTCAGGAAACTAATCTACTAGTTAGCAAATCTAATCAAAGAAAAAACGAGAAAATGAAAAAGAACACCACGAAAAGAGGTGACACAGATCCCCCGGGGTGGATGGGGTGTGGGCGTTGGGTAGCCCACGTGCTTTTCTTTTATTATGATTCTTTTACAATCTTATGGAGGATTCATGTGGTCCTTTAGAAATCAGGACCACAAAAGGCTTACAAGTTTATAAAATGATTTAGGATTAAAGCAGGGTGCTCTCGGGGTCTTAGATAGTACAAATCCTTGAAAATTAGCCAGCACTTCCTCTTACCTGTTCTTTAAAAGACAAAAACCATCAAACAAATGATTGTAAAAGATGCCCAAAAAAACTTTGGCAGTGTCTTTGGAAAATGTTAGTAAAATCTCGCAAGTGTTTTTGAGTAACCTTTTTCCTTTACCCCCTGCCTCCTTTTAATTGCTTGATGACTAATTAGGGTTTCCAAATCCCTAATTTGAGTGCATGCAAAAATAACATTCCGCATTAAAAAATAACATTCCACATTAAAAAATCCCGCATGCAAAACTTGCATGCACAAGGCAAAAGTCTCTGGAACCTCTGCATTCTTCTACCACTGAAGCTATGCTGACTAGTAGAGTGTTTCTCACACCCTACATCCATGCCTACTCAGTTAATGTCCCTCCATGCAAGGCATGAGTGCATGAAGGACATCCCAAGATACAAATCTCAAAACTCCCTCTTAGCGTGGGAAGTCCTTCTAGCACCTAGATCTACCACCCTCTCTGCTGCTGCAACTGCTCCCTCTGAACTGGCTGCATCTGCTGCACTCTGATCGGATAATCCGTGAACCTCCTCCATCAATATCCCCTCTAGAGAAACTTCATGCTCTCCTACTGTCACTGACACTGATCCATGTTCCAGACTCCCTTTGGAACTCTACTCCAAACTCCCTCTGAAGCTATCCACAGGCTGATCCACCATCCTATGCCTGACCCTCTTGCTCCAAGATGTCTCATCTCGCTCTTGAGCCTCTATCTGAGTCAAGTCGTGCCAACTAACCCTCTTGCTAGAACTAGAAGAAGTAGCCTCTCCTTGACTCCCCAGAACTGAGGATGCTCCCTCGGTTTTCCAAACTACGGATTGATTTCTCGATGTCACTTCAATCCCGGAAGCCTCTTGTTGAAACTTGTAATGAGAAAGGTCCTTTTCCATGTTTTTGTGTTTACCATGGTGGGGACATAATTTGTCTTTCCTAGGAAATGTACTTTTTGAAATATAAAAAGTGACTTTATGTTTTAAAAGTGAAATGACTTTATTAAATGTATTTGTGCATTAAATGATTAAAAAGGACATTTAATGTGCATTAAATGTAAACCCTTAGATCAAAAGTGATATTAGCCATTCAAAAGTTAGTTTGAGTTAGTTAGGGTTTTAAGGAGGATAAAGTCATCTATATAATGCACCTAGGGAAGAGAGCCAAAACACAAGACTCAAGAGAGATCAATTTTTTATTGAGAGAAAGAGCATTTGCTTCACAAACTAAAGTGCACATTTCTCAAGTTGGCCAAAGAAGTCTGTACAGGGCATCCGTACAGCACAATTACACACAGAAAGTTCCAGTAATTAGAGAGCACGTTTTTTGAGGAAGTCTGACAGCAATAAATCCGTACAACAAAGGACAAATCCGTATAGTACCTATCTGACACATTTTCCAAGACAGTCTGAAATCCGTATAGCAGAGGACAAATCCGTACAGTACGGATCTGGCACGTTTTCCGAGACAATCTATGCATTTATTGCAGATTTTCTATCAATTTGCAGGGCGTACAATTTGTCAATTTACAGGCCGTACAGTGGCACGTTTTCCCAAAAATATTCAGTTTGGTCACACGTGTGGACAGTCTGGTATTTATTTATGCTTGCACAATTTTCGAAAAGGAGGGCAGAGATAATTAATTTATGCATTTTTGAGTTTGTTGTTTGAAGTATAAATTTCTGAGTTTTGTAAAGGAAATTTCAGTTTTTCTCCAGCATAATAAAATACATCTCTCTAGGTTTTCTTCACACTGAGGTTTTGACCTGGGCATTGGCCCTAAATTCAAGTGTTCATTTATTTGCAGAGATTTATTTGTGGATGTTTCATTGAGTACTTTTATTTCAGTTATTTGAGTCATTAAATAACTCGGACAAATTTTAAGTCATTTGTGAAACAAGCATTTGAAGAAGTGTTTTAGTCATTTTCAAAAGTTTTACACCTCTCGCCCTCTGTCTCTCTAAGACACTGACGTAGATTCTAATATCCACCCAAAATCTGCTGATGTAGGCTGGCCAGGCACTACATAGTCCTGATCCACCCTATGACCCATCAATGCTGGCTCAACTAGATCCACTCCTGATCTACTCGAGGAGTCTTGCATTCTTGAGTATCCTGCAGTGTCATCTCTTCTGACAGTACTAGAAGAAGCCTCTCGCCCATCTTCTGCATCTCACACTCTTTGTCTTTGACACTGAAACTGCATCCAAGATCTCCCTGGACCCATCTACAGGCTTGCCCAACAACGTGTACAACTTGCCTTACATGATGCCATGCCTCACCGCTGCATCCAAGGTCGCTCCCTCTGAATATAGAAGCCTCTATCCATCCCAGAACGCCACACTATATTTCTCATCCTCCAAACCTGATACTAAGGGAAAATATTTCAGCTCTGGTACATGGAGTACTCCTGATACATCCAAAAGCTCTCCAAACTCAAGTAGGAACCTTACTCTTCCCACTCCCTTAACTGCATACATTGTGCCTCTACACTCTGTATAAGCTGATCCGGACTTGTCTCTAAACTGAGAAATGCATCTTGCCTTCCTGTCATGTGGCTACAATATCCACTCTCAACTATCCACTTCTCCTCAACCTCATCCTCAGCTTAATTATTGTCACAGCCTGATACTAAAGAACAAAGGGAGAACTCTTTATCAAAATTTGCATTGAACTCTCCTATCTCGGCAAAGGCTGCAACCTGACCATCTTTCTCCTTCTTTCTCTTCTTCTTATGAGGGCATTGGCCTACATAATGGCCAAACGCGTTGCATGCATAGCAAAGGATCTTACTCAAATCCTTCACACCCTTTGAAGTTGATCCCCCTCCAAAGTTCTTCTTACCTTTTCCCTTGTTCCTATTCACAAGTGCCACGTCCTCCTCATCGCCAGTCCTGTGGTCTGACTGGCTCGAACCCAATCTCAACTCCTCTTGGGTGAAGTCATCCCACAACCTGTCCTAGGTGGGAAGATTCTCCTTGGCGACTATACAACGCACAAAGGTCTCCCATGGCTTGGAGAAGCCTTTTAAGGTTGCCCTCACCAACTTTGCATCTGCAATCTTAACCTCTAGTGCAGTAAACTCATCACAGACTTGTGTCACTCAGGTCAGATATGCTGCAACTTGCTCATCCTTGAGCATCTTGATACTCTGAAGTTTTTCCCAAACTACCATCTTTCGATTTTCATTGCCGCTCTGGAAAAGCTTCGTCAACGCTGCCCACATCTCATAGGCATGATCCTTTCCGCTCACATGCGGAATCATATGATCCTTCACGGAATCAAGAAGGATGCGTTTGGCCTTCACCTTATTCTTGTTGTACGCTACCAAACCTGCTGCATCTGTTGGAACTGTCATGGGCTTTGTTGTAGTGTTGTTCACTATATCCCATAACTCTTGCTCTTCCAACAACAACATGATTCTCTCCTTCCATGCACTAAAGTTGGCTAAACCATCCAACCTGTCTTCAAACCTCAATTCGGTCACCATGACCCTGTAGATTTGAAGGACTGTGATTCAATCCCTTGAATTCTTCTCAAAGACGATGCTCTAATACCATGTTAATTTTACACTCTTATCACAAGAGTTGAGCTTAACTCTGATATACTACTTTCAATAGATTCCTAGATACATACATAAATAAATCAAATATGATCTATAAGCAGCAATATAATAAACCCAATTAACTCGTCTCTAAATGCACAGCGGAACTGGAAATCAATCACACATAAACACACTGATATACCCTGGAAAACCCCACTGGGGGAAAACCAGCAACTATGGGCTTTCTTCAATCTCGAGCCAAAGCAAAATATAGAGAATAATACAATCATAAATTATACAAGTAGAGAAACCTGGTGGGACAAGCCCTAGATCTGCATACAGCTGCAACGGTTGCTCTGAGGAATGTGCCCTCTGCTCTACTATGTCTGAATCTCTGATAACTGCCTCTACCAATCTCTGGAAGTACTCCCTCTGTCTCTCTGCTTTGATCTGCTCAACTGATGAAGGACTGTGCCCTCAATATTTGAAGTGCACCCCCAACAGTGGAAGTGCTCCATCTCTGCTCAGAAGTGCGCCCCTCTAACTCTGTATCTCACTCAATCTATGATGAGGTCTGAATAGGTCCTCCTCAATCACTAACGAAAGATCCTTTGCTTATCTTAGCCCTCCTAGCTTCAAGAAGTGCGCCCCTCACTCACAAGTGCGCCTCTGTCTGGAGAAGTGCACCCTCACTATCTCAATGATGCACCCCTCTCAGTAACTGATCAATCTCTGAATCATTAGGTCTGATGACTCTCTCACACTCCTGGAATGATGCACCCCTATCAATCTTTGAAGGATTTGTGCCCTCACTCTCTGCTCAACTCTCTCAACTCAAGAAGTGTGCCCTCAGTCTCTATGGTGTGCCCCTCTCTCTCTGATCACATGTATCTCGCAAGTGTTGTTGAGTAACTTTTTTCCTTTACCCCCCCCCCCCCCCCCCGCCTCCTTTTAATTGCTTAATGACTAATTAGGGCTTCCAAATCCCTACTTTGAATGCATGCAAAAATAGCATCCGCATTAAAAAATATCGCATGCAAAACTTGCATGCACAAGGCTAAAGTCTTTAGAACCTCTGCATGCTTCTACCACTGAAGCCATGCTGAATGGTAAAGTGTTTCTCACACCCTACATCCATGCTTACTCAGCTAATGTCCCTCCATGCAAGGCATGAGTGCATGAAGGACATCTCGAGATACAAATCTCAACACTACAACCCCCCAGGATCATACAATCAAACATCTCGATGGCTCTGGAGAGCCCTGACAACAATAGCGACTTGGCGCCCCGCTCGCCCCCTTCACCCTCAACCAGCAGGCCTAGGAGAACTTGACATTATTGGATCCATCTTCATCTCTCTCTCGTGTTCTTCCCCTCTCTTGATATTTTTTTGAGTTGTTTGAGTTGTCCAGCCTCAAACAAACTCACTTTGTATTTTGCATTCCATACCTTTGATACGGCTTTATACATGTTTATGAGACTTTACTACTGCTTGTATCTCTATTTTATCTTAGTTTCGGCACTTTCTAGGAGTTGCATTTGCACTCCCACATTGTACTCATACTAGATGTATCATCTAGTCCCATTGGCCTACTTTTGTGATCATTCATTGAACATTAATAAAATTATCTTATCTTATTAACTAGCAACTTTTGGCAAGAACTATTTAAACTCCATGGTACCCAATTCAACCTAAGCACAACATATCACCCCAAACTAATTGTCAAACATAAGTGATCACTAAGTGCTTACGAACCTACTTGCGATGCTTCACTTCAAAAAAGCCACATCGATGGGCATAATGGCTTCCTCTTGCATAATGGTGGTATATACCACTTATCATAGAGCTACCAAAATGACACCATATGAAGCAGTATATGGCCAAAAACCCTTGTTAGTGGTTTCCTATTTACCAGGCACCTCCAATGTTCATGCAATGGACAACAGACTTCACACCAGACAAGTTATTATCCTCACACTTGAGGACAATTTCGGTATGGCTCAAAATAGAATGAAACAACAAGCCGATCAGCATCGCTTAAAGCATTCATTTGCAGAAGGGGATTCAATGTTTCTTCACCTTCAAACTTATAAACAAACATTAGTCAAAAATAAACTCTACCAAAAACTAGCACCAAAGTTCTATGGACCCTACAAGTTCATACAACGCAATGGACAAGTGGCCTACAAGCTAGCTCTGCTAGATCACTCCAAGATTCATTCGATCTTTCATGTGTCTTGCCTCAAGAAGGTCATGGGATCAAATTGTAAAGTGCAGAACAAGTTACCAAAACTTGATGAAGAGGGCTCCATTTGTCTCCAGCCATAAGCAGTATTGGATACTAGAGAGTGTCAATTGTGCAAGTGCACAGTCAAAGAAGTCTTGATCTAGTGGAAAAATATGCAACTAGAAGTTGCCACATGGGAACCAACAACAATTCTACAGCAAGTTTCTCACCTTTAGCCTTGAGGACAACGTTGCTCTTGAAGGGGGAGGACATGTTAGTGTCCTAACCTAATCTCCCTACTTTAGGCTACACAGTAGTTAGTCAATTAATGTATGTGGCCATCTCCTTCGAATAAGGCCCAATAGATAGTAGTGAATATTAAAAGTAAAAAGGGTATCCTTGTTAATTAAGGCCCACTAGGTAGTTGGTACTAATTAATGATGAGACCACAAGTAGTTAGAGTTTTGGCTATTGAAAGCCTATTTAAAGAGCTAAGAGATTAGGGATAGTTTTGTTGAGTATTGTTGTATTTGGAGCTTTTCTCAAGTGAAAGGTCACCCCACCTTAAGAAGCAAGTGAACATTATTTTTTATTGGATTATCATAACACAAGGGTATATTCTGCAGCATTTCATTTCAATTGTCTTTGTTTCTGGTATTCAGCATTATAATATCTGGTTTTCTGCATTATAAAGCTTTGTATACCCGGTTGTGTTCTAAGTTTAAGGGTTAAGGAACACCACAAAGTTCCCTCTACTGATTCCTGGGGTTAAGGAACACCACAAAGTTCCCTCTACTGATTCCTGGGAAAGCTCTAGGATGGGGGAAGAGTCATATATGCAAAGTGTATATTGCACAAATGTCTGCCACCAGAAACTGAGATACCCCTGATCTTGCTCAGAATGCAAGTTGCAACATCTTCTCTCTCTTTCTGCTACCTTTTAATCTGCCCTCAATGGTTCCACCCAAACATCAGAAGCGCATCACAGTGATTTGTGATCATCTGAAACAATCAAGGCATGCAAGGTTTTAAAAATCTTCTTATCATAATTAGAATATGCAACAAGGCTATCCACTCTATAAGTTCATTGTCAAGTATTTCAAGTTTTCAACTTTACTTCTTATTTTAGTATATTCAACAATTTTGTTCGAGGATTTCTCAGCAGGACAAGCAAACAAACTTCAGATGCTTTCTTTTATTTTCTGAAGTGCATTATAGTTATCTGTGAATGCAAGTGACTGTAATACATCTTGTTACAGCAAGAAATGGAATGAAATGATATTAATGTCTACAAATGACCAAAATAGGTCAATGGGACTGATAAGTCAAAAGTTTGGCAGCAGCAATAAGGAGTGCCTATAAGTAATGCAGCTCTAAATGCTACGGTTAAGCAAAATAAGAAAAGTAGACATTAAAATAGAAAAGGAGGTAACCTAAAAGGGTAACCCTGGAAAGTGAAGTAGATAATACTCGAGAACAGAAAAGCCTCCCAGTGACAAAACCCCACCATGACAGGTCCAGAAAGCAGCCAAAACTATGGACGCCAGGAGAGAGCAGCATCCTGGCTAGCACCTGAATCAAAAGTGAAGCCATCACCATCCACCACCACAGTTGTGCCAAGGCTGAGCCTGATAATATCCTCTGGAGAATGGCCAAGGCTGAGAGGACCTGGCTGTATTATCCTGGGGGGAAGCTGGAAACCCCTTACTGTACCTCCCTTAACATCCAAGGCCAATGAATCCTTTCTGGAGGGAAGAAACCTGTTGATGGGCATATGTCTGGGTACTCTGCACTGAGAACAAGAAAAAGTGGCAGTCCTGCTACACTGAGAACAGGGAGAAGTAGGATGAGGTGGCCTCATGGCCAAGAGTTAATCAACATCATATTTGACATACAATATTCCAATAACAACTAATCACTAAAATCAAGCTCAAATTTCATGTCCCTCACAGATCAACAGTATATAGATTTTTCTTCTTGTGATTTCATTGGATACAATTCAATTGAAAAGGAGATAATAGGCAACAAAGCCTGTAAATGCTCATACCTGATCTATTTTAGAACAAGCATGTTTGTCATGAAGTCTTGAATGTGCTCATTAATTAATCAGTTAAGTTTAATTTCATGTCAAGAAGGGTAAGAGACATGAATGTCAAGTTCTGCTCTGCCCTAATACTACCAGGGATAAACCAAATACAAGTTTGGCTCCCTACAGTTAACTGTGAAGCTCTTGACTTTAATATAATGCTGCTTCAGATGAGAGCATCTCTGAAGCAAGCTTAACTTCACATTTAGAAATTAACAGCATGGTACTCCAGAAATCACCTGCAAACAGAAGATTGAACAGTGACTGTAATAGGTTTCACCAATGGGAGTAGTCTACTTTCAGACTTGTTTTCCAGTAGCACAACTGCATTCTCTAACTTCAGGTAAGCATTGCTTCCAACTTGTTCATGCCCTGTGTAAGAATCACTCCTAATAGAAAGATCCGATTGGGGAAGCTTCTTCAACCAACCATATCCAGGCTCAAAACTGTTGTATCTATTATGTTCTTCTGCAAATGCCGATGCCTCTATATGGGCTGCCGGCCAAATGGCAACTTCTAGATTTCCAAAATCAATGACAAACACAAAACTAGCATCATTTTCAGCACGGATGGTCTGCTTCTGAAACTTCAAGTACTCTGTTGAAGAAGATGAAAGTTGGATCTTGGGGCCTGCAATGACTGCTGTGAAGTGGATGATTTTCTCTGGTATGACTGCCAGCATAGCATGCTTCATCTTCTTTGTATATAGCTCGTAGAGCTCTTCCCACCCTTTTTCGCTGCAGTGAGAATTGTTTACACTGCAATCTGACGAATTGGAAGGTTTCTTGCTTCCATTAAGTGAGGTCCAACAAGAGGCATCTAATAACTGTAAATGCAGAAGAACTATATACATGATAGATGAACAGTCCAGGTCAAAGAATAACCCATCCACAGAGAGGTCACATTTCAGAAGCCCTGAATTTGGATTTCTTAAAGATGGATCCACAGAGAAGCTTTTAGCTTGACATAAGACAAAAGGTTTCCTAGTAGACGTTGGTTGAGCAAGAACTGCAGGCATGTTATGTTTCACAAATTTATTCTCCCAATCTGACTTCTCCCAATCTGACCACATTTCTCCTTGATTCTTTTCCAACACTGCATTGCACATGCTGGAAATGCTACTTCCTCCACTAGAATCCCTGCCTGCTCCCTGTCTGCTGTGGCGATTTTGGTTTGGTAACTTTGAGCCACTACCTTCAAGTTGGTTGTTCGAAGAAGATGAAAATATCTGTCTCATTGAGTCTCTCTCTTTACGTTTGTTGTTAGAAGAAGCTGAAAATATATGTCCCTTCAACTCCCCACAAACAAGAGAGAACTCCATTGTATTCTCATTGGAGGCATACAGTAAGCCTAGATTCTCTAGTTTTAAACCAATAGAAGATCCAGCAATACTAGAAAATGACACACCCTCAATTTGTCGTGGTACAGTCATCTTGTTAATGTCATTGCACGTAACAGTGATAAAGACTTCGCACAAATTTACCCGGTAATATAATCCTGTGAAATTGCATGGTTTCTTATTGTGCTTTGTACTACAAAAATTGAGAGATTGGGTCACTGTTGCACTCCTCTCACCAGCAGATTTACAATGGAAGCTCTTGTTAAGAAAGGAACAGACAGAATAAACTAAGTTATGCAAAGTATTATAAAAATACAAAATAAATGCATAAATGCCTCCTACGATTTTCCTCAGGCATCCCACCAGTCGAGAAAAGAAAGGTTGCATTAATTGCAAATGCCAATGAATTTTTTTTCTCCTAAAATTGGTACTCTCTACCTCTAAATTGTCCATTTGCAATTGTGCCAAAACCCTCTGTCGAGCCACTCGTCTCACTAGTGCAACTGCTGCCACGGGCAAGTCATTTTCCATTTTGCAGATTTCTTTCCAAAGCCCTTCAATATGAATAGATATTCTTTTATTTTTCACTTGATTGGACCTAAAACCTGTTGGGAATTCTTTAAGAACCCATCCAACTTCCCGAAGCCAGGATTCATAAGCTTGGAAATAGTGCCGTTGCAGCATAACAGTTTTCACAAGCTTTTGCATTCGTCTCCTCGGAGTAGGCCTTCTAACATGTTCTAATGCCCTTCGCCATAGATCTTTACCACTGATGTCATGTTTACTTTCTGCTATATGCTGTGTATCTTTTACCAAAGCCATAGTTTTTATAGCAGTTGAATTTAGGTGCTTTATTATTATCATGAGCTTATTCAAGTCTCTTGGGCACAAGCCAAGCCTTGCTTCAGGAATACCAAACTCCAAATCAGTAAGTTGAAGATGTGATAGCTTAACAGAAACCATAAACTTCGTCAGAAAAATAATATATTTATCATGACCTTTAACAGAATGCAACTGGTTGGCCTCTGGCTTCTTCAATTCAAGACCTAAATCATCGATGTGGCACATCTTGGAACCTTCAGCACCTCTGTATGAAAAAAAAACTGAGATCATAGCTGCACTTAGAAAACCTCCAGGTGAGTGGCTTTGCCTATAATACCCATCCTCTACAGTGAAGCGTTTTACACTAAAACAGCAGCCATATAAATTATTAACTGCAGCTGATTCAGCTGGAATCTCCAGTGGAGCTTTTACTGCCAGAAGCAATTCAACGGAAATGTCCTTTAACTCTATCTTAGCGCCTTGTAACATCATATTTATCAGGAGGGTAACAATCAAATCTCTTGATGGTTGAATTCCCGTAACTCTTTCCACAGCAGCATGCAAAGCAGACCCCTGCAACCCACAAATGAGAATTTACAATACAATTCAGTAAATGAAGTATAGAAGCTTCAGGTGTATCTGAAACGACTTGTTGCAGCTCAGGAATGTAGCCTATAAGTTAGACCCATGATTCCATAGGCAAAAGAGGCTTTAACAAAAAAGCGGCTAGATAAATCAAACATATGTTCAATATGGTGGTGATCCCAGCTCAAAATATGACAGTAAACCACAAAATGATTAAAACAGGGTGTTCACAGATATAATTATAAAAACAAAAATATGAATATAAAAAAGGTAAGCCCTTTTATCTAAGTTATCTGAAACAGGGAAATGGGTACAAATTTTGGAAAATCCATATTTCAAAATTTCATGTAAAGGGGAAATGGGTATGAGCTTTGGAGACAGCAATTTAAAATTTTATGAAAATATGGAAATGGTAGAATATATAATAATTATTTTCTTTCAACAGAAACACGATTGTATTAAAAAGAACTGTCATGGACCAATTTTCCATGTGATAAATAAAGAAAAGAGTTTTGAAAATAAAAGAATAAAGATGAAAACTATGTAAAAGATTTAAAGAAAATTAGTTTTCTTATGTTTGTATCAAAATAAAGAGTTATGATGTAAATATGACAAGTCATTACTTTTCGATATTGGACCCTTATATGCTATTTAAGGATGATTCATTTGGATTGGATGGACAATGTAGGAGTTCCACGAGGAAGTGAGTGGGGATTGGGAGAGGCAATCTACATGGAGTTAGCCATTTTATCTGAGAAGGCACATTATATAGGCTATGGAGTTAGCCATTTTTGCACAACATGAGAAAGTCTTGGATGGTATCCAGTAGACCCACTTGATGGGAGGTGACACAAATGAATACACAGGGGCAAACAATCTTCCATGATCCTAAGCTATATGATGTGGAAAGATTGGCCCAAAAGCAGTGTATCCAGATGCAGTGAGTGCAAGATACATACAGAGAGAGCAAAGTGTGCAGATGCAGAGGAAGCAGGATACTCAGGTACAGAGGGAGCAATATACTCCCACACAAAAGGAGAAGTTGCAGCACAGGCTATTGATGATAAAGAAGACTTTGTACAGACTCAAGCAAGCACCCAGGACATGGTATGGCAGAATAGACGTATACTTGATGAGCTTGGACTTCACCAAGAATGATGTGGATTCCAACCTTTACTACAAGGTTGGTGATGATGACCATTTGATCTTAGTACTATATGATTGATGATATGTTCCTTTACGGAAACAGAGAAGCTCAGTTTCGAGTGTAAGAGGGAGTTGGCCTCTAAGTCCGAAATTCTTGGGATTAGAGGTGTGGCAGAGATCAAATGAGATCTTTCTTAGTCAAGGAAAGCACACAGTTGAGATCCTGAGAGATTCAGGATAATGGACTGCAAGTCCATGACCACACCTATGATGACAGATATGGAGAAGCTGAGTGATTCCGCTTCAAATCTAGTGGATCCCTTGATGTACAGATCTAGAGAAGTTGAATGATTATACTTCAGATTTAAATTTGGTGGACAATTGACTAGCTCATTGGTGTATTTGGTTAACACCAGGCCAGATGTTTGCTTTGCAATGAACACCCTGAGGCAATTTATGGTTGAGTGGAGGTATGCACATTGAGTGTCAACAAAGCATGTGCTAAGGTACCTGCGTGGTATAAGTTGGACATGATTTGAGAGGTGTTTTAAGTGATGAAGTGAAGCTGCAAAAGATATACAGATTCTGACTAAGAGGAGAGTAGACAGAGAAGCATATTGAGGTGTTGCTTCAACTTGGATCAATTATGATATCCTGGATTAGCGAGAAGCAGGCTTCTGTGGCACTCAGTACAACAGAAGTAGAGCAAATTACAGCCAATGTCATAGGACTATTTGATCTGGAGATCAAATACCACTTCATTCAAGACATGGTGCAGAAAGGAGCAGTGAAACCCCAATACATATCCATGGATGAGCAAATAGCCGACATTCTCACCAAGTCTTTGTCCAAGGCAAAGTTTGTACACTTCAGGGACAAGCTTGGTATGATAGAGAATGCCTCCCTGAGTGAGAGGGAGCGTTGATCGATATGCTACATTGTGAGATGAACAAGCAGATATTCATATGAGAGATGAATGGCCCAGACACCATGATGGTCCTACAAATGAGTAGGCAGACATTCATATGAGAGATGAAAGGCCCAGACACCGTGATGGTCTTATAGATGAGCAGGAAGACATTCATATGAGAGATGAATGGCCCAAACACCATGATGGTCGTATAGATGCAATTGCAATATAGACATAGTACAAATGCAATTGTAGTACAGACACTGTAGTACAGGTGCAATTGCAATACAGACATAGTACAGATGCAGTTGTAGTACAGATCCAGTACAGATGCAGTACATGTACCATATAGATGCAGATGCAGTACTGATGGACATTCTCACCAAGTAAGCGACTTAGCATGATGCAGAATGTCTCCATCGCTGAGAGGGAGTGTTGATGTTCTCCATGGTTCCAGCATCCGGCAAACATTCTGTAGATCATTCTCCCAGATGGGTAAACCCAGGTAGAGAATGGCCCCGTGTAGCCCTAATTAGTCATATGTATTGACTAAGTGTCTTGAGGCTCGGATGCTTAGCCTTTGTCCAGTCATGTGGATTGGTTGGAGTGATAGACAGCTAGAGGACACATTGCATTCTTCGAGGAGTACTCTTGATGAGTGATCTATTCTGATAGAGTGAGATGACTTGTCTATGTTACAAAGGGATTTTATCCTTTTGTATATTAGACAAAGTCTAATCTAATATAGAATTTGACATTGGCTCTAAGAAGTGTCTGAGACTTCTTAGAGTATGGTCAAATCAACATTAGAGCTCTATGGAAGAATGTGATCTGCATGTGAGGAGACATCAACAAGGAGAAACCTTTCTATGATGAATAAATAACCAAGGAGTCCAGAGAATCCATTGAAGAAGTCCCAAAGAAAGTGGAAGGCAAGAAAGAGCACAACTGCCCCAGCAAAAGGGGTAAATTGTCCCTAGAAGATAAAGATAAAATAAAAGATGACTATTAAACTAGCAAGTCAACCCCAATGGAGAAAAGGCAAATCGGCCCCATTGAAGAATCTTCTAGTCAACTGAAGAATATAAATAGAAGTGTTCTCACACTTCATTTGACACATTCAAGCAAGCTTATCTCTCTCAATTGGTGCACACTTCTCATGGAGGACAAGTGAAGATCACTAGAAGTAATTTTGGGGTTATCTTCTTATCTCTACAAGTTTGTTATCTCTCTCAAAAGGTTTGCTATGGTTTCTTGTGGAAGAAGAGCACACTATTGTGCTAGGGATTAATCTTCATGATTGGTATTGTTCTTGTATTGGATTAATTTCTTCTGAGAAAAGTTTGTTGGGTTTTCTCCCATTTGGGTTTCCCAGGATAAATCTTTGTGTCTCTTGTGCATGGTTATCTTTCAGTGATCCTTGTTTTACTTTCTGCTGCAAATAAATGATGTTATAATTGTGGGATGAAATGAAATTATGAAATTAAAGTTGAAAGAGATGAAAATTATATTGCTAAGTTAAAATTCAACACAGGTATGTACTCGGACTTTGTTAGATAGCTTCTAGCAACCATTTGTTAACAAAAATAAAAATAAAAAATCTCTTATTAAAAATCTTGGTGACCACATGCTTGGTTAAATAGGCCGATTTTCCACTTGGGGAATTTTTATTTTGCATTCAAGGCACTTTCCTAGCCATAGTGACTTCATTTGGACTTCATCAACCCCCGGATCTAAGGCACTAGTCATTGAATCAATTCACCATAGGGGAAACTAGGTCGTTTTTTCCTTCCATGTGGAACGCCTTGCTATTGTTGAATGTGTTGAGTGATATTTAGTGTATAGCAAGAGTCTCGGTGTTAGGGTTTGCCATTAAACACCATCCATCTCTATTGCTTGACTTATTTTCATAAATTAATCATTTACCTCAAGGGAGGCGACTCGGAATCAATTCACCTTAGTACTTGTTATCACACCATAGTAGTTGGGCTGGGCTACTATTCTTGCTAAACAAATATCTGCACTTTCCAGAGCTTTGCTTTTAAAAAGATCAGCTATGATGAGCATATTCATTTGAGATCACTTATGGATCAGAGCAGTATATGTATCAGATATTGATTAGACCTTGTGCCAAGGCTGAGCCTTGAGAGCTTAGATTTGATGACCGATGTGACCCTTTGTTCCATACAGTTCCAGTTCAGTGCCCAGTTGTATTATTGTAGCAGTGTTTCAGTTATTTATGGATGATTATTATGATATGATGTGACCTATGGACTTGTGATTATTAGTACTGGATTATTATCTGGTTGTTTTAGTCATCGTCATAGCATTGACTTGGTACATGATTCATCATGTGGCAGTACTATTTAAATAATGAAATGAAATATCTTGGATGATGTTATAAATATAAAATTGGATGTATTACTTGCACATTAAGGTTTTCTAACAATATCCATTGGTTTCATTACCCTTATATGAGCATAAACATGGTCTTTCTTGACATCTTTGTCTGTTAGCTTAGGCACCACTTTCACTTGACTCCATTCATCCATTACCTTCCTTATTTGGCTTTCACCCTGACTTGCCTTCTTGACTTTTTGATATGGAGGACTTCCCCATTTCTACCTCTGTGTTGGACCGCATCCATGTTTGTTTTGTGTCTCGGCTCTGAGTTGGTGACAGAACTTTCCTTTGGTAAGTTGGATTGTATGCCTCAATCATTCTGGTCGGTTGTCCCGATGTTTGGCATTGTGCAGAACTCCCTCTAGTCACTTGAGTTGTTGTTGGCTAAAACTGAAAGCACATGTACTACTTGTATTGGAAATGTATTATGAAAGCTTGTGAACTTTAAATTCTAGAATGTGTTTCTTAACACACGTGAATAAAGGCTAAAGCAATGAACTACTAAAATACCACGCGAAGGGTATAGAAAGGTCCAAAAAGCAATGGTTAAATAAATGCTATATCTAAATATTGTTGACCTCATGATTATAAATATGCCCCGGATGCAAGCTGCGATTAGTTGTGCTTCTTAGCACATGTGAAATCCTAGAGGGGTCATATAGGCCAAAAAGGCCATGAAAATGAAATGAATGATCCTAATGAACCTGGATCAACTTGATGTAGACATGATGCCTAAGTTAAATAAGCACTCTCTAAACAACTTGTCCATTTGTGAGGCACAAACCTTCCCTTTGTTATTTTGTCCAGCACAGAGTGTAGCTCCCCCTTTCCCCGTCCAAAGTATCACTTAGTTGAGTTTGGTCAAGTCATCCATTTTCCCTAGCCTTCTTCTTAGCTTTCACCCTTTGCTAGCAGTTAGGCCATGTCCGTTGAATGAGTATGTCTTTAAAGCTTTTGTGCAAGTAAATTATAAATAACACTAGAATATATATGTACTAACTACCACTGAATGATGTTTGTACTTTAAGTTAAGCTGTGAATGTGATTAAAGGAACATGTCTTAGTCTGTTGCTATAATCTAGTCTTTGGTTGTATTTTGACCTAGTCAAACATAGTTTGACCATTGTCATTCTTGGGATCCGTGATGAGATGGACCACTTATGCTTATGGATGATGATTTATGGTCCCACATACACTAACTGATGATTCCATATGATGGACATATGCTTCAAATGATGATTGATGCAGTTGGTCAGTTTTATTATTATTTCCAGATCATCATATTTTACACTGTCCGGGTATGGTGGACCCTACAGTTGAGCCCACAGGTCAACCCATGGTGTATTAGTACTCATTTCTAGTAGATTTGGGTCTTCTGGATCCATTGAGACACTTATCTTTCTGTTTCGGGCATTTCTGATGATGATAGTAGCAGTTATCCACCTGTTGACCAATTTGGGCATGCTGATCCAGCCAGTCCAGTAGAGGCCTTTGAGGCCAGTCGTTACCTAGGGCGCTTCAGAGGAAGGGGTGGTCCAGCCACTTGTTTTTACCATTTGTTATCACACCATAGTAGCAAGGCTACTTGTTATTACCATTTACCCCCCCTTCTAGAGAGCCTGGTGGGCTCAGTTGGACAGCGCAAATGCCCTAGTAGGCAGTTTTTGCACTTTCACAGTTACCGAGGCGGTTAAAAAATGGGATAAAGTGATCACTGAGGAATTCGATTTGGGCAATTGAGGCAAGGTTTCGGCACTTGGTTTTCACAGAGGTCTTCTAGGGTGATCCCACTATCTTCCAGCCAGTTTTCACCATGTGGGTAGGCCCACAGAGATCACAGGAGGTCTTTTACTGCTTGTCTGTCACAGATTATGAGGACAAATTTCCCTAAGAACCTTTGGGTTAGCTAATCCTCATTGATTGGCTAGGGTCTCCCCCTTGATCTTAATTAGTCTTGATCTAAAGTGAAGAGTGCCTCGGTTATCGTGACACCCAGCTTGCATTGGGAACCATGGCATCACTTGAGTCACCTCTTTAGTTGTCCATCTCCTCTACCATCCCAGATGGGATACCTTTAGGGACAACTACAAGTTGTGTGATAACAGTAGCATCTTCCTAGATTTCTAAGCTAACTTACTATTGAGAGTAATTTTTTGAATTGGATTGCATCATTCATATTTAGCTAAACCTTTAGTCAATCCATCTAAACCCTAGCTCGTAGCTATTCCTGTAAGTATAGGAAGCATCCCTTAGGGTACTCCTCATTTACAAACTTGTTAAATCTTCAATTGTACCCTGTTCCATAAAAAGGGGTGTTATCACTTGATAAATCTTTAAGTTTGGCTTAAGAGAAATTTTGATCATGAGTGGGTTTCTGGATCAATTCTATTTGATTGGTTGGATTAAATTTTTATAATTTGAGCAAAAAATTATGAAATTTTGGCGGGCAAATAAAAATACGTGGTTATTAAGCCAATTTTGGCTTTTTAGTTAACTTTATTGTCTCGGGTTCTATTCAGTCCTTATAGTTCTTTCATCAAAATTATTGGGGCCCATAGCAACACCCAATCTCCAAGTATTGAGGCCTCAGTCCATGAGTCAAGCCAACATATCACAAGCCAAAGCCCAGTGCCCAAGCGCTAAGTTAACAAGGTATATATATCATTCATATCTCATCGAAGTGGATGGTGAGACTTTGTGTATTTAAACAATATAAGGCGTTTTCAGTCTTATCAATGTGGGATAAATCCCTGAGATAAAAAAAAGTGAAACACAGCGTTTGCATGATAAGCACTAATGCCAAGTTTAAAGAAGGATATCTCGCCATTTGTCCAAAGGCCAGTTTGCAAGGAAACTTGATGTCGTCTTGATAATTGAAAAGGCAAAGAAATTTGTTGGCATATGCAAGTAGTTGGGAAAGGAGATGTTCTCATCCTACATAATCGTGCGCCCAATTTCAGTCTACTCATGATAAACGCAATGCCGAGATTTGCCAGGGCTGGAGCATGCCTCTTTTGTTATCTCTTGTAGTCAAGCATCGCTAGTGTCAAATGACCACACTGTCAAAGTAGAAGAAAATCGACAAGTGCCGAGTTAAGCTTGCAGGTGTCCTGAAAGATGTAACAGGTGGCAAAGGTTCTGTAGCTAAACGCATCGATCTCAATGATGTAGGTTCTACCACAATCGATACGACGCGGCATTCAAAGTAACAAATGCAAAATTTCCAGAGGCGATTGAGTCATTAAAACTTGTAATATAGCTTTATGAAAGTGTAAGTGCAACAATAAAGGAGAGATCAAAGGTTCTTCGTGACAAACAACAAGCAAATTGTTTATCACATGACATTGGTTAAAGGAGGACAAGTCAAAGATCAATCAGGCATTCAAGGTCAAAAGAAGAATAGATCAATGGACGGTGTTTGTTTTGCGCCCGGAAAATGCTCGGAGGAGAAAAGAGGTGAGTAGTAGCGAAAAATATACCATTGGCCACGTGTTAAACAAGGATGCATTTCGCATTTTGAAAAATGGTAAGGGAAATCACCCTTCACCATTGCGAAAACACCGTTTTAGCCCAAGGAAAATAGCAGCAACTCCCAAATTTGTTCTTGATTTTGTGATAGGTGGCAGGCAGATCCAGTTTTTAAGGCAGCAGTTGAAGGCAGTTCAATTTTCGAAAGGCATCAAAATCTGAATGATACATGGGTTAAAGAAATATGCAGTGTTCTTGAGAGCAAAGAGAAAAGTGAATATGCAGAGTTTCATGTCAAGGAAGTCCACTATATTCAGGCTGAAGTGAAGATAATCAAATGTCTCGTGGAGAATATTGTAGTAGACATTTCCTTTAATCAGCTTGGTGGATTATGTACACTCTGCTTTCTAGAGGAGGTAGATCATTTGATTGGACAGAAACATTTATTCAAGAGGAGTATTATCCTGGTTAAGGCCTGGTGCTATTATGAGAGTCACATCCCAGGTGCCCACCATGGGCTTATTTCTACCTATGCTTTGGATACCTTGGTCTTATACATGTTTAGTGTATTTAACAACTCTGTCAGTGGCCCATTGAAGGTTCTGTATCGTTTTTTTTTTGGCATTTTTCAGTAACTTTGATTGGGAGAGTTATTGTGTTAGTCTTTGGGGTCCAATACCGCTTTCATCACTTCTAGAGATGGCAGTGGAACCACCTTGAAAGGATCGAGGCGAGCTGCTACTTAAGGAAGTGTTCCTTGATGCTTGTAGCAAAGTATATGGAGTTTTCCCTGTTGGCAATAATAATCAAGGCCAATCCTTTGTCCCTAAGCATTTCAATCTTGTCGATCCATTACGAACAAGCAACAATCTTGGACGAAATGTAAACAAGGGGAACTTTTTTAGGATATGCAGTGCATTTGGTATGAAATAATAAACACAATGGCGATTTCAGGAGATATTTGGTGCCAGAATCACATTTATTTGATGAGGGAGGGAATAGAAGCATTTCATTGGAAAATGGCATCATTTTTGGGAGTGATACAGAAGTTGTTGCAGAGTATGAAATTGATGGAGCATCAGAAAGAAAATACTCTTGTGAACATGGTAATGAGCAGAGAAGGACCAGGATACATATGGTATACAGACTTGGAGAAGGTCTTTCCAGTTTCAGAGTCATCCAGGGTTGTTGTAATTGAACATTCAAAATAGGAGACAGTCTGAATTACACAATCTCAAACGAGGAGCATCCTTGACAGCTGGCTACATAGGGGCAGACTTTTAATTGAGTTAGATGAGATGATGGCATCGAGGTTGTTGGATACGAGGAGATAAAGCTTTCCACTTGCAAAACTGAATCCTGGAATATAGGAAACAGATCACACTTGTTATTTTCTAGCTGTTATATTGTTAGTAGTTGCTCGAGCTGTTCCAGCCAGCTCGTAGTTAGTTAATCTAGATAACTTTTGTCTATTTTTAGAAGTTTTTCATAGGATTCCTTTGGAACCCATAGTATGTAAAAACTATAAAGATGAAAAGACAGAGGGGAAGAAGGTTCGACTTCCCATGAGGAGGCCCATTTTGGGTATTGAAGTTGTTTTCAAACAATTAATAAAAGATTGCAGAGCCACGCAGAAAATAGCACATTTTGCAGAACAGAGATTCATGTGTTGATCGAAGTTACAGTACATATTTTCCTTTCCTCTATGTTCATGTTTTCTTTCTTTGTTACCTTTTCCATTATGTTATATCTTCTATGCTTGGATGAAAGTTAAAAATAAGTCAAGATTCATATGTTTATGCCTTGATTTATCGGGTCTGAGCATTTATCATTTCTCTAAAATTGATAGTGGATTCATCTGAAAATTGGTGCCCATTATTGGTGGAATGTCTATTTCTCTTTCTTTATCACCTGCAAAAAGCTTTGACTGTAATGTGACAACTACCTTGCCTCTGTAAAAATCATTGTTGTTGTTTGTCTGCTGGTCCATACATTTTCTAGTTTCAACTCCATGCCCAATTAATTGTTTTCCTTGTTTGACCTAAAACCCATTTTTTAAATCTTGTTCCTATTAATGATCTAGCCACTGTTCTTGAGTAAACAATCGATCACTGAGGTGATATTGGGTGATTGAATTGTATGAGAGAGCCCTCTCTGGATTGGAAGGGCTAGCTTCTAATCCTAAAGGTTGGTTTGAGGTTATCTCAGGGTTTCCTTGATACAGCCCAAGGTAAAATCCGAGTGCTAACATTTTGGCGCCGTTGCCGGGGACGAAAGTTTCATTTTCCCTGGGAAGAACGACAAAGTTTCCAGCTCTGATGGTTGATGGTGAACAACGGTCAGATGTCAAGTAGGCTGGGCATCTTTCACTTGGCGACTCCAACCTCGAAGAATCCAGATTTCAGAAATTTCATGGCGACTCCACTATTAGAAAGCTTCAAAGTTTGAAGTGTTGATTCAGTTTCTTCATCAAATCAAGACGACAGGGTATGTGGCAAATCCTATTTCTGTTGAGGGTTTTAAAGAATATTTTGACATGTTTGATGATGATCAAATCAAAGAGGCTTTCTCAAAAATTTTAACCATATATTTGAAGTCATGCAAATGTTCTTCTAAAGATAAGGTCAGTTTTTTAAAAGAGTTCGTTGAAAAACTTGAGAATGATCTTGAGGCCTTAGAAGATCAAATTCAATCCCAAGACTTTCATTATCAAAGCTTGTCTTTTGAAAAATCCTTTCAGCTGCCTTTAGTTGTCAAAGACCGGAAATGTTTTATGTATGGAGATGATTTTTACGACCCAAAACAATATGTGCAAGTAAAAGACACATATGAAGAGTCCATGTATGATGACCAGGTTATAAACTGTTGTGGGAGGCAACAGAACATCCGTGATTTTTATGACCCTATAAGTGAAAGTATGGAGAGGTTTTTCAGTTTAAATTTGCAGCCATATTGTCACTTTGAAAATAAAAAGTATCATTGGTTTCCTATACTTTCATATTTTCTGTCATTGACTTATTTCCAGCAATATGAAAGAGTCTGATTGTTCGAGCATCTAATGGATTGGCTTCATTGGCATTTCTGTATTACTTGATTGAACAGAGACTTTGACAGATTAGAGTAGGTAGGCAGGTTGAATAAGCTCGGCATGGCGAGCATTTCTTTCAGTAATTTTTCAGTTCAGTTTTCAGTATGAATTTTGATTTTCAGCTTGAAGTTTTGAGAGCAGATTTGCAGTTTGTATTTGGTTCCAGTCTTCAGATGAACGATTGATCACAGGTACAGGTTACAGGTTGCAGTTTTCATGTTGGGATCATCCCATTGGTCAGGCACATGGCCTACGGGGTTCTTTGCTACCTCGCAGGGAGGATAGCATCCCCAATTGGAGCCAGTTGTTATCACCTGATAAATTTTTTAAGTTGGCTTAAGAGAAATTTTGATCATCAGTGGGTTTCTGGATCAATTCTATTTGATTGGTTGGATTAAATTTTTATAATTTGAGCAAAAAATTATAAAATTTTGGCGGGCAAATAAAAATACTTGGTTATTAAGCCAATTTTGGCTTTTTAGTGAACTTTATTGTCTCGGGTTCTATTCAGTCCTTATAGTTCTTTCATCAAAATTATTGGGGCCCATAGCAACACCCAATCTCCAAGTATTGAGGCCTCAGCCCACGAGTCAAGCCAACATATCGCAAGCCAAAGCCCAGTGCCCAAGTGCTAAGTTAACAAGGTATATATATCATTCATATCTCATCGAAGTGGATGGTGAGACTTTGTGTATTTAAACAATATAAGGCGTTTTCAGTCTTATCAATGTGGGATAAATCCCTGAGATAAAAAAAAAGTGAAACACAGCGTTTGCATGATAAGCACTAACGCCAAGTTTAAAGAAGGATATCACGCCATTTGTCCAAAAGCCAGTTTGCAAGGAAACTTGATGTCGTGCTGATAATTGAAAAGGCAAAGAAATTTGTTGGCATATGCAAGTAGTTGGGAAAGGAGACGTTCTCATCCTACACAATCGTGTGCCCAATTTCAGTCTACTCATGATAAACGCAATGCCAAGATTTGCCAGGGCTGGAGCATGGCTCTTTTGTTGTCTCTTGTAGTCAAGCATCGCTGGTGTCAAATGACCACACTGTCAAAGTAGAAGAAAATCGACAAGTGTCGGGTTAAGCTTGCAGGTGTCCCGAAAGATGTAACAGGTGGCAAAGGTGGCAAAGGTTCTGTAGCTAAACACATTGATCTCAATGATATAGGTTCTACCACAATCGATACGACGCAGCATTCAAAGTGACAAATGCACAATTTCCAGAGGCGATTGAGTCATTAAAACTTGTAATATAGCTTTATGAAAGTGTAAGTGCAACAATAAAGGAGAGATCGAAGGTTCTTCGTGACAAACAACAAGCGAATTGTTTATCACATGACATTGGTTAAAGGAGGACAAGTCAAAGATCAATCAGGCGTTCAAGGTCAAAAGAAGAATAGATCAACGGATGGTGTTTGTTTCGCGCCCGGCAAATGCTTGGAGGAGAAAAGAGGTGAGTGGTAGCGAAAAATATACCATTGGCCACGTGTTAAACGAGGATGCATTCCGCATTTTGAAAAATGGTAAGGGAAACCACCCTTCACCATTGCGAAAACACCGTTTTAGCCCAAGGAAAATAGCAGCAACTCCCAAATTTGTTCTTGATTTTGTGATAGGTGGCAGGCAGATCCAGTTTTTAAGGCAGCAGTTGAAGGCAGTTCAATTTTCGAAAGGCATCAGAATCTGAATGATACATGGGTTAAAGAAATATGCAGTGTTCTTGAGAGAAAAGAGAAAAGTGAATATGAAGAGTTTCATGTCAAGGAAGTCCACTACATTCAGGCTGAAGTGAAGATAATCAAATGTCTCATGGAGAATATTGTAGTAGACATTTCCTTTAATCAGCTTGGTGGATTATGTGCACTCTGCTTCAAAAGGAGGTAGATCATTTGATTGGACAGAAACATTTATTCAAGAGGAGTATTATCCTGGTTAAGGCCTGGTGCTATTATCAGAGTCGCATCCCGGGTGCCCACCATGGGCTTATTTCTACCTATGCTTTGGAGACCTTGGTCTTATACATGTTTAGTGTATTTAACAACTCTGTCAGTGGCCCATTGAAGGTTCTGTATCGGTTTTTTTTTGGCATTTTTCAGTAACTTTGATTGGGAGAGTTATTGTGTTAGTCTTTGGGGTCCAATACCGCTTTCATCACTTCTAGAGATGGCAGTGGCACCACCTCGAAAGGATGGAGGCGAGCTACTACTTAAGGAAGTGTTCCTTGATGCTTGTAGCAAAGTATATGGAGTTTTCCCTGTTGGCAATCATAATCAAGGCCAATCCTTTGTCCCTAAGCATTTCAATGTTGTCGATCCATTACGAACAAGCAACAATCTTGGACGAAGTGTAAACAAGGGGAACTTTTTTAGGATACGCAGTGCATTTGGTATGAAATAATAAACACAATGGTGATTTCAGGAGATATTTGGTGCCAGAATCACATTTATTTGATGAGGGAGGGAATAGAAGCATTTCATTGGAAAATGGCATCATTTTTGGGAGTGATACAGAAGTTGTTGCAGAGTATGAAATTGATGGAGCATCAGAAAGAAAATACTCTTGTGAACATGGTAATGAGCAGAGAAGGACCAGGATACATATGGTATACAGACTTGGAGAAGGTCTTTCCAGTTTCAGAGTCATCCAGGGTTGTTGTAATTGAACATTCAAAATAGGAGACAGTCTGAATTACACAATCTCAAACGAGGAGCATCCTTGACAGCTGGCTACATAGGGGCAGACTTTTAATTGAGTTAGATGAGATGATGGCATCGAGGTTGCTGGATACAAGGAGATAAAGCTTTCCACTTGAAAAACTGAATCCTAGAGTATAGGAAACATATCACACTTGTTATTTTCTAGTTGTTATATTGTTAGTAGTTGCTCGAGCTGTCCCATCCAGCTCGTAGTTAGTTAATCTAGATAACTTTTGTCTATTTTTAGAAGTTTTTCATGGGATTCCTTTGGAACCCATAGTATGTAAAAACTATAAAGATGAAAAGACAGGGGAAGAAGGTTCGACTTCCCGTGAGGAGGAGACCCATTTTGGGTATTGAAGTTGTTTTCAAAGAATTAATAAAAGATTGCAGAGCCACGCAGAAAATAGCACATTTTGCAGAACAGAGATTCATGTGTTGATCGAAGTTACAGTCCGTATTTTCCTTTCCTCTATGTTCATGTTTTCTTTCTTTATTACCTTTTCCATTATGTTATATCTTCTATGCTTGGATGAAAGTTAAAAATAAGTCAAGATTCATATGTTTATGCCTTGATTTATCGGGTCTGAGCATTCATCATTTCTCTAAAATTGATAGTGGATTCATCTGAAAATTGGTGCCCATTATTGGTGGAATGTCTATTTCTCTTTCTTTATCACCTGCTAAAAACTTTGACTGTAATGTGACAACTACCTTGCCTCTGTAAAAATCATTATTGTTGTTTATCTGCTGGTCCATACATTTTCTAGTTTCGACTCCATACCCAATGAATTGTTTTCCTTGTTTGATCTAAAACCCATTTTTTAAATCTTGTTCCTATTAATGATCTAGCCACTGTTCTTGAGTAAACAATCGATCACTGAGGTGACATTGGGTGATTGAATTGTATGAGAGAGCCCTCTCTGGATTGGAAGGGCTAGCTTCTAATCCTAAAGGTTGGTTTGAGGTTACCTCAGGGTTTCCTTGATACAGCCCAAGGTAAAATCTGAGTGCTAACAAGGGGTCTAGCTATTTGGCTTGACTTGGGAATCCTCCCGTGGCTAGTCTTGTTCACCTCAAGTGGATTAGGAGGCCTAAAAAGAGAAGAAACATATCCGGTGTGACAACCATAAATATCTGGGGGGTAGGATTCTTGAAATATCACGTTCTTGTTGATTGTTTGTCTCTGCCATCCAGGATAGGATCATACTTTAGAGGTCACTACATAAATTGTGATAACGATTACCATTGCAGAGCTAATTTGCAATTTGTTATTTGATCCTCTTACAGCTAGTTATAACCAGTTATAGTATCATTCAGTAACTTGCATCTGTGAAAGTAAATCTTGGACGATTTTGGGGATGAATTATTGTTGATCTATTACTAACACCCTACTGGTCACTACTATTATACTTCAGGTTTGCTATACTTATCTCTGATCTTGATGCTATATTGTGATGCATAGATGACAACCTAATGATTATACCATATAATATATCAGTAATCCATTGTGATACAATCAGCTCATCTATCTTAGATAGTGAATTGGTAATGTGAAGGATCAAAATCCCATACTAGTGATAGTGTAAGTCATCGATTCAATTCGCACTGGTGGATTTATTTAACGATTTGGTACTTCATAACCTTGATCATATTTAATCACATCTGGTACTGCTGTAAAGAATGTCTATGACTCTATACTGCCCCTTTCTAAGATAGCATAAGCGTATTCATGGTTGATCTGAGATAAATGTTACAGCTGATATAAATTTCCAATATTTCTGCTAATATTGAGACATTCATTCAGTATTGTGTGTACCCTATACCTCTTGAATGACAGTTAATTAGTAGGCTTATAAATGTTGTGATCTATATGAACTTGCTATGAGTTAAATGACTAGTATATGCAAATTGGTTTATTACCTCTGAAACCGGACACGTCCAAACTGCCCTTCGTGTCCCGTGGGGTCGCGTAGGACACGATGGGAAATCGTGTCCAACATGACTTTTGATCATGTCCGAAATCGGGACACGATCAAAAGTTGTGTCGGACACGATTTCCCATCATGTCCCCAACTGTGCGACTCGTGTCCCGATTCCAGGACACGAAATCCGCGAAAAAGGCCGCCCAGGGTGACTTTAAAAACAAATTTTCAATTCTTTTTTGTCATTTGCAAGTGTGGAGAAGCTTGAGAGTGGGTTTTATGTGCACGTGAAGAAGATTTGAAGGCTTTCCAAGGGATTCCAAGTGCATTGGGGGTGGATTTGTGGAGATAATTGCAAGCTTAACCATCAAACAAGAAAGAGAATGTCTCAATCAGCTAGGGCAAGAGCTAAAGGGCAAGCTCTTCTACTCCCCTCCTATTCCTCCAAGCACAAGCTCTTCTACTCCTCCTTCAAGTGCTCCATCTGCTACTAGTGGAGCTCATACTCCATTTAACCCTGTTTTAGCAAGACAACAAGCCCAAGAAAAAAAACACCCTTTGTGGAAGTATGTGACAAGGAAAGATGGGCCTGGGGCAAAGCTTGGTGGGGGAGGCAATGTGTCTTGGAGTTGCAATTTTTGCAAGAATGAGTTCAAGAGCACATATTACCAGGTTAAGGGCCATTTGTTAGCCCTTCCTTCTTGTGCAATTTCTTCATGCAAAGCGGTGAGTGTTACCCAAAGGAGGGATATGGAAAGAGAGGATCATGTTGGCTTAGGGAAGGTGGCAGCAGCAAGCAAGAAAAAAGTTGAGGATCCTCTTTCATTCTTGAGGAAATCCTCCAGCACTAAGCCTCCATTTCCACCTAGCAAATATGGGAGTGGGGATACTCATCAAACAAGAAAGACTCATCAAACAAGAAAGAGGCCATCTCCAAGTGGTCCAATGGATAGGATTTTCCAACAAGAGGCACGAGAAGAGGTGGACCTTACCATTGCATTCTTTTTCTACCTCAACTTCATCTGATTCAATGTTGCACGGTCACCATTGTTTATTGAGATGTGTCGAAGTCTCATTTAATGAGCTCCAACCAGTTATGTGCCTCCTGGTTCAGAGAAGCTTAGAACCACATTGTTGGTTAAAGCAAAGGAGGTGGATAAAATTCTTGAGCCAATTAGATCAACATGGCCCTCATCCGGTGTGAGTATTGTTTCTGATGGATGGACAGATCTAGCACGCCATCCACTCGTCAATTTCATGGTATCTTTCCAAAATGGACCAGTGTTCTTGAAAGTGGTGGATAATCTTGGGAAATACAAGGATGCACAGTATATGGGTGAGTTATTCATCAAAACCGTTAAAGAATTAGGTGTTGATTCTTGTGTACAAATAATCACGGACAATGCACCTGTTTGCAAGGCTACTAGCATGATTGTGGAAGCTAAATATCCACAGGTATGTTCATTTTGGACACCTTTCATTTCTAATTTGCTCATTGTTTGAATTTATCACAAGATTCATGATTCATCTAGGTGTCTTTGACTCATTTGAGTTGTTAGTGTTGTAGAGTCATTTATACTTTCTTTTATTGCTCTTACAGGTTTTTTGGACACCTTGCATTGTCCATTCCTTGAATTTAGCACTGAAATCCATTGCTTGAGATGTGACATGGATTGGCAACCTTATTGAGGATGCATGCCATATTCGTAACTTTGTACAAAACCACACAAATGCCCTCACCATCTACAAAGAGTACACACAACTTTCATTGCTGAAGATTGCAGATACTCGATTTGCTTCCTCATTCATCATGCTCAAGAGGTTGAAAGAGGTCAAAACCGCTCTTGGGTCCATGGTGATTTCAGAGTTTTGGTCTTTTTGGAGAAAGACAGATCAGATTGCTTCAAAAAGGTGAAGGACACGGTGTTAGATGATGGTTGGTGGGAGAGGGTAGATCTTAGCATTAAGATCATGGAACCAATCATTTCTTTGTTGCGGTTTACAAACACAGAACAGCCCATCCTAGCAGATGTTTATGAGGGGTGGGATTCCATGATTGAGTCCATGAGGTCCATTGTCATGGAGAATGAGTGTCCTGAGTATGGGACATCGGTAGAGAACTTATGGTCCATCATTCAGGATATTCTTATCTCCAGGTGGGATAAGAATTGCACACCTTTGCATTGCTTGGCCCACTCCTTGAACCCCAAGTTCTACAGTCAGGAATGGCTCACTGGTGGACCGAGGCCCTCACATGGATGGAGAGATTGCACATGGGAGGAAGATAGCATTTAGACGGTTGTTTCAAGATAGAGACTTACTTGATGAGGTGGAGGAGGGCTTTGTAGATTTTTCCACTTCCACTGGGAGATTTGGAGGCTATGCTGTGCTTAGAGACAGGGGATTAAGAAACCCTATGTTTGGTGGGCAACTCATGGGGCAACATGCCCTATTCTACAGAAGTTAGCCTTGAGAATCATCTCTCAAGTTACATAATCCTCTTGTTGTGAGAGGAATTGGAACACATACAGGAACTTGTACAGTTTGAAGAAGTGCATGCTTGAGCAGTCCAGGGCAAAGACAATGGTGTATGTGCAATCCAACCTTCATCTTATTTATAGGAAGAAGGAGGAGTGGGTGAAGGGAAAGACAAAGATGTGGGATGTCTTTCCTGATGATATGGGTTTGGATAGCAGTATTGAGTTGGCATTAGCCAACATGGATCTTAATGATCCAATGCTAGAGCCGGTTACTTTTGATGATGGTGATCCTTTGGAGGGGTCATCCTCCACACCAGCAAATGCAGATCGTCAGATGGGCAGAGAGGAGGGGGAGGGGGAGGAGGAGGTGGGGGAAGAGAAGGAAGAGGAGAGTGATGAGTTTGTTGATTCCAGCATGGAGGAGGACTATTGACAGATGAGATTCTTCCATCTTGATCCACCCCTTTTTGTATTTACTATTACTCTATTTGGCATTTGCCAGTGCCCAGTGGCATTCTGACATCTATGTAATACATTTTGATTTTGATGACTTAATGAGAAATATGGTTCCGACATCTTGAGCTATTGCCCAATGCCTATCAAATTTCAAAGCATCTATGTGTCTCATTGTGATTTGTGAATGACAAATGTGTAATCATTAATGTGTATTGTTTCGAATTTCTATTGAATATTTGTAAATGTTCTTTCTAAAAAAAAATTGGATCTATGTCTATATTTTTAAAATTTAATATATTTCTTCCATCTTGATCCACCCTTTTTTGTATTTACTATTAGTCTATTTGGCATTTTCCAGTGCCCAGTGGCATTCTAACATCTATGTAATACATTTTGATTTTGATGACTTAATGAGAAATATGGTTCCGACATCTTGAGCTATTGCCCAATGCCTATCAAATTTCAATGCATCTATGTGTCTCATTGTGATTTGTGAATGACAAATGTGTAATCATTAATGTGTATTGATTCTAATTTCTATTGAATATTTGTAAATGTTCTCGTTTCTAAAAAAATTTGGATCTATGTCTATATTTTTAAAATTTAATATTTTTTTAAAATATATATATATAAAACGTGTCCTTCGTGTCCTGATTCCGGGGGTCACTGTGTCTGTGTCGGACACTCGTATTTTTGTGTCCTTCGTGTCCCGTGTCCTTGTGTCAAATGACTTAGTTTATTAGTAGTTACTGTCTCTATATGTTAGCATTGTTATTACTTCCATGAATACCTAATGCTATGCTTCATGACAGTCCACTAATCTAATCATACAACACAAATCTTTGGTAATCTATCAGCTTGTCAATTCATTGTATGTCATATGCAAATGCTTAAATCTGATCATAATTGATATAACATTGGTATCAAGAGAATCGAGCACTTGCATATGGCATAAACAATACACAACACATACAACTTGTGTGAGTTGTGGCACAAGAGAATCGAGCACTTGCATCACCGAGCACTACCGATTAAGAGGGAGATCATCACAGGTCTTCCAAAAACAGCATTGAGCAGCAGGTGTATGTAGAGGGTGTGCACTTGGAAAGCATGCCAAGGTTGTTTTCCGAAGCCGTGAGCACAGGTCTAAGGGGGTCCTAGATCTAGTGCATTCGGATGTATATGGACCTATGTCAATAGCTTCAATCACAGGAAGCATGTACTATGTTTCCTTCAATGATCACTTCTCTCGTAAAACATGGATCTACTTCCTAAAGACCAAGGATGAAGTCTTTAGCAAGTTTCAAGTGTTCAAAGCTCTTGTGGAGAACCAAACTGGGAAGAAGATCAAGGTTTTGAGATCAGACAATGGGGGTGAGTATACCTGCAATGGTTTCGATGATTTCTGCAAGGATGAAGGAATCAAGAAGAAGTTCACTATTCCATACAACCCACAGCTGAACAAGGTTGCAAAGCAAAAGAACCGATCCATCATGGGGACCGCTAAGGTCATAATACATGACCAGGATTTCCTGATGTTTCTATGGGCAGAAGCATGCAACACAGCAATCTACATTCAAAACAAGTGTCCTCACAGGATTTTGGGGGATAAGACACCAAAGGAGGCATTCGCTAGTGTAAAGCCAGTGGCGAGTCATTTTCGCATCTTTGGCTGTCTAGTTTACATGCATGTGCCAGTCGAGAAGATGACCAAGCTGGAGCCCTACAGAAAGTGAAAAATTCTTCTGACAGTTGGAAACTCAGAAAATTTATGACAATTACAAAGTTAATACTTTTCTATATCATCAGACGTTAATAGCTTTTTAATTTTGGCATATTACTAGTAATTTTTTATGGTTAGAGTGTAAATATATTTTATAAACATGGTAGTATCATAACAAAAAGTTATCACAGTCTCTTAACCTGTGGATCGATGTGAAGTAATGCCTTCTTCTGCTCTTGCTCAGCTGTCCACTGTTGATTACTTTTCTTCCAAAACTCATCATCTGGGGGCCTTAAATCATAAAGATAACAAAAAAGAAATAATTAGCATTCATTTTCCTTTTTGCTGCAAACATAGATGACAAGTTCAAAAGAAAAACAATGTTGAAAATAAAAATTAGGCCGATAGCTGCTTGAATTTAGAGACATAAACAGGAATTGTGTCTTAATATTTACCTTCTGAGGTAGTTAAAAGATAGAATATGGATCTCTGGAGCAAAAAGCACTATGCTACCAAGGTCCGAAAACATGGTAAAAAGCACTTACAACAAGTTTGAAAAGGGCATGCCACAATGGACAGTAAACTAAGACTATGACAACTTATGTAAGCCTAAGGCAAATTGTCATTTTATAATTCTGTGATAGCACATTTTACATTTGTGTTTGTTTGGCAGGTCACCAAGGAAAGAAACATATAAATTTTCAAATAAAAATGCAGAAGATGCCAGAATTATAAGCTGCAGAAAACCCCACAAATTTTGGAGCCACAAATAGCATTCTGTCTCACTCTAAGGAAAGGCTATAATCTTTCCCCCAACAAAACGAAACTAATCATTAATCAAACAAAAAGGAATGAATCTAAATGAAATGAAACATTATAAACTATTGTTATACTTAATATGAAGTAAAAATAGAAAGAGATTCAAGAACGTGTCAGTTACAAAATTATCGGCAGTAATTCTACTCATCTAATGAGAAAAGCAGTTAAGAAATGTTATGAATAAAACAACTGCCCATCTCACTAATTTGGTCTAAAACATCCATATCTCAACTCTCATAACAGATAGACACAATTATTGTTCTGTAGAAACTAGATTTTAAGAATACAAGCTCATGACATATATAACAACCCAAAAACTTAAGTTAGACTTAAGATATGCATTCCTTCACTACATATCACCATTACTAACTATTAAGAATAACTGATAATAGTAATCAATATTATTTATTTAAAAGAATCAATGGTTGATGTTTCTACTACACATTCTCCCTCTTCAAAACCAACATCCCCCCATTGGTTCTGTAAGGTTTGGGATTTGGTGAAAGAACTCTATTTCTAATCTTTTGTCCATTGAATGTGTGTAAGTTTCCTCCATGGTTGGGCAACTTTTTAGCTCAAGTATTTAATCAGGTGTGTCTAATAATATACTTATTTGCCTTAATAATAAACACTGTGCACCTACAATGCTTTATTTTACGGTCTATTGTTGGATTCTAACTCAGAAATTATTTTTCTGATGGATGAAAACCTTAAACTAGGAAATAAAAGAAAATGGATGGCCTCATTAATGCATCTCTATCCTAAGTCACCTAGAGGATGCCCCACATTATTTCTGCATTGCGTGATGACATGAGCAAGTTTGTAGGTAGTAACAATCTTTAAACGGTTAAGCAAACGACAAGTAGATAACTATGTATTGTGTCACTGCAGATCAACGTTTTTAAAACCAGCCGAACCAGAGCCAGAACCAGCCAGTTACTTTAATTGAACCTCCAAACCCTCTGAATTAGCTGTTGCAATGGTTCAAGGATGGCTTCCATAATAAACCGGCCGGTTTCGTAACAATCTGGTATGGGCATGGCTGCACAGGGTTTCGACCCAAAAAAACAAAATTTAAATTAATAGTAAAACCTAATTATGCCATTTACTAGCCCTAAACCCTAAAATACAGTTATATAGAACCCTCTTCTCTATTTGTCTCACACCACTCTCATTGAGCATTTGGAATTAGTGGAGCTGCATTAAAGAGTTGCAATTCGGAGTGAGCTTGAAGCCAGAAGATGGTCCTACATTTGATGCCAAGGGTTCCATTTCCAGCAACGGTGATGAGTTTGATGATTGATCATGTTGAACACTAATCACTGATGTGTAGTAGGCTAGTAGCTTTTAGAATGTTGTCTTTTGGACTCTAGACGCATTTAGAGCCTTGTTTATGGCTTTTATTTTGGATATGCTTTTATTTTGGATATGTAGTGCACTTGGTGCCATTTTTCTATATTCACCCTTACATAATAAATACATGGGAAAGTTTGCATAGTTTGTCTCTAATGGTTTGGAATCTTGATGTACATTAACATATTTTTTTCATTGAAATTATAATATTTTATATAATTTTTAGCAAACCAGTTCATAAAACGAATCATAAGGCAATTCCAATCCCAGTCCAATCTAACCCTCTGCATGTTCCAAGTCTGATTCCAACTTTTAAAACATTGCTGCAGATTCCACTTCTATTGATAATTATACCAAGATTTTGATTTTCAAATGACATCAAATTTCCTCAATTTTGTATTAATCCTTGTATTCCATAAAAGTCGTGGTTTATAGACTTGATGGTGGATGAATTGGAGGTTTAGCCAAATATTATTGCCAAAAATTTGGAAATGAATTAGATTTTAAAGGTAATGAAATGTATCTCATTTATTAGAGTACTTGTTATCAGCATAGAGAAATCTATCATGGAAACCTTATAGTTGGAGGTTATTTCTCAAGTTACTTTTATTTCATTCCTATTATCCCATATGTTGTAACTTTGTAAGAGCCCCTACACTTGTTATTTTCATCACAAGTGCATGTTGAAAAGGTTGATGGAGATGCTGGATGCCTTCATGATGCCCTAGTTGATGATTGGTTGATGGATCTTCGTGATGTATTTGTGCCAGTAGCTATGGGATTTGGCCTCTCATGATGTTTGATATTGATGTATGGATGATATCGACATGCTTGGAGTTTGATCTGCTTAGCAATTGACTAACACTTTTACATTCATGCAATGGAAACCCATCAACTTAGGGTATCCCTGAGTTTTGAAGAGTTAATAATTGTACTTTTTAAGTGGTGGATTAATTAAAGTGTTTAACCTTGGGTTTCAAAGGTTTTAGTGTGATTAATCAGAGTCAACAAAGAAATAGAACTAATCACACTAATTAACCAAAGTACCTAAGGTTTACATTTAAGATTAATTTAAAAAACACTTAAAGAGGAAGGCACTAGGCACAAGGGTCTCTCATGCATATTACTTGAAGATTATTAAGGATGAGGGGCTCCTAGATGGAACACCCTAGAAGATTTGAAGGCACTACACAAAGGAGATGATTTGTCAAGATCAAATTATTAAAGCCTTGTGGAGCGCTAGCCTAACTTGGACTTTAATGGAGAAATTTAATGGATGATTCTTGACCCACTCACAATTGGAAAATTGGTACACTTTTCGAGAGGCATCCTAACTTTGGCAGCAGTTATCTTTTGATAGAGTGCCCAAGATTTTGCCAACACAATTCGTATGAGAAGCAGAGTGACCACGGGATTTCCCACGGGATTAATTTAGGAAGTTGGCAATTTCAAAATTGTCGCCTTGAAACCCTCGTCATTTTTTTGCCACTCGATTTAAGGAGCACCCAACCTTAGATGCTTGAGCACTTTGATAATTTCAAAAGAGTATCATTAACAAATGCTCATGGTAGAGAACACTTGGCCAAATAATCAAAGGAGGGGTGCACCCTCTTTCCTTAAGCCATTTTGGAGGTGGTTACTAACTAATTACATTGTTTATTCATAGTTGAAACTTTCTCATGGAGTTAATTACTTGTAACAAGTGGATCTAACCAACTCCAATTGTTTATTATTGTTGAACTCTTCTCAAACAGTTGGTTACGTGAGAACTCTTATTGTATTATTTCCCTTGGAGAAAACAACGGATTTAACCACTAGCTTTCTATTTCTAGAAAAATTAGTTGATCAAATAAGACAAGATGACTTTATTAACGTCCAACAAGTGACCACAAAGGTAGGTCAATGGGACTTGTTATCACATATATAGTAGTCGGGCTACCATACATTATTTTTCTGATTCCAGTACACTATTCAGCCAGTCCCTTACATTGAGATGCTGAGATGAGCATCTATATTGGATCACTATCAGATTTTGGACAGCAGTTGTATTCCCCATGCCATGACTGAGTCTCAGGACACTCAGAGAGATGACCGATGTAGCCATTATACCATTTATACAGAGTAGTCAGTAGTGCCCAGAGTTACAGCAGCAGTTTCAGAGGACAAATGATGGTACAAGTGATGAGCATTCAAGTATATGACTCAGCAGGTATATCATTGTGTTATGGTTATATTGCTTTTATATTTATTCTTATAACATGTCTTAGCACCTAGTGTCATGATCTGGTGATCATATAGATATGTGGACCTGGTTGATCATATTATATATATTATATTGTCCCTACTCAGATTTAGAAGTTCACTATTCATACTCATTGGTTTTACCCTCCTTAGGAAGAATAGAGGTGATCATTCCACCATACCTTGGCTTGCTAGTGTTGGCTCCATTATTCATTGCATTCATCCATCCATGGCCTACCTTTTAGTTTATCACCCTGACTTGCTACTTGACTAGTGACATGGAGGATCTTTTCCCCACTGTAGCCTCTGTATTGGATGAGTTTCCCTGTCTATTGTGTCTCGGCTCTGAGTTGATGACAAACCTTACCTATGGTGAGTTGGAGTTCGTTGTGAATCCCCCCTAGTCACTAAAGTTGTGTTGGCTAAACCTGAAACTTTTAGTGTTGCCATGAATACAAAATCTGGAAAAATGAAATGCTATATCTTGTATGAAAGGCCCATTCATGCAATGTGTTTCTAAACACACATGAATGAAAGGCATGCCAAATGAAAATGGCCATGAAAATAAAATGTTATATCTTTTGGAAATGTAAATACCTGGGTAAACAAGCTGTTTGTGACACACCTAGAAGTGCTCAGGTAAACAAGTGCCTTAAAAACACACCTGCAGCAGAAAGCCTCAAATAAATGTAAATCTATGCAATGTGTTTATAAACACACATAGATCAAGGCTATGGAAACTTCAGGCCCAAAAAGCAATGGAACTTAAATGCTATATCTAAATTATTGCTGGCCTCATTTGTATTATGGATTGTACGCATCTGTTAAAGGTAAATAAACCTTCTTTGAACAACTCATGCATTTGTGAGACACCGCCATTCCCTATGTTATTGCTCATTCAGTATATACTATGGTGTGTATTCCCTTTCCCTTTGCCAAAGTGTCACAAAGTTAAGTCAGTCAAGTCATCCCTTAGCCTAGCCAGTTATTTTAGCCTTCACCCTTCACTAGCAAATTGATCACAGCTATGAAGTGAGTATGATCTTGAAAGTCTAGTCTGAGTAATAATAATAATTAATGACATTATATATTTGGATTTAGATCGCCAGTAATGATTACTTTGTGTTATAATTGTTATTTGAATAAGTTGTAGAGCATGCATTAACCTTTGACACTTTGCAGCAGCTTCTAATGATGATTTGAGTTATATTTGGTCATGTTGACTTGGTCAAACCTAGTTTGACCAAGGTCAACTATAGGACATTAGATGGTTGGACCTTGTGATGATATGGATTGATGATATATGGTCTATGTACATGTACATGATGATTCTATGCAGCAGCTACAGGGTTATGATGATGATTCATGGTTTACAGCAATATTTGATCATTTACAGATTATTATTATTTGACCTGTTCGATATATTGGATATATATTTTGATCATGCAGAGATTCATATGGTGTATGAGTACACATCTTGGATAGATTTGGACCTTCTGAGTCCAATGAGACAGTTTGTTTTCAGTTCCAGCCACTTACAATGATGATTGAGCCTCAGTAGGCTATCCCAGTGCAGTTTTGGTCTGTCGGAGACACTGTCAGAGCAGATGTGATTATTATCCGGTTGACCTAGGGCGTTGTGCTTGGAGGGGGTGGTCCAGCCAATTGTTTTTACCATATTACCCCCCTCCCGGACACACTGGTGCCCTCACCTTGACAGCGCAGGCACTCCAGGAGGCAGTTTGGGGTAGTTTCACACTTCCCGAGGCATTTCAGGACTGGTAGAAATGGCTATTGAGGAATTTGATTTGGGCTATTGAGGCAATGTCTTGGCATGGGATGATTAGTGATGATGGATTGATGTCTTCCACACCTCCTCCAGCAGTTTCAGCTTCATCGGGACCCGCATCCATCACTTATGGCACTTTCTGATGATTTCTGAGGTTTTTTTAGGCCTACTATTTGTCCATAGAGGCACGATTTGGTATATTGATGACTATTTTATTATTATTGTGCTATGGGGATTGACCAAGGGTGGCTAAAATTACCCCTTGGACCCACCATAAGCTTCTTATTATATTTTGTCATCATGATTTGGTGGGATTCCCCTCTTCTAGGGCGATTTTGTCCACTTATGTTATATTTTATGAGTGATCCATGTATTTTATTGTTGATGACTATTTTATTATTATTGTGCTATGGGGATTGACCAAGGGTGGCTAAAATTACCCCTTGGACCCACCATAAGCTTCTTATTATATTTTGTCATCATGATTTGGTGGGATTCCCCTCTTCTAGGGCGATTTTGTCCACTTATGTTATATTTTATGAGTGATCCATGTATTTTATTGTTGAGCTCATCTCAACCATTGATTAGACATTTGTATCTTTTAATCTTAGCCCCTCATTCAAAAAAGTGGTTAGGATTTTGATGCCTCTCCTTCCTATATAAAGGAGAGAGCTTCTCATTGTAAAAGGACTGGTGGCTCTGGATTATTGGAATAAGAAAATTATTATTGCATCTATCTCCAGTGTTGTGGTGAATGTTTTTGGTGTTCATTCATTGGTTCTTCCTTTGCACTGAGTTATTGGAGATCTTGTTTTGCCATATATTTTGTACCACGTTTTTGCATCTACAGGGGGAGGTCGATTTGCTTTGAGGAGGAAGTATTGGTAGGGGAGGACTCTCCCTACTTCTTCTTTGGATCTCTTCGTTGGTAACAGAGAGTATTACTGTCCCAGGACCTTCTATTCTATGTTATCATTGCATTTTATTTGTATTTCCTCCATACTTGACCTCTCTGATTGAAATCGATTTTCCTTGGATTGATAGGTAGAGGAGGGCGCATTTGTGGGCTAGGGCATCAATTTGGCACGCAAAATCAACAATTTCTCATTTGATCTCTGCGAGAATCTTCCTCAACATCAAGGCATCTCATTCACATCACTCAGGTATGATCTCAAGGTAATTTCTATCTCCATGATCTATCCACTTGTCTAAAATATTTCAAACCCTAATTAATCAAAACCCCATTTTTACATTTTTTCAGATCTACTAAGATCTAGTGGCTTCTTGGGTAAGAAATTTAGAACCCACCTCTATAGTATCCACGCCATCCCGGATCTATAGTTTGGTGAGGATTGGCCTCCATTTGACCCTTTTCCCAAGGCATTTAGCCTCTCCAAGCAAGGGCGCACTTCCTAGTTTGGGTGGGTTGACCTAGATCTAGTATGTGGGTAGTTGAGATCCCGCTTGATTCATGATCTACACATCCAATAACCTACCCCCAGATTGTCACTTTTCTGATTTTTACCTTGTGGGCCCTATTCCACATTTTAAGGGATTTAATCCCCATTTTCGACCACTTGGTATCTTTAAACTCAGATCTAGTAAGATCTAGCCATTGGATTGCCTTGAAATTGTAGATCCACACTCTCACTTGATCAACCTACTTGGATCTAAATTTTGGATGCCATTGGACTTGTCTTGATCCATTTATCACCCTTTTTAGCCTCCTTGGGTAAAGTTGCACCACCTTGGAGAAGTGAGTTGGTCCACTTCTAGGACATGGGTACATGAGATCTTTGTGGATTTGGAACAAGCATAATTCAAAACCTAGGTCTAGGAGGTCACCTTGTCAAATCTTGCCTTGGGGATAGCATTCCTTGTTTTAAGGGATTGTGGTCCACTTAGGGTAAAACATTAAATCTCTAGATCTAGACTTATTCATCCATCAAGACTTTAATTGCCCTCTCATGCAACAGGATTCCTTAACCACAAGTTAACCTTGCTTTGACTCCATTATCCCAATTCCCAAGGCACTGGTTTCTCTCCAAGTCAATTCGACTTTCCTAGATTGTTGGATTAACTTGTGGTTTAACCTTTGTATGGTGAACTAAACCCTTTGATGTCATCATGTATCATGATCAAGCTTGTCACTTGTCCTAGTTAGCCCCAATTCAACCCCTAAACTACCCTGCATTGGACACGGTTCCCAAGGCAGAGGATTTTGTCACATTGAACTAGTACTTTAATCCTGGATCCTATTTCACAAATCATAAGTTACTCTCACATCATTAATGAACCAAAGCTATACTCATTGAACCCCTCACTTGTCTTGTGACTTCATCCTAAGGTCTAGGATAAACCATACACCTTACTTCACTTAGAATTAACTTGATTTGGTGTCTTGGTTTTTATCTCTCATGTCAGGAGTAGATCGGGTCTCCCCCTTTGTTGTCTTGGCTAGATAACATAAAGTGAAGGTTGCCTCGACTGGCGTGACAACCATATATTGGAGGTCGAGGTGATCGCGGTTGCACCTTTTGAGTTGCCCTTCCCTATTGCCATCCATGAATGGATACATCCATAGGGGTAACTACAATTTAGGTGATAACAGGACTATTGAATACAATGCCGTCAAAACAAAGAAGGAGCACCAAATAGGCTCCTATAAAAAGGAGGCAACATACAAAATGTAGAGAGTAAAGACTGAAGACTGAATCTGATATAAGGCCTGAGAAACCCCAAAATACGAGCACGAATGAGCACACGGAGAGGAGGGTGTACAAAAGAGGAATGGACTTAAGGACTTGAGAGTAGAGAGCAAATAGAGATGATGGTAATGCATGTGAGTCATGCTCCACGAAATCCATCTCTCCTAGCACTCGAGGCCAAATGGAGGAAACTCGATATAGAATGTTTCCTTGAAGAAGAGCTAAATGAGGATCTGGACCGCCCTTTGAGTTGTTGTGAGTTGTCCTTCACTAGATCCTAGGTGGTCTCAATTGCCTGTGGTAGTGGATCCGATCAAGTAATGTCACTAAGGTTGCTAGGGATAGTGATGGTCCCTCTGGTCTGTATAAATCTAAAGTCGAATGCCATGTTGTTATCCAGCTATCTCTTGGTGCCCCTAGCTAATGGGAGCACCGCAAAGTATGAAGTAAGCCTCCAAGTGGAGTCTAGTCTAGGAGGAGGCTAAAGAGGAGTGGTCCCTGAAAGCCTCCTGCATGTATAGGGCCAGGCATCTCTGATCGAGGTACCTTAAAAATATGGAGAGTCTAGAGCCCCCTAAACAGGCAATGGAACCGCCCACAAATCTCGCAGTAGATGGGGTAGCGAAAGATGAAGGGCCCCTTTGTCTCAACCTCCTAAAGATGAAACAACTGTCAAATCCTGTTTGATTGATAAGTTTGGTGATTTACCTCCACCCAAAGTCTTTGAGACCATCCCTCATCTCCATTAAGTGCTTAGCATAGAAAGCCATCTAAGGACACAACACTCCGTAAGGGTTTGTCCAGGTGACCTGAATAAACTGTATGTAGATGCCATCTCAGATGATGTTGTTCAGCACCTATCTAATTGTTAAAAGTTAGCCAAGTGCATCAATCCATCGAGATACCCACTTTTGAAAACCTTGCAAAACAACACCATGCATGGCCTTGAAACCCTTGCAAACCAACACCATGCACAGCCTTGGCGGGCTAGTAGAGGCAATGAACTCTGATGACTAGCAAGCTAAGTATGGATACCTATCCCGCCCCTTTGTCATGTCAATGAAACACCGAATGCATTGTAGAAATGAAACAAATCTAAAAAACTGTCTCGAGCCGGAATGGTCGAGCCCAAAACTCTACAAGAATAATCGATTGAGGGATTGTATGCTTGAACTTGATGATGCATCAAAGGAGACGAATTTGCACTCTCTTAGCTGAAGCTGATTCATACTCTAGTAAACAAGGCCCCAAACCTATGAGCCATAAAGTATTGCGAGGCGAACTGTGATATTCATAAGGAACAACTTGCAATGAATGTCCTGAAACTGGTGCCAAAGACACTGTCTCTCGAGGATGGCTAGGGATCCATACCCTTTGTTAATTCGCTGTTGTAGAGCATGCCTCAAGCTTAAGCAAGGCCATGAGAAATGCATCCCCAAATTAGTGTGTCACTGATCTCAATCTCCTCCCCTCTGGAAAAGAAGTGGTGATCCTCAAGAACCTCCTTCAACCCATTGAAGATCATAACCTTGGTTTTACCTACGTTGACTATCAATTGTCAAAGGTCACAAAAGAGTGCCAATGCATCTAGCTATCTCTTGAGCCCCACTAAGGAATAGGCCAGGAGAACCAGAGCATCGGCAAAAAGTAGGATAGAAATCAACACCTAGTGGAGAAGGCACCCATCCCGGTCTTGTTATCAGTCTAATTTTGCTCTCCTATGCAAATAGAGCTATTCAACATGATAATACACCATACCAAATGCATAACTCACACCATCAATAACTTCATCCCATCATGTGACCCCTCAACAAAATTTGAGCCCCAAAAGCTTCACAAATTGCCTGAAAATGGGCAATGTAGATGTTTAGTGCAATAAGTGCGCTCGCCCAGTGCAGATGTTCAATGCAACAAGTGCGCTCCCAGCACAGATAAAGGCCCATTAAGTGTGCTACCCTTTCTGCACAAGATTAGGAAAAATCAAGATTTTCCTCCAAAAATCATGGCTTTTGACAGTCAACACAAAGCACTGGAAAGCACAAAAGCATTAGTTTTAAGATGAAAACCCTGTTATCACACAACTTATAGTTTCCCCTGAAGATGATCATATTCAGGACGGTAGAGGAGACAGGCAACTAAAGAGGTGACCTAAGAGGGCCTCGATCCCCAAATAATGGATTTGGCTGTCACGCCAATCGAGGCACTCTTCGCTTCTTGCTACCTGTTACGTGGTACCAATACCAGCACACCTTCAGCTATGCCCCAGGGTGAGAGGGTCATTTTTTTTACCAGGAAGGGTGTCTTCCAGCATTTTCTGAGTGGAGGTTATGGCCAGGCCCTTTTGGTTCCTCTCCTGGGAGTACTATGGCTTAAAGGCATCGTTGACTACCTCATGAAAAGGCTTGAAGCCCTATGGTTGGTGTCTGGGGCTCCCAGGGGTGGGTCACTAGGTCAAATGACCCCCCACCTGTTTTATCATTCCGGTGGCGTTTCTCTCAGCACTAAGGCTTATGTCTCTCTTCCAAATCACTGTCCACACCCTCCTGGCCCTCTGCACTGCAACGCCCTCTCTCGTTGGGCTCCTAGTCATGATGATGTCATCCTTGTACCAGGCCTACATTGCTTGATATGGGGGGGCGTTGAGGGATTTTCACCACTGTTGGGGTTAGATGGGGCATGACGCTCCGCCCCTCGCTACTCCAGCCTTCAGTTCGGAGTGATTTGCTCATGTTTAGCTATTTTAGTCATTTTTGGGTAAACTTTGGGGAAAATGCCCCAAGTTACCCACATATTTGATTATTTTATATTATTTTATGTTATAATTTTAATTTGACAAGTTTTAATTTTAAATTGACATTTTAAAGTATGTAGGCTTGGTTATTTTGTAAAAAGTGAGTGTGAGATCATATAAATACGATCTCCTCACTTCATTTTTATACACAACTTATGGGATAAAATTCATTATGTTACTCTTGTATCCTAGAAGGACCTTATGAAGTGATGTGCACCTCTTGGAGGGATGATTCTTCTTGCTCTTGGATGAAGTTGGATGCTTTCTTTGTCTTGCTAATGCTTTGTGGATGCTAGAATGGTTGGAATAACTCATGCTCAAGTAAGTCTTTTACATTTTCAAGGTTGGTTTGATGAATGGTAGGTCAATTTTGCATCTTGAATGATTGAATGGTAGCCCTAGGGCTACATTCTTTTTGAATAAGGCTTTTGACTGCTATTCTATCCTCATTGCATACTAAAAACGCTCACAAGAGGAGGTTTTTACAAAGTTTGGCTTTGGAGCTCCAACTTTGCCCTAGTTTAGATTCTTGAAACCAACCCTAGAGGTTGTTTCAAGAAACCCTAACCTAGCAGCAAGGAGAATTACCTCCAAGAGGAAGGCTTGTCACCTTCCTCTAAGGCTAGGGTTTGGGGTAACATCCATTAAAACCTTAAGTTTGTCCATTTTCTCTACATCAAACCCTAGTTTGAAATTTTATAAATATTATTGCTAGGTAAACTTGCATTTTCATGTGTAATTTTGCATTTTCATGGTAGAATTAGGTCTGCAATTTTATAACAAAAACCCTAAAAATCAAACCAAAAAAAACTTCATTTTTGGCCTCCCTAAAATTTCGGCCCTAAATTATCGCGACCCTAAAATCTTGCCCTAAATTCTCATAGCCCTAAATTCTTGTGCCCCCAAAACTTCGGCCCTAAAATCTATGCCCTAAATTATCGCGGCCCTAAATTCTCACGACCCCAAAATTTCAGACCTAAATTTTCGTGGCCCTAAATTTCCGCGACCCCAAAAGTTTGGCCCTAAATTCTCGCGGCCTAAAATTTCGGGCATGAAATCCTCGACCTATATTTTTAAACCCTAAACAGACCTGCAAAACTGCCAAAAATACTATACAAGCACCATCCTAACTCTCTGTTACTCTGTGTTTGACTCCATTAGAGGCACTGAACGTTGCTTTAAGGTGTTTGGAAGGAATTTGGCATCTACTTGGCAGGTACATTAAAGGGCTCTCCCCTTGGGACAACATTGGATTCCGAAGAAGGTAGGAGATTGGACAAAGGTGACAGCAGCCCAAGTTTCTTATGTGATTGCCTTTCACTTGCAAACCTAGCCTGCTAGTTTGAACGGTAACACTACCCAAGCCCCAGATAGCAAAGGGGGAAACCCTGATCTACTCCCGACAGGAGAGATCTAACCCAAACACCAGATCAAGCTATTAAAATAGGGTACGTAAGGTGAGGGGTGAAGAACCCTAGATCTAAGGGATAAGATCATTGTGGAGGCTTAATATGGATGAGATTCAACATTAAATGTATTAGACACAATGATTTAGAGATTAGGAATGGATCTAGGATTTAGGTGCTAGGGTAAATTATCAAAATCAACTGCTTTGGGAAATGTGTACTTAAAAGATGGAAAATGGTCCCAAGGAGCAAATCTAAGAGGACTAGGGCTTCCTAGCACGGATTGATGATAGATCTGACAGTATCTAAGCTCACAAGCCAAAAAGAAACTCAAACAACCCAAAAATAGAGGCCAAATCAAGGTGGGCGCAATAGTGAGTGACTAATGCCTAAGTATTAGGGGCGGATGGAGTCTCCCAAGGGTGATGCCCTTGAGGACCCACTTTGGGCTAGGCCTAAAGTATAAAACCCAGAAATATTTCTCCAATATTTCAAGTTAAATGAGCTAGAGAATTTTTATAATATTTTTTAGTTAGGGTTTGAATGTAAATGACAGATGGGTAAGTTAAAGAAATAAAATACATACCTTGCAAGCCTACCTGGATGATGAGAATGGATGACGGTATGATGAGGACTACTCCCGCAAAGATCAAATGAAGATTTAGCGTGTTCTCTTTCTCCCACAAATTGCCCAAGTCCACAAGTGCGCCCCTCTCTTCCTGCAAAACCAAGGAGATCAACTCAATCAGTAAGCAACAATGAGGGTAAATGCAAGTAAAGAATTAAACACAGAGAACAATTGGTACAAAGACAAAACTACTCCCTAAATAAACCAGATTTGAGAGAGAGAGACAAGGTGAGTCTCCCTAGCCAGTGCGCCCCTCTTCCAAATCGTCCTCTTCACCTGCAAGTAAAAATATGGATCGAATGTATGCAAGATATCCACCAAATTCTTTCAGTGCAATGGAAAAGCAATTTCAATCACCATAGCCAAGCATCCAGACCAAGATCACAAGAGTTTCTCATAAAATATTTTTTGTATTCCAGTAGCCAAGAGCCAAAAGTCGCTTTACAATGAGGGGGATCTCTTCTTTAAATAAGAATGAGAGACCAAAACCCTAACCACTTTTTGAATGAGTGGTTGAGATTAAAAGATACAACAATAATAATCAACGGCTAAGATGAGCCGGAACAATTATACATGGATCACTCTAAAAGATGGGGACATGTTTCCTCAATGGCGCCCTAGGGGGGATGTATAACATGACATAACTAGGAAACACAACATAATAACTTGTTGGGGGGGTCTAGGAGATACTTCTTCCTTAGACTAATGCCCCAACTACATCGAACAAAGTATCCTACAGCACCCAATGCTGCTACTGAAAGTATGCTCCCTCTCAGTCCTGGAATGAATAGGACTCTTGACACTTCCATGAGTTCTCCAAAGTCTAGGAGAAATTGTACTTGTCCCACTCCTCTGACCATATGCTCAGTACCCTCAACATCATGAACAATCTGTATAGAAGTATACTCAAGGAGGAGGAATGCCTCCCGCATCCCGGTCATGTGACTGCAATGCTTGCAATCAATCATCCACCTCTCATCAACCTGAACCTCAGGCTAACTGCCATCATGGCCTGAAACAAAAGATGCAAGAGAGAACTCCCTCTCAAATCTAGAAGCAAACTCATCTACCGCTTCTGCTGCAGCTACCTGCTCATCCTTCTCCTTTTTATTCTTTTTCCTATGAGGGCACTGTCCTACTTAGTGCCCATACTCATTGCATGCAAAACACTTGACCTTACTCAAGTCTTTCTTCTGTTCATTCTTCTTGAACCTCTACTTTCCTTTAGCTGCAAGCGCCACATGATCCTCCTCGGGGATAGCAGAAGAGGAGCCCCAAATGTAAACTCTCTGAGTCTCCTCCTATGTGAAATCATCCCATAGACAATCCCACTTGGTGAGGTTCTCTCTGGCCACAATGGACTCAACAAACACTGCCCATGGCTTAGTCACGCCATTCAAATCTTATCGAACCAACTCTCCATTCTCGACCTTCTCCCCCACTGCCCCCAGCTCATCTCTTACCCGTGTTATCCTCGTAAGGTATGTGGCCATACTCTCGTCCTTGACCATCTCTATGCTCTTCGGCTTTTCCTGAAGTACCATCTTCCTATTCTCATTGGAGCTTTGGTATAATTTCGTCAATGCATCCCACATCTCATACACGTTCTCTTTACTTGTAACATGTGGTATCACATGATCCTTGATCCCATCAAGGATGATCCTGTTATCACACCATAGTAGCAGGGCTACTATTCTTGTACAGCAGATATCTGCACATTCCAGAGCTTCCTTTATTCCAGAGCATGGCTATATATTTTGGATCACTCATGATCAGAGCAGTACATTATTCAGATTTGTATATGACCTTGTGTCAAGGCTGAGCCTTGAGAGTTCAGATTTGATGACTGATGTGACCACTTATCCCATTACAGTTTCAGTTCAGTGCCTAGAGATGTACTTCAGATGTGTTTCAGATATTGCATGATGATGATTATTATGATGATGTTGTATGATCTATGGATATGTTCTCACTGACTGTGGATTATTATCTTGTTGATTTAGTCATGATCATAGCATGTGCTTGGTATATTATTCCTGATGTGGCAAACTATTTAAAATGAACTGTAAATCTTAAAATGGACAATTGCTTGCACTTTTAGGTCATTTAACAAAACTTACTGGTATTTCACCTTTACATAGACATGGTCTTTCCACCGACACCAGTTGTCTGCTAGTGTAGGCTCCATATTCACTTGTCTCCATCCATACATGACCTTCCTGTTTGACTTTAAACCCTGACATGTCTCATTTGACTTTCTGATACTGAGGACTTCCCCATTTTTCTACCTCTGTGTTTGGACCGCATCCCTGTTTATTCAGTGTCTCGGCTCTGAGTTGGTGACAGAACTTGCCTTTTGGTGAGTTGGATTGTAGGCCTTGGCTCGAACTCCCCCTAGTCACTTGAGATGTTGTTGGCTAAAACTGAAAGCTCATGTTCTACCTGTGGAAACTAAATAAATTCGCCCATGGAAACAAAAAAGGGCAAGAGCAATGAAAAGCTAAAAATACTCCTCGAAGAGTATAATAAAGGTCCAAAAAGCAATAGTTCTTAAAAGCTATATCTAAACAATTGCTGACCTTGTATAAATATATGAAAAACATGCCCTGGATGCAAGCTGCAACTAGTTGTGCTTCTCAGCACATCTGAAATCCGAAGGGTTATGTAGGCCAAAAAGGCCATGGAAATGAAATTGAATGATCCTAATGAACCTGGATCAACTTGATGTAAACATGATGCCTAAGTTGAATAAACACTCTCTAAACAACTTATCCATTTGTGAGGCACAGCCATCCCCCGTGTTCTTTTGTCCAGCACAGAGTTTGTAGCTTCCCCCTTTTCCCAGTCCAAAGTATTTTTGAGTTAAGTTAGATAAGTCAAACCCTTGGCCCAACCTTGCTCCTAGCCTTCATCCTTCACTAGCAGTTTGACCATGTCCAATGGGTGAGTTTGTCATTTGAACTATGGTGCAAGTAATTTTATATAACCACGGAATATGTTAACTTGATTAATGCCACTGAATGGAATTTATACTTTGAGCTTAGCTGTGGGAATGATTAGAGAAACATTGTCTTAATCTACTGATGTGATTTATCCTTGATTATATATTCTTGGGATCCGTGATGATGTGGACCATGTATGGATGATTATTGATGATGATTTATGGTCCCACATGTTTGATGATGATATCATATGATGGACATATGATACAGATGATGTTTGATCCAGTTCAGCAGGTTATTATTATTTCAGATCAGCAGATTATACATTGTCCATATATGGTGGACCCTACAGCTGGCCCATTAGGGCAACCCAGGGTGTATGAGTACTCATTCCTAGTGGATTTGGGTCTTCTGGATCCAATGAGACACTTATCTTTCAGTTCCGGGCACTTCTGACAGTGATTGATGCAGTTTTACACTTGTTGACCAGATTTGGGGCTGATTTCCCAGCCTGAGCAGCAGGGGCCCCGAGAGGCCAGTTCACCTAGGGCACTGATGATGGAGGGGGTGGTCCAGCCACTTGTTATTACCATTTATCCCCCCTCCCGGAGAGCCTGGTGGGCTCAGATTGACAGCGCTAGCACCCTAGGAGGCAGTTTTGGCACTTTCACAGTTCCCGAGGCAGTTAAAAAATGGGATAAAGTGGTCACTGAGGAAATCGATTTGGGCAATTGAGGCAAGGTTTTGGCATTTGGTTTTCACAGAGGTCTTCCAAGGTGATCTCACTATCTTCCAGTCAGTTTTCACCATGTGGGTATCTCCAGATTGATCACAGGAGGACATTTACTGCTCGACTGTCATGGATTCTGAGGACAGTTTTGGTCATTGTCATTATATTGGACATATTTTATTATTTTATTGTGCCTTGGGGTGAGCTAGCAAGGATTTATACCTCCTAGCCCCACCATGTGCTTATTTTATCATGTCCTAGTCATCATGAGGTGGATTATTGTACTTTATACCCCTCTTGTGGGATGACGTCACCCTCCATTGTACCATTTAGTGAGGGCGCTATTGTTATGTTTGAGTGATCCATGTGATATCATGTTATGGGTCATCCTAGCCATTGATTGTATGATGAGATCTTATAATCTCAACCACTCATTTGATGTAATATTGTAGAGTGGTATAGGGTTTTGGTCTTTATTATCCTATATAAGGAGGAGACCCCCCATTGTATAGCTCACCTTTGGAGCTCTGGAATATTGGAATAGAAGATTTTTTGTGGAGCACATCTCTCTTGGCTTGTGGATTCTCTTGCATATTGAATATAAAGTATCTTTTCTATGTATCATTGTGGATTTTGGTGTTTTTGCTAACCTTTTGACAGGAAAGTCGAATTGGAGAGAGGAGGGCGACTTTTTGAGGGTTATTGTTGGAGGGATCCACATATTCTCTCTTGGGTTGATCTTGTGACAGGGAGTATCATTATTGTATCTTCGTGACATAGTTGATGCTTTCTATTACATCTTTCTACCATTTTCATAATCATCTTGCTTGACTTGTTTCTTTGATCTTGTCTTGTAGGAGGAGGACGATTTGGCTATCTTGGAGAAGGGCGATTTGGTTGGAGCACTTGGATCTCACTCTTGAATATAAACATAGGAGAATGCTATCAACTTGCAAGGTGGCCATAAGCAATTGAGGTAAGATCTACAAGGTATGTGCCTCTTTCATTCATTCTATCTCCATTGGTCATAAAACCCTAATTAAATCAAAACCCCAATTTTGGTATTTTTTTAGATCTACTTAGATCCACCCTTGCATTTGAAAAGATATTAAGAACCCACCTCTATAGGATCCACCCCTAGTTGGATCTATAGTTTGGTGGTGATTGGCTAAGAATTGACACACCTTTCAATGCAAAAAGCCTTCTTGAACCTAAATCGATTTTCTTGAGAGAAGCTTGTTGGGTAGGATCTAGCACATGGGTAGGTAAGATCCCACTTGAATTGACATCTAGACACTTGATAACCTATACCCATATCCTTACTTTGGTGAAAACTACCTTGTGGACATCTCTCCATGTTTTGAGGGGTTGAAACCCCCTTTTGATCTTCTTGGTACCTTAAAACTTAGATCTACTAAGATCTACCCATTGGATTTACTTGAAACTTTGAAGGAACATAGATCGGGGTACTAACATCCCGGATCTACATTTTGGTGGCCATTGGACTTGTTTTGGTCCACCAAAACCCACTTTTGGACTCTCCTTGAGCAAGTCGCACCCCCTTGATTTTTTGAGTTGGTCCACTTCTAGGAAGTGGGTGTTTGAGATTTTCAGAGATTTGGAATGCCCATGCCTTGAAACCTAGGTCTAGACTGTCCTTTTGTCCCGATCTACCTTGGGGATTGCATTCCTTGTTTTAAGGAATTGTGGTCCACTTTTGGTCATCACTTAAAAACCTAGATCTAGTAAGATCCAACCATTGGATCTCATCCAAACCACTTGACTTGGCTTCTAGGTGTCCCAATCTACACTTTAACATCCTTCTTGACCCCATTAGCCCATCCAACAAGGCACTAGTCCTTCTCCAAGCAAGGCGCACTTCTTGGGATTAGTGTCAAACCCTAGATCTAGCACATGGGTAATCCTAGAACCAACTCTAACTTGTAGATCTAACCTAGATCTAGCCTATAGTACCATCTTCACACTTAACTTCACCTTGTGGGCCCACCTAGAACCATTTCACACTTCCCAAGGCAACAAGACCCACTTATGTAAACACATGGTACTATACTTAGCAATCATACCCCATCAAGTGGCCTAAACCATACATAGGTTGAAACACTAACTATCCATGATACCACCTTCAACCATACCTTAAACATTAGGTCCACTTAGCCTTGCATTGGTTTCCGTAACTCATCATTTATTCACCCTTTGAAACCTTTGCTTGGGTCCTGTTGTCACCTAGGCTGTAGTTACCCCTATGGATAGATCCAGTCATGGATGGCAATAGGGAAGGGAAACTCAAAAGGTGCAACCACGATCACCTCGACCTCCAATATATGGTTGTCACGCCAGTCGAGGCAACCTTCACTTTATGTTATCTAGCCCAGACAACAAAGGGGGAGACCCGATCTACTCCCGACAGGAGAGATCAAAACCAAGACACCAAATCAGGGTATTTCTAGTTGAAGTTAGGTGTATGGTTTATCCTAGACCTAAGGATGAAGTCACAAGCCAAATGAGGGGTTTAATAGGTATAGCTTTGGTTCATAGTTGAAGTGAAAGTGACTTACAATGTTTAAAGTGAGATCTAGGGCTAGTGTACTAGGTCAATGTCAAAGATCCACTGCCTTGGGAACCGTGTCCAATGCAGGGTTGTTTAGGGGTCAGATTGGGGCTAACTAGTACATGAGACAATCTTGACTATGGTTCATGATGTCTTCAAAGGTATAGTTCACCATGCAAAAGTCAAACCACAAGTCAATCCAACAATCTAGGAGAGTTGGGTTGTCTTGGAGATAAACCAGTGCCTTGGGAATTGGGGAGTGGAGTCAAAGTAGGGTTGACTTATGGTTTAGGACTCCTACAACATGAGATAAGTGGACAGTATAGGTCTTGATGTTTAAATGTGTCTAGATCTAGGTTTGACCCAAGTGGACCACAATCCCTTAAAACAAGGAATGCAGTCCCCAAGGCAAGATTTGGCAAAGTGACAGTCTAGACCTAGGTTTTGAATTATTCCGGTTTTAGATCTCCAAAAATCTCAAGTACCCAGTTCCTCAAAGTGAGTGAACTCACTTCTCCAAGGTGGTGCGACTTTCCCTAAGGAGGCTTCAATCAGGGTTTAGGTGGGTCAAATCATGTCGGATGGCATCCAAACTTTAGATCCGGGTAGATCAGTCAAGTAGGGGTATGGATCTGTAATTTTGTGGCAATCCACCGGTTAGATCTTTGTAGATCTGAGTTTAAGTGTTCCAAGTGGTCCAAAATGGGGATTAAATCCCTTAAAATGTGGAATGGGGCCCACAAGGTGAATTTCAAGAAAGGGACAACCTCGGTGTATGTTATTTGATGTGTAGATGTCAAATCAAGTGGAATCTCAAACAACCATCGCTTAGATCTAGGTCAACCTGCTCAAATGGTGAAGTGCGCCTTCCTTGGGAGAAGCTAGGTTGGCTTGGGAGAGGGGTCAAACGGAGGCCAATCCTCACCAAACTATAGATCCGGGATGCCGTGGATGCTATAGAGGTGGGTTTTCAATATCATGCCCAACAACCCACTAGATCTCAGTAGATCTAAGAAAATGTAAAATTGGGGTTTTGATTAATTAGGGTTTTAAGTGTTTTTGACAATTGGATAGACTATGGAGATAGAACTTACCTTGAGATCATACCTGAATGATGTGGTTGAGATGCCTTGATGTTGAGGAAGATTCCCGCAGAGATCAAATGAGAGATTGTTGATTTGCTTGCCAATTTGATGCCCAAGTCCACAAGTGCGCCTTCCTCTACCTGTCAAACCAAGGAATGAAATTCAATCAGTAAGATCAAGCATGGAAGAAATACAAGAGAAATGCAAATAGTAACATGAAATAGAAGGTCCTGGGACAGTAATACTCCCTGTTACCAACGAAGAGCTCCAAAGAAGAAGTAGGGAGAGTCTTCCCCTACCAATACCTCCTCCTTCAAGCAAATCGGCCTCCACCTGTAGATGCAAAAATCGTGGTACAATAGATATGGCAAACAAGATCTCCAATAACTCAGTGCAAAGGAAGAACCAACGAACGAACACCAAAAACATTCACCACAACATTGGAGATAGATGCAATAATAATTTTCTATTCCAATAATCCAGAGCCAAAAGTCCCTTTACAATGAGAGGCTCTCTCCTTTAAATAGGAAGGAGAGGCATCAAAACCCTAACCACTTTTTGAATGAGTGGCTAAGATTAAAAGATACAAATGTCTAATCAATGGTTGAGATGAGCTCAACAACATAATACATGGATCACACATAAAATATAACATAAGTGGACAAAGTCGCCCTAGGAGAGGGGAATCCCACCAAATCATGATGACAAAATATCATAAGAGGCTCATGGTGGGTCCAAGGGGTAATTTTATCCCTCCTTGGTCAATCCCCATGGCACAATAACCAATACATAATCATAAAAGTACCAAATCGTGCCTCCAAGGTGAAGTCGTGGTCCTCCAAGGTGGAGTCGTGGTCCTCAAAGACCTCAAAAAATCCACAGAAAGTGCCATAAGTGATGGATGCGGGCCCCGATGAAGCTGAAACTGCAGGAGGAGGTGTGGAAGGTCCCGATCTATCATCACTGATCATCCCATGCCATAACTTTGCCTCAGTAGCCCAAATCGATTTCCTCAATAGCCATTTCTACCAATCCTGAAATGCCTCGGGAAACGTGAAACTGCCCAAACTGCCTCCTGGAGTGATGGCGTTGTCAAGGTGAGGGTGCCAATGTGTCCGGGAGGGGGGTAATATGGTAAAAACAAGTGGCTGGACCACCCCCTCCATCATCAGCGCCCTAGGTCATCCGGATAAAAGTCATCTCTGCTCCGACAGGGCCTCCAATAGACCAAAACTGCACTAGGACAGCCTACTGAGGCTAAATCATCACTGTAAGTGCCCGGAACTGAAAACAAACTGTCCCATTGGACTTAGAAGGTCCAAATCCATCCAAGATGTGTACTTATACACCATATGAATCTCTGCATGATCAAAATAAATATCCAATGTACCGGAACAAGGCCAATAATAATGATCTGTAAATGACCAAACACTGCTGTATCCCAAGAATCATCATCATAACCCTGTAGCTGCTGCATAGAATCATCCTGTATGTGTACATGGACCATATATCATCTATCCATATCATCATAAGGTCCAGCATCTCATGTCCCATGGTCCTCCATGGTCAAACTAGGTCTAACCAAGACCAAATACAACTCAGACTATCATCCATAGCTGCTGCAAGGTGTCAAGGTTAATACATGCTTTACAATTTATTCAAATAGCTTCTATAACACAGAGTAATCATGACTGGCGATCTAAATCCAAATATATAGTGTCGTTAGTTATTATTATTACTCAGACTAGACTTTCAGGACCATACTCACTTCATAGTTGTGATCAATTTGCTAGTGAAGGGTGAAGGCTGAAATAAATGGCTAGGCTAAGGGATGACTTGACTAACTTGACTTTGTGACACTTTGGCAAGGGAAAGGGAATACACACTATAGTATATACTGAATGAGCAATAACACAGGGAATGGCGGTGTCTCACAAATGGATGAGTTGTTTAAAGAGGGTTTATTTACCTTCACAGATGCGCACAATCCATAATACAAGCAAGGCCAGCAATTGTTTAGATATAACATTTAAGTTCCATTGCTTTTTGGGCCTGAGGTTTCCATAGCCTTGATCTATGTGTGTTTACAAACACATTGCATAGATTTACATTTATTTTTAGGCTTTCTGCTGCAGGTGTGTTTTTAAGGCACTTGTTTACCTGAGCACTTCTAGGTGTGTCATGGACAACTTGTTTACCTAGGTATTTATTTTTCCAAAAGATATAACATTTTATTTTTCATGGCCATTTTCATTTGGCATTTCTTTCATATACAAGATATAGCATTTGATTTTTCCAGATTTTGTATTGATGGCAGCACTAAAAGTTTCAGGTTTAGCCAACACAACTTTAGTGACTAGGGGGAATTCTCATGGAACTCCAACTCACCATAGGTAAGTTTTGTCACCAACTCAGAGCCGAGACACAATAAACAGGGAAGCTCATCCAATACAGAGGCTACAGTGGGGAAAGGTCCTCCATGTCACTAGTCAAGTAGCAAATCAGGGTGATAATCTAAAAGGTAGGCCACGGATGGATGAAGACAGTGAAATGATGGAGCCAACACTAGCAAGCCATAGTATGGTGTAATGATCACCTCTATTCTCCCTAAGGAGGGTATGTACCAATGAGTATGAATAGTGAACTTCTAAGTCTGAGTAGGGACAATATAATATAAATAATAGGTCAACCAGGTCCATGTATCTATATGATCGCCAGATCATGATACTAGGTGCTAAGACATGCTATAAGAATAAGTATAAAAGCAATCTAACCATAACACAATAATATACCTGCTGAGTCATATACCTGAGTGCCCATCAACCTGTACCATCATCTGTCCTCTGGAACTGCTGCTGTAACTCTGGGCACTACTAACTGCTCTGTACCAATGGTATAATGGCTATATCGGGCATCTCTCTGAGTGTCCTGAAACTCAGTCATGGCATGGGGAATATAGCTGCTGTCCACAATCTGATAGTGATCCAATATAAATGCTCATCTCGGCATCTCAAACACAGGGGAACTGGCTGAATAGTGTACTGGAATGAGAAAAATAATGTATGGTAGCCCGGCTACTATATATGTGATAACAGGTCCAATCAACTGTGATTGGGGTATAGGGTCTCCCCCTTGGTCTAGTTATACCTTGACCTAAAGCGAAGAGTGCCTCGGTTGACGTGACTCCCGCATTGCATTGGGAACCGTGGCATCTCTTAGGTCACCTCTTTAGTTGCCTAACTCCTCTACCGTCCCGGATGGGATACCTCTAGGGGCAACTACAAGTTGTGTGATAACAGATCCTCTAGGCCTTAATATTTTTCTTTTCATAGGCAGCCTTTGCCAACGCATCTGATGGAACTGTTACAAGTTTTGTGGCAGTGCTCTCCATAATATCCCATAAATCACTTTCCTTCATAAATAGGACAACTTTGGCCTTCCATGCACTAAAGTTTGAGACCCCATTCAACCGATCCTCAACACATAAGCTATCCCATAAATCACTTTCCTTCATAAATAGGACAACTTTGGCCTTCCATGTACTAAGGTTTGAGACCCCATTCAACCGATCCTCAACACGTAAGCTACTAGCCATGATCTCTGGTCAATATGAACTGAATCAAAATCCCACTGAACAAAAGAACCTACTTGTCACAGATCTAGCCCCTACTTGCTCAGATTTGAAAGATTTGTCTCAGATCTCACCTCCAACCTCACAGATCTGATAGATCTAACCTCTACAACCACAGATCTGAGCTCTGCTCATCAGATATGGTAGATCTGATATCCCAACTAAGTCTCCACACAAATCTGGTATACTACTCGCAGATCTGAGTGTGAATGCCCCCTCTCACCCTTACCAAGGCTCTGATACCATGTTAATTTATCCCAAGTGTCACTACTCGATCTGGGAACCTGAGATCTCAATGGCCTTAGTCTCTATAAGCCAAAACAACCCAACTTCTATATGCCAGAGAAGATCACAGATGAATAATAAACTTATAACGGAAAGCATTATAGATCGCCTAACAACTTTGACAAAAATGGCAAACACACAAGTGACTCACAGTTTTACCCTGGAAACCCCAATGGGGAAAACTAGCTTCTATGGGGCTTTCTTCTTTCTCGAGCCCAGAGCATATAATAGAGAGAAAATAATTACACATAGAAGTTCAGAAGATACAACAGAACCTGATGGGTAGAAAACCCTAGATCTGGATGTAGTAGCTACTGCTGCTCTTGGGAAATGCGCCCAATGCCCATGTTGTCTACTCTGATATGGATCTCTAAAATACTGTCTCTGCCAATCTCTGGATGTAGTACCACCTCTCTAACACCTCTACCCTTATCTGCTATGTCAATGAAGAAAAACTGCAACCTCTCAGTGTAGAATGTGCCCCCTCTACATGGGAAATGTGCCCCCTCTCCTCTGTTGTAAAGTCGCCCCTCCTCAAATCTCAATCAAACTCAAATGATATCAGCTCAGATCTTTGTCCCATGCGCCCCCTCTCCTCTGCTGTAAAGATGCCCCTCCTCAGATCTCAATCAAACTCAGATGATATCAACTCAGATCTTCTCCAATCACTGAAGAAGATCACTCTTGGTACTCTCAGCCCACCTAGCCTCGAGATGAACAGCTCTCCAGTCAAACACATCTTCCTCTCCTCAGGAAGTGTGCCCCTCTCCTTTGCAAAGTCGCCCAAGCTCAGTCTCTGAGCTAACTCTACACAGATGCTCTCACTGCACACTTTAATGGCTGACTAATGCCTCCGATCAAGTAAGCACTGGTCCCTCTCAGATCCCCTCACTCTCTCTCTCTCTGCAGATGCGCCCCTCTCCTTAGGAAGTCACCCACTCTGCATGCACAAGTTGCCCTCACTCTCAATCTCCTCTCTCTGAAGAAATTGTTGAGTAACATTTTCCGGTGACCTCTTGCCTCCTTATAACAACTCATTGACCAATTAGGGTTTATGAAACCCTAAAGTGAGTGCATGCAAAAATCCCGCTTTTGCATGCTTTTTAATTAAAAATCCTACATGCAAAATGCTGCATGCATGAGGCAAATCACTCCGAAAGGTCTGCATGCATCCACCGTTGGAATCATGCCACTTGGTAGAGTGCATCTCACCCTCTACCCCATCCTGATGCCTACACTGAAAATGCACCTCCATGCTAGGCATCTAAACATGGAGGACATCCCGAGATACCACTATCTCTAACAACTGGGTCATTTCTAGTTAACTGGGACGACTTGACCTTTTAACGGGGTCATTTAATTGGGTTGACTTGTTATGGGCTTGTTATTATTCTTTCTTGTGGAATATCTTCTGATGCTACTAGAAACATCAACATCGGGGAGATGTTGGGCTACAGGTTCTCCCACTATCTGTCATATGGTCTTTGTGGATAAAAAGGAATAATGCACTATTCCCTGATAAGAGTAGATCTACAACTTAGGTCTTTCATAGACTAAAAGCATCACTACCAATGGAACCAGCTATGTCAAAAAATAAACCACAGAGTATTTTACCTGCTTCTATAAGAGATCAAAATAGTGCACAAGGATATTTTGATGGGGCTACAAGGGAGAATATGGGACCTAGTGGTGTTGTCAGAATTTATTACTTAAGGACAATTCCAAAATATCCTTCAAGCTAGGGTTAGGCAAAGGATCGAGCAAGAAGACATAATTACTAGCTATCTCAACTCTGTTTCCTCCGGCAAAGGTTGTCTTGTCTCCAAGCAAATATGCTCAGGTTAGGTTTCAATGGGGCAGGCCAGTTTCTCTTCAAGCCAGGGTTTTCAACTTCAACACAGGTTAGCAATACAATTACGGATTTCCAACTTCGACATGGGTTAGCATTACAATTATGGATAGGAATCCAGAGTTGTCAGATGCTCGGGCCTCCTCATCACCCAACGCCAGGACTTGGAGCACAATGTGACGAGGAAGACATTAAATTTCTTCCATGGATGATTTATAAGGATGCCTATTTTAGGCATATGCCAATTTCTCGGATATGTATTTTTGCAAGTTGACTATGGAATTTCACTCTCAGCTTTTTGTAGATCCTGTTTGATTGATCACAAATATTTTTGAACTAAATGGGTGATAAGCTAAGAAATCGGATTCGCTCTAACCCCTCCCCGTGTCCCGAATCGGTCGAATCGGACACGACGGACACGATTCGATATGAATTCGTGTCTGATTCGACTTTCCTTCGAATCTGGATTTGGGACACGATTTTAAATCGAATCGGACACGAATTTAAAGCGTGTCCCGACTGTCGGACACAAATCGGAAAAACAGGACACGTTATGCGCGGAAAAAAGGCGTTCGGGTTTGTTTAAAAACAGAATTTTGCCTTTCTTTTTGTCATTTGCAAGGAAGCATTTGGTTGAGAGTGAGTTGTATGTGCAGGTGAAGGAGATTTGAAGGCTATCCATTGTTTCCAAGCGATTCCAAGTGCATTCCGGTGGATTTGTGGAGAGGATTGCAAGCTCAACCATCACACAAGAAAAAAAAATGTCTCAATCAACTAGGGCAGGAGGTAGGGGGCAAAGGAGAGGGAGAAATGCACCATCTAGGGCCTCCCCTCCTATTCCACCAAGCACAAGCGGTTCTCCTCCTCCGTCAAGTGCTCCATCGGCTGCTAGTGGAGCTCATTCTATGGCTCCATTTAACCCTGTTTTAGCAAGACAACAAGCCCAAGAAAAAAAATACCCTTTGTGGAAGTATGTGACAAGGAAAGATGGACCCGAGGCAAAGCTTGGTGGGGGAGGCAATGTGTCTTGGAGATGCAATTTTTGCAAGCATGAGTTCATGAGCACATATTTCCGGGTTAAGGGCCATTTGTTGGCCCGCCCTTCTTGTGGGATTCCTTCATGCAAAGCGGTGACTGTTCACCAAAGGAGGGATATGGAAAGAGAGGATCATGTTGGCTTAGGGAAGGTGGCAGCAGCAAGCAAGAAAAAAGAGGATGATCCTCTTCCATTTTTGAGGAAGTCCTCTAGCACCAAGCCTCCATTTCCACCTAGCATTTATGGGCGTGGGCGTGGGGATACTTATCAAACAAGAAAGAGGCAATCTACAGGTGGTCCAATGGATAGGATTTTTCAAAAAGAGGCGCGAGAAGAGGTAGACCTTACTATTGCATTTTTCTTCTACCTCAACTTCATCTCATTCAATGTTGCACGGTCACCATTGTATTTTGAGACAGTTAAAACTATCTTAGAACGAGCTCCAAATGGTTATGTGCCTCCTGGTTCAGAGAAGCTTAGAACCACATTGTTGGTCAAAGCAAAGAAGGAGGTAGATAAAATTCTTGAGCCAATTAGATCAACATGGCCCTCATCCGGTGTGAGTATTGTTTCTGATGGATGGATGAATCCTGCACGCCATCCACTCATCAATTTCATGGTATCTTCCCAAAATGGACCGTTGTTCTTGAAAACGGTGGATGCTCTTGGGGAATACAAGGATGCACAATTTATGGGTGATTTATTCATCAAAACCATTGAAGAAGTAGGTGTTGAGTCGTGTGTACAAATCATCACGGACAATGCACCTGTTTGCAAGGCTACTGGCATGATTGTGGAAGCTAAATATCCACAGGTATGTTCATTTTGGACACCTTTCATTTCTAATTTGCTCATTGTTTGAATTTGGTCATTGCAATGTTAGTGTTGTAGAGTCATTGATACATGCTTTTATTGCTCTTACAGGTTTTTTGGACACCTTGCATTGTCCATTCCTTGAATTTAGCACTGAAAGCCATTGCTTCAGATGTGGCATGGATTGACAACCTTATTGAGGATGCATGCCATATCCGTAACTTTGTACAAAACCACACAAATGCCCTCACCATCTACACACAGCTTTCATTGCTGAAGATTGCAGATACTCGGTTTGCTTCCTCATTCATCATGCTCAAGAGGTTGAGAGAGGTCAAAACCGCTCTTGGGTCCATGGTGATTTCAGAGTTTTGGGCTTTTCGGAGAAAGACGGATCAGGCTGCTTCACAAAAGGTGAAGGACATGGTGTTAAATGATGGTTGGTGGGACACGATGGATCTTACCTTTAAGATCATGGAGCCAATCATTTCTTTGTTGCAGTTTGCAGACACGGACCAGCCCATCCTAGCAGAGGTTTATGAGGGGTGGGATTCCATGATTGAGTCCATGAGGTCCATTGTCATGGAGAATGAGTGTCCTGAGTATGGGACATCGGCAGAGAACTTATGGACCATTATTCGGGATATTCTTATCTCCAGGTGGGATAAGAATTGCACACCTTTGCATTGCTTGGCCCACTCCTTGAACCCCAAGTTCTACACTCAGGAATGGCTCACTGGTGGATCGGGGACCTCACACAGAGTCCCTCCTCACATGGATGCAAAGATTGCAAATGGGAGGAAGATAGCACATAAACAGCTATTTCAGGATAGAGACATGCTTGAGGAAGTGGAGGATGGCTTTGTAGATTTTTCCACTGGCACTGGGAGATTTGGAGGCTATGATGTGCTTAGAGATAGGGAGGGTAAGAAACCCTATGCTTGGTGGGCAACTCATGGGGCAACATCTGTTCATTTTTAGTGCAGCTGCGAGACTCATTCTCAGAGAGAATGGTACCCTAGTCAGTTAACTAGGGTTCTTGGTCATGTTAACCAGGCAGAGTAATGAGTAAGACCCTAGAAGGTACCCTAGCGCCCCCAGCTGTCTCCTGGGGTTCTTGGTCGAGGACCAAGCAGATGGATGCCATGGCAAAGTCCCTAGCATGTAGTTAGGGCCCCTATTTGTCTCTAGGGTATTCTGGTCTGGGACCAGACAGTTTCTTGGTCGAGGACCAAGCAGATCCTGCAGGTTGAGACAGAGACATCCTAGGTCCTGCAGATGGTTGATCAACATTCAGTCTAGGACTGAATGCTCAGCTTGAGGCTGAGGACCATTCTCTGGGAGAATGGAGAACCTGGTCATGGACCAGATGGTTGATCAACATGTCCCAGTTTGGACTGGGAACTCAGCCCGGGGCTGAGAGCCATTCTCTAGGAGAATGGAGGCACCTGGTCAGTTACCAGGATATTGACCCAGTCTGGGATTGGGAACTCAGCCTGGGGCTGAGAGCCATTCCTTGAGAATGGAGGCACTTGGTTAGTTACCAAGATTATGATGTGTGATGTCCTCTTCTCCTAGGTCTTCGAGATGGATGAGTTGGTTGGTCTTCTCAAGGGACTGGCCACCCCTTGTGGAAGCTACTAACATTTGACCAAAGGAGCAGTTGAGAGGACCACATGATCACATCATCTGTGTGAACCCTTCCTTATACAATGATGATGAACTTTCAGGTTATATGGAACATTTGTACATTTGAGAGAGAGATGACTGGTTGTACCTTTCCACCTTGGGTGATTTACTTTTGGTCCTTGCACCTTATTGTTTATTAAGTCTTGTGGTACCCTGTCTTTGATTTGTGGTAAATAGGGTCATTGACCCACCTTCTATTTATACCACCTTTGTTGTTTTAGTCTTATGGGTACTAGTCCACTTTATGTGACGCTTTTATTTTTATTTTATCTTTTATTTATTTTTTATTTTTTATTTTATTTTTTATTTTTTATTTTTTATTTTTTTATTTTTTATTTTATTTATTTTAGATTTTATTTTTTATTTTTTATTTTTTTTTTATTTTTTTTTTATCTTTTATTTTTATTTTTATTTTAATTTATTTTATATTTTTTTTTTATTATTTTTTATTTATTTTTATCTTTTATTATTTTTATTTTTATCTTTTATTTTATTTTCAAATGGCCTTTTCCTAATTTAATGGATTCCTAATTTAAAGGATTTATTTAATGACCCTTCTAGAAGTCTAGAAGATCCTATTATCCTATAAATAAAGGTCTATTGTTTTGATAATACAATATATCTCAGCTCTAGCTTATCTCCATATCTTGACGTCATGGGTTTCTAGCACTTAACTGCTGTCTTCTCAACTGTTTTGGAATCTGCCCACCTGTTGAAGCCTTTCACATTCCTCAGATCTGATTTCTGATTGATAGGGCTGACGTTAAAGCTTATATGCTGCTGTTTACTTGAACCACGGGTTTGAGAAGAAGTTATTATGCCTAGTCATGCAAACCGTGATTTCTTTGGAGGACATTTCTGCTGTTGATTTTTCGATCTGCTCTCTTGTGATCCAAGCTTCTCTTTAGTGTCTTGACTTAGTCACGATATGCTACTTGTGGTTGGTTTGGAGTCCACTTGCCTAAACAAGGTCTGATCTAATTCATTCTGGTTGTGACCTGCCTTTTGAAATGTCATGGAAGTCTAATCTGTGTTTTTCTTATCTGTTGAGGAGGCCGTGACCATAAAGTCAAACTGTGCCTTGTTTGATCTATGTTCTGCCTGTTGATTAATTATTTGTGAAGGCCGTGAGCCTTGAGTTCTGATCTAGTCTGCTGGTTACATAGTTGTGGATGCTGTGAGTCCTGTAGGGTCTGATCTACCCTACTGAGTGCATACTTATGAAGGCCATGAGTTCTGATGGTTAGATCTTTTGTGTAAAGACCTCATGCAGGACAGATCTATTGTACTCAGACTTTGTTGAGTCTGATCTATGTGTTCAGACTTCGTTTATATATGCTGAACTTTTACTGTGACCAGAGCTTTGTGCTGAGTCTTGTTTGTGGACTGATCTATGTGCTAAGACTTGTTTTTGATTCAGATCTATTATGCTGAGACTTGATTAAGATTGTCACTGTGTTCTTGACTGTCTTTGACTATTTGACTGTATCTCAACCTGTCATCTCTCTCTCTCTGGTTTGTACTACCCTCTTGTAGGGTCTGATAGTTTCCAGATTTGACTGGCCTCTCTGAGGCACAGTGTTTACTGAAAGTAAGTAACTCTTCTGAGTATTTTATAGGAAGGGTCCCACACACATGTAAGTATCTTCTTCTTCTTTTTTTTTATTAGTTATTCTACGTTACATGCTGCTGAAAATTAACTTAGCACAGTGACCTAACGGGTAGTGTTAAAAGTAATTTAACACAGTGACCTGAGAGTGCTAAAGACATGAAATTTATGTTATGATAGTTTTTACTACTGCACTATTTAATATTCGATATTTGTAAATGTTTATTAAATGTATTTTCTGCATTAGAATATGATGAATTGTTATTTTTCTGTATATAACCCTAACTTGATGAAATTTCAACATGGTATCAGAGCTTAGGGCTTGTAGCTAACTCTGTTTTGCAGGCTATCAGAGTCTACATAGATCCTAAGATAGGGTTTTGAATTCTAACCAACTTGACTTCAAAAGGTTTCATCCAATTGGCAAGAAGGGTTTGAATATTAGGAATCAGAAAATCAGAATTGCATGAACACATCGAAGTATTATTGGCTGGAAATGAAAGATGTGGCAGTAAGCTACTAATCCATATGACAGCAGAAAATATATGATGAATTTAGCAGGCTGCGAACTTCCTTCTCTAAAAAGAAGTATGTCAAGTATTACTAGCATTACTAGAAGGTTTATCTCAGGTATGTATCTCTGAGGTAAGTAAGGAGACAGCCTAAATCTTTATATGACCTGATCCCTAGTAATCAAAAGCTTACATGATCATAGTACTTTTTAGAAATCTTATGTTTCATTGTGATCTGAATATGTAAGTGTAAAGAATTTTAGTATCCATCCATGCATACAATTATCATGATCTGATTTCTTATATCTAGGACTGTGATCTAACCTAGATTGTGCTAATGAATGATATTATGATGCCATTACACACTTGAGAAGTACATGTTTAGTATGATAACAAGATCAAGATGCACACTGTGAGTTCTGCATAAGGGCAAATATAAAGAGGGTAGAATTTTTCTATCCCAACTAGTTTTGATTCTTTAATTTGTCATGATGAAACATATGGCATGTTATATGATCTTGATTGATTCTAGATAGTTATCCAATATATATGAATGGATGCAAATTCAATATTGATTATTGCTGACTATGAAGTTGAATATTGATGCGATTTGCTCTAATAATAAGTTTACAGATCCTGCTTATGCACAAGTTAAGTGCACAGCTACAGAGGGAGCTAAGTGCTCAGGTACAGAGGGAGTAAGAGACTCCACAATTTGCAGGATCAAATATTGTATTCTCCCATGTGTCAGCAAAAAGAGAATCTAACATATTGTTTAAGATCAGAGACCAAGAGGGAGCCATACGTGCTCTTGAATCCCCATCAGAGTGGGATTGCAGAAAAGAGGTAAGAGATGTGACCTCTCAGTGGTATAGATATGAAAGTGCAAGAAGCACCAGTCCATGAGACATCTCTTTTAAGAGAAACAGAGGGAGAAGGCCAAGAAGCCTTCAGTTGATCTCTTTAAGAAGCCTATTGAGAGGCTTCAAGGGTACTCTAGTAAGAGTCATGCCACTGATTCAGGATCATTCACTTATGTGAAGGCAGCCAAACATCAAGTTTGGAAAGTTGCTATGATAATGGACATCCTGTTGACATTGGATAATGATGTGTGGAAAGTGATTCTCAGACAGCAAGGGAAGCCAGTTGTAACTTCCAAATGGATCTATAAGATCAAGGTATTTACTGACATTTAGAGCTACTTGAAGCTCTCAGAAAATCCTGTATTCTATGACAGGTTGTTTTACCATGACTAGGACATGGTACAGTTGTCAGATATGTTGACTAAGCCCCTGTCTTCGACAAGCTTAGTGTTGCTGAGAATGCCTCTCTTGCTGAGAGGGAGTGTTAATTTTTAGTGCAGCTGCGAGACTCATTCTCAGAGAGAATGGTACCCTAGTCAGTTAACTAGGGTTCCTGGTCATGTTAACCAGGCAGAGTAATGAGTAAGACCCTAGAAGGTACCCTAGGGCCCCCAGCTGTCTCCTGGGGTTCTTGGTCGAGGACCAAGCAGATGGATGCCATGGCAAAGTCCCTAGCATGTAGTTAGGGCCCCTATTTGTCTCTAGGGTATTCTGGTCTGGGACCAGACAGTTTCTTGGTCGAGGACCAAGCAGATCCTGCAGGTTGAGACAGAGACATCCTAGGTCCTGCAGATGGTTGATCAACATTCAGTCTAGGACTGAATGCTCAGCTTGAGGCTGAGGACCATTCTCTGGGAGAATGGAGAACCTGGTCATGGACCAGATGGTTGATCAACATGTCCCAGTTTAGACTGGGAACTCAGCCCGAGGCTGAGAGCCATTCTCTAGGAGAATGGAGGCACCTGGTCAGTTACCAGGATATTGACCCAGTCTGGGATTGGGAACTCAGCCTGGGGCTGAGAGCCATTCCTTGAGAATGGAGGCACTTGGTCAGTTACCAAGATTATGATGTGTGATGTCCTCTTCTCCTAGGTCTTCGAGATGGATGAGTTGGTTGGTCTTCTCAAGGGACTGGCCACCCCTTGTGGAAGCTACTAACATTTGACCTAAGGAGCAGTTGAGAGGACCACATGATCACATCATCTGTGTGAACCCTTCCTTATACAATGATGATGAACTTTCAGGTTATATGGAACATTTGTACATTTGAGAGAGAGATGACTGGTTGTACCTTTCCACCTTGGGTGATTTACTTTTGGTCCTTGCACCTTATTGTTTATTAAGTCTTGTGGTACCCTGTCTTTGATTTGTGGTAAATAGGGTCATTGACCCACCTTCTATTTATACCACCTTTGTTGTTTTAGTCTTATGGGTACTAGTCCACTTTATGTGACTCTTTTATTTTTATTTTATCTTTTATTTATTTTTTATTTTTTATTTTATTTTTTATTTTTTATTTTTTATTTTTTATTTTTTATTTTATTTATTTTAGATTTTATTTTTTATTTTTTATTTTTTTTATTTTATTTTATTTTTATTTTATCTTTTATTTTTTTTTATTTTTTTTTTTAATTTATTTTATATTTTTTTTTATTATTTTTTTTTATTTTTATCTTTTATTATTTTTATTTTTATCTTTTATTTTATTTTCAAATGGCCTTTTCCTAATTTAATGGATTCCTAATTTAAAGGATTTATTTAATGCCCCTTCTAGAAGTCTAGAAGATCCTATTATCCTATAAATAAAGGTCTATTGTTTTGATAATACAATATATCTCAGCTCTAGCTTATCTCCATATCTTGACGTCATGGGTTTCTAGCACTTAACTGCTGTCTTCTCAACTGTTTTGGAATCTGCCCACCTGTTGAAGCCTTTCACATTCCTCAGATCTGATTTCTGATTGATAGGGCTGACGTTAAAGCTTATATGCTGCTGTTTACTTGAACCACGGGTTTGAGAAGAAGTTATTATGCCTAGTCATGCAAACCGTGATTTCTTTGGAGGACATTTCTGCTGTTGATTTTTCGATCTGCTCTCTTGTGATCCGAGCTTTTCTTTAGTGTCTTGACTTAGTCACGATATGCTACTTGTGGTTGGTTTGGAGTCCACTTGCCTAAACAAGGTCTGATCTAATTCATTCTGGTTGTGACCTGCCTTTTGAAATGTCATGGAAGTCTGATCTGTGTTTTTCTTATCTGTTGAGGAGGCCGTGACCATAAAGTCAAACTGTGCCTTGTTTGATCTATGTTCTGCCTGTTGGTTAATTATTTGTGAAGGCTGTGAGCCTTGAGTTCTGATCTAGTCTGCTGGTTACATAGTTGTGGATGTTGTGAGGCCTGTAGGGTCTGATCTACCCTACTGAGTGCATACTTATGAAGGCCATGAGTTCTGATGGTTAGATCTTTTGTGTAAAGACCTCATGCAGGACAGATCTATTGTACTCAGACTTTGTTGAGTCTGATCTATGTGTTCAGACTTCGTTTATATATGCTGAACTTTTACTGTGACTAGATCTTTGTGCTGAGTCTTGTTTGTGGACTGATCTATGTGCTAAGACTTGTTTTTGATTCAGATCTATTATGCTGAGACTTGATTAAGATTGTCACTGTGTTCTTGACTGTCTTTGACTATTTGACTGTATCTCAACCTGTCATCTCTCTCTCTCTGGTTTGTACTACCCTCTTGTAGGGTCTGATAGTTTCCAGATTTGACTGGCCTCTCTGAGGCACACTATTTACTGAAAGTAAGTAACTCTTCTGAGTATTTTATAGGAAGGGTCCCACACACAGGTAAGTATCTTCTTTTTTCTTTTTTTTTATTAGTTATTCTACATTACATGCTGCTGAAAATTAACTTAGCACAGTGACCTAACGGGTAGTGTTAAAAGTAATTTAACACAGTGACCTGAGAGTGCTAAAGACATGAAATTTATGTTATGATAGTTTTTACTACTGCACTATTTAATATTCGATATTTGTAAATGTTTATTAAATGTATTTTCTGCATTAGAATATGATGAATTGCTATTTTTCTGTATATAACCCTAACTTGATGAAATTTCAACAACATCCCCTATTCTACAAAAGTTAGCCTTCAGGGTCATCTCTCAAGTTACATCATCCTCTTGTTGTGAGAGGAATTGGAGCACATATGGGAACTTGTACAATGTGAAGAAGAGCAGGCTTGAGCAGTCCAGGGCAGAGTCGATGGTGTATGTGCACTCCAACCTTCGTCTTATTTACAGGAAGAGGGAGGAGTGGGTGAAGGGAAAGACAAAGAGGTGGGATGTCTTTCCTAATGATATGGGTTTGGACAGCAGTATTGAGTTGGCATTAGAAAACATGGATCTTAATGATCCAGTGCTAGAGCCAGTCACTTTTGATGATAGTGATCGTATAGAGGAGTCATCCTCCACAGCAGCAAATGCAGATCGTCAGATGGGCAGAGAGGAGGAAGAGGGGGAGGAGGAGGAGGAGGATGAGGATGAGGGCAGTGGCAGTGATGAGTATGTTGATTCAAGCATGGAGGAGGACTACTGACATATGGGATTCTCCCATCTTGATCCACCCCTTTTTGTATTTACTATTAGTCTATTTGGCATTTGCCAGTGCCCAGTGGCATTCCGACATATATGTATACATTTTGATTTTGATGACTTAATGAGAAATATGGTTCCTACATGCATCTATGTGTCTGATGTCTTATTGTGATTTGTGAATGACAAATGTAAAATGTGTTGTGATTCGTGAATCGTGATTTGTGAATGACAATGTGTAATCATAATCATTAAGGTGTTTTTATTCTAATTTCTATTGAATATTTGTAAATGTTCTAGTTTCTAAATATTTTTGGATCTATATGTCTATATTTTTTAATTTTAATATATTTTTAAAAATATATATATGTATATAAAATGTGTCCTAATTCTGGGGGTCACCGTGTCCATGTCGGACTCTCGTATTTTCGTGTCCTACGTGTCTCATGTCCCCGTGTCAGGGGACTTAGGTGATAAGCCATTGAGGCTTTCATGAGCTCGGATGTTTAATGCTCCATGGGAATAGCTAATTTTGTTGTTGGCTTTTTTATCGGAATTTGTATTAACTTTTAAGTGATCGCTAGATTGAATGCACATTGTGCAGTTTTCGTTGGCTTTAATGGAAACAAATGGAACTTTTATCTTTGGATATATATATATATATATATTTGTTTTTTCTAATTTGTAGAAACAAAAAAAATCTTAACATGGAACTTTTATCTTTGGATATATATATATATATATATATATATATATATATATGTTTTTTCTAATTTGTAGAAACAAAAAAAAAAATCTTAACATTAACTTTTAAAAGTTATAAAAATTTCTGAATGACCAATAAAATTCGTCATTGTTTGAGATTCGATGAAATTTGATCATTTTTAAAAAACTAGCCATACCAAATGACTAAGCTTAGAACCTTATCAAAGTGGTATAAGAAGTTCACGTTATCACGTCAATATCTCTGGACGTACTTTCAAAAACAATATTTCTATTTAATTTTATATGCCCCTCCTGTTTGCCCCTAGGATTAGGATTGGGACTACCGATGCGACGCCAGGGGTTTCTAGGTTAAGGTTCATTTCCCATGGTCTTTTCTCGTACCTTAAGGTAGTTATGGGGCACCTGGAGGTAAGGGTTGAACTTTGAGACCAGGAGGTCATGAGTTTCGTGTTCTCCTTGAGGCCTGCCTAATTTTAGGTCAAAGGGATTCTGGTCAAGTGGTAAAATTAAAACACTTTCACAGCTGAGACACCCTGGTTCAAATCCCCCGACGACATGTTCTACGTCAATGCCCAAGGTACAGTTCAAGTAATCAAAGTTCAGTAAAAATTGTTTATAACAGTCAAAAACCTGCCCGGAGCAAGCTGAAAAGCTTTAAAAGAGACTATGTAACAGCGTCATTATAATTACAAGCCAAAGAATTGCCAAAATTGAATAACAAATTCATGTTTTTAATTCGTACCTCGCGCTCGTAACGATGTGCAGACCATGAATTTCGACCGTGAGAACTGGATTACGCCATGGCATGAATGTAATGCGCACTTTTCGAACTTCGACGGATTGTATTAACAGACTACTTGACTGCATAAAAGCTTCGTTTTAGAGCAGTGACATCCAATTTTAAATCATCTAAAACGCCCCAGCAGCAGAAGAACCCCAACTCAAACTGCATGGCAGCTTCCTGCCGTAGCCATGGCCTCAGCAAAGATGCCACCCGCCGCTGCAATGCCTCCTTGACCACCATTACTTTAACTTTTATCTTCGATATTATCACTCACACTCGAGCCCTGCTGTCGAAATTTAGAGTAGGCTGAAATTGACCAATTTTCATTGTATGCTCGGAAGCATGATGCCTTTAATCCGTATACTGCGATGTGCCACCGCTCTTCTGGCTTTCTACAGACTCTTTGGCCAGCAAAACAAGCCGGAATAAGGCCACGAGAAGGTTCCACATTTTTTTTATCTCGTCTTTCAAGAAAAATTATATATTATAATGACCTAATAATGTATTTAATGCTAAAAAAGCAGATGTTAGTGGCAGATTTGAAAAATTATATATTATAATGACCTAATATTGTATAATCTATTAATGCCAAAAAAGCAGATGTTAGTAGCAGATTTTATTGCGGTCGAAGTACTTGTGCTTTCTACATACTCATTGACAAGCAAAACAGCCCGGAATAAGGCCACTAGAAATTCCATTGACAAGCAAACAGCCCGGAATAAGGCCACGAGAAGGTTCCACGTGTTTAATGAGCTTTCAACAAAAATTATATAATATTATGCTCACTTAATATAGGTAGAAGATTTTATTGTTGTTTGGTTGTTTTTCTTCGGAGACCTGGTGTGGTCTTGATTCCTTTGGGAAGCTTTTTTTTGGTTTTTTTTTGCCGGTTTTATGTACTTTTATATTTTTAATGTATAGTTTTTTTATTAATCCCAAAAAATGATCCTAGAGTCGTAGGTAAAAGATTTTATTGTTGTTTGGTTGTTTTTCTTTGGAGACCTGGTGTGGTCTTGATTCCTATGGTGACTTGCTGGGAAGCTTTTTTTGGGTTTTGTTTTTCGGTTTTATGTACTTTTATATTTTTAATATAAAGTATAGTTTTTTTATGTGAAAAAAAAGTAGAAGATTTTAGTGTGGCATAAATATTTTTTTTTAGAGATTATTATTAGTCTTGCCAAAGTAAAGATATGTATATTGGTATCAATTTACTCACATTTCTTCAATTTAATAAAAAAATTGTATTAATTTGAATTTTTTTGGAAAAACAAAATTATTTTCAAAATTTATAATTTTGTTATTAAATTTTGTAATTAATTAAAATTATATACAATATATTCTTGCATTAGTTTTGCTAAAGCACTATCATGAATTACATGAGAAACTATTTCCAATTTAGTGAGATCTTGGAGATTACAACTTTTCTTGGTATGTTATGTTTTTTAGTTTAAGCATATGGCTATAATATCATCAATATTCATCCCTATAAGTTGTGTTTGAAGGTTCCCATAATTCATCAACTTATATTCATCACTCATAAACTACAAAGGACTTAATTGGCAAATATTCTCTCTTGGATCTAAGATTTTCTATGTATTGTTAGAATGGATTGGATGGGAGATTTCTTCTTGGAAGGAAGGATTCTTCTCCAGATGGGATATTTTGTAGTAGCACCTAACCCTTCTCTTGGTGAGGGACAACATAAATAAATCAACTTGCAAATCTGAAGGGGAAAGGATTCTTCTCCGGACGGGATGTTTTGTAGTAGCACCTAACCCTTCTCTTCGTAAGGACAACATAAATAAATCAACTTGCAAATCTAAAGGGGATTTAGAGACTTTTAAAGATTTTATGCCATGAATTGGTTTAGCTTTTATTGGCAGGCGGGGCAATTCATATGTTCTCCTTGATATCTATGGCTAGATACCAATCTGAGATTTTCAAATCTATGCCCTTCTTCAAAGCTTTGACTCCTAGATCCTTTAATAGAACAAGAATGAGGAAATCTATTCACATATGAGGAATTATGAAGTTATGGAAGTTGGAATGGCATGGATCTAGGTGTGATCTATAAAGGTATAGGCTTGTTAGGATTTTGCTAAGTTATTTCCTTCATTCATTCTTATTTTGCATGTTGGTACTTGTTTTCCTAGGCAATTGGATAAGATATTATAGTCTAGTCAAAAGTAATAGGCTAAGTATTTTTAGAGATATCTATTTGGACTAGGTTGTGTAGATGAGAAGTAGATTTGGTTCTTTTTGTAATAGGCGGAAATGTATCGATACCAAATCTAATAACAATCATGCATTTTAACTAAATGATGCGAGAATTTACAAGCATGTCTAACCCAACAAGATATACCTATGCTTTCAACAAATCATTAATATAAGGGTCATGTAATACCCCCATTTTGACCCTTCGGATGTATTGGCTTGTAATGTAAGACATTGTATATATGTGATGTATGATTCCTAATGTGGAGCTCAAGGCCAAGGCCCCGCTAGTGAATGCTTAGCCTGGTATTTCAAATTGTGTTATCCATGTGCTAGTAAGCCATGGAAATTGTAACAACATGTAGATGATTATAATGCAAATAAAAATACCAAGGGGTTGGCGACCGATGCAACTAAATGAGGGGGCTATGTATCCACTAGGGAGAGGTGAGGGTGTTGTGGGATTGAACCCCAGGCTTCCAAATGTCACCTTGAGAACCCACCTTTGACTGCCTTAGCTATCATTTAATTCTGTGTAAGGAAGTACTACAGAAAAAAAATGTTCATGAGGTTGATGGAGTATGGGCAGCCCTGAAATTCGTAAGGCAGGGTATGGGCTCGGTTTTTCTTGTCCCACAAGTTACCCTACCTCATGGGGGACGTTTTCCCTCATACGGGGGGATTGTTGATGAGGGAGGCAGCAGTTGGACGGAGGAGATAGACCCAACAGAGAGGGGAAAACCATAAATGACAATTCTGAGTGAGACCGCGTTTTGGAGTGCCAAGATCGCCCTGGGAATTGTATGGACAGTGGAATTCAATGGGGAAATCCATAGACCCGAACCGTGGGGCGAATCTGAAAGGGTTAGATGCCCATAACTCCATAGGAGAACCCAAATTTGATAGTCGAAAACCCAGTTGCGGGACAGAGCCTTCGGTCGCAACGCTGAGGAGTTCCAAGAGTGGATCGCAGTGGGAAAGAGACCAGGGAGTTCAGACTTCATGGTAGAGCCAGGGAAGGCTCATTTATCCTTAGTTTAGTAGTCGGGACCAACTATACATGCCCAAGTCAGCACTGAGGGAAGGGGCGCCTCAGGGACTATGCCACAGAGAAGGGGACCTTACTTAGGCTAAGAGTGGAGGTGATGGGGGTGCCTGGACTGTCTAAAGTCAATTGGATATACCTGTAGCTCTGTGGTTGAGCTCATTGACTTAAAAAACCCTTTCCCTGTCTCCCCACTTGCTTGACAGAGCCAGCTGTGTGCTGGATGACCCTGATTGACTGTGCCTAAGGCTATGAGTGAGCCTGTTAGTTCCTCCTTAGTGGATACACAGCCCCATCTCGGGTGTGGTCTTTGAATGCTGAAAGAATACAGGTTGGGAAGAGACCTATGGTTGGGTTGGAACGTCGCGGACCATAGTCAGTTTCTTGGAGATTTCAATGAAAAGATAAGCGTGTTATGTGGTTCAAATTATGCCTATTTTACATATATGCGTGTTTGTTTGTTTATGTCAGGATACATAGATTGATCCAGCTGAGTAATAGGATTGAATGCCTGTGCATTATGTTGTATATGCCTATGATGAAATGTCGATAGAGGCATTCTGGGTGTGTGTTAATATGGTTTAATTCTGTTGTGTATGTTATTTTACCATGCTTCTGCACCTCTACATTCTTATTTGTAATGCTATGAATTTATGCCTTGATGAATAAGGCTAAGTTGGTAAAGGCCCAGAATGTTCAGAAGGTTCAGTCATGGCTTTGGGGGAGAAATAGACACCCCTGTTGTGTTCATGTTCCCTTTGTGGGTCAAATGAGGGGAGGGGCCATGACAGAGTGGATCAGAGCTCTTTATAGGGTGGTAAAGAGGTATGGATGAGGTTTAGGGAAACATTTTGGTTGAATGAAGGACAAAGTCAAGGTCCTCATGTGTGGAATAGGATCACACCGTTGCATAGAGCTCACCGAGAGGTTTCCAACGATACCAAGTTTTCCAAAAATGGACTTAGGATGAGAAAGTTATCAGTCTGAGAAACTGGCAGTGACAGGGGTATATGGCCGACTTCCGACTTTCCGAACCCGCAGTGCGGATTTCAGATTGCGGAAGTCGGAGGTGTGATTTCTTCGGAGTTGCACGATGTGGTTCCGACTTTCCGAGTCCCGTAAGGCAGATTGCGGATTGTGGAAGTCGGAGGAGTAATTTTCCCGGAATTGTGAACTTGGGGTTTCAAATTTCTGACCCCCACAAGGCGAATTGCAGATTGTGGAAGTCGGAGGAGTAATTTTTCCGGAGTTGTGAATTTTGGAGTTCCAACTTTCGACTCCCACATCGCGGATAGCAGATTGCGGAAGTCGGAGGCGTGATTCTGCGAAGCTAAGAATTTTGGGGTTCATACTCCCGCATCGTGGATGGTGGATTACGGAAGTCGGAGGCATGATTTTGCGAAGCTGAGAATTTGAGGGTTCTGAATTCTGACTCCCGCATCATGGATAGTGGATTGCGGAAGTCGGATACGTAAATCTTCGGAGTTGCACGTTGTGGTTCCAACCTTCCAACTCCCACAAGGTGGATTGCAGATTGCAGAAGTCGGAGAGGTGATTTCTTAAGAGTTGCACGTTGGAGTTCCAACTTTTCGACTCCCGCAAGGCGGATTGCGGATTGCGGAAGTCGAAGGCGTATTCCTTCGACGTTGTGTATTTGGAGTTCTGACTTCCGACTTCCAACTTGCGGCTTGCGGATTGCGGACTGAAGTTGTTGCAGCTGTGTAAAAGTGTAGAGTTGCGGAATGTTGAAAAACAAATTAGCAAGTTGTTTCTAAGGAGCTCCCCCATCACCTCTAAAGGGCACCGAGGGGATCGGGGAGGTTACAAGTCATCTAAGGACACATAATACTTAAGATAGATAGTAGCAAAAGCAGGTCCATTGTGTAAAGGGGCTTGGAATCCTCCTACCAGTGCATCTACAAAACTATTGTGTAGGTATCTACTATACAATAGAAGGAAGAAATTGGCAAATAAGGTATAACTAAAGCATTCACACCAAATTTTACAGCACCGATGTGAGCATAAGGATAACCTTTGCTCTTAGTCCAATCAATCGTAGGATCTTCACTGGTGGTGAACGGGATGTCTACTGAAGAGATTCTTATGAATGAGTGTGAGAAATATTTAAACCATTTTACTTTATAAACATCGTTGGGATCTATCGGAGGTAATTCCCAGTCTTATGTAGAATCAAGATCATTAATGGAAATTAGACTAAGTTATCAGATACAAATGTAGCTAATGAAGAGGCATGACATTATGCTAATGAATTCATAGGAACTAATGGGTGTATGCAAATTTCTATGAAATTTATTGAATCCATTGATGGATCCATGGAAGGTAAGAATAGAATGATGGAAACTTTATGCAAGATAGCATCTAGGGAGGTAACCTCTAAAATGGAACGACCACTTACACGCCTGCTACACATGCCCACTTAGCTTTAACCTTGACACTTATTGGACTTCACATCTGACCATGCTGAAATATCCTTCTTTATTCTTTTACTGATAAATCATAAAATGCAAGTGGAATTTTATTACAGAACTTACAAGTATACAAAGCATAGATTCTATGACACCAACTACACTAGGACTACAGTGCTTTGATAACAGACTGGATATTACATCCACTTTGTTGCAGAAGACTCAATTCATATGTCCGATCATCTTCGAAGAGTGGAGATCATCACAAGCTTATAGACTTTACAAACAGAAAGAGTGTTTTTTATCCCTACAGATTGCACAGGGCGTAGAGGGAGAGCATACACAACTCTTCTAACTTACAGACAAAGAAGAGATATTTTGATCCCTGTAGATCACACAAGATGTAGATGTAGAGGGAGAGCATACACTACTCATTATAAACAATTTTGATTTTCATATTTGCAAGAGCTCGAAAATTATTTAATAATAAAAAGAATTCATTAGATATTTATATTGGTAATTCCACTTCGCTGCAGTGTGACATTCACTTTGCTCTGACGTACTACACATTCATTTACTTAAAATCACCCCATGTTGTTGGGCCACTACCAACATGCACTTGTTAACTTACATGTTAGATAAGGTGGTGAGGCAATTCTAGGAAAACATTGTGGAAGTGGGACACAAAAGAACCCACTAAATAAATCAACTTAGTAGCTACCCACAGTGCAATGGATGACCTCGATGCCCCTGGCTCATCATAAAAGCTTTAATAAATCATCAAAGTTGATTTAGAAGGTACCTCCTCTTTTAGGATTCTAACACATGTGAACACCCACCATATGTTGGTTTCTCCACAAGAATTCAATAGCTTTACAATCTCATTCAAGTAATAGAAGCTAACTTTCTTGTTTTTGCGTCACACTGCGATAACAAATTTGGTTTCTTAAACCTTCAGAAAATATCATTTTAATTAAAACAGTCTCCTAATATATGAAAAAATTACTCGTTAATTGAATTTATAGATTTTAATGGCATAGGAGGGCATGAAAAAATTGTGAACAATGAATCCAATAGATTCATCATTTTCAAGTCCCATAACAATCAACATAATAACATATATGCTTGCCACAGAAACATGATGGTTTATATAGCAATAATATTAAATATGAACAATTTGCATAATAACATATATATTTTCCAAAGAAACATGATGCTTTATAATAAAATATTGTTATCACCTTTGATACAATAGTATTTCCCACTAATTCTTATAATTTTCTATTATTTTGGCAAAATGAACATTATAGCCTTTAGTGAATTACCAATGACCAAATATGTATTCTTCATTTCAGCACTGGTGTGTAATACCTTGCCCTCTAGCCTTTAATATTCGTTGTTATGTAGCCATTTCAAGGTCAGAGTCATGTTCTATGTGTTTAAAAATTCATATTACAAAATTGAGAAGGTTAATTCCAACCCACGTCTGATTGAATGGGTAGGTTTCAGATTTATAGTTGTTTTGTTTGAACAATGAATCAACATTATGAGTTGTTTGAGATTGATTTGCAACTTCTATCCTTTCATTTTTAGTCATAAATTCTACAAAAGAAATCAAAGAATCCCCTTCTTGTTTCAGGTTAGTTTTATTCTTCATCATCGCTCTACTCCTCTGGCATGCCATCTCATCTTTGCAATCATTATGGCATAATTCAAGTATCTCTCAAGGTGAAACAAAAACTTTCTTGATCTCATCTTCTTTCTCAATGGAGAACCGTACTCATAACTTGGAATGACCATTGGATTGAAATTCCCTTCATTCTAAAATTGAAATAATAGTAACACCGATGAGATTTCTCACAACGTCATTTTCTAAAACACATACGCTTATGGGAATAGTCATCCTTGAGGTGAAATCACTTAACAAGATCCTCGCCACTCCAACAAGTTTCATCTCTACCCACTTATCTTTTTACAATTTTTTGTGGTTTATTGAGTATCATTGTGTGTTATAGATATGTGTTTTACAACTTATCCACATGTGTCCCTCCTCTCTAGCATTTTAAGGAGATAATTATGGCAACAAGATGCACTGCATTTTAGGAAGCATGAATTCATAAACATGGATTTGTTTTCCACAAACCATGGGATTGAACTTTTGGAGTTGCTTGCACAAGACTGCAAAAGCATTGTTGTGTGTGTTTCTCGCAAATAGAAGCTCATGCATCTATACGATTATGAGATAATCTAACTTCCAACTTCTATTTCATGACAGCTATCATGTCCATTTTTAAATGCCTTCATGATTGACACACTAAAAACTTCATTTCTTTAGAATCCACTCCATCTTGTGCTCCACATCCTCCACATTTTACAACTCAAACTTTGGCATATTCTAGACTCACCTTTGTAATTAGATCAAAGTTGGGTAATCTTTGGCTTTTGCAATAGAATAATTTTCACCCTCACATGATATGGTTGCAATTTTTTGGTTTGACTTTTGACGTTCCCCTTCAACTTTTATCAGCATGCTAATAGTTTCTTCTTCGACCGTATGACATACCAAGGCTTCTCTAGAGCCAACAAATGTATAATTTTGTAATTGAAACCTGGGATGGCTAGGGCTTGAAATTTAGTTTTATCATGAATTGTTGTTCATTTGCCTTGTATACACAATTTATGGCTTCTAAGTGCTTGAAGTTTTAATCTAATGCATGTTGTGGAAGCTTAACTAAACCTTTGTGATGGATTTCTTATTCGCAAGTGTAGTCGTGGAAGCTTAACTAGACTGTAATACCCCCAATTTTGACTTGGAATGTATTTAATCAAAATTATGTAAATGACTTTAATATGCCAGTATGGATTCCTAGTGCAGATCTCAAGCCCAAGGCTCGACTACTGAATAGCCTATCATGAATGATGTAAATATTTTTTTTGGAACGTATGGTTGGCTTGTCTTGTCAACTCGAAATGTATATTTTTTTTGTAAGCTAGTACCAACGGAATTTCAAAACAATGACCTAACACAAGGAGTGCCTTAACAATACACCCATTCACCGTCTATTCTATGCCCCATGGCCGTCTATTCTATGCCTCGTGGGCTAACTTGAAATGTATGTAAATATTATGTTGCATAATAATAAAATGGTCCAAGATGGTTGTGTGAAGAGCACTAGAGGGGCTACGATTCCACCAAAGGGGAAGAGAAAAAGGGACCTACGGGAGACTGAATCCTTTGCTACCAAGTGTCAACCTTAGAACTCATCCAAATTATGCCATGTGATTTAAATGAGCCAATCACTTTCTTTTGACTATTCCCAATCATTGAATGCATGTGTGAGGTTGGTGGGAAAAGCCACCTCATGCAGTTATTGAAGTATGGGACTGAATGCACTTTTGTGACAATCTTGTCAATTGCCAAAAGTCAATTTTGCCATAGTCAGAAGTACTTTCTTCTATGGTCATAAGCTAGTCCAGTTTTCTTTTAACCATTATCTCATATCCTATGGAGTCAACACTCATTCTAACATTCTCTCATGCAGATCTACACTACATAGAGCTCCCCATTGATGTTCATGATCATTACCAGAATGTGTATAACCCATAAATTCGAGTTTAGAGATAGAGCTACATATGTAAAGGGAAAGGAGATGGTTGTAGGTGAGCATAGAGGTTGGGAAAGTCAGGAACCCTTACCCATTAAGTTATGCTACTCACGGATGCTTGAGAAGCCATGAATTGAGGCTATAGGTGGTTCTCCAATAACACATATTTGATTAGACTCCTTCTATGCACACATTAGAAGCACCTAGAAATATGGTTCACCTAAGAGAACCATGGATCGGTGAAGGGGATGCTTGAGCCTATAAGGGTGTTGTGTGGTGCAATACCCCAAGGATGTGATGGTTGAGTGAGATCCATATAACACTCACAATGAGTAGTTGTCTATGCATGGAGAGCATAGCAGGTTGTGGATTGAGAGAGAGAATCATGTAGGTGTTTCCTTTGCCCTAGTGGCCTCATATCCCAACTTGGGGGTGGCCTCTAAGCAAAACGAGTATATGCTGGATAGAATGCCTATGGTTGGGTGGAAAATCGCTCTTACGCAACCAATTGCTTGGATATTCTTATTGAAAGATAAGTATTCTCTAGTATTTCAATATGCAATGTGTTTAATTGATGTATGTGATGATTATGTTGATATATGCATGCCATATGTGTGTGGATAGAGTTTATTTTTGTTGTGTATTTTTATTTATGCATTTGCACACATTTTAAATATCATGAATTTGTAATACGGCCATGGGGCTAAATTTAGAATCCCATAATTCACTCATGTCCCTCTTTGTTGGTCGGATTGATGGATGGGGACATGACAGAGAAGTATCATAGCTTATGGTTGCAATAACAAAGCTATATGGGCCAGGAATCCAGACTTACAAGCATAAATCAAGAATACTTTTGTAAAAATCGGGTTATGTTAAGTGACAAATAAGGAACCAAAAATAATTTCAAATTAATTTCGAAATGACCCCCCTTATTGTCGATTTAAAATTTTGCATATTAACGAAATTTTTAAAATTGAGAATTTTTTAGTGGGACCCACCTATGCCACGTGGATGGGTGATGTGGAAGAGCCACATGGGAAGGAGGTCCAACGTAGAGGGGCCACATGGGTAGAAGGTATGATGAGGACAATCCACATCAGATATGTGTGCATTGGTGACTACATGTGACGGAGTGCGAGGGCGGATGGAGATATGATCGTTGGGCGATGAGGATCAAGATCGACGATTGATAGCGCTTCAGGATCATGAAGATGCACAAGGATTAATTAATTGCCATGATCCTAAAAGGAAAATCGCCCTATCGACGTGTCAGTTGCTCATGCATTCAAGCTCGTAAAAGTAGTTTTGGGAAACCACTACCCCGTGGAGCATGAAACCACTTTTGGTTCAACATGTAGTGATGTGACATGGGGAGACATGATGTGCAGTGATGTCAAGAATGATGGGACCCTCGCGAGTCATATTAACCTTGGAAGATCATTCAAATTGATCGAAGGATGATAGTGCTTTAGGCCCGTGAAGATGCACGAAGGTTAATTAATTGGCATGAGCCTGAAATAAAAATCGCCTTGTGACGTGTTGCCGACTCATGCACTCAGGCTCATAAAAGAAATTTTAGGGGAACCACTTACACGAAGCCTTGAACCACTTATGTCCAATAAGTGGTAATATGATGTGGGTGAGCGTTGGAGGTGCGCAAATCACGTGAAGAGAAACTTTTTCCATAGTTGAATTTTGGGTGCTAGAAATTGAAAAATGGCGTTGATCTTATGCGCCAAATTGCACGAAATCAAAATATTTACAAACAAAAATGAGGGCAACGATTAGGGCGTTGCCCTCGACTCTCCTTGCTGCAAGCCCCTTGACCCCCATCATCCCCCTAAGACATCGTCGATTTTGATAAATTCTTTTTGTGATGACAGGACCAATGGAAATGGAAATGTTGCAGTATGCCACTAAACCAGGGAACAATTGTGCACAATTAGACTTTGAAGGGGTGATTCAGATATTTCTATAATTTGACAGAAATTGACAATATGGGTTGTTCCCAGAATGTATGAAAATTAATTTTATAATTTTATGAGAATATAATGCAGGTAACAAATGTGTTTATATGAATATTTTTGTAGATTCAATATCCTATCAAGGACAGTTAAGGGTCAATATTCATTCTAGGGCAGTTGGGAAAGCTTTGGTCTTGGTTGGGCTAAGAAGATCATCATCATGGATGATGCATAGGATCCCTATGAGGCTGAGACATATGTCATGGGAGAGAACATGCAGGTTGAGAATTCATAGACGAAATCCAACATAGAAGAAACCAAGTGACTCCCCCATACATTGTAGAAACCATGAGGATCCTAAGAGTGGAACTATAGAGTTGTAGCACAGACAATGAGAGGCTAATTAGAGCTCAAGAAGAACATAATCAGTTGATTGCAGCTGTGCTTCCAAGTTTGACAGACATTCAGAGGAAGATTCACTTTGGACATCACTCATTAAATTAGGAAACGAGTGGGAGTGATCAAGGAGGCATTCCCACAAGAGGTCCCATAGCCCAGAAAGGATTTCTAGAGATAAGACATATACTCCAAAAATCTCTTCTAGTGAGTTATCTGACCCTAAATAATCCATTGAAGGTTCAAGCTCTTCATGTCATAGAAATAAGAGGAAGAGGCATTTCAAGAACACATCACATGGAGAATTTCGTAAGGCCAAACCTCCTACATTTTATGGTGAAATAAAATCTGGCCAAGAAGCTAAGGCTTGGCTTCTTGGGACAAGGAATATTTCCAAGTCCAAGACTACTCTGGAAATACGAAAGCAAGGGTGGCTATATTCAATTTGAATGGAAGAGTATCTATATGGTGGGATCACCTTAGGAAAGTAAAGAGGATATATAAAAGTAAGATTGTGTGGAAGCAATTCAAGGAATACTTCAAGGAAAAGTACCTCTTTGGTAGGTACTATGATGGAAAAAACAAAGAGTTCCATGAGCTGAAATTGGGACAAATGACGATGGAATAATATGCAAATAAATCTTTGGAGCTGTTGAGATATGTCAAGTAACAAAGATGAAAATGTGAAAATTCAACGTTTTCTATGTGGGTTACCTCAGTCATATAAAGACAAAATTGAGTTTGATGAACCTCGAACTCTAGAGGAGACCATAAGAAAGGACAAGTACTATTATGATAAAAAAAAGCAAGCTAGAATTCCATAAGACATGAAAGGACAAGAAAAATGAGAAGTTTAATCAAAAGAAGAAGGGGTTTAAGCCTCCTCATTTCACAAATCAACAAAGGAAGCCACTAGAGGGCGTGACTAAGCTAGCTAGGATGATGGGAGACAAGCCAAGAGAGCCACTTCAATGTTGAGGATGTGGAGAGGACCATATGCTTAGAAACTGTCCACATCAAAATGGGAGTGCAAAGCATGTTCACAACATACAAGAAGTCAAAACTATGGGTCAAGTGGCAAGGACCGTCCCTAGAATATATGCAACACTAGAACACCACCAAGCAGGCCATTAATCAAATGTGGTTGAGGTTGAAGGTAAGATTGTTAAGCAATCTATTTTTATTTTTATTGACCCCAGATCTACTAACAGTTATATCACTCCTAAAATTGTTGAGATTTGTGCTTTTAAGAAATCAAAGCATAGTAAGTCATGGTTGGTCCAACTAGCCACTAGAACCAAGCGGCAAGTTAGAGAAATGGTGGAGAAATGTCCATTGGAAATGGATGGACTATTCACTTGTGAAAATCTACATATTTTTCCACTTGGTTCCTATGATATTCTCATTGGAATGGACTGGTTGGAAGCACATAGAGTTAAACTTGATTGCTACGACAAGACTTTTGAATGCATTGATGAACAAGGAAACCCAAGGGTTATAAATGGCATTCAAAAGGTAGTTTATGTTAGGTAGACTTCATCCACACAATTGAAGAAGTTTTATATGAATGGTTGTCAATTGTATGCATCCCATGTTTTGGATAAAACACAAAATGAAAATCCCAAGTTGGAGGACTGTCATGTGTTGCAAGAATTCAAGGATGTGTTTCCAGATGAATTTTTGGGACTTCCTCCAAAGAGGGACATTGATTTCACAATTGATCTTGTGCCAAGAGCTGCACCTGTGTCCAAGACACCTTACATAATGAGTACACCATAATTATTAGAGTTGAAAATGCAATTGCAAGAATCATTGGAAAAGAAGTGCATTCGTCCAAGTGTATCTTCATTGGGAGCACTTGTACTTTTTGTGAAGAAGAAAGATGTAACACTCATGTTATGTATTGATTACAGGAAGCTGAATAAACAGACGGTGAAAAACAAGTACCCATTACCTCGAATTGATGATATTTTTTATCAAATGAGAGGGGAAAAGGTATTTACAAAGATTGACTTGAAGTTTGGTTACCATCAGGTGAGAATCGAGAAAGAAGACATTCACAAGACAACTTTTAGAACAAGGTATGGACACTATGAGTTTGTAGTGGTTCCATTTGTTCTCACCAATGCACTAGCTACAATCATGTGTCTCATGAATAGTGTTTTCAGTAGGTATTTGGACAAGTTTGTTCTTATTTTTCTAGTTGACATTCTTATCTATTGTAAGAATGAAGAGGATCATGAAGCACATTTGAGAGGGGTTTTGCAACTACTAAGGGAGCATACGTTGTATGCAAAGCTAAGCAAATGTGATTTATATAAAAATAAAATTCATTATTTGGGTCACATTATTTTGGAGGAAGGAATATCAGTGGATTCCAAGAAGATTGAAGCTATTATGAACTGACCAACTCCAAGGAATGTGACAGTTGTGAGATATTTTATGGGTCTTGATGGTTACTACAGAAGGTTCATCAAAGGATCCTCTAAGGTCACACACCCCATCACTTCTTACAAAAGAAGGGAATAAATTTGAGTGCACATTGAAATGTGAAGAAAGCTTCGAGTTGTTGAAGAATCTTCTCAGAAGTTCTCCAATTTTGAAAATTGGAAACACAGAGAATGACTTTGTGCTGTGTATAAATGCATGTAAACAGGGAATTAGAGGAGTTATTATGAAATATAACCATGTGGTATGCTATGAGTCAAGGAATTTGAAGAAGCATGAAAATAATTATGTGACCCAATAGTGCATACTTTAAAGATGCAGAGGCACTATTTAATGGGTAGAAAATTTGAGTTAAGGACAGACCACTGTGGTCTAAATTATTTATTTTAGCAACCAACATTAAATGCCACGCAAGCTAGTTGGCTAGAATTTTTATGTGAATTTGATTTTGAGATCAAGCACATAAAAGGGAAAGAAAATAAAGTGGTCGATGCACTCAACAGAAAAATACATTCAATGCATGTGGCAGCCATTAGTACTTGACAATCAAATTTGAGGCAGCAAATTGTTAATTATCTTGCTGAAGACGAACTGTATGTGCAATAATTTTGAAAGAGGTATGAAGGGTATCATTTGGAGAATAATGGACTTCTTACCTATAAAAACAAATTTTATATTCCAAATGTGGCAAACTTGAGGAGAATTATTATGGATGAAATCCATAAAATGCCATATTCTAGTCACCTAGGATACCAGAAAACAATTGCTACAACTAGGAAGCAATATTTTTGGCCGAGAATGAAAAGGGACATTGCCGAGTATATTTCTAAGTGCATGAAATGCCAGCAAGCTGTGAAGGTAGAGCATTAACACCCAACAGGTTTATTGCATCCTTTGCGAATTCCAGAATGGAAATGGGAAGTGATTTCCATGGCTTTTATTACAGGTTTGCCAGTGACAATGAGGCAGCATGACTCCATCATGGTGGTGGTGGACAAGTTAACTAAGGAAACACATTTTATACTAGTTAATTCCACATATAAAACAAATGCCATTACAAAGATTTTCATGAAGGAAATTTCCACATTGCATGGGTTTCCTAAGGAAATACTTTTGATCCGTGTTGTGTCCAGGAAGCACGAGGGGGACAACAGTTTGACTGAATGAGTCGGCTCTGTTATGGTGGAAGCTTAATAAACAGAATAAGCAAAAGCAGGATTACGCAATACAGATAACACAAATACACACAAACAATATGCAGGAATGCGAACTGTTCTAGATTGATCAAGAAAAGATGTATGTTACAATAGTTTACATGATTATAAGAAGTCTGAGATGATTGGGTGCCTGCCCGTTACGTTCAGTTACAAAGAAGAAGTTAGAACGGTTTCAACAGTTCAACCGTTACAGTCGACTGGAAGACAAAGAGACAGTTTTGTCGAAGTTCAACAGTCGTTGGTCGCATGTCCATGCTGCTTGTCGATGTTGCGAACTATGAGGTTGATGAACATGTCGAAGGTGCGGAATGTGTCGCAGTATGTCAAAGTCGAGACTCGTCGAAGTTGTGTCGAAATCGAAACCTGTCAAAGTCATGTCGAGTCAAAACTTATCAAAGTTGTATCGACATCTATGATTTTCCAACTATGATGTGGATCAAACCTCCTTACTTAAGAAAGAATGGACCCCATTGTTTGCTCGTGAAGGTGAGGAAACTTGTCGGTCAATTCAGTAACAGAGTACCACTTGCCTTGAGATGGGATCTGGCCTGCCTTGGAAACTTGAAACAAGGGAATTGTGTTCGTCTTTGTAAGGCGTACTCGTCGTCCCACAACGGTGTCACAAGGAAGAGGCTCCTGAACATCTAGATGGATGTCTTCGGGTTCTGCTGTAGATAAGTCGTTCTATTCCAACAAGGGTGCATGGTATGGTCGAAGTAGATCCACATTGAAAACTGGATGTAGACCCAGGCATGCAGGAATGTCGAGCTGGAAAGCGTTTTCGCCAATCTGTCGAAGAATACTGTATGGACCATATCGCAAAGGCTTGAGCTTCTTGAAAGGACCAGTGAAGCGCTCCTTCTTAAGATGTAGCCAGACCTTATCCCCAATTTGAAATGTATGAGGAATACGATGCTTGTCGTGTCGGGCCTTAGCTTTCTCGTTTGCTCTATGCAACATATCCTGTGCTTGCTTCTGGATGTCGCGAATCTTTTCTCGAAACTTGACTGCTTTATCAACTTCTTGTTGGCTGTAGTCTGTGTCGAAGTTCGACTGCGTCGAGGAGCTGATCAAGTCGATAGGCGCTGAGGGTTGAAATCCGTAACATATCTCAAATGGACTCTTGCTTGTAGAGCTGTACTGAGCACGATTGTAACTGTGTTGGATGTATGGAAGACTTTCATCCCATGTGCATCGATGCTGGTGATTATACATGCGAAGTAGTTGTACTACCAAGTGATTCACAACTTCCGTTTGTCCATCGGTCTAGGGATGAAAAGTTGTCGACAATGAGAGTCGTGTGTCTAGCTGTTGCCAGAGGGTCTTCCAAAATATGCTGACGAATCTGGCATCTCGGTCGGAAATGATGGTTGTGGGTAAACCAAAGTGTTTTTAAACATGTGTAAAGAAGAGCTGAGCGGTCTGTTGCACTGTCGTGGTCTTCTTACATGGTATGAGAATGACCATCTTGGAAAATCAGTCGACTACTACTAATATTGCGTCATGTTGATGTTTGGTAGTAGGATAACCCGTCAAGTAGTCCATAGAAATAGATTCCCATGGTCAACTAAGAACTGGCAGAGGTGTGTACAATCCCTGTCGTCGATTAGGTGGCTTAGGAATGGCGCAAACCACGCATGATCGAATGTACTTGTTGACGTCAGATTTAAGTGTAGGCCAAAAGAAATACTTTTGTAGAATAGCAAGGGTCTTTGCTACTCCAAAGTGTCCTGCAGTCTTGCTGTAGTGTGCATCCCAAATGAATTGATGTCGATGCTCACCGGTCGGTACACAAATCTGTCCAAGCTTGTATAGCAAGGTGTCTTTCAGGAAGTAGTCGGAGTCTGAGGTCGATGACTTCTTAGTCTGTAACTATCGGTAGACTGCTGAGAAGTCATTGTCGTCCTCGTACAACTGTTGCCAAGTGGTCGTGTCGTATCCCTGCATACTCATCACTGTTAAAAGGAGAGTAATGGGTGGTTGACTGACGCAATTGGTGGCGGCGTTAGCCTTACCTTTCCGATACTTAATCACCAACTGGAATTGTTGTAGGTAATTAATCCACTTGAGTTGTTGGTTTGTCTGCAAATTTGATTGTGTCGGAGTGAACTGTAGAGGCTTATGATCAGTGAGAATGGCCGTTTCCTTGCCAAGGATGTAATGCCTCCGTTGCTTGAGAGCTTGCACAATGGCGTATAGTTCTCGGAATGAAAAGCGACTGGGTGACCAGACTGAGTGATCACTGCGCCCAAAGCATAGTCCGATGCATCCGTCTCAATCTCAAAGGGCTGATGCAAATTAGGTAACACAAGTACTGGTGCAGTGCAGAGCTTGTGTTTGAGCTATTCAAAAGCTGCTTGTTGTGTTTCTGTCCATTGGAAGACAGGTTTCCTGTTTCCCTTCGTCAACTGATTCAAGGGCCAGGCTATGTGACTGAAGCCAAGTATGAACCGTCGATAGAAATTTACCAAACCAAGAAAACTTCTTAGTTCTTGAATGCTTCTAGGAATGGGCCAATCTTTGAGGATCTGTACTTTTTCTGGATCAACATGAATGCCTGTAGAGTCAATTACATACCCCAAATATTTGATGTTGGTCATCGCAAAAGAGCACTTGTCCATGTTCAGATAGAGCCGATGTTGCTGGAGAGTGTCGAGGACTTGTCGAAGATGTCCGACATGTTCTTCCCATGATCGACTGAAAATCAATATGTTGTTGAGATAGACAATAACCCATTTGTCGACGAAAGGTCGAAGAAGGTTATCCATATGTCACATGAAGGTCGCAGGTGCGTTGATTAAGTCGAAAGGCATGAATAACCATTCAAACAATCCTTCCTTGGTCTTGAAAGCAGTTTTCCACACATCTGAGGGCTCGATTGGAATTTGATGGTATCCCGACTTGAGGTCGAGCTTAGTAAAGAATTTAGCATCTTTCATATAGCTGATGAGCTCGTCTATCCGCAACAGAGGGTACCGATTCTTCACCGATATTTTGTTGAGATCTCTGTAGTTGATGCACATGCGCCAAGTCCCGTCTTTCTTCGGAGCCAGGACAACTTGGCTTCCACAAGGAGAGGAGCCGGGTCAGATATGACCTTTGTCGATTAATTCTTGAATTTGTCTACAAATCTCTTCATTTTCGAGAATGGATCTTCTGTAAACAGATGCGTTAGGCAAAGAAGAACTAGGAACAAGTTCAATGGAGTGTTTTACCTGACAATGTTGAGGTACTCCGTCTAGAGCTTGAAAGAGGTTCTAGTACTCATCGAGAATATGATCGACTTGCTGCTTCTGTCGAGAACTGCATTGGTTGGTGACTCAACTCGTTGCTACAGTCTTCTTAGAATGTTGCGGCTTGATCATGATTAATGCGAACTTCTGAGCATGATTGATGAGCTTCTTTGCCTCTTTGGCAGATATCAGTGCAACCGTCGGTGTAGGTTGACGCTCTGGTATGCTGAACCATCGATTTCGGATTCTGACAATCACCTTCTGAGGCCGTGACTGATAACTTCCATGTCTATCCCAGAGGTAAGGTTTCCCGAACAGGGCTTCAGCTACGGAGAGTGGTGCCACGTCGCAGAGTACTTCATCTTCAAAAGGCTTTATGAAGTAGGAAAGTTTGCATTGTCGAGTGATCCGAAGTTCTTGTCCATCCTTCATCCAACCGATGTTGTAAGGCTGAGGATGCGGAGTGGTAACAAGACCTAGTTTCTTCACAAGTTCTTCAGAAACGAAATTTTTCTGGCTCTCGTTGTCCACAATCAGATGTAATGGGTTGCTTTGGACCCATATCCGTGTATGGAACAAGTGCTCTCGTTCCTCCTCGTCTACGATAGTTGAGGCTGCTGGAGTGGTCGAGGCCAAAAGGGTCGTCGTGTCTGGATCAGATTCTTCCACCGTCTTGTCGAACGCGTCGGAGGTCGATACTTTTGTCAAAAATGTCTTCTGAGTTTTGCATTCAGACGTATCATGCCAAGATGAGTGGTGGTAACCGCACCATTTTCTGGTCGGCGGTTGTTTGCTACGTTCCCTCTTGTGAAAAGGCTTCTTTCTGTGGTCTGGCTTTGGCGGTGTCGGCTGAGAATATTTTGACTTGTCGTAGTCGGCTGGTGCCTTCTTATCAGGTGGTTGTCTTGATGTTGACTTTGTTGTGAAACGTGCTTTTCCTTTCTGTTTGGTTTCCAGTTTGTTGGCGTAGTGGAAGGCATCCGCATGCGTATTGACAGTCAGAAATTTCATCTCCTACTGAATGTACTGGGACAATCCGCTAACGTACTTCAGAACAAACAACTTCTCTTCTTCTTGGACGCCAAGTCTAGCCATGAGTCGATAGAACTTGTCGGTGTAACTTTGTACTGATTGGTCTTTCCATTGCCTTAGTTGTTGCCACTTCTTATACTACTGCTCGAGGTATTTCGGTGGGTAAAATTCCTTTCGGATGTGTTCGACGAACTTATCCCATGTGTCGATGGGTTCTCCGCTTTTCTCCATCTTTGTCGAGAGGTTCTCCCACCAACAGTGCACGGAGGTTGACATCTTGAAGGATGCAATGGTGACTTTTTCAGCTTCGGAAAGTTGATTTACAGTGTAATAGGATTCCAATTCGGTATGTCCAGATTCATTTTTACTTTGAAGGGGCTGATTTGATCAGAGTGAGTTCTCGTCGAGGATCCTCCAGATGTCAAAGCGAATCGCAAGAGAATCTCATTGAACTGGGTGAACATTTCAGTCCGTTGTCGAGCCAGAGCTTGCTCAATAAGTTGTGTTGTCTCGTCGGCTACATGTGTATCGTCTGTTTCTTCTGTCATTTCTGGAGATCGCGTCTGCTTGGATTGTTGAGATTGCGAGGGAGTTTGAATCGACATAAGTTAGGTAACTTCGAGAGAAGTGTATACGCAGAACTTAGGCACGAACAAAACTGAGTGTTCTTATACCAATGATCCGTGTCGTGCCCTTGAAGCACAAGGGGGACAACAGTTCGACTGAATGAGTCGGCTCTGTTATGGCGGAAGTTTAATAAACAAAATAAGCAAAAGCAAGATTACGCAATACAGATAACACAAATACACACAGACAATATACAGGAATGCGAATTGTTCTAGATTGATCAAGATAAGATGTATGTTACAATAGTTTACATGCTTATAAGAAGTATGAGATGCTTGGGTGCCTGCCCATTACGTTCAGTTACAAAGAAGAAGTTAGAACGGTTTCAACAGTTCAACTGTTACAGTCGACTAGAAGACAGAGAGACAGTTCTGTCGAAGTTCGACAATCGTTGGTTGCATGTCGATGTTGTGAACTGTGAGGTTGTTGAACATGTTAAAGGTGCGGAATGTGTCGCGGTATGTCGAAGTCGAGACTTGTCGGATTTGTGTCGAAATCGAAACCTGTCGAAGTTGTCGAAGTCATGTCAAGTCGAAACTTGTCGAAGTTGTATCGACATTTATGACTTGCCAACTATGATGCGGATCAACTTTCATACAAGAATACCAAGTTCACCTCAAATTTCTGGAAAAGTATTTTTGCATATTTGGTTACACAACTGAACTTTAGCACTGCCTACCATCCACAAACAAATTGACAAACATAAAGAGTAAATTAGGTTCTTGAAGACATGCTTCACATGTATGTGATGGACAAACCATCCAAGTGGGAGGATTATCTACACTCGGTAGAGACCGTCAGCCAGATATCCAAACTAGAAGATGTCTCAATGGAATTGAACTTGGGTTGATGGAATGAAATCCATCAATCCCCACCAATGGACCACCATATCCTTAACAATACTTTTTATACATATATCTTAATATATAAACAATTTCTTAAAAATTAACTAAGTTAACTTTTTATATTATCTTAACAAGTTATTGTACTCACCCACGGACAACCATCTATTCGAAGGAAGAACCCAGAGTGAGGATAGCTTTGGAACATTCAACAGCTTGGATGTGGTACATTCCAAAATTCCAAACGTGCCGTTGTAGTGATATACTATCGTTATGTAGTGACTATAACGTTCATAACGGTGGTATGGATGGATTCGGGAAGGCCCTTTCAACAGTGTGTCAAGGGGAGCCGCATTCTAATTTTTCGTTCAGAATTTACGGGGGTGATTCGAAGAGGAACAAAACTCTTGAAAGATATTATTCAACCGTACTCTAAACTCTTGACCAAATTAAAGTCATTACAAAAATGAAGTAAGATTATTTATTTGCTTCATTAAATATATGGTTAACAATACATATTGAAAGGCCCTTCTCGAATCCGTCCATACTATCGTTATGCACGTTATAGTCATTGCATGGCTTTCAATACAACGGGACGTTTGGAATATCACATGCATGCTGTGAATATTCCAAAGCTATCTTCATACAGGGTTCGTTTTAGTTTAGGGCTTCTGGATATCATTGTGACTGATTGGATTCTTCTGCCACGTGTCTTCTAAGGTTTACATTTTTGTTCTTGCTGACTTTGCACGAAAGGCTCCATTATAATGTATGCACGTTTTAAGAAAACATATCTCTATTTTGTATTATCCAAAGGCTCTATTATAGGGAAGTGATTGGCATAGGTGAGAAGTACCAGCATTTGTCATAGAATTGGTCACATCAAACAACTAAAAGATAATAAAAAGACATATAAATATTCATATATAATGAAAACAAATTCAAAATGGAACGATATGATGATTGTCCCATAAGATGACTCTTCCACAATATTCCATAAAAGTCTATTTAATTAGGTGCGTTCATAACCCATATAACAACCTTACAAACAATTATGTCTTGAACACATTCCAATGTTCTCTAACCAAGATATCAACTCAAACATTAAAAGAATCTACAATGCCCATATCACATTGTCTTTCAACTCAACCCTATTGAATGATCTTTCACATCCTCACCTGCATAATTTCACATCTTCACTTGCACATTTTCAGGGGTTATGGAGGTCAGCTTCACCTGTAGGGAGTTTCAACCACTAAACCCACCTAGTTCAATTAATAACACCCAACCCATTAAATTCATCAAATCAGCCATTAAACTCATCGAGGCATTCATTAAAATAATCAAGGCATCCATTAAACCGAATGGGATCAACAAAAGATAGATTCGCATTAAACTCATTAAATCATCCATTAAACTGATTGAAAGCACAAGGATCAACAAAGTCAGATTCTCATTAAATTCATCAAATCATCCATTAAACTGATTGAAAGCACAAGGATCAACAAACATAGCATCTCAGCCATTGGATCACACCCAAATCAATCCAACGCACTCATTCATAAATTTGTTTTTGCAATCCATGCCAATGCCACACACTAATCAAACCCAACAACAAATGTCTATAAATGAGCATCAAACACCATACAATTTACCATTTTTACTTTCTTGAAATTCAAACTGCTCAACAACACTACCAACATAATTCAACATGCTGATATATCTTAATCGACCACATAAGTTAAGTCATTATGTTTTTTTAACCCTGGTTTAGGTACTAACCATGTTGCTAATATCTTTATGATTCAATTAAGGTTACATAATAGATGCCTGCTAACTGTATATGTTTAAGTATATGCTAACCTCATAACATGTTGTTGTTTCATTACATGTTTACCTGTTTTTGTTTCAGTACAACTTCTCTTTTGTTCAAGAGATGAATCCCATATATTTTTTCCAATGGTGCTGAGGCCAATACCATATAATGGAAACAAACTTCCGATTATGTCTCTATGGCTCTATTACGCCAAAATAGGAAATGCACTATGCATATCTTCTTGTGCAAACAAAAGCAACAATTCCATGACTCCGCCTAATCACCTAATGGTCATTTTGCCAATGGTTCCAAGGCCTATAAAAAAAAATGGAAACAAGTTCAATTATCTATCTATGGCTCTATTATGCCAAAATAGACAATGCACTTTGCAAATCTTGTTGTGCAAAAAAAAACAAGTGATCCCATGACTCCACCCAGTCACCTAATTGTTGTTTTTCCAATGGTGCCAAGGCCTATAACTTACAATGGAAACAAGTCCAATTATGTATCTATGGCTCTATTATGCCAAAACAGATAATGCATTATGCATATCTTATTGTGCAAACAAAACAAGCAATTCTATCACTCCACCCAGTCACCTAATGGTTGTTTTTCCAATGGTGCCAAGGCCTGTACCAAACAATGGAAACAAGTCCAATTCTGTATCTATGGATCTTTTATGCCAAAATAGAAAATGAACTATAAACAAAACACGCAATCCCATGACTCCACCCAGTCACCTAATTGTTGTTTTTCCAATGGTGCCAAGGGCCAAGGCCTATAGCATAGGATGGAAACAAGTATGATTTTGTATCTGTGACTCTATTATGCAAAAATAGACAATGCGCTATGCATATCTTATTGTGCAAACAAAACAATCAATCCCATCACTCCACCCAATAACCTAATGGTTTTTTTGCCAATTCTTCTAAGGCCTATAGAAAATAATATAAACAAATTTAATTCTGTATCTATGGCTCTATTATGCCAAAATAGAGTATGCACTATCCATATCTTGTTGTGCAAACAAAACAAGAAATCCCATGACTCCACCCAGTCCCCTAATAGTTATTTTTGCCATTGGTTCCAAGGCCAATACCAAACAATGGAAACAAGTCCGATTATGTCTCTATAGCTCTATTATTCCAAAATAGGCAATGGAGTATGCATATCTTGTTGTGCAAACAAAATAAGCAATCCCGTGACTCCACTCAGTCACTTGATTACTATTTTTCCAATGGTGCCAAGGCCTATAATATCATACAATGGAAACAAGTCCAATTCCGTATTTGCTCTATTATGCCAAAACATATAATGCACTATGCATATCTTATTGTGCAAACAAAACAAGCAATCCCATCACTCCACCAAATCACCTAATGGTTTTTTTGTCAATTGTGCCAATGCCTATAGAAAATGATACAAACAAATTCAATTATGTATCTATAGCTCTATTATGCCAAAATAGACAATGCACTATCCATATCTTTTTGTGCAAACAAAACAAGCAATCCCATGACTCCACCCAATCGCCTAATAGTTATTTTGCCACTGGTGCAAAGGCCAATACCAAACAATGGAAACAAGTCCAATTTTTTTTCTCTATGGCTCTATTATGCCAAAATAGATAATGCACTATGCATATCTTGCAAACATAACATGCAATTCCATGACTCCATGGGAAATCACCTAGTTTTTGTTTTGTCAATGGTGCCAAGGCCTATAACAAACAATGCAAACAAGTCCAATTCAGTATCTATGGTTCTATTATGCGAAAAATAACAATGCACTATGCATATCTTCCTATGCAAACAAAACTAACAAACCCATGACTCCACCCATTGAATAAAATTTAGCACATGCTCAAGAAAATTTACAACTTTGTTATCCAAATGCGTAGACTCCTCTCTAGGTTTGGTAATCCAACCAACACATGTACTCCATATACCCACAATAATCAACGCCCAACAAATACAACAACAAAGAATCGCACATTGAAAATTGAACCATGTAGTAATCAACTTTAATTGCATATCTGGAGTATACACTTTGTGATATATATGCTTGAGACATGCAAAATAATTATGTAGGTACCCACTATGCAACATTATTACATATCCATAAGGTGAAAACATCACAAACTACTATTTTAACCAAATTGTTGTTGTTTTCTTATTACTATGTAAGTAGTGTGCAAGTTGCAGTCATGCCGAGAGTGAAGGTCTCTACTTGTACAAGGAGGTTAAGGAGGTGAGTTACCAGGGGTGCACAACTGCATTGCACTTCATCAGATGGAGACTTACCCCAAGTGGTTGATAACAACAATCCTTGCAGTGATGCTGGATAACATAATGACTTATCCCAGGAGGTTAATAACAACAACCCTTCTAGTGATGTTGGACAACATAATGATATGTAGGCTAGTTGTGTTGTTCCACAACCAACCACAGTGCAAGTGGCAAGTTCAAACAAGAAGATTAGTGCAATCAAAGGGTGAACAGAACAAGATATGCTCACTACAATTGATGATGTAGAATTCAAAGTATATTTTGTGGTAGTAGCTGCCAAAAAACATGGGATTGCAACCACCTCACTACACTATTGGATAAATGGAATCACTCATACAAATAGGAAAGGGCCTCTTACTGTGATGACTAGAGAACAAACTATATCCAAGGGTTCTATTTGTTGAAGGGAAAGACTCAGCTAGAAAACTATATCCAAAATTGTGAACATGGAGCATGCATGGTTGCACATCCCCATGCATGGATGATGAAAGAGTTGTTTTTGAATTGTCTTTGTCACTTTGCTGCATCTCTACTTGGTGGTGTCTCACCTGAAAACAAACACTTGTTGAGTTTTGATGGTCATGGAATCCTCATAGCTATACAAACCATTGAGGAGGCATATAGACTGGGCATTTACTTGTTGAATTTACCTACACATACTACTCACTGGTTGCAACCTCTTGATGTGAGTGAGTTTGGGACTTTCAAGAATTACTTCAGGTTTACGAGAGAAGAATGGATGGAAAACAACCCAGGGATAGAGGTTAAAATGTTTGAATTGGACGAACTTGCAAGTAAATATTTTAAAAAGGATATCACACCCTCGAATATCAAGGATGGATTTAGGTGGATTGGGATCTATCCATTGAATTATGAGGCTCTTACCCATGATACTGGGTGAAATAAGGAATTTGATTTACATGCCCTAGAATATGCACATGTTGCAGACAACATGTTATCCCTATCTCAATGACTTAGTGTGCCACTGAGTGACAACGATGATTAGGTCAATGCTATTCAATATGATCATGAACTAGATGAAGAGAACATGGAATTTGTTGGGTCATATGAAACAAAAACAACTTATGCCAAGCATATTCCTAATGAACCTACTGAGATGAATGTGGTTGTAGGTTACCAAGCAACAAGAAGTAATGAGGATCAATTGATAATGCAATCCATGTTGAACAACCTAAGTGGTTGGAGGAATCCATGATGAGTATGAATAGAAATATTCTCACTAGCACTAATGACCAAATCCTTAACATGCATTCACAACCAACAATCCTGAACAACAAACATGTCCATTACTATGTGGATGATGGGGGTGTAGAACAACACCCTGGAGATATCAAAGGAATAGATGGAGAAGACATTTCTAATAAAGAACTTCTCCCAATTGATCCTCCAAGTACCACATTAGTACTCGGCAATTTCCTAAAACTACAAGTGGAGAGAGTGAATGCACACCATTCAACATGAACACTAGATTATCTTTGATTAGGTAGGAGTTCACAATTTCTCACTTCAGAGGACTACATCAAAATATTGGTTGAGGTAGAAAAAAATAAGAGGGATATGAAGGATATAAAAGAAAAAGAAGGACTAGACAAAGGAGAGGAAGGAAGCAAGGATTTTTGCAGTAGATAACCGAATGGAAGAATGACTTCGAAATTAAACCGAGAAGCAAGAAAAAGAGCACCAAAAACAGGTGTTAAGGCAGGAAAGGGAATAAAGAAAGGCACAATATAAGAGTGTTCAAATAAAATGGAGGGAGGATGGTGTCCACCTCATTTTATCCACCTCAATATAATCTAGTATTCTTCCAAGACCTCATAAACATCCAGCTCCCCCGATATCATCTCTCTGGTCAACCTCCTCGCCTTATTCCTACCAGTGCAAGGGAATATGTGCCAAATTCTATTGCAACACCTCTCGTTAATACAAGGCTATTTAGCACAAGTCAAACCTATGGTTTTTCATTTCCTCCTTGGATCCAAGGCGCAAAATATCCTCAAGTAAGTATGGGTAACCAAACCCTTTCTAGTCAAGCAATATTAGGCATTTAAACCAACTTGGCTAAAGGAAATGCAGAAAAATCAATAGGTGTGGGAAATGTAGCCACTCCATCTCTTCGACAATAGAGATATCAAATACTTGTCATAACCACATGCGACCATTGGATTTTGTTGCAGAGGAATTTTGTGGTTGTTCCTCTAGTCATATATTTAATCCAATCTAGGGAGTTGAATCTATGTAGTCATTTTTCCCTATAATTGAAGTCACCGTATTTAGTTAATGTTAATGAAAATGCAGTACTGGTTACTTCAGACTAGTTATCCAACACCAATTTTGATGTTCAATAAAATATTATTCTGGCACGCAAACAAATAGTACAATAATTTGATTCAATTTGTTGCAACTAAAGATTTAATTGGGAACTTGTTTGTTGTGGAGTATGGTCTCTATAGTAGTGCAGTTGACTATGCTTATTTGTAAATCTCATTGATTAATGGTAGTGCTATCCTTTTATGGAAATCCACGATCCTAATTACAACCATAGAACCTTACAAAAACATAGACTTACATAGGACACCAAATGAGTTTGCAATAATGCAAACCACACAATTTGTATAAAGTTAAAACTGACAATTTCATGGAGGATTTAAAAAGGATTTCCCATTCTACTCTACTAATAAAAACATTACCTAATTGTAACATAGATTCTACTAAATATTTAAAAACAATTTGGAAAAACCTTGGTATCATATAGATTCCATAAATGCATGAAAAAAATACTAGAGTTAAATCAATGAAAATGATCAAGGTAATCGAGTACATAACTCTTCTTAAACTAAAGAAGAGAACTGGTGGTGGATCAGACAAAATGTAGAACTTATGCTTAACTTTCAAACATGATATTACAACAAACTCAGATATCCTATTGCATAGTCGGTCTGCTTCCTAATCCTTTTTACAACCTTAGGAAATAAAAGAAACATATGGCTTGTAAACATGGATTTAATAAGAGCCAAGGTTGAGTTGGAATAGAACTAGAAGAGAACCGAGGTTGGGTTGGAATAGACCCACATTTATCCTAGATGGGTTCTCCTAACAACAAGACTTGGAAAGAATGTACTCAAATACCTCATTTTTGGGATGGAGAAACACCAAAATGAGATGGGAGATCACCAACATTTAGCCATAACACAACTATAGTCATCGTATCTAAGATGGATCAAACCCAAGTATATGGATGACAAAAACTTCATATATATGATAATTACCCCGTGAGGGACAAAGCCTTCCATTGAATTGGTTGACATCATCTTGATTCACATTTGTCTAGGGTCTCTATTTTTTGTCTATCTCATTGATTAATGGCAATGCTATCATTTTACAGAAATCCATGAGCCTAATTCCAACCATAGAACCTTTCCTAAACATAGAATTACATAGGAAATCCACCAAATTAGTTTGCAATAATGCAAACCACATAATTTGTATAAAAATAAAACTGAAAATTTCATGGAAGATTTAAAAAAGGATTTCCAACTCTACTCTAATAATAACAACATTGCTTACTTGTAACATATCTTCTACTAAAGCTTTGAAAACAACTTGGAAAAACCTTGGTATCGTAAAATTCTAGAAATGCATGAAAACATACTAGAGTTGCATTGGTAAATCTATGAAAACGATCAAGGTAAATCGAGTACACAACTCTTCTTAAACTAAAGAAGATAACTTTTGGTGGATCATACACATTGTAGAAGTTATGCTTAACATTCAAACAAAATATTACAACAAACTCATATATCCTGTTGCATAGTTGGTCTATTTCCTAATGCTTTTTACAACCTTAAGAAATAAAAGAAACATATGGCTTGAAAACATGGATTTAAAAATATCCTACGCTGAGTTGGAATAACAATGGAAGAACATCAAGTCTAAGTTGGAATAGATCCACAATTATCCTAGATGGGTTATCCTAACAACAAGACCTAGAAAGAATGTGCTCAAAGACCTCGTTATTGGGAAGGAACAACACCAAAATGAGAAGGGAGAGCACCAACATTCAACCAGAACACAACTGTAGTTGTCATAGCTAAGTTGGATCAACCCAAAGTCTATGGATGGAAACAAATTCATATATATGACAATTATCCTTTGAGGGACAAAGACTTCCAATGAATTGGTTGACATCATCTTGATTCAAAGTTGTCTAGGATACCTATTTTTTGTCCATCTCATTGATTAATGGTAGTGCTATCCTTTTACAGACAGCCATGAGCCTAATTCCAACCATAGAACCTTACCTAAACAAAGACTTAGATAGGAAATCCAACATATGAGTTCGCAATAATGCAAGCCACATAATTTGTATAAAACTAAAAATACAATTTTCATGAAGGATTTAAAAAAGGATTTCCAATTATACTCTACTAATATCGACATTGCTTACTTGTAACATAGCTTCTACTAAAGCTTTGAAAACTACTTGGAAAAACCTTGGGTATCATATAAATTCCAGAAATGCATGACAAAAATACTAGATTTGCATTGGTAAATCTATGAAAATAATCAAGGTAAATAGCGTACATAACTCTTCTTAAACCAAAGAAGAGAACTATTGAGGGCTAAGGTAGATTGTAGGAAATTATGCTTAGCATTCAAACATAAGATTACAACAAACTCAGTTGGCCTATTTCCTAATCCTTTTTACAACCTTAGGAAATAAAATAAACATATGGCTTGCAAACATGGATTTAAGAATAGCTAAGGCTGATTTGAAATAGCACTTGAAGAGAACCAAGGATGATCTGGAATAGACCCACAATTATCCTAGATGGGTTCACCAAACAATAAGACATAGAAAAAATTGTTATGCAACAAATTTCCAAAAAGAGTATGAAAAGAGCAAAAATAGATCAGAGAGAGTACTCCACAACTTGATTCAAGAAAATAGATGAATAACAAGCCTCTTCGAGGGGGAAACCTCCTTATACAATGTACTAAGTACACAAGACAAGACAAGACAAGACAAGACAAGATACTCCAAATGAAAGGTCTCCTTCATATATATAGGAGACTAAGGGTTACAATCCAAACTAACTGTCCCAAGCCGACATAAATAATATAACCATACTAATGACAATTACCACTAATGGACCGAAGCTGACATCAAAACTAAAGTAATGAACCACAATATAGGGGGAAATGTGCCAATATTTAGGGATTAACATGCACCTCCCCTTTAGACAAGTGTTGTCCTCAACGCTTGATTAGTTGCGGATGCCTCTGTATGAAGGACTCATCTTCCCATGTCAAATCTTCAACTGGTAAGTTCTTCCACTTTATGAGGTACTCAGTAGTAACTCGATTTCGTAGTTGTTTAGTCCTTGTTTCAATGATTTGTTCAGGTTCTAATATGGATTTTCCTTCTTCATCAAGCTCCAGCAAGATTGTTTGAATTGGGATCTTGTCTCCTATTACCTTCTTTACGCAAGAAACATGGAAAACTGGATGTACTCTTGAAGATGAAGGGAGCTCCAATTTGTAAGCCATACTACCAATCTTCTGCAACACTTTATAAGGACCATAATAGTTGGGTGCTAATTTATTGTCCTTATTTAGTTGCTTGAGAGACATCTACTTGTAAGGTTGTAGCCTAAGAAATACCCAATCCCCTTCTTCAAAACTCCTTTCATTGTGATGTTGATCAACTTGTTGTTTCATCCTGTTTTTTGACATAGTCATGTTGTCCTTAAGTATCTGGAGAACTTCTTACTGGTGCTCTATGTAATATTCCATGGCTTGAACTTTAGATTTTCCTTTTAAGGGATATGTGATAGATGGAGGCTGGTACCCATAAAATGCCATAAATGGAGACATTTTTGATGATGTACGGAAGGAAGTATTGTACCACCATTCTTCCAATGACAACCATTTCACCCACTGTGTTTGTTTATCAGATGTAAAGCAACAAAGATATCCTTTCAAACACTTGTTCACTATATTAGTTTTCCCATCAAATTGAGGGTGATAAGATGAACTGTGAGCCAATTGAGTACCCAAACAAGATGTTAATGGATAAATATGTTGGTGCAGACACCAATCGATCTCCCTAGTCTGAATGGTTTGGACTTATAACACAAAAAAACAAGAATGAAAACCTTTCCCTAGATCTATCAAATTACTTGAAAACAAAGAGTCAAGTCCATACCTTATTTACGAAGGTCGTCCTCGTAGCTTGAATCTTTCGCAGACCTTCTTGTTGATGAAGAGATTCCTTGCAAAAGACTCAAGAGGACAAAGATAAGAGACTACAGGATACCATGATACATCTAAGAAATTGACCAAGGAGAACTACTATAAATGAAATTACACACCATTTATTGGAAAGGAAGACATTGATGTATTAATTAAAATAGAGGAAAGAATTACAACCAATGAAGCCTTGGTGTTGAAGATCCTTTCCAATGGAACCTTTCCTCAATTTTCCAATCATGGAAGAATGGATTCCTGGCTGAATTTCTACAGCATTTGGCTACCCTCATTTCAACCCCTCTATCCTATAAAGATGATATTCATTTATAGGCCAAAAGAGATGAGGAGGAGAGGAGAGGATTAGGGAGAAGGAGGAGGTGGGATCCTACTAAGTTGGGAGGTGCAATATCCCGATTTTGACCCCTTTGCATTAAAATTGTAAATGATGTAAATATCGTTATTAAATCATGGTGAGGAGATCAAGGCTAAGGCCCCACCATTGATTTAGCGTTTTATGTATCGGCAATTAAAGATCAATGCATATGGTTCTTGTACTAGCCATGCACAATAGAAATTAAGACATCATATAAATATGGATTTTAATGAAATGCCCACAAATGGCTATGCAATGCAACAAGAGATGGGGACATGATTCTACAAGGAATAGGGAGGGAAATTATTCAAACCCTTGAGCCAATGGTGATAAGCCAAATGTCAATGAATGAACCCCAACTACCCATTTTGACTTATGCACCCAATCATTTAATTCTTCCAAGAGTTGGTTGAGGTAGTTAATGCCTTGGGAATGAAGAGGTATGGCAGCCAATTTCGTGCATGGGCAAGCCATCAACCTGGGAAAATGTATTTTTGCTTCTGGGGCAAGAAAACACCCACGAAATTGTGCCCAAATCCATTCTTCACCCATGGTCTTTTCTCTCTCATGCAGTCTGAGCTAGCTAGGTATTTCTCCTTCACGTTTTCTATCATTTTCCTGCATTTTCCATAGCTGGGAGCTCGTTTTGTATTGCACAGTGGCTGGGAGAAAGGGAGTCACGCTTTGGGAGTTTATAGAGGTCGTTTCTGCCCCTGGAATGCCCATGAACATTTTCGGGAAACTATTTTTCTCTCCCATGGTTGATTCCCCATCTACCACTTCGTTGTTGGTTGCCCACATTTTTCTTCATATCCAACACTTGTGATTTTGCTGTTGTGTGCATCCCTGTTTTGGTTTGAACTTGTGAGCAAGAATTAGGAGTGGAAGTGGACCAGAATTGGCTTGATAAACCTAGTGAGGAGGTAACCTCTCAAGAAGATCAAAAGGGTTGGTTGCTCTTCTATGCACACCTTGAAGAACACTAGAATGGAAGGTATGGCATGAGGGACTGTGTAGCAGTGAACGGAATACTTCCTTGTGCCAGGTGTGTAGGTATTGTGGGGACCAAGATAGATAGATCTTATAGAGGGTTTCCATATCTCTGTGGTTGAGCTCACTGGCTTAGCAATTCTCCCTTTCCATTGCCTTAGTAACCTGATAAACCCAACTGTAGATTGGCTTGGCTGTTTTTGGTGTATATTTGGGCTAGGTGTGAGTCTGTTGTTCCCTTTTTCCTTGTAGAGATCATGCCCAGCTCGGGGGTGGCAGTTGTGTGGAGAAATTGATGATCACAACTGGCCTATGGTTGGGTGGAACGTTGCAGTTGCATAGCTAGTTGCTCGAGATTACTTTGTTATAAGATAAGTACTCTCTTTTTTTTTCCCAAGAAAAAAGCGTAATTTTATTTCAGCAGAGGTGAAAAAATTACATTCTGTATATGCGTATAGCGTGCGGTTATCCATTGAAGGACGATACACCAGTAACAAAAGATTTCTGTATAGCAGTCCATTGTGTTCTAACATCGCTAATATATGGCCCAAAAACAGTAAGAAAAACATCATAACAAAATATGACAAAAACTAAAAATGACAGGTGGTTCCCCGAGCCTCCTGTTTTCCAAAACATAGTCTATAAAGTTTGAAAGGACGCAGCCTTTCTTCAAAAACCAAAAAGTATTATCACATCCATAGTAAATAGTAACATCAAAACTGTTTCCAGCTATTGTTCCTGTATAGTCAAGATGTCCATAAAAGGTCTATGATAGTATTCATAGTCGGTCCCATTTCGATGTTCTTTTATTTTCCACAGCCCCATTGCCAAGTCCCTGCCAACCTTAACAGCCTGGTCCGCCTCCTTGTTGTTCTCCCTGTATATATGTCTGTAAGAAAAATGTAAGAAGGACAATTTCAGTTCCAGGATGTCCCGTAGAATATTCTCAAGTCTAATATCCCTGCATTGTTGTGTACCAGTTGTCCAGTTTGTGACATTCATAGAGTCTCCATACACATTTATCAGTTGACAGCCAATCTCCCTAGCAAACATAAGAAGCAGCTTTAGGCTCATTAATTCAACATAATTGTTTCCACCCTCCCCCAATCCCCAGAAAAGGTGGTATGAGTGGGTTCGTGATAAATGTAGTAACGCCCCACCCCCACAGTTGTATTCCAAAGCAGAACCATCGTAGAAACCCCAAGGTAAAGAATCGTCAATTTCAAGAGCAAGGACATCTCGTTGTTTTGCAACTTTGATGTGATGTGGGTAGGCCTTTAAATATCCACAGATATGTACAACTGAGACCACCGGAGTACAGGGTTTTTCATTGAAAATCATGCCATTCCATGCCAACCAGATGCCCCACGCCACCAGTAAAGGAAGATTTCTGTAGGACATGCCAATAGGGTCCCTAAACCACTGTATCCAAGCTAACAGTATCGAATCCCCATCCCAATTAAACATGGTGTTTGTTAATCTGGAGCATTTCGCCCACACCTGCACCACGTATGGACAACGAAGGAATAAATGATGACAAGTTTCCTCGTTTGCTTTGCACAATATGCACCACTCCGGCCCCGCCCTATTCTTGCGCTGTAAGAAATCCCAGGTAGGGATGGATTCATCGAGAACACACCACATGAATATATGATGTTTCAAAGGGCAGTTTATCCTCCATATGGATTTCCACCACCCCACCAAAGCACGTGGATTAATGAAGTGACATATGCTGATGTAGCCATTCCTTGGTGTGTACATTCCATTTGGAGCCCCCTCCCATACCAAACAGTCCTCCCGGTTATGGATGTGTACATGTGAGCAAATGAGTGCTTGATAATACGTTCTCAATTCCCCCTGTTCCTCCACAGAGAGTGCCAATGTATCTGCACCGATCCACGACTGATTCCATGGGTTGGTTCTATCATGAACTACGAGATGGGATAAGTTAGTGATGCCAATTTCCCGCAGGGATGTAATCAAGTCATCAGATAAGATGTGTCTACCAGCACTCCCATACCAAGGATCTTCCCCAACACGTAGAGCCTGTCCATTCCCAATATTCCAAGTAAGTAGATCACCAATCACCGAAAAAGATTTGATAACTGCTTTCCATATAACAGAGCAACCAATATGAGTCTTATTCGTGGCCCGAACCCAATCCATTAAAGATACAGGGAAAATATATTTATGTATGACAACTCTTGTCCAAAGGCTTTCAGATTTTAGCAGTCTCCAAACCCCTTTCGCCGCCAGTGCTCTTGACAAGAGATGAATGTTCTTAAGACCCCATCCCCCTAAGGATTTTGGGATAGCGATTTTCTGCCAACGGACCCAAGGTGAAACAAAATCTCCTTTCCCACTCCAAAGAAAACGAAAGCACACTTTCCTAGTAGTTTCCAGCGTCCCTTTGGGGATCCAAGAGAGGGACAACCAGTACACCGGTATGGCCTCTAAGACAGATTTCACCAGGACCAGCCTCCCAGCTCTAGATAACCACCTGTGACTCCATACCTTCAATCTCTTGTGAAATTTTTCAATGAGCCAGTGCCAATCCTGTTTGGTATATGCATTAGGTTTTAAGTGGTACCCAAGGTAGAAGAAACCATCATCAAGACTTAAAAAGGTATAGGGGAAGATCCTCCGAATAGTAGAGATCTCACCCTCCCTAAGGAGGTGAGTCGTAATAGTAGATTTCCTGTCATTGATCTCCATACCCGTAGCTCGAGAGAAGAGTTTAAAAATGTCCTGGAGAGTTTCCATATCCCTAGCCGACCCAGAACAGAAGATGAGTATATCATCCACGAAAAGCAGATGAGTGATATATAAATCAGGAGCCACTTGTATCCCCTGTAGGGTGCCATCCCTACAGGCCTTCTTCAATGCTTTACTTAGTCCTTCCGCAACCAACAGGAACAGTAAAGGTGATAGTGGGCAACCCTGACGTAGACCTCTTTCAGACCGAAAGAATGGAGATGCTGCACCATTTATAAGTACTGCAAAAGATACCGTAGATATACATCTCATAATCCGCCTAATAAAATCCACAGCAAAACCCAGATGTGTAAGAAGTAAATGAATATACATCCAACTCACCTTGTCATAAGCTTTTGACAGATCAATCTTGATTATAGCTCCTTTGATTTTCTTAGATTTCATACTATGGGTGCCCTCTTGAGCAACTCCAATCGCCTCATGAATTTGTCGTCCTTCCAGAAATCCAAATTGTTCCTCAGAAATATGCTTGGACAGAATGATTTTTAGCCGCCTGGCAATAATTTTTGACACCACCTTATATACACAATTACACAATGAGATGGGTCTGAAATCACTTAAAGAGGAAGAATTGTCAGTTTTAGGTATTAGGGCTAGAAAGGTGGAGTTTAGGGCAGCTGGGATCCGCCCAAAGATTCTAGTGTCTTCCACCATCTGCAGTAGATCATTCCCAATAAGCTCAAATAGTGCTATGAGGAATTCAACAGTCCATCCATCTGGCCCCGGACTTTTGTCTTTTTGGAAACTCTGTAACACTCCCTTCAGCTCCTCTTCAGTAACAATTGCCATCAGTGAGTGATTGTCATCCTCATCCACAAACCGAGGAAAGAGTTGTGCCATTCTGACTATTTCTAGAATATTAGCCTGTGCAGGGGCTTTAAAGAGAGTTTGGAAATGATTTACCCCAACCCCAACCATACTTTCAAAAGAAGTCTGGGGATCCCCCAAAGAGTCTTCCAGGCTCCAGATGGTATTAGACGCCTTTCTACCTTTAGCATATGCATGAAAAAATTTTGTATTCTCATCCCCAGCCGATAGCCATAATGCCCTGCTTTTAAGACGCCATGTTTCCTATTTTTCCAATAAAAGCAATTTTCTCCTACCTTCCAGAGATATCAAGTGTGTTTTTTCCTCTACAGTGCCCAGTCCCCCAGTGCCAGAATCATAAATAGACTGTAGCTCCAATTCAATCAACTTCAGATCTCTATCAGCTCTACAATTCTTTTCATAGGCCCATTCCTTCACTGGCCTTTTAATTCTTTTGATATTTGCAAATAACTGATGAGAGGCAGATTGACCCCCCCCTGGGTTGTAGGGTACCCAGAGGGATCCCACCAGATCAAAAAAGGTCTCATCCTGTAACTAGATCTTATTGAACTTCAGCGGTCCTGCTGGTTTTGATGGTTCGTCTCGAATCTCCAAGAAAATGGGGAAGTGGTCAGATGAGCCCCCCGACCCTACCCACTGTCTCAATAGGTAGCTTCTATCCACAAAAATTTCTGACACCAGAAACCGATCCAACCGTTTCTCAACCCTATTGTCACCTGTCCTGTTATTCCTCCATGTAGCTTTAAGGAGAGTAGGTTCAATATCTAGCAGATTATGTGTAACAAGCTTGTGGGTGAAGTAGTTATCCAATGGGTCTGGCTGAGCCCTACTACCCCATACTTTTGCCGGACCAAGAGAAAAATTAAAATCCCCTCCGAGGATCAGGTTTCCTTCCTGTAGCAAAGGATGCGAAAGGAGAGAATCCCAGAATGGAGCCCGGTTCAAATATGGTCCATAAACATTTACCACCGTAAAAAGTTCACCAAAATCTAGAGAACAGCAGGTCATGCCCAAAGCCGCTTCCACACCCGAGAGGTTGAGGCACTGCACCGAATGAGAGTTCCAACCCATAGCCAGGCCACCGGACCGACCATGAGCATCCAAGGTAGCAAAGATCCATCCTCCAAACCAACTTTCGAGTAATTTTTTTATACCCTCACCAACACCCATAGTCTCCTGGAGTAGAATGATATCCGGGTGTTCAAGGGATACCACTCTACGAAGTGCTGTTCTTTTATGGGGACCAGCAAGACCCCTACAGTTAAAGGACATAACTTTCATTAACGACGCCTCTTCTGGGCACGCACCGCTCTAAGCGCCCGATCAATCGTCACCTGTTTGCCATCAATCAGATCCATCTTGGCCTTGGATTGAGCTTTTGAAAGATGTGATTTCCTACCACGGCCTTTCCCAATTTTATTCACCCCAGCACCCAGCCCTCCTGGGGAAACTTTGGTAAGAGATTGAAGAAAATATCCAGAATTCGATGAGGTGGTAGTGGGGGAAGAAAAACCATCAACAGGGCCAGGATCAGTTTCAGGCGGTAGGTCCAGCAGTCTCACCCCGGGGTTCGGCAAAGTAAGGCGGGTGGAGGGGAGGGTATGTGGAGAGGTAGGGAGGTCAGAATCTATACAAATAGGTTCCACTAAATCCATAGCCGAGGAGATATTCAAATTTTTTAAAGCCTCTAACCAGTTTGGATTATCGAAAGTACAATTTTTTAAAACAAAATGAAAGGAGAGGGGATTAATGGAATGAGTAATACCCGCCGACGAGGTCCCTGGAATCGAGGCAGGAGCAGATTGAAGCACCATCGCTGAAGATCCAGGTACCGACTGTCCAATATTTGGCACCTCCAAACCCTGTTCCTGAAGAATGCCGTCAGTCCCTTCCGTCGTAGCCCCAGGTCCCGAGAGAGCAAGACCATGTGGGTCTTCCTTATCCCGGGGTTTTCCATGGCCCTCATCCGCATCCAGAGCCACATCATGTGAAGGTCCAGTAAATGGAACAACAGTCGGCGGGGTAGACTCCGCAACAAAAGTGGATTTAAGTGTCCCTCCATTTTTCCTCTGTAGAGGAAGATTACATTCAACCACCGAGTGACCATATGCATGACAACGACGGCATCTGAATGGAACATTTTCATAGTCCAATTTCTGCACATAAACGTAGGGTCCCCAGGTGAGGGTTACATCCGGTGCTAACCCATCTCTGATGTTCAAATTAACTAGAATACGGGCAATCTTCCTTTGACGAGTTTGTAGAAAACTATAATCACCATCCAAATAGGTACCAATCAGGGTACCTATCCCTCTGAAATGTCTCTCTGACCAGTAATGGAGAGGTAAACCAGGTAGCCGAACCCACAGTGGAACAAGATCCAGACGTTCCCGGCTCGCATCAAACATTGGATGCCAAGGTTTAATCATGACCGGGCAATGATCCCAGCTCTAGTTGGAATTAAGTACCCATTTTGTATGTGCCTCCGAGTGGAAATTAAAAGCGAACCAGTTGCAGGTTAATTCCACAACTTCCGGGGAATAACCTAATTCTACAGCCCAATTTTCTCCCACCCAGGCCTCAATGGTGCGCAGAGAGAAGGATCTGCCCAAAGCCTTACCAACCAAGGTGATACTGGTCATCGTGATCAATTGATTCCACTCAATGTCTTCCCCCAGGGCATAGTTATACTTGTTCCTGCTCAGCTTTAGCCATCGTTTTCTACCTCGTTTCACTTGATGTGAGGTATCATCCGATGAAGGGCCTCCCCACTCTTCGAAACTTGTACCAGATCCCACACATGGGCTAGCAAAACCACAATGTTCATGCACTTCCAGTAAACCTTGCCTCGTACCTTCCCTCGCCCCAGCAGTGTTCAACACAGGAGAAGGGTCCGTAGATGGTAAAACCACCCTACCAGATCCCTGAAAATCGTCAATAACCGAAAGTGGCCTTGCCTTACCTTCCGCCGAAACCTCGATGGCTTTGATAACCTGTTCTGAAGACCATAGTGAAGTCCCAGTTTCTGACAAAGGTGAAGTTGATGGAATACGACCTGATAAAATGTTTAACGGCCCGGAACCTGGAGAGCTAGCAAGAAAACTGGAAGGCGAAAACCCTAACTCCGGGTTGTTCTCAATAGAAGGTAAAACCCCCACCCCACCCGTAGCTGAAAGTGCCCCATCCTGCCACCCCGGCACCCAAGGGCTGGGTCCATATGGGCATTTCATCCGACGGGTCGAAAGCATAGTCCACCATGTCATCATAATTAGCCATGACGGTAGCAAGCCCACAGTAATAATTAAATAGTAAACAGGCGTAGTTACAAACCCCGAGGGTTTAACCAAAAACCAATTTATCACAGTAAGAACCTACAGGAATACACCACCTCGCAAGCGCTAGTGTCAGGCTGATACGCCTCAACCTGACAGAAAACACACCTCCGACGCCCTTCCTAGGGTTCCGCCATGATTCAAAACCCCTGTGAGCTCCAAGAAACGATCCATCTCTCGTCCGGATTGTTCAAAGTTAATATAATTTAAGATAAGTACTCTCTTGTGTTAACTGTACACTGTATTTATTTGATAAATATCATGAATATCTTGAATGTATGATGGATGTGTAATTGAATTTACTTCCACTGCGTTTCTTGCATTTATACATTTGCATATGCCTTTTTATTATTATTATGTGAATCCTTATTTAGTAATTATGGGGCCAAATGCCTAGTTCTAGCATCACGTTCTCTCCATCGCACTGGTATGATGGAAGGGGACGTGACATGAGGCGAGTGAGATCCACCCTATATGGAAGGGATAAGCCTCTAAGAGGGTCTCTGAGATACTTCTCGAAACTTCTCTTTTCTCACTCCGTACAGGCCTCGACGCACCCCAAACACTAGCAACATGCGCCAGTGACGTGGTCTGTAGTGGAGCAAAGTGCGTCTATCAGGAAAGACATGATCTACTATAAAGAAAGCTGTGTCAGACTCTCTAAACAAAGTTTTTACAGGGAAAAATCCTCATGACTCATCTTCCAAGGATTTTAGTCAAGTAGTTCAAGTATTTAGGCAAGGATAAAGTGTACATGGTTTGTAATCATGATGAGTACAAAATTTCTGTGTAAAATGCCCCCCAAAGTATGAAGCTAGAGTAACGGGATAGGTGAAATAATTTGATGGATAAAGTATAAAGGATCGAGGCAAGGAACCATCGATTGGAAATCTGTCAACAATAACCAAGGATATTTTGTAGTACAATAATTTTATCATCCCAACAACTAACAACATGGTTGCCGACCAATACATTGCAGATCCATGTTGATACTGATCGATGATATGGCCACCAAAATACAAAGTGGATCCATATCTAAATGACTGAACACAATCATGGCTACTAAATACAAGCGTAGATCCATGATGAGATAATAACATAGCCACGACTAATACAAGAGTGGATCTGTGTGATAGTACATCAATGAGGTTTCCACCATAACATTTGTGTGGGAACCTACTAAAAAATATCCATCACAACCTGGGTGTAATAATAAGACATCAAAACAACCCAGGGTCTTCTCCTCGTTCCCGAAATGATACGAATCTAACCATGTGATTACAAAGCGTTGAATTCGAACATGGTAGAAACAACTCGATTACCGGTCAATGATGTGAACCATTAACAAGTGCGAGGGAAATCACCAATGATGACAATGATTCCCAAGGTATCACTAGTACATCCTGACGAATGCGAATGAATGAGTTGGAGTCGAACATCCGCAGAATCATTCGATCAAAGGTCAATGATACAAACCTACTATCGAAAGTGGGGAAACCTGCCATTGAAACATGCAAGATCCAAGGTACCGACTAGTTTCTAAGTCTAATTCCTGGATGATGAGTTGATGTTGACATGAATAGACTCGTCGAAGGAGGGCCATAATGTATCCCACATCATCGAAATGAAACTAACACAGGAAGAGATATAAGATGGTAGATCAAATGAGCGTGAACTGACACAAAGGTGTAATGGTAAACATGGACGATCGACACAACATAAGGTTTAATGACTGCGAAGGTTGATTCCAACCAAAGACTTCCTTTGAACATTTAATGACACGACAAGTGACTTGGAAGCATTGACTCAACATAGTAGAGACCAAGACATAATGCAAGAAATGACTGAAATATTCTATGGAGTACCCAAAGGAGTAGAATGACTCATGGAATTGGTATGACTCGAAGACAAGCTGACTACCCAACTGTTTGACTAGAATGCAGACATGTGCCATGTTCAAAGGTTACTTTAAGCTACCATTAATACAAACTCAAATACATCTTCCTATTCCCTTAATTTACCCATCATGATGTATGAGTGCCTCTTTTGTTTTTAACGAGCTGGAAGAGGGTAACAAACGCTCGATGTAGCTCATCATATGATGAGTCCGATCTCACATGTTTTACGAACCTAAGAAAGGAGGGGTTCGGTCCCAAAAAGGGTCCTTCCATGTATAATTTTACGAGTTCAAAGAAGGTAAACTCGATGATGTTTTACATTTAGAGAGTCTGAAATGGTCAAAAGAAGACTCCTATTGGTTGTTTTTCGTAAAATTTAGTCTCCTCACTTGAAAAAGGATAAAACAACGTAAGAGAGAAATCTTCTAATCATGATTGACTAGAGTATTCCTTTTTCATAAATAGTCTAAACAGTCTGAAAAAGGGATAAACTATCACCGGATAGACGTCCTTTCAAATATTTTTACGGGCGTGAAAGAAACAAATTCGCTCAACAATATTTTCCTATTTTGGGAGTTTGAAAATAGCTTAAAGAGGACTCCATGTACAACTTTGTCATGGTTGATGACCGAGTACGACAAAGAAAAGTAAACTTGACACAGTTCATTTTCCGTAAGTGGTTTAGCGACGCCGGATAAACTGATAAACCTATACTTGTTAGACACACCTTTTTACTCAATTTTTAAATGAGCACGAGAATGGTCTCAAAAGCACTCATAATATTTTTCATGTTTAAGCCAGAGCACAAAAAAGTAAAAAGTAAGTTCAAACCACTTTTCATGTTTCAACCAGAGCACGAAAAAAGTGAAAAGTAAGCTCAATACTATATTACTGTTTTTAATGAGCTCAAGGACAGGTGAAAAGAATGATCATGATGTATGCTTCATTTTTTAATGAGCTTGTAATAGAAAATAAACTATGCTCGATATAATGCCCATTGGCAGGTTTATTTACAACATGATATCCAGAGCTTGGAATTTTTCCCCTATCATAAAAAGCTGACGGCTTACCTCTAGTATGATGTACATGGGCTGGAGACATGCCCCCCAAGATTCGTTTCGTTCGCCTACTCTTTTTGTCATCCAATCAAACTCATGGTTACTAGTAGGAATACCTTCACCAGCGGAGGAAGAAAAAAGAGGATTAAATAGCGTAGGTGAATGAAATGAAGGTTTAGATATTAAATCTAGTGAATTACTTGAATTAGAGGGAGGGGATTTGTTTCATTTTTTAATGAGCTTGACACAGGAATATAACTATGCTCATGGCCATTTGTTTCATTTTTTAATGAGCTTGACACGGGAATGGAACTATGCTCATGGTCATCTATTTTATTTTTTAATGAGTTTGACACATGAATAGAACTATTCTCACGGGGTATTGTTTCATTTTTTAACGAGCTTGACACATGAATAGAACTCTTATCGTAATGGCCTGTTTCATTTTTTAACGAGCTTGACACAAAAAGAGAACTATGCTCATAATGGCCTGTTTCATTTTTTAACGAGCTTGACACAAAAAGGGAACTATGCTCGTACCACTTCATGTCTTCCAAGAGGACGACGCTCTAGAAGGAATACATGTCGAGGGATAAGCCCCTCTCATGGATTCTAAGAGGTCCTCATTAGAAGGAATATAAACCATGTCAACTCTCGAATCCAAGGTTAAATAAGACAAGAAATCAAAGAGAAGACCTTGTTTAACGGAAGTTGGCAGCATGGGATATATCACCACATAATTGACCCGTGGCGGGTAAGATGCCGCATGGACATAGGTTGATGATTGGTAGTCGGATGAGATTCAACAAACAAAAGTTGGTCGATAGTCACAATGCGTCCATCGTGAGGGAAAGACAACACTCGGAAGAGTGTGGACACAAGATATTTCATTACATAGACATAATATCGTCCGAGGAGAAGATTAAAATCCAAAGGATTCGAAACTACCAAAACATCAATAAAGACTGTTTTTCCACCTAACGAAATAGGCAACTGAGGAACAACCCCCAGAGGTTGATTGATTCCTCTGTTAAAAGCTAACAAATTTTGACTAATGGGAACAAGCTGCGGGGATCCCATATATTTCCAAGCATTTGAGGACAAAATTCTAACTGTAGCACCTTAATCAAGTGTAGTATGAGGTACATCTAGACGAACAACCTGCACAATGATTTCAAAAGGCAAATAGGAAGGAACCCGGGGTGCAAAGAGTCCATTCCACTCGATAAAAATCGACTGATTCATAACCAAAGGTGGAATACCGTAATCCTCATTACTTGGGGGAGGTCCTGTAATAGACGAGGTAATGACCCCCTGCATGGTAGAATCTGTATTAACAAGAAGAACCTGAGCGGTATTAGATTCACTCTCTAACGAGAGAGCGGGATCGACTGAGGATGAAACTAGATCAACCACTTGGGTTTCACTCTTCAAGGGAGGATCGGGATCGACCGAGGATGAAAATAGATAAACTACTTGGGTTTCACTCTTCAAGGGAGGAGTGGGATTGACTGAGGATGAAACTAGATAACCCACTTGGGTTTCAATCTTCAAGGGAGGAGTGGGATCGATCGAGAATGAAACTAGATTGACCACTTGATCAACCGATGGAAAGTCAAAAGGCAATGTACTACAAATTTTTGGAGGATGTGATCGATACATAGAAACATTTCCCAATAATCTCGAAGCTTCGTCCATGCGAGGATAAAGGTAAGTATGATGCATGTCCCTACATAATATGCAAGGATTCTTGACTTTACTTTTATGACTCTTAACGAAAGAGTCGTTGGTTGATAAGGTATCATCAATATGATGTCCAGATGCTGGCGATACTGTTTGTTCTGAATATTGCGACCATACTTCTAAGAATGTGGGAATACCAGGGCAATCCTTGAGAAAATGAGGCCCCTTGCAAATCCTGTAAGGAAACTTAAGTTTACGAAGATTTGAAACAGGTACATCAATACTCCCAGCATGATGATCAATGGCCAGTGGGTTTTGAACATGATGGTCATAGGTTGGAGCTTTGACCTTTTGCTTAGTGTACTTCTTCTTAACCTTACTTTTATTCTTCTTCTTATCCACCCGCTTACTAAATTCATAGTTTTCAGCAGGCGAAGAGGAAGAAAGGGAAGCATACTCAAAATTTGACAAAGAAGGCGAAGGATCAACATGAGGTTGATGCTCTTGCGGGGGAGGACTGTGATTCGAAATAATCAGTGCACTTGGGATAATCGGATTGGAGAATAACCATACCGATAACCCTATAGTCAATCTGGGAAGGCTCAATGTGGCCATGAAGGGAGGACCAACACTTCCGTGTGAAGGAAAAACAAAAGACGTACCCTGAAAAGGGGTCTCTAGTCCCAGAAGAGTTTTCCATATCTAAACTCTCTAAGAACCTCTAAATTACCACACAAATCAAACACTACTCAAATCTAAAAGCAACAAGCATTCAATGAAAGGGATGGATAAATAAGCCGAATTCTCACAGAATTGTCAAATTATCGCAACTCGCGATATACTGTAGGGTCCAACAGTTATACTCAGCCCAATATTTCAGAGCACTAACCAGGGAGGATTGGGACCGTACCCCTGACCGTATAACCCGACTACCTAGCAGTATGTGCGTAGTAATCTCCTCGAGTGTTGTTCTTGGTGTATTTCAACAATAAGACGACCAATAGGTTTACTCAAATAGTTCCAGGATGCTAAAGGGGTATACCAATATACACAAGGTACATGGGAGCTCAAATCTGTAGTAGTATTGTTTAATGCACAACCGTACGAAAGGGGCCTTCCTATATATCGTTGAGTATGTGATAGAAACTTTCGATATAACATAAAAGTACGTGACAGGCCATTCGATATACCAACGAGTACGTGGAAGAACCATATAGACCCCAGAATCCAGTGCAGGTAAATAACAAAAACTCCTACGCTTTAAGACGTCGAAACACGTCTCTAAGCTATTATTGAAGTTGCTAAAGATTTTAACTTAACTAACGCTTGATTTTATCTTATGTGATTAAGTGGATGCACGAAGTGTAGACTTGTAAAGTAAACAAGATGCAAGACTAATCTAAATGAAATTTAAATCTTTCATTTTTCGATGAAGTCCTACTTAAAGAGAGAGTAAGAGGTTCTTTTTCCCAAGTGAACAACTCTACGCAAATGTCATTTTAACTTTTTAAAAAATGGTAAAAACAAGCCAATACACACCAAAGCAAAAAATATTTGTAAACCTTAATATGGGTCAAAGAGACTGTAGCATACATGATTCATGGCCCCCCCATTTCGCTTAAAAATGCAAGCAAAATACTAGTTTTGACTAAAGGGGCCAAACATGGCTCCGAATCTCAAGAAGACCCAAAAAAAAGAGACAAATCCTTTTGCTTTAGCAAATAATGAGAGAGTAGATCTTTAATGAAAAGAAGAAAGGATCTAATCACTGTTTCTAAACAAGAAAGAACATTTCTAATCCCTAACTATGAAAAATATAAAAGTAGTTTTTTTTTCCTTTATAAAACTCATATCTGAACCAAAACAAGACTACCTAAAAACATAACTCTTTTTGGAGTTTTCATAAATATTTCAAATCTAAGAAAGAAAGCGAAAATAAATTTATTTCCTTAAACTAATATGGAAACAAAATATTTTCTTCTCTTCAACTGTAGAAAGCAGAAAACAATGTACCTACCCAGTCACAAAACAAGCAACAGGGCACTGAAAGATCTAGGAAGAAAATCAAGCTAAAAATCAACAGGTCGACGCAGGCTGCAGGTATACACCAGAGTGTTATAACCTTAGTGATGCGGTTTTCTAAAGAGAAAAGCACGACAATGACGCATTTTCTCCGAAGGAAAAGCACGTCAGTCTGACAGCGACACATTGTACATGAAGGTAAAGTGCATCGGGTGACCCAGAAGATTGAAAAAAGAAATATTTTCAAGCCAATCAACAGACTTCAGGGTGTGAGACCTATAGGAAATTATATAGTGGAATATAAATAGTCATATCTACCAATTGGATGTGATCTACCAATTGAAAATTAATCCAGATCTAATAAGAAATAAGGAAAGCAAGGAAATCTACAACTTAAATAATCTGTTCCCTAGTATGGTCGCCAATTTTGTTAATGGATAAATCTGTCCGTGCAAACACCAACCGATATCCCTAGTCCAAATGGTTCATATCTAGAACAAAGCAAAACAAGAATGAAAAAATTTCCCTATATCTATCAAATTACTTGAACACAAAGAGTCAAGTCCATACCTTATTTACAAAGGTCGTCCTCGTAGCTTGAAACTTTCGCAGTCCCACTTGTTGATGAAGGGATTCCTTGCAAAAGACTCAAGAGGACAAAGAAAAGAGACTACAAGATAACATGATACATCTAAGCAATTGACCAAGGAGAACTACTATAAATGAAATTACACACCATTTATGGGAAAGGAAGACATTGATGTATTAATTAAAATAGAGGAAATAATTACAACCAATGAAGCCTTGGTGTTGAAGATCCTTTCCAATGGAACCTTGCCTCAATTTTCCAATCATGGAAGAATGGATTCCTGGCTCAATTTATACATCATTTGGCTACCCTCATTTAAACCCCCCTATTCCATGAAGAGGAGCTTCATTTATAGTCCAAAATAGATGAGGAGGAGAGGAGAGGATTAGGGAGAAGGAGAAGGTGGGATCCTACTAATATGGGAGGCGAGTAAGATCCACCCTATATGGAAGGGATAAGCCTCCACGAAGGTCTCATTCGAGATAATTCTCGAAAGTTCTCTTTTTTCGCTCCGTACAGGCATCGAAACACCCCAGACACTAGCAACATGCATCAGTGATGCGGTCTGTAGTGGAGCAAGGTGCATTTATAAGGAAAGATGTGCTCTACTATAAAGAAGGTGCGTCGGACTCTCTAAACAAAGTTTTTACAGGGAAAAAACCTCATGACTCATCTTCCAAGGATTTTGGTCAAGTACTTTAGTTATTTAGGCAAGGATAAAGTGTACATGGTTCATAATCATGATGAGTACAAAATTTCCATGTAACATAAGAAAATAGTTTAGTCCAAAAATTTTCAGTGAAAATCGGGTCTATATCACTTACAATAATCTTTAGATTTCCATGTAACTTCTGAACAATTTCCATAAAGGCTGCAACTATTGTACTTGCATTAAAAGGGTGAGAGAGTGCACAAAAGTGTGCCTACTTTGTATGTCTATCAACAACCACCATAATAACATTCTTTCCTTCGGACTTGGGTAGACCTGTGATAAAATCCATGGAGACTTCCTCCCATCGCTGGAAAGGTATGTCTAATGGTTGTAGAAGTACTTGGGTCTTAACTGTTTCACCCTTATTCTGTTGGAAAACCAAGCATTCAACCACGAACCTTTGAACATAAGATTTAAGACCTTCCCAAAAAATTTCCTTCTTGACCTTGTGGTAAGTTTTCAGGAATCCCAAGTGCCCACCTATAGGAGAGACCTGTGTAATTCTGAAAGGACATTATGCTTGAGCTGGGAGTTTTTGCATAAATATAAGCGATCCTTATACCATAGTGAATCATTTTTCCACACAAAAGTATCTGATACAATGGGATCATTCTGTATCTTCTGAATGAGCGTCCACACAGATAGGTATTTTTTCCGTTCTTCCCTTGCTGCTACTACCTAATTTGGTTGTAGAATGGAAATGGAACAAAGTAATGCCCCAACATATTTATCTTTTCTGGAGAGTTCATCTGCCACCACATTATGTTTCCCCTTTCTATAGATGTTTTCAAATTCATATCCCTTCATCTTGGTTACCCACTTTTGTTTCTCTTCTGAAGATAGTCTATGTTCCAAGAAGTATTTAAGGCTATCATGATTTGTTTTGACCTTGAAGTGCCTACTATTAGGTAAGGACACCATTTCTTAAGAGTGTGTAGTATTGCCAACATTTCCTTCTCATATATGGGATTTTTAAAGTTCTTTCCCTTGATAGGATTACTTGTGAAAGCAAGTGGGTGTCCTTCTTGCGTTAGAATAACGCCAATGCCATTCCTTGAAGCATCACATTCCAAAATAAAGGTTTTTGTGAAGTCTGGTGTGGCCAATACAGGATTTATGCACATTTCTTGTTTAAGTTGTTCAAAAGCTTGAGTTGCCTCTGGAGTCTAAGAAAATGCATCTTTCTTCAATAATGTTGTTAGAGGCGCTGCTATTCTTCCATAATTTCGAACAAACTTGCGGTAGTACCCTGTTAGACCTAAGAATCCTCAAAGATTCTTCAGGTTTTTGGGAATCGGCTAGTCTATCATGGATTTAATTTTGTTAGGGTCTACCTTGACACCTTCATGAGATACAATATGACCCAAATACTCTACCTCCTTCGCCCCAAAGAAACGTTTGGAAGGTTTTGCATATATTTGTTGCTCCTGTAGTAGTTGTAGTACCTTGTCAACATGTTGAACATGTTCTTCCCAATACTTGCTATAGATTAGTATATCATTAAATAATACTAGCATAAATTTTCTAAGAAAAGGCTTGAAAATGGAATTCATCAAAGCTTGAAATGTGGAAGGCGCATTCTTGAGACCAAATGGCATGCCTAGAAATTCATAATGACCTTGATGAGTTCTGAATGTTGTTTTTGGGATGTCTTCATCTTTCATTCTAATTTGATGATACACAGAATGAAGATCCAACTTTGTGAAGACAATTGCTCCATGTAATTCATCTAGCAATTCATCAATGACAATGACAAGAATGGGAAACTTATCTTTAATGGTGATCTTGTTGAGCTCTCTTGATCCGGATTTATGTGGGAACGAAACAAAAGATAGCATATACAGAATCATACACAGAGATATATTGCAAATAACACAGTGATACAGTAAACACATATTCTATTAAATAGCGGAAATAGAACAGACTGTAAAATACAATAGCTGGAATGGTGGTAGCTATCTCTGAGAAGAGATGTGGCCGCTATGCTCATTCGTGCCAAGATGAATACAAAGAGAGGCCGAAAGGGCCTATTTATCATAAGCATGAGGGAAAGAATCCCAAACATCCAAAAACCTAACCCTAGAAGATGAACCGTCATAAAGTTTGCGGCCCCAAGGTGGTTAGTTGAACAGTCAACTTCCCGGGGTCATAACTTTTGCATACGATCTCCGTTTAGGGTGCTCGATAGCTCGTTGGAAAGATTTAACCGAGATTTACAATTTTCGACTGGGCCCAAATGTATGTCGTTGGCAACCATTTGGTCCCCCAAATCGCCAAAAAATGTCGTTTAGGGCCTCAAAATGGCTCCGGAAGTTCAGGACCCGAAAAACTGCTAAAAATAGTAATTTACCAAAATTGCCAAAAGACTGTTTTGAGCCAGTTGGAAGAGGTGGGCTGCCACCGATATCCACCTGGATCATCTCTATAATTTGGACACATATTCCATGATCCATCTGACTTGTGCACCGTTACCACTAGTGTAGAGTAAGAACTTTGGCTAGGCCTAATTATGTTATCCTCTAACATTTCTTCAACCATACGCTCAATTTCACTCTTCTGTCCATATGGGTATTTGTAAGTTCTGATGTTAGGAGGAACACTTCCTGGGATTAAGTGAATAGCATTATCAAAATCTCGGATAGGTGGAAGACCTTTCAGAAAATCTTCAAATACCTTGGAATGCTTATTAATGACCCTTTGGAGATCTAGGGAAATAGGAGGCTTATATGTTTGAACATCTAATGAGCATAATTGTGCAATTACACCTTGATGTCCCTTTTTCATAAATTTTGTCATACCATTAGAGCTTATCACCTTGCTTGGTTTCCCTTTGATACCCTATTATTCATATTCCTTTCCTTCCCATAAAAATTTCATGAAAAGCTTCTGAAAATTAAAATCCACAGTTCCAAAGGATTGTAACCATTGAACTCCTAAGACAACATCAACACCACCCATTGGAATATAAATCATTGGGATATTCAATACATATCCCCCCATAGTAAGATTTATATTATGGGATTTCCCTGAGCAATTGTTAGTTCCTCCATCTGCAATCATTACTTGAAACTCTGGTGCTGGATATTCAAAGCAATTGAGAGCTTTTGCTAATTTATAGTGAATGTAATTATGAGTACTACCATAATCAATCAACACTATTACCTTTTTCTTTTTGATAAATCCTTCGATCTTGAGAGTTTGAGGAGTGCTAATTCCATCCAATGCGTGACATGATATGGTGGGAGTAATCTCTTCTGGAGTAGTATCTTTTATTTCTTCATCTGGAGATGGTTCTTGTTCTTTTGGTTCTTCCTCTTCACAATCTATGTAAAATAATTTCTTCTCACCACACTTATGTCCCTTACTATACTTGTTGTCACAATTAAAGCATAGGCCTTTTGCTATTCTTTCCTCTATTTGTTAAGGTGTCAACCTTTGAGGTGGGTTAGAAGAAGTAGCAGTATTCTATCGGTATGTGTTGGAGGTGCTCTTTCTAGTAGCCATTGTCATATTTTTACTTTCAACCTTCCTTTCCATCATGAAGGCATTCTCCAAGGATGGTGGTTCAAAGAGACGCACCTCATGTTGAATGTTATCCTTCAAGGTGCCAATAAAGATATCCAATAGATTATCTTCTGAAATTTTCTTCACTTTAAGACTTAGATTCTGAAACTGTTTGATGTGCTCTACAACTGAACCTTTTTGCTTGAGATTTATTAACTGGCTAAAGAAGCCTATTTCTATTAATATCGCCATAATGTGCAATCAATTCTTTGGTGAATATAAACCAATATATAATAGAGTCCTTTTTACAGTCACAAAGCCATTGGTACCATACAAATTGATAAGGTTCTAAATATAATGATGCAATAGTTACCTTTTGCAATGTTGGAACCTGATGTAGATCAAAGAATTGCTCCATTTGGAATATCCATGTTATTGGATCATTGCCATCAAAATTTCTCATGTCAATCTTGGGAAGTTGGGTACCCCTTGGTGACCATCCCCAATGACTTCCATTACCAGAATCATTTCCTCTTGGAATATTTTTATTCATGGAAGGTTTCTCAACATGAGAATTATCTTTATCCTCCTGAGTATCCTGAAACACATCATCGCCTGTAGGAAGAGTATCCCTTGAATTTTGTATGAGATTAGGAATATTTGTCAACTTCTCCTCTAGATCGAGTAAATCAAATTTTCTCACCGAACCTTTCATATTTTCCTCCATTTTATTCAAATTCTCCTCTAAATTATCTAAATCAACTTTTTTCACAGACCCTTTAATCATATCTTCCACCTGGGACACTCGAAAAGAGAGGTCTTCCCTTTCATCATACATTGAGCATGGATCATATGGTGGTTTGGATGGAGTGTGAGTCTTTAGACTTCCTTTTGGTGGCATTTTGAGAAATATAAATAGATATCACAACTTAGGTGTCACCACAATTAGATCCTTCTACTCAAAGTTAATCAAAATTAAAAATGGCGTACCTTTTCAAACCCTGATTGGAAGACTGTTTTAAGGATGACCTAATTTGGATCTGACCTAATTTGGATTCACCAATAATAAGTTATTGCGAATCTCCTGACACTTCTTATTTTTGGTCTTTCTAGAATAGAAAACTTGTAGATATGCCACATTTCCAATATTTCCTATCTGAGGTTGAAAATCCTACCACAGATACTGTGGTCCGTATTATTTCATATTCAACATGTATCACTCAATTTGGATCTTTCATGCCCTAGATATGACCTTTTTTCTCAGAACACCTGTTTTAGACTAGTTTTTGGACTAGTCAGAAACCCTATATTATCGAGAGAATATATCCAAACTTGTAATGTTTCAGGATATAAAACTTGGACCACAGTTAGGTCGCCCTTTTTTCTATATGGGTTGTAAGTCTTGCTCTCTGAACCCTTGTAGAAATAATTTTATAGTGAAAATTACAAGATGACTCGTTTTGAAGAAACCAGTCCCGGGGAAAGGGCTCTGATACTAAATGTTATGCAACAAATTTCCAAAAAGAGTATGAAAATAGCAGAAATAGATCAGAGAGAGTACTCCATGACTTGATTGAAGAAAATATCTAAATAACAAGCCTCTTCTAGGGGGAAGCCTCCTTATACAATGTACTAAGTACACAAGACAAGATAGGACAAGATACTCCAAATGAAAGGTCTCCTTCCTATATATAGGAGAATAAGGGGTACAATCCCAACTAATTGACCCAAGACGACATAACTAATATAACCATACTAATGAAAATTACCACTAATGGAACAAATCCGACATCAAAACTAATGTAATGAACCACAATATAGGGGGAAATGTGCCCATAGTTATGGATTAACAAAAATGCACTCAAAGATCTTGTTATTGGGATGGAACAACACCAAAATGAGATGGGAGAGCACCAACATTCAACTAGAACACAATTGTAGTCACAATCAAACCCTTGATAGACAATCAAAACTTGAACATGGATGCATGATAAGCCTCGAGTCACAACCAAACCCTAAACAATTATCAAAACTGCAAGCTTCATAGCCTTTCAAAGTGTTTTCAAGCCATCATAGAAAGGCTAAGCCATATGCCCCTTAATTAAAGAGTAGGTCTAGGGCATAGAGGACCTATCTATCTATGCATCTGGTTAGAATATTTTGTATTGGGAATGGGAGGCGATGTTTCCAGTGAGCAACAATATGGGGCAAAAAAATTAGAAGTATGGGGAAAAAATCAAGACTATGGGGTTGTCTGCTAGACATGCTTAAGCATCAAACAACCTAACCCATATAGGAACATAACCCAAACAACATTTACAACCAACTATTTATACTAAACCTCATGTGGCACATATAGGTGGATCCTTTTGGGTCGCTCATGTTCCCACCATGTGGCCCAACTAGGTGGACGAGGGGAGGGTGCACCACAATTAACATCCCTTCCTTAGTGTATGTACATTTTAATAAAAGATACCTCCACTGAAAGGTACACAATATCTGTTTTGTCTTATCCAAATAAATGTTGACTCTCCTCCACGTTTTTGGTGGTCCTTCACTACAGTCTGTAGCCAACACATACTTTCCCAATCTTAAATTCAATGGCACCATTGTTCATTCAAGAAATATAACATGTTGTTCAATTTCTCCATGCACATGTTCAAACTTTTCTTCCAAAGGTTTTAGTAGTAGTTGGATTGAATTTGGTCTGTGGTTTACCTAACTCATGAATATTGTTTGTTGCCTGCATATTCTCGTTGTTTCCAAGTTTGAATTGTTAGTTTCACATTACAATTCAATTTATTTTAGGTGATATAAAAAAGATTATCTAGTTGTAGTTTCGATGTTTTAGAGGATCAATAATGGAATTGTAGAAGGATCCAAGCTCACCAGGAAACTTTCACCGAAGATGGAATATCCTCCAAAAACTACAAAAACCATGCTCAAGAGTTTCCTGCAATCATATCTCACACTGCCTTGGACCAACAATCAACATCAGATGAGATTTTTGGCTTGAATAATATCTTAGGTATGAAATCAAGGTACAAATTTCTATCATTGGGCACCGTTTCCCCACTGAGATTCAGTCCCACATCACTTGACATGATTCCGTCATGCAACAAACGCATTGGTGAGGGAATCCAATATGCACCTTGCAACAATGTTTTTATTGCTTATGATACAGGGATATGGACCCTTGGATTGATAATTAAATCCAATGATTGAAATCCCTTAGTCGCAACAATAAATTCACTATTTGATATCCCTTATCCGAAACAATAAATGCACTATTGCAAGGTGCATATTGAACACGCTCGACATGTCTTTCATGTGGAAATTAAAATCTTCTTCCCACTCCCCATCTTGTTTCCAAACTCGAGGGGTGATCCTACGGATTCATCGATACGATGGTGAGAAAAGATGGCCAAGTATTCATACTTGCAGATTTTGGCGACGATCTGCTTTAGATCACCTTAGAGAGCAAAATGAATCATGTATGGAAACAAGGATAAGGATCACCCTTTTTTACGAATACGCCTACTTCAAAGCCGGTAGCGGGTCTGTAGGGGAAATAAGGATTGCCCCCTTGCTACCATGAAGATCAAATACATAGTTCAATGGATCACAAAAACTCTGTTGAGGTTCAGAGGAATCACAATTCCCTCTGGATTAAGCACATGAATGCCATTTATTTGTTGGCATATAATGAAGAGTGGGGTGTGTTGTATTCTAGTTCGTGGGACAAAACACAAAGGTATGGATAATGTGGGATTGTAAATGCATTGAATCGATCACGGCTCATGACGATTCCTTTAGTTCCATAGCCATTGTGGAAGATTGATTTCTCTTTAACAGTTTGGTTGAAAACATAATCAAAATATGGAAAAAAGGAAAAGAAAAAGCATGTCCTCCCTCAAAATATCTAAAATGTCTAAAATACCATTTGCATTTCTATTCAGCTATGAGACAACAATGAAAATGATTTCATGGAACGAAGCTAAAAATCACAAAAAGACTTGGTGCATAATATTTCATAACATAAAATGGAAATCTCGCTATAATTATATTGCATATTGCGCAATTGATTTTGATCCATATTTGAGAGACCCTGCCATGAATCTTCCACTGGGCATGATATAATTATTGCAACAGAGCATTGGTCAATTTTGAACATATCTACAGTTATTGTAGACTAAATAAATCCCACAAAATCACGTGGCCTCTCACTGGGAACCAGTTTTCGGAGTGGTCGAACATGTTTTCTAATTGTTTAGGATGATAATGATGATAATATTCATATGCATATGTTGGTGATGGCAACGACATATAAGTGGGAGAAGTGGAGGCTAGAACCCATCAAGTACTAGTGTTAAGGGTCTTTGATTTGAACAAATTGCTTGTGTCTTGTTACTACAATGATATCACCGGCAACATTAATGTGTTTTCACAAGCAAACAACAGCCAGTATTCCATCGCAACCAATTTGGGCCTTTTAATGCGATAAAATACAACATTGACAAAGAATATCAAGCCCAAAAGAAAATGGATGTATGCTTCGCTTAATTCTATTTAGTATTGGTTTAAATTGGAATGCACATTCTTCCGTTAATTCCATATTGTATTGGTTGTTGAACTTCTTTTAACCATTTTATTTGTCCATTCATTCATCAAAATGAATATCGAAGAAAAAAAACACATGCACTTCATAAAAAAATAAAATTCATCTTTCCCTCCAGCCATATTATAATATTTGTTTATCTTTATTTTATTTTTAATTGACTTAATTTTCTATATTGATAAGTCGAACATATAAAAACCATAGTTAACAACATGGTTGGTGCATAAAATAGAATTATTTTTTTATATTGCTAATTTGAACATATAAAAACCATATGGAAAACAAAAAATTCCGAATTCATGGAAGGAAACTCACTTAATGATGTAAAATAGTAATTATTCGTTGGAAAGTTAATGCTTCAAGTGAATAAACTCTTATCTTCGGCTTCAAATGCAACATCGAAGTGAAAAAATCATTTAAAATTAAGTACATATACTAACTCCTACTTCTGGGCTAAGTTAATAGGTGGGGCCATGCTATAAAAAATACAAATTTATGTTACAAAATTAAATGTAAAAAATTGAAATTTAATAATATTTACTTTGTGATTGTAGATTTATAATATTTGACAGTCACATAACTTTGACAACCACTTCCCAATCGTTCTCCTTACGGTTATATCGCATCACTGGTTGGTTATGGAAAGAATACAAGTGCCCCTACAGCTACACACGATCCGGGGCATCCCCCAATGCTCCACATATTCTCCACTCTGCTCCAAATCTGTGTATTGTGGTCAACTACTTTCCCACTCCTCTCGAATCTACCTTGCGACTCTGTGGAATACCCGCTTATCACAGTGAATTTTCCATCCATGAACACACCTCGGCATTTGTCTTGCTCTTGGCTCATTAGAGGCAGAACTTCACACTTGTCGTGTTTAACATCATAAGTCTTTGCTGCTTGCAGAGCATTTTTATCATCGTCATGTCAACATAGATAAGTTCCTAAAGAGAAACAGAGCAAGCGAACAAGGATCAAACCCCTCGACATATTGGCTCCCCGACATAATGTGCAGGACAAAAATTCATAGTTAAAAAGATAATTCATTTCCTGCCAGTGGAAGGGAGGCCATCCCCAAACTGCTTTTTATTTATTTACTTAAACTTTAAATATTTTGAAAAAAAACATCATCCATGCTTTATTTATAATTATTCAACTTGGCATTATCATAGCCTCGGAGCTAGCGTCGAGCTATATCCCCCTGACAATTATAGGGACTTCGTTTCATAGCTATCATACATGTCCCTGCTAACCGTACCACTCTGTAATTGCCCAGACTGTTTGCCATTAGGTGTTTGATCCTCTTTCTTTCCCTCCAAACTATTTACCATTCGGTGTTTGGTCATCTTTCCTCTTTCTTTACCTCAGAACAATTTCTATGATCCATATCCATGTCCATGCTTTATTTATAATTATTCAACTTGGCATTATCATAGCCTCGGAGCTAGCGTCGAGCTATATCCCACTGACAACTATAGGGACTTCCTTTCATAGCTATCGTACATATCCCTGCTAACCGTACCACTTTGTAATTGTCCAGACTATTTGCCATTAGGTGTTTGATCCTCTTTCTTTCCCTCCAAACTATTTACCATTCGGTGTTTGGTCATCTTTCCTCTTTCTTTACCTCAGAACAATTTCTATGATCCATATCCATGTCCATGCTTTATTTATAATTATTCAACTTGGCATTATCATAGCCTCGGAGCTAGCGTCGAGCTATATCCCACTGACAACTATAGGGACTTCCTTTCATAGCTATCGTACATGTCCCTGCTAACCGTACCACTTTGTAATTGCCCAGACTATTTCCCATTAGGTGTTTGATCCTCTTTCTTTCCCTCCAAACTATTTACCATTCGGTGTTTGGTCATCTTTCCTCTTTCTTTACCTCAGAACAATTTCTATGATCCATATCCATGTGCCCACTTGCCAACAATCCATATTAGTGGTGTGCATACGGAGATAATTATTGGTTTTTTTTATGCTTTTAAATGAGTTACAAATATTTATTTGAATTTTTTAATATTTAATTTATATTGAATAAACACTATTCATCTATTTCATCGATTCATGTGCATTTCAAATAATTATAAAAGAAATGCCACTGCCATGGAGACAAAAAATATTTCTACTTATTAATTAAATTATTTAATTATCAATTTCAATTAAAACTCTTTGCAATATACAACCAATATTGTGCATTGGCCAGAGAGCATGCACTAGCTGGCATCATAGGAACATATAATAAGATGTGGGGCACCATTAAAAATTCCTTCAACTAAGGAATCACACTTATGGTGATATCATTGGATTTCTAAATTTTAAGCGAGCGAAGGCTTAAACTTTAAATATAAGTTATTTCTTGCGAGAGGAAATTCAATCTTTCTAGGGAATTAGTTGCGTTGCAACTTTAGCTCTTGCTTAAATGATTTTACAATTCTAATTAATTAATAAGTTTGGATTTTTTTATGCTAGTATATGAAATAAAACGACTTTACTTTTGATATCTTTGCATTTTAATTTTTATATTTATTTATTTTGAATTATTTTTATTAACTATCTCCGTAAGAAATTTATTTATTGACCAATATATTATTATGTTGCTTCATAAAAATGACATTAAAATTGTGAAAAATGAAGTCAATATATTGTTCTATATTAAAGGAGGAGATTTTTAAAAAAAATTGAAGTAGGGATATTGGTATTGTAAGGGTAGGGGGGGACATCATGCCTACACATAGGATATATCAACATAACTACACTAAACACATGATTAGGTCTAGCCAAAAAAATGATTTGGGATAAATGGATTAGCTCTACATGAAAACGTAGCCTTTGATAGATAAATAAGATTTGGTGTCATTTTTCTCATGGATATTTGAAAGTGCTAACATTAATTTCATGGTAGTCATTATGGTGCAGTGATAGTCAATCTGAGGATGAGAGGGTTGGATTTATTATAAGGTTCCAATGCCTCTATGGTGGAATTTATTGTTCCACCCCTGGTTACTATTCGTTCACTTAAAGAATATTATCACTATCATTATTTCCATCCAAACACATGTCAATGAAGGAAATATCTATGAAAAAAAATTAATAAAGGCCCATGGATTAGTGTGGACTGGAAAATGGATTAGGATTAGTAATTGATTAGTAGTGAGATGTTCCCATTGTATTTATTTACCCTCCTAGATCTCTACTACCATCGCATATTCACTAGTATAGTAACCTCATGACATATATGAAAGCAAATATGCATATTGTCATTTCAAAATGGAATTTTAAATCATCTATCATTTAACAACATCACCTGGAAATTTAAGAAAAATAAGATTCCAAAATAGGTTCCTTAAAAAAGCCACTTTTTCACATTTTTTTGAGAATCAACAAATATTTCCTTAAATTGTGATTGTTTATCTCTATATTTGCATGCTTTAAATAGATTACTATTAAGAAGTGTTGTTGAAATTTCAAATTAATTATCATGAAAAATATATTTTTACAATTAAATGTCTAACAAAACTTAGAAAATCTTAGAAATCAAAAGTTGAAAGAAAAATCAATTATATTAATGATTATTTAACTAAAGAAAAAGCTACATTATTGAAGGACCATAGATTGAGATTAACTAGGAGCAAACACAACCAAAATATGAATTTATTCTTATATAATTAGAACCACGTAACCAACATGGAATAAATGGCCATCAAATTGCCCATCATTCTATAATTTGTTGCATTATTTTAAAACTCTTTTAAATGGTGGTTCAACACAGGCCCATGCATGTTAGGTGACATTGCATCAAATGCTAAATAGTTCATGTTTAATAAGATGCTTTAGGGCTCATTTCTGAAATGGGTCTCAAGATAAAGACATTTTGAAACTTTTCCAAGAAAATTAAACACTCGCCATTTCTCTCTCAATACATCTTTTGGCTGGCTCTGCCCTAAGCAGCCGAACGGAACGGAACAGAAGGAGCCCAGGAACTGGAAGGAGCCGAACGGAACGGAAGGAGCCCAGGAGAGAATAACAGTGGATAGGAGAATAACAGCAGATTTGGGGTGGGGAATGCTGCAGCGATGCCCTGGGATTTGACTTCGAAGTCTTACGGCGGAAGCGGCGGCCTGTTGAGACACGATAGTCTGCAGCTCTGCACCGAGGGTCTCGGATGCGAGAGCTCTGATAGCTTGACCGACTACCGATTGCTCTTGCTCGTCGTCTGAAATTGCCGACGATTATTTGTCCGAAGACGAAGAAGATCAAGAAATATTGACACGGTCGAGGAAGAATCCGACGTGGCTCCGACCCATGCGTTTCCCCCGCCTCTCGCTTCGATCTCTGTATGCAATCCCTCTTACATGCGATCTTTCAAGAAGGATGACCGGTTCGTGTTATGGTCCGTGAAGGATTTTCTGCTCCTCCAAGCGTTGAATCCCGAGGCCGAAATCGATCAAGAAGAACAAGAAGAAGCAACTGATGAGGAGCTCCAGGATCTCGAGGCCGAGACAGAAAGCTGCTGCTGGTCGGTTTTCGAGGAGGACCCGAGAAATTCTCTGACACATTTCTTGCAGGATTGGAACCGGTGACCGTGAGTCTTTCTCGGGGATCATTTCTCCGACGTGGTCTTGAACAGCGGAATCGCGACCGGAGGATCTGCCTGCAATTCTTTGCAATTTTCAAGCTGAACGAATTCCAAGAAGCAAAGAAGATTTCGGACAAAAAACCCGCCGGAAAACAACGTCTCGGCCCTTCCTGCGTCAATGTCTACATCGGCTGGAGGACGGCCCTAGTGGGGAAGCCCACTTCCAAGGGTACTTCTGGTTTCCACCATATCGTGCAAAAGATGGCGGGCCGCTAAATTCTTTTTATGTTGGAGGCTTCTTGGGGCTCTTTGTTTTCAGGGACTCACGGTAGTTACTATGGCGGTCTGTTCCAGGATTCAACTTCTGTTGCGGGCTTGCTGCAAAGGTTCTGAGCTGTTGCTGGTCAAAGGCGGAGCCATTTTTTATGAGGCTTCTATTGCTTTGGGTTCTTGGAGGCCGGTGGGTTTCCTGAGGGGCAGTGCCCTTACATTCGGTGGAGGCGTCTGGGGCTCTTGGTTTCAGGGATGCTCGGCTTGCTACGGCGGTCTGCTCCAGTCCAAAATGGGGTTTGTCTGGCTGCTTCTTCATTAGGGGTTTGCTTGCTGGCTGTTTTCGTCGGTTTGGGAGGTCTACCGTGTCTGTTGCTCTGTCCACAGACATGGATCTTCTGCTTCCTCCGATGAGGGTTTCGGTTTTGACGGATCTATATCTTTCTGTGGAGGGTCTGCTGCAAAGTGAGCTGTGGATGGTCATAGCTTCTAGTTCTTGTGTGGCTATGGTGGATATGAGCGGGTTTTTGCTCACTCTTCTGTAGTATTTTCTGTTTTCTCCATTTTTTTGTGCAATGAGGGTTTGTTCCCGAGCTCATTTACTGTACCCACTTATATGTGACAATGTATGGACCAGCTTTTGCTCTCCATATATCTGCAGAATGTAATTTTGTATCTTCTGATAATAAAATTATGACTTTTTTTCGAGGAAAAAAAAATAAGATGCTTTAGAGGAAACCTTTTTTTTATAACACATTTGCATTATAAGAGATTTCCAAACTGTCTACCTTGCTCTCTCTAATGTCCCTCCATCGAAATGTAAAATGTTGAGGTATATTTGGGTTTTGTGTTTTATTTATATGCATATGGACTTTGTGAAAAATATGAAGTTCTTCCTATATAATTAGAACCACGTAACCAACATGGAATAAATGGCCATCAAATTTCCCATCGTTCTATTGATTTTCCCACTATCAATTTAATTATTAAAAATATAATGCAACAAATTAGTCAAGTAATATATCATGTATAATAAAGAGGATAAAGTCTAATAGTAGCTATAACAAGTCATTGGAGACCATTATCCCTAACCTATCTTGATTCTCTCTCCATTTGTCCAAATCCTCCATTATACCATACATGGGAGAAAGATGGGTGACTTGGAGACTATTATCCCCAACCTATCTTGATTCTCTCTCCATTTGTCCAAATCCTCCAATATACCATACATGGGAGAAAGATGGATGCTTACTTGTGTGATTGTCTTGCTAAGTTTGAAAAAATATCCTCCAAACTAAAAAAGAAAAAGATAATGAGCTTGATAGGATTGTTTTAAGGTAATTATAAATAAGTAATGATCCTTCATAGAATTGTTTGACTTGATATTCAAATCACTTTTGTTGTATTTCATAGCTTTAATTTTGGATTTGATTTTCCAGCTAGACTTTAGATTTGATTTTTTAACTAAAACTTAATAAGGGTGCCCGAACTTCAAATCATTCTCCTCATATGTCATAATTCATTTTTTTCTTCAAATCATTCTCCTCATATGTCATAATTCATTTTTTTCAATCACTTTTAGACACTAGTGGGTACTACAGCTAAAAAATTGGTTTTTGGGTACTATAGCTAAAAAAAATGATTTTCCAACTAAGCCTTTATATGGGTGCTTGAACTTCAAATAATTATCCTCATATGTCATAATTCATTTTTTTAATCACTTTTAGACACTATTGGGTACTGCAGCTAAAGAGTTTAATTATTTGGATTCCAATAAAACTTTGCAAGCAAAGAAAAGAAATCCAAACATATTAACAGAATTTTAATTGCTCATGGATTTTTTAATTGACAAACCTTTGATATAAGATAAACTGGGTAGTGAGCAGAAATCAAGATTCTGAAATATATGAGGGCTCAACTCTGGTGTCCCCTCGTTGAAAGCATAGCCCTCAACCTTCAGGTTCCCAACTGCTTCTGTAAGTTTAATATTCGAATTTGTGAAAGTCTCATTAGTTGGAACCTCAACCAAGTTCTAGCTTGCTTGTGCATGTGCATGCCGGTGATCCTTAGGATGATCAGTGCACCCTGTGATAGGTTCCAGAACCTCTGATGGATCTGATAGGGATTGAACTAGCTCGTAATTGTTTCCCAACAATTGTTTTCCATGATCCTGAAATTCTAGCTGATGTTCAGCCGCTGCCTATGACTGATCAGGACTGATCTCACAAAGCTCACTGTAATGCAGATGAGAATTTCAATCAATATAGATGTATCAAATGATAATCAATGATTTGGGCGTTGGCCAGATGACATTACATTCAATTTTACAGAACTGGTAAAATCTTCATTGGTTACAACAAAAGTTTTTGTTGTACAAACATCATTATCTAATGTAAAATCTTGATTGGTTACATAAAAAAATACTTGGATAATGCTTACATCATCATATGCCAATTTCAAAAATATAAAGTAATATTATATAGTAATCAAATATAGCTATAAGCACAAAGAAAAATATATCTATACAGATGAGAAAGACATTTGATATCTTCTCATAATATAAAAACAACTAATCAATTTGGCTAGTAGATGTGATTGTGGGAAGAAATGTTATCCTCTTGACTTACCAAGTGTGTGTGTGTGTATATATATATATATATATATATATATATATATTAAGCAACTACTCTATATAGATGAATAGAAATAACAATTTTACACATAATAATTAAGATATGGCATTTACATAGAATTATTGTTATAGAAATATAAATATCTTAATACTAATTAAAATTACAATTTTACATATTTATATATTCCTCTAAAAGTGTGAGTTATACATGGTTGAGTGAGACTCCAAGGAACCTAGATCCATCTTAGATTCATATTAAATGATAAAATATTTACATTTCAAGAGATTTAATCCTTGATAAGATCCAGAGTTGTGCTGATATTGTTCTTAACATTGTGCTTTCCAGCTTAAATAGAATTCAATTTATTCCTAACTAGATTTTACCACAGACTTACTTAGGTGTGGCTAGCCAAACCCTTTTTAAAAGTTGTTTTTTATTTAAAGGACCATACCTTGTATATGGAGTTGGATATGCAATATGGTAAACTATTGAAATATCTTTTAAACTTAAACCGCCTTTCCTCCTGCTGTATTTCCTGCCCATTCGCTTGCAACCTTTTCCTATCCTACTGTACCTGGTATTGATGTTTAATTAATAGCTAGAAAATCCCCCTTCCAAACTTAAAGGAAGGCCCTTAACCTCCTCGAATTATGATGAGATGCATCTATAAAGGATATCCAAGCGTATAGAGAGGGAATATCACAGAGAGAGTAGCACATAAAGCTGTGCTTGTAAACATCTTGCAAGTAGTCTGATACACCCATAGAACGGTGGGTAGAAAATGAATTCACATTGGTTAATATTAAGTCATCTCCAATAAATTCAATTGACTTTAAAAGGTCCCATTCCTTTATATCATATCCCAAGATAATGAAGCTCTCCACGCTTGCTATAAAAATTAGCAAAGGCCATCCTCCAACATATCATGTAGTTTGTATCTCGTAACCAACACACCCCTATCATTACCACACGGAACACCAAACATGTTGCTTGCTATAAAAAGTTAGCCGTTAGCGAGGCCATATCATCCAGCCTATCATGTAGTTTGTATTTCATAACTAACACACCTCCGATCATTACCATTAAAGAGACAGAACACTAAACATGTTGCTTGCTTACTTGAGAATTGTGTGACTTGCCAAAGTCAAATATCCACTAGGAAGCATTTCTGCTCTCACAAAATGCTGCACAGGAGGCATGCTTGGACCACCTTGAGTATCACTCAAGGACATTTCACAAACCTTACAAAACATAATAAATTAGCTCTAATTAGAAAAAACCAGTTGTGCCCACAAAAGAAAGTGATTAACGGAAGCATGTGTGATTGTTCAATTCTCACATACCACAAGAATGCCATCTTCCAACACTACCTGTATCTCACAATCTAGAAGCCTCTAGTAGAATCTAAAGTAGTTGCAGCATATGTCTTGAGTCCTTATCATACAAAGGATAGATAAATATGAATTTGCTCATTTTTTACCTAACTTATCAGAACCAATCTCAGAGAAAACAACAAACCTGCATGTATAAAAGATAGATTGTTCCACCATTTCCCATAGGAAATGCATTCAAGACATCAAGGAAATGACAATCACTAATCCAAGAAGGGCGATCTTAAAGAATCTCCACAAATGCAATTTTTTTTTCACATAACGAGAAAAAGACTACCTGAGGTGTTATCCACTAAATTAATCAAATTAAAAAAATTATAACAAACTAAAAAATGACAGATCCTCACCCATTAAACATGTCCAGCTCCAACCCACTTATATTTGCAACATGATAAAGAGTGTTTCTCCATTGTTGAATTGTTTGGATACAGTGTCACTACTTCTCTTCATGTTTGATCATGGATTTACTGCATGGTCCATATTTGTTTGTGCCTGTCCAACAGAGATGCTCAGGCTTAACCTTGTAAAATACAGGAATAATCTATTTTCCTGACTTCACCATCGAGAGGAGTTTATTTAGGCACCATTTCGATTCCGCATAGTGTGGAGAGAAAATTGCAACATGGACATACACAACTTGAATAGAAATGTTGATTTGGGAAGGGATGTTGTGTCCAACCTGCATTTCCTGCTTGTCAAGAAATACCTGCAATCCAGATTCGATGAGTCAAGAAAGCTAAGATGAGCAACCCTCCACTTAAATGCAAAAAATTTTCACATGTCATTCTAATCTTGAGGTGGTGCAACTCAGGGCTCAAACCCAACTCCATGTAGATTAAGCACCTACTTTCTTAGCATGGCTTGGGACGAGAGGTCCCCTGGAACAAAATCAATAGAATGCAACACTACATGCATTTTGAGGTGTAACAAGTTCAAAGTATTGTTGATGATGTGTTTTATTTCATACAAATTGAGTTTTGTTCTGATCATGCCCAAAATATTTTAAGGCTGTAATCATAACACACAAACAAGTAAAAGGAACCAAAGTCTGCTTCAAAAAATGCATAGAGAGCCCCTTACATTCTGCAGCTACTGTCTCGTGTAACCATTCTCGTACACCAACTGTGAAACTTTCTTATGAAGGTGATCATTCTTCTCCATGAGAAATTTGTTCATGGCCATTAGCTTCCTGTTCAAAGTACGAATCCTCGAATCCTCCTTCCTCTACTTCTCTCGACACCTACCAAAAATAAATTAAAAAACTCAATACCATTCCAAACCCAAACAAGCTTCCATCCTTCACAACCTTGAACACAAATCCATGAAAATTAGTAGAACCAATAGGACTCATTCCATTACAGAACACAACACCCATTTTAGAACCAAGAAAACCCATTTTTGTTACAAATAAAAAGATAAAAACAAACACCAGCGTCAGAACCCAAAAAACCCATTAATCAATTTCTTTTGTATTCTAACAATTGAAATCTAATTTGAGCCCTCTAATGGTGGTTCTTGCATCTAAGCATCCATGCCTCATGACATAAGGACGACATGTTTTGCAATAGAAGGGTGACATAATGTGCATTGTGACTTATGAGCATTGGGATTCCAACATGTTGTGAGATCGTACACCTGTAGACCTGTGCTCTCACAAGCTCACCTGTAACATTCCATGTCAGATTAACATTTTTCAAACTTTGCAAAAGTGGTAAGGTATGTGTTTTTTTTTTGTTATTGCATGCAATGATAAAAAACTTCAAATATTTAGCCATTGTCCATTCAACAATAAGAAGTATAATTTACAGCAAAACCAACAATCTAAACTATGCTACCACTCATACTGAAGTATAATTTCCAGCAGACCAGGCTTGCACTCCATGAGAGCATGGACTAGAATGCTAAAAGAATGATTATGGCCAGTTCCCAGAACTTGTACCTACCTTTTCCCAACTTCTCAAAATGCATGTTACTATTTTGCTTGGATGTCTCTCGAAATCAATTTGACTCTACACGACAGGTATAACATGGAACTTTGGAAGTCTAAATTTGTGGATACAGTATCGAGAGAGGGTCTTTGGGAAACTATTTGTGTCAGATTTGCGTCAGTTAAATATTTGGTAAAGATATAATGTATTGAATTTTTATTTTAATTTTTAATTTTTGTTAATGTGTGCAATGATAAAAATTATCAAATCTGAAGCTTTCGTCCAATAAATTTTTAAATAAAACATAATAAAAAGTATTCAAAAATAATATTATATTTGATAACTTTGTAAACATGATAGTTGATAATATATTGTTGTCAAATTAATTACAAATGGTAGAACATATAGTCTCTTCTGCGGCAAGGACTAATAAGTTATTATTAATTAAATTAAAAGTAATGCTAATTATTTATTGTTTTCCAAATATTTTTAAAATAAAATGTAAAAGAGAAAAAACAACTATAAAAATAGGATATATCAAAATCTATTAAACAAAGTTTGAAACCAATTCCAGTTCATATCAATTATAATTTGTAAGTCACACTTGTGTCCACAACTTCAATTTTAAGTGAAACAATCACTACCTTAATCATGTCAATTTTTTTATTACATTCCTTATTATTCCATACTAAGGCAAGGATATACTTTTCCATAGAAAGTCAAACTGCATTGACTTACATTAGTTAGTTTTTTGAAACAAATTTTTGACAATGTTTCATAATGTTGTGTAATTTTAATATTAAACATAATATTTTCAAAAATAAAAAATAAATTTAACAATTTTTGAAATACAATATTTTTATTTTCTGATTGGTGTAGGACCACTCCAGTCTCCAATGGCACATAAATCCAGGTAGGGGTGGTTTTTATTTTCAGAATTTAAAAATAAATCAAAATATTTATAAAACAAAACATTAAAAAAACACCACATGCCATGTCATGTCCTAAAAGTACCACGTGTCCTCCCCTGCTATCATCCACATGTCATGTCATGTCCTAAAAGTACCACGTGTCCGCCCCTGCTATCATCCACATGTCATGTCCTATCCAACTTTAGAATCCTGTATTTTGTAGATATTTACAGGTAGAAGGTTCATTGTTCGATTCCCCATGTCCACCGGACTTCTTGATACGGTAGTGCTATGCATGGATGGCAGAGATCCTTCAAAGAGAGGGAATCCCTGCTCCCCCTCATTCACAACCGCCGTGACTCGTCGTCGCAAACTCTGGAAATGAGGCTTTAGGCCACAACCTATCTTATCCCACATGGTCTCTATAATGTCTAAAATGCCATTTTCATTTGTATTCAGCTACAAGACAACAATGAAAATGATTTCATGGAACGAAGTTGAAAATCACAAAAAGACTTAGCTCATAAGATTTCATAACATAAAATGGAAATATCGCTATAATTATATTGCATATTGCGCAGTTGATTTTGATCCATCTCTTAGAGAAACCTGCCATGAATCTGCCACTGGGCATGATACAATTATTGTAATAGGCAATGGTCAATTTTGAACATCTCTACAGTTATTGTAGACTAAATAAATCCCACAAAATTGCATGGCCTCTCACTGGGAACCCAGTTTCCGGAGTGGTCAAACATGTTTCCTAATTGTTTAGGATGATAATGATGATAATCTTCATATGCATATGGTGGTGATGGTGGCGACATATAAGTGGGAGAAGCGAAGGCTAGAACCCATCAAGTACTAGTGTTAAGGGTCTTTGATCTAAACAAATTATTTGTGTCTTTTACTACAATGATATCACTGGAAACATTAATGTGTTTTCACAAGCAAACAACACCCAATATTCCATTGCAATCAATATGGGCTTTTTTATGCGATAAAATACAACATCGACAAAGAATATCAAGCCCAAAAGAAAACGAATGTATTCTTCGCTTAATTCCATTTAGTATTGGTTGCTTAAATTGGAATGCGCATTCTTTCGTTAATTCCATTATGTATTGGTTGTTGAACTTCTTTTAACCATTTTATTTGTCCATTCATTCATCAAAATGAATATTGAAGAAAAAAAAAACACACTTCATAAAATAAAATTGATCTTTCACTCCAACTATAGTATAATATTTGTTTATCTTTATTTTATTTTTAATTAATTTTATTTATTTATTGGTAAGTGGAACATATGGTTAACAACATGGTTGATGCATAAAATATAACTATTTTGTTATATGGCTAATTTGAATATATAAAAACCATATGAAAAACAAAAAATTTTGAATTCATGGAAGGAAACTCACTTAATGATGTAAAATAGTAACTATTCATTGGAAAGTTAATGCTTCAAATGAAGAAACTCTCATCTTCAACTTCAATTGCAACATCGAAGTGAAAAAATCATTTTAAATTAAGTATATACTAACTCCTACTTCTTGGTGAAGTTAATAGGTGGGGCCATGCTATCAAAAAATACAAATATATATTACAAAACTAAATGTAAAAAAATTGCAATTTAATAATATTTACTTTCTGATTGTAGATTTATGATATTTGACCATCACATAACTCTTTTCATATAATTGGTGGGAAGATATGCCACCACTTTCCAATCATTCTCTTTACTGTTATATCGCATGGTTATGGAAAGAATAGAAGTGCCCCCAACAGCTACATACGATCCGGGGCATCCCCCAATGCTCCGCATATTCTCCACTTTGCTCCAAATCTGTGTATTGTGGTCAACTACTTTCCCACTCCTCTCGAATCTATCTTGCGACTCCGTGGCATACCCATCTATCACAATGAATTTTCCATCCATGAACACACCTCGGTATTCGTCTTGCTCTTGGCTCATTAGAGGAAGACCCACTTGTCGTGTTTAACATCATAAGTCTCTACTACTTGTAGACCATTTTTATCATCATCATGTCAACATAGATAAGTCCATCAGGAGAAACAAAGCAGGCGAACAAGGATCAAACCCCCGGCATATTGGCTCCCCGACACAATCTACAAGACAAACAGTCGTAGATTAAAACAGAATTCATTTCCTCCCCGTGGAAGGGAGGCATCCTCAAACTGCTATTTTTTATTTACTTTTAAGTTTTAAATATTTTGAAAAAAAACATCATCCATGCGTTATTTATAATTATTCAACTTGGCATTATCGTAGCCTCGGAGCTAGCGTCGAGCTTTATCCCCCTAAAGACTACGACTATAGGGAATTCCTTTCATAGTTATCATACATGTCCTTGACAACCGTACCACTCCATAATTGCCCAGACTATTTGCCATTAGGTGTTTGGTCCTCTTTCTTTCCCTCCAAACTATTTACCATTCGGTGTTTGGTCATCTTTCCTCTTTCTTTACCTCCGAACAATTTCTCCGATCCATATGCATGTGCCCACTTTCCAACAATCCATATTAGTGGTGTGTATATGGAGATAACCAGCATAGATCCCTCTTAAAGCCGTATCTATCAAGCACCGAGAGGGATCCAATTTCTTGAGGTGTATTTCTTTTTTTAAATTTAAACTCAAGAAATTTGATCTCTCTTGATTGATAGATCCGGGTTTTTTATCAGCTGACATGAAATTTTTTAATTATTTTGTTAGTAACAAATGTTACATCACACAAATTACAACATCTCCCCCATACTAGGCTGTAGAGCACTTTGTTTCACTCGGTGCAATTATTGACTTTTTTTATGATTGCAAATGAGTTACACATATTTATTTGAATTTTTTAATATTTAATTATATATTGAATAAACACTATTCATACATTTCATCAATTCATGTGCATTTCAAATAATTACTAGATCCAAATCCTAGGCTCTATCAAGCGTCGAGAGGGATCAAATCTCCCGAGGTGCAAACCTCTCCTTGAATAGCTCCTTGAGTGCAATACGTGAGCCACCTAATCTTAAGCTCTAAAATCTCTAGTTTAAGTCTCATATTTACTTTTTATTTTGTATTATTCTTTTTTGTTTACTTTGTATTATTTTGTTATTCGACAAATATTTTGTTACTCGACAAACACTCGACAAACTTGAAAAACACTCTAAAGTCTCATATTTACTTTTTACTTTGTATTAAAAGTAAAAAATAAAGTCTTTAGTTTAAGTCTTATATTTACTTTTTACTTTGTATTATTCTTTTTTGTTTATGGCTGACATAATATTTACCACTTAATCCTAAGTTCTAAAGTCTCTAGTTTAAGTCTCATATTTACTTTTTACTTTGTATTATTCTTTTTTTGTTTATGACTGACATAATATTTATTACTTTTTATTTTGAATTATTCTTTTTATTTACTTTGTATTATTTTGTTACTCGACAAACTCCACATGTTACAAGATCTCCCTCATACTGGGCTGTAGAGCGCCTCTCATCGTAATAAAAGAAAGGCCATTGCCGCGGAGACAAAAAATATTTCTACTTATCAATTAAATTATTTAATTATCAATTTCAATTAAAACTCTTTGCAATATACAACCAATATTGTGTGTTGGACGGAGAGCATGTGCTAGCTGGCATCATAGGAACATATGATAAGACACGGGGCACTATTAAAAATTCCTTCAACGAAGGACTCACACTTATGGTGATGCCATTGGAGTTCTAAATTTTAAGCGAGTTGAGGCTTAAAACTTATCATATTGCCATCGAAACTTTAAATATAAGTTATTTCTTGCGATCTAGGGGATTCAATCTTGCTAGGGAATTAGTTGCGTTGCAGCTTTAGCTATTGTTTAATATGATTTTACAATTCTAATTAATTAATAAGTTTGGATTTTTTATGCTAGTAGATGAAATAAAATTACTTTACTTTTTATATTTATTTATTTTTATTAACTATCTCCGTAAGAGATTTATTTATTGACCAATATCTTATTATGTTACTTCATAAAAGTGACATTAAAATTGTGAAAAATGAAGTCAATAAATTATTCTATATTAAAGGAGGAGTTTCTTTTAAAAATTGAAGTAGGGATATAGGTATTGTAGGGGTGGGGGGGACATCATGCCTACACATAAGATATATCAACATAACTACACTAAACACATGATTAGGTATAGCCAAAAAATTGATTTGGGATAAATGGGTTAGCTTTACATGAAAATGTAGCCTCCGATAGATAAATAAGATTTGGTGTCATTTTTCTCATGGAAATTTGAAAGTGCTAACATTCATTTCATGGTAGTCAATATGGTGCAGTGGTAGTCAATTTGTGAATGAGAGGGTTGGATTTATTATAAGGTTCCAATGCCTCTATGGTGGAATTTATTGTTCAACTCTTGGTTTCTACTAGTTCACTTAAGGAATATTATCACTATCATTATTTCCATCTAAACAAATATCAAATGAAGGAAATATCTATGAAAAAAAATTAATGAAGGCCCATGGATTAGTGTGGATTGGAAAATGGATTAGGATTAGTAATTTATTAGTAGTGAGATGTGCACATTGTATTTCTTTACCCTCGTAGATCTCTACTACCATCACATATTCACTAGTCTAGTAACCTCATGGCATATATGAAAGGAAATATGCATATTGTCATTTAAAAATGGAATTTTCTTGACCATATGTGCATGGATCCTCTTGTTCACTGTGACAGATTTTAGTTCAACATGCAATAAAATATCTACTCTATAATAAAGACTAAGTTATTGAGCCTAATTGGACCTTTTCAACAAAAAAATGTAGCTATGTGGTGAAATTATATATTGAAATCAAGGATTAACTGGTATTTTCTAAGTTTTAAACGTAGACCCTAAATATTCTAGCACCGACTAAGATCATTGTATTTCTAGTTTTATTCTAATGAATTCCTTGTATTAAACATTAGAGCATAGCATCGATATGCCCCTCTTACAAAATACTATATATATATTTGTTTAGGAAAATGATGCTTATATAAATATATGAAAAACCAAAATACAATGATAAATTACAAGGAATGAAGGACTCATTTCTACCTAAAGGATAATAATAATACCCGTAGGTCAGATTGAGCCCTAGGATCACAATCTCTCACATCTACCCTAATCAAAGCACCTTTGAGTGTGAACAATATGAAAAAATGAATGGTTTATTGCACAAATGGCTCACTTTAATATTACTACAAAGACTTCCTTTATATATATATATATATATATATGACAAATTAGATATCTAAAGGATGAAGAGTTATGACTTGAGGTGGCTCACGTTTCTAGGTCTAAAAATATATACACATATACATAAAATCATTCTCAGTGAATGCATGACCATGTATTAGACTAGAGAAATGGGTGAAAGTAGTATACCACCATACCTTTGAACCCAACACTATCTTATTATAGTGGCATATGCCTACTTCGGGATGTTAGTGCACTTGTTTTCTTATATTTAGGTTATTTTTGTGATTCGTTGGATTATAAGAGTTATGTTTTGTCTTTGTACAAGAGGTAGAAATAAAAAGGAGCATTTAAAATGCCATGAAAAAATATATACATAGGATATCTAGTAAAAATAAGATTTCTTTTAATTGGAAATATGTATTGGGAGGGGGGTTCTACAAGATTATTTTGGGAGGCGTTTTTCAATATATAGTGAACTTCGGGATATTCTTTAATATCCCAATAATGAATGTGTTAGGTCATAGGTTCACTAGGTGAAGTACTCATGACTATGTCTGACCTAATAAACATCGTTAGTGTAATTGAATCAATCCTCTTCTCAATGGAAAATTATTGACCCTTTGTTCACTATTGCTATATTTAAGAATAAACTTATAGATAACGAATTAGTCCATGCACCTATATTTTTAAATCTTCATTATTATTTTATATTATGGCAATGATAATGATGATGGTAATTAATGTCCATTGAGACCAAATTTATTCTATCAAACCTTAAAAATTGTAAGCAATCACTTATTTTTCTTTAGAATTTTATGTATGTGCTTGAAAATATTTAAGAGAAGCATTATTATATCACCATAGTTATGATAAGTTAAAAGGTTAGGAAGTTCAATATTGAAGCAAATATTTTGAACTTGTGACCTAATGTGGGTGTATGAAAGAAATTATAAGAGAAAGTGATTTTCATCTTCAACCCTCTTATTGTCACAAATATGACAAATTCTTTTGTCCGATGGCATTTCAAGAATTTTCTAGTACCCCATTGCAACATGGAACTCATGAGAGTTTGTTATTATTTTAGCAATGTTGTTTTTATTCTTTATGCTAGTTAAAAAGAGAGATACTTTTGATCTTATAGATTAAGGTTGATCACCTCCTTATAGTATCTTATTTTTCTCTCATCCTCTAATTCTTTATTGCATCACATCTTCTTCTTAAATTTAGATGTAATAATTTACACTTTATATTATCACTATTATGCACAATGCTCATTCTTTTTTCACCGCCCAACAATTTAGTTGATACCTTCATCTTTATACCAATATTTCTTATTTAATAATTGGTTTTGAGTAGAGTTTGAAGATATCTTAGGGAGCCTCTTGCCCCCTATGTTGTTTATCTTATTCTTGTACATTAGGTACCTAGTCATAGTCATGCCCTTAATGGGGAAGAGATTTTCTTCTATGAGGATGATTGGATGACGTGTATTGCCTTTAATTTTGAGATTATATGTTATAACACACTTTTGGATTTGCTCTATCTATATCCATGATTCTTTAGAGATGTTGCAGCCCAAAAAATTCATAACCATATAAGATCATTGGAGTGACTAGAGTCTCAAATATAATTATTTTGTTATCCCAAAACCAAAGCCTTGTTGATTTACAACTATTTTCAACTCCATAATAAACTTTCCACCCTCCATTAACCATTTTCTCAATGCTATAATTTTACTTAATCTTGTGATGAATATTGATTATGAGATATTTGTATGAATTTACTTCCTACGAGGTGTTCTTGTTGTACATGAAATTAACATAAGTGATCGTTTTGGATTTGACTACCATAACCCTTTTTTTTAGTGTTAGTATTCATACTCATACTAAAGAAGAAATACTTGATAATTTTTAGTTTCTTATCAAGATAATAGGGACTCCTCTCCATAAGAACAATACCATTAGCATAGAGAGGAACAATGATGACTATACCAACAAGATTCATGCCAACAAAACCTGTTTCTTCCAAATAACCCTATAAATTGTCAATGTATATACCAAAAAAGGGTAGGGGACAAGGAAAAGCCTTGCTTGGCTCGTATATTACAATTAACTTCTTTTGACCATCCCTTACAGTTCCTAAACTTGACAATATCATTCTCATACAACCTTACTGTTACATCTCTCAACTCGAAAAGACCTTTTAACTCTTCTAATGTATTCCAAAAGTTAGCTCTAGGAATTGTGTCAAATGATTTACTAAAGTCATCAAAGCATCACAAAATATTGGTTTCATTATTGTGAAACTCCTCAACAATGGTCCTAAATGTAACAAGGTGGTCCATGATTTAGTGATAGATCCTAAATCATGTATAGCATTTAGCTTTGTTTTCATGAATTTATAGCCATATGTTGATATTAATTTCAATAATGATTCCATATAATTTGTCTAAAAGAGGGTGATCTATAATGGTCTCATAATTAGAGGGATTGTTTTTATCTCCACTTTTAAAAATAGGAACAATAAGAATTTGTGTAAGGGTTTAGGAAACCCTAATACACAACTAAATTGAAGATCTTATGGAGTGAGGATGAGGATATGCCCACCAATTTTTAAGATTTATACTTGGTATCATTCAATTTCCTTTTTAGCGATCCACTTAACCTTAAACTCTATGTTTTCTAAAGAAAAAGCATATTCCAATCTAGAAAGGGTTTGAATGTTGTCCATGAAATTGGGGGAAGTTTAAAACTTTTTAAGGTAGGAATTATAGTCCTCAAGGGAATCATATTGTTTTTTTTAGTTTAGAAGTTAGAATTTTCCTCCAAAATTTCTTAGGCTCTAGTTTAGAGATGTGGAAAATCTTCTCTTTGTTTTATTTATATAGTATGTTTTTTCTTCCTTTTAATTAGGGATTTGTACCTATATATCTTCTTGTATTTTTACAAGGATTTGTTAGAAGCATCCTTAATGTATTTTCTACCATTCTTTCACTCTTTATCATAGCAAGGGTTACTTAGTTGTTCTATTTTCCTTTTTACATGATACCTCAAAAGAGAACTTCTTAATGAAAGTAGAGAGGGATGTGGAAAAATATGATAGAGGAATTCAATATTCTCCTTATTTAATAGTATATTTAATTAATTATTTAAATCCCTTAAAAAAGACTAGTTTTATTTTTATCGAAGATCAAGTGTTTTCATTATTAGAATTCTTTGTTATGCAACTTATGTTCCTGACAAAGTTTAGATTTAGGGTTTAAGGCCTAATGTAAAAATTTATTGTTTGGTTGTATACGAGGATGTCATATAATTATATCACATAACCTACAACAGTATTGCCAAGCACATGAGTATAATTAATATAGTTGGATTTCTACCACTTTATAAGACCGTTGCAAATTATTAGATCTTGGAAACAATAGAGCTTGATCATCTCGATACCGTACAAGTTCTCAACCAAGTCTCTAGGGTTTCTTTTGTATATGATACCTAAAAAAATGTCCTCATCTGGCCAGATAGGATTATGATTGGACTCATTTCGTAATAGAATATCTTGGTTAGTTTCTATTCTAGCCTTAAAGTCTCCAAAAAAGAGGATATTTACTTTATTTCTTAGACTATAAATATCTTGTTCTAAGCCATTGTAATAGAATATCTTGGTTAGTTTCTATTCTAGCCTTAAAGTCTCCAAAAAAGAGGATATTTACTTTATTTCTTAGACTATAAATATCTTGTTCTAAGCCATTGTAAGGACAATTTTTATCAATATTTTTATTTTTATAAAAGGTAGAAATAATAGGCATAAAGTAACATATTACTAAATAATTTTTTTTCGCATTGATGTCTGGAATCTCCATCTATGTGTACTAATTCAAATGATCTTTCCCGCGAAGCCTAAATTAAAGAAAACTGTTCTTATTTATGTAACAAGATATGCCTCTAACCCCTCTATGGTAGGATATATTATTCCATACCAACCATAAGACCAATCCTTATATATTTGGACCTTATATTTTCCATGCAAGTTTCAATAAGCAATATAATATTAATTTCACTCGGGATCCAACTTAACACGGGACCTTTATTCAATGGAAAGCCATGATTGTTCTCAAAGAGGGGACCTATAGTGTCCCAAATTCCTATTTATTGTTATATTTTTGGTATCTATACCTAATAATATATTTTCTATTCTTGATTATTGCCCTTTTTTACTTCCTTCCTAGCTTCCTTTTACCTTTAGTACTTAATTCAACTTGATCTTTTAGAAAAAGATCTCAATTGATAAATATTCCTACCCCTTTTAGACTTGGGGTTTTACTAATTTCTCCATATTTTTTATCATTAGAGGCTACCTTAACATGAATTAACCTATAATTATGCTCAATTATTTTTCTTTGCTTATATGGGATAAGTTGTTTTAATTTGTGATTTTTCTTGTAGTTTTGTCTTGGCTAGTGCTAGCATGTCCTCTTCTTTCTTCTCTTTCAACCCAATTTTTTTGAGGTTTGAGGCTCCTTTTCTATGCTCTTGGTATAACTCTATAAGATTATTCATTTCCTCTTTGATGGGTTCAATATCCAATTACCCTCCAAGTTATTTATGACTATTTTTTATTTAGTTTTTCTTCTAACTCTTTAATCTTGTTCTTCATATTATGATTTTCTAAATTATGGACATCTCCTTCTTGGGTTGATTGTTTCTATTCTTGGCTTTGATTTTCTATTTATTGTAATAGAATCTCAATTTTCTCCAAGTTATTCTACAAAATTTTTATTTTATTGTCTATGCACACTACAACAAAATAGCCCTTTAGGGGCGGTTTTGGCTTGCGAGGGTCTTGGTAAACCGCCCCCTTAAATTTTTTTTCAGACCTTTGGAGGCGGTCTTTTAAAACCGCCCCTAAAAGTCATGGAAATTGGACTTTTGGGGGCGGTTTTTGGAAAACCCCCCCTAAAAGCCCAATTCTCATAACTTTTGGGGCGGTTTGTCAAACCCCCCCCTAAAAGTCATGAGAATTGAACTTTTGGAGGCCGTTTTTTTGGAACCCCCCCTTAAAAGTCATGAGAATTGAACTTTTGGAGGCGGTTGTTTGAAAACCCCCCTAAAAGCCCAATTCTCATAACTTTTTGGGGCGGTTGTCAAAACCCCGCCTAAAATTCATGAGAATTGAACTTTTGGAGGCATTTTTTTTGGAAACCCCTTAAAAGTCATGAGAATTGAACTTTTGGAGGTGGTTGTTTGAAACCCCCCCAAAAGCCAAATTCTCATGCCTTTTGGGGGCGGTTTGTCAAAACCCCCCTAAAAGTCATGAGAATTGAACTTTGGGAGGTGATTTGTTTGGAACTCCCCTTAAAAGTCATGACAATTGAACTTTTGGAGGTGGTTGTTTGAAAAGCCCCCCTAAAAGCCTAATTCTCAATACTTTTGGGGACAGTTCTAAAAAGACCCCCCTAAAGGTTTTTTTGAAGGCGGTTTAGGGTTTTGGGGGCAGTTCTAAAATTTTTGGGGGCGGTTCTAAAATTTTTGGGGGCGGTTCTAAAAAGACGCCCCCTAAAATTTTCCTTCCAATTTCAACATGCTAGTTATTTTCATTCCATCACCCTTTCTTCTCATTGTTTTCCCCTTTATGTGAAGGGTGACTCAAGTGGCTTCCAATGGACAACAATGGCAACAATAAATCATAACATAACACAATGCCAATATTTAAGGCCTAGAATATATTGCAAACTAATGAGTTGGATGAATTCAAGATGCAATTACAAGAATCATTAGATAGAGGGTTCATATGACCAAGTGCATCACCTTGGGTAGCACACATATTGCTAGTCAATAAGAAGGATGGAACCTTTTGGATGTGCATTGGTTATAGAATGTTGAATAATGTGACAATTAAGAACAAGTACCTCCTACCCAAATTGATGATCCTCTTTATTAACTCAAATGGGAAAAAGTTTTTTCAAAGTTCAACTCAAGTTTTGGGTATCATCATATGAGAGTGGAATGAATTAGCGTACCAAAGACTTCTTTTAGAACTATATATGGGCATTATGTGTTCCTAGTTTCCCCCTTTGCATTGACAAATGCTCCATACTTTTCATTTCACTACAACAAAACCATGTGATTAGCGTCTCTTTTAGCTCCCTTTTTGGCGTCCACTAACACTTTTAGTGTATTTTTCGTCATTTTCTAGGCAAAGTTGGCGCTATTTCACGAGATGACGCTTTTCTTGGCTTTTTTTGTGTCCTTTTTTGAAATTAGGCACTAAACTAGATGCTAATTGCATCCACTTTAGCATCCACTTTAACGTCCACTTTAGCGCCCGGAATAACGCCAGGAATAACGCCCTCAATAGTGCCTAGTTTTGCTTCCTTTAGTGCTAGAAATAACGTCCTCCATAATGCCAAGCTTAGCGCCAAGTTTAGCTTCCTCTTTCGCACCAGTATTTAAACCAAGAATTGTGCCTAGTTTGGCTCCCTAAGTTGCACCAAGATTCAAGCCAGGATTAGCACTATGTTTAGCACCTAATTTAGCTTTCTAATTGTCGGTAGGTTTAGCACCAAGTTTTGCATCTACAATAACGTCTAATATAGAATCTAGTTTTGCTCCCAAAGTACCACCATGTTTTTGCTCCTAGTATTGCGCCTAAATTTGCTCCCAAAATAGCACCGCGTTTTCCTCCTAGAATTGAGTCTAGTTCAACATATGAGTTACTTAATTGATGGGATAGATGCTATTGGTTATTGGAGTTGAGGGTTAGATTTGGGAGGGTTGTGTTAGACATTGATGTTGATGTCTATGATGATAATGACAATGATAAGGACGACGACAACGACGACGACGATGATGATGATAATGATGATGGCGTTAACAACAACATCATCGTCATCATCATCATCATCATCAATATCATTGTCATTCTACATAGCAAATTACCCATCCAAAAATGTGTCCTAAATAAGAAATGGATTAAAAGATAATTAAGACATAATTAGCATTCTTAATCACATAAAAAGGGCCCTTAAAAATCAATTAAATTTGATATTTATAAAATATTCCACACTTCTCAATGGAATGGTTCCAATACAATAAGAAAATTTTCCTAGTAAGACTCATATCTAGTATTTTGAACTTTAATTTGGTAAAAATCCCCCTTTCTCGGTGCAATTAGGTCAATAGAAAAAGTCATGTTGTGCCGATAAGACTCATCTTCACTATTTTCAAATTTATTTTGATAAAAGGATCTATTATTTTCATTGGAATGGGTTGATACACCAAGACATGTGCTAATAAGACTCATCTTCACTACTTCAACACTTTTTTTTTAAATCCCCATTTTTCATTGAAATAGGATAAATATTCCGAGACAAATTTTGCTACTAAGACTCATCTTCATTATTATTCAACCATTTTTGAGAAAAAAATCCCAATTTTCATTCGAATGGGGTCAATACTAAGAGAAGTCTCATGCTAGTAAAAATCATCTCCCGTAGTTTCAATTATTTTGGATTAAGGTTCCCAATTTTTATTCGAATGCGGTCAATACCTTGAGACATGCTAGTAAGATTCATCGACTTATTATTTTCAGCACTCTTTGCGGGGGATAAAATTCCCCTCTTTTCATTGGAACGGGGTCAATATTCCAAGACATGTTGCGCTACTAAGACCCGACACTATTATTTTCATCATTTTTTTTATAAAAAAATCCCCATTTTTATTGGATTCGATTAATACCCCTAGTCATGTTATGCTAGTAAGGCTCATCTCCATTTCTTTCAACATTTTTTTATAACAATTCATATCTTCTTTGGAATAGGCCAATACCTTGAGAGAATTTGTGTTAGTAAAACTCATATTTGTTATTTTCAATTTATTTTGATAAAAAGTACCCATTTTTCATGAGAATAGGTAAATACCCTAGATTAGTCCTTTAGTGATACATAAAACTACTTTTGATCAGCTAAGAGTTTGTCTTCCTTAGACATAAGGAAATAGGTTAATGGCCCAAAACTTGGAGGCATATGGCAAGATAGGAAGTTTAGCCCCTTACAGACCACCAGTAGGTTATTTCAGGTGGCATGGTTTTCCTTGAATAATGGTGATTAGTCAAGTTTCATTTGCAAATAGCGGGAAGTGATGGTTGTCTTCATTGCCAGTTATTTTAGTTGGTTGGTATTCCTTGAATAATGGTGAGATATGATAGTTTTTTCCATCTTTGAAAAAAAATGGTCAATACCCCAAACAAATTTGTGCTAATAAGACTCATCTCCATTGTTTTAAACCTTTTTTTTATATATAAACAATAATTTTTTTTTATTGGAGTGGGTCAATACCCTCAAACATGTTGTGCTAGTAAGACTCATTTTCGATCTTTTCAACAGTTTTTTGATAAAAAATTATATTTTTTCATCGGAATAGTGTTAATACCATAAGACAAGTTGTGCTAGTGAGACTCATCTTCATTTTTTCCAGCTTTTATTACCCAAGGATACATGTCTTGTTAGTAAGGCTCATCTCGTCTATTTTCAATTGTTTTTTGATAAACAAATCTCCATTTTCATTGGAATGGATCAATACCCCAAGACAAGTCATGCTAGTAAGAGTCATCTATGTTATTGTCAACCTTTTTTGACAAAAATCCACCATTTTTCATTGGAATAGGTCACTACTCTAATACAAGTTGTGCTAATAAGACAATCTCCTATTTTCAACCTTTTTTCCATATAAACCAACATAGATCCATCTTAAACCCGTATCTATCAAGCACCGAGAGGGATCCAATTTCTTGAGGTGTATTTATTTTTTTAAATTTAAACTCAAGAAATTAGAACTCTCTTGATAGATAGATTTGGGTTTAAGTTTTAAGTTTTTTTTTTAACAGAAACAGTTAGAAAGCTTGTATTAGATAAAAAGATGGAGATTACAAAACAGAGAATGATCCAACTACTGCTATCCTGTGTCCATGGCAGGTCTAGTAGGACTCGCTGCCCCATTCTTCTCCGTGCTGAGGTCCACAAAGTTTCCAGCATTGGCCATGAATTTCTGTAGCTTCTCCATTTTCCTGTTGATGTCTTCAAGTTCTCTTCCCGAAACTTTATGCTTTCAGACCTTGTGAGGACAGGCTAGGCCCAAGGTCTCTTCAAGGTGCTCCACTTTCTTAGCAATGCTCTGTTTCTGTGCTTTCGCCTCTGTATGAGTAGCATATGCGAGATTGTATAGACGAGTAAGAATTTTATTCTGCTCCATACTTTCACCTCTGATTAACCTAACTTGCAGCTCTAATTCCTGTAAACGGTCCAAGAATTCGACTTCGAATTTGGAGATACCCCGGTTTCCAGACTGGCCCCGAGAACTCCTAGCCCCGACATGCCTGCAGCAAGGACCGAACCCATGATTACACTCCACCTCTGTCGAGTCTCCTCTCTTCTCCTCTTGCTGCATTCCACGACTGCAGCCACCTCCAGGACCTCTCCCCGGCTTGAAACACTTGCCACACTTCTATATTACTTCTCCCCTTCCCAGCAGCCGGCCAACACCATGATAAAAACCATCTCCCCCACCTTGTGGATGCCTTACGCCATGAAATTCCTTACTCCTGGCACCGCAGAAGAGCACCGGAGAAACAAACAACAAACGTAGAGAACTGGGAACAAAGGAATGAATTGAGGATAGCTTCCAGGTGCGGTAATAAACCCCAACATCCCTCATGCATGCCATCCAACTAGTAAGCAGCGTGATTGCAATAAATTCAAGCATATAGGGGTGGCCTACAAGGATAGTAGGAGCCTTCGAAAGATTATGAGAGGGATTCCCAAAATTTGAAAAAAAAAAACCCCTAACGTGATGAGACCAAGGAGGAGAAAGGTGCCAAAAAGAAAGGGCAAGAGCCCGATTCATTAAGACTTGCCAAGGTCTATGGAAGCCATGCATTTTCAAAACTCTCATTGTTATAACTTAGCAAACCATAGGAAATCCTAACACCCCGATTGGCCATTTCATCAGCTTGTCCATTTTGTCCTCGAAGAATATGCATAAAGATAATCTCATGAAAATCCCTGCTGATACATAGGAGAAGATGATGAATTTTTGAGGTGGGATTTTTTCTTTTGCCAACAATACTTATAGATTCTTTGATGATGATTAAGGAATCGCCTAAGACCGTGAGTCTTGTTAACCCCAGGGAGTTGGCGATCTCCAACCCTTTGATGAGGCCAAGCCACTCCGCTCCATTATTGGTTTTTCTTCCTAAGCCGCAGGCAAATTCCTTCTGCTTGTTCCCCTTGGAGTCGAAAATTACTCCCCCTGCACCTGCCAACCTAGGTTAAGTTTTAAGTTTTTATTTTATAAACGAACATCTATTTTTTAATTACTTTTCATAATTTTATTTTATGAAGCAACATGGATTTTTTTTAAATACTTTCCATAATTTTTTATTTTATGAGCCAGCATGATTTTTTAAAATTATTTTGTTACATCACAAACGTTACATCACAAACGTTACATCACAAACTTTACAACATCTCCCCCATACTAGGATGTAGAGCACCTCGTTTCACTCGGTGCAAAAATACCCATTTTTTATTGGCATGGGTCAAAACTATAAGACATGTTGTGCTAGTAAGACTTATCATTGCTATTTGTAACATTTTTTTGATAAAAAATCCTCATTTTTCGTTGGAATGGTGTTAATACCATAAGAGGAGTTGAGCTAGTAAGACTTATGTCTATGATTCTCAACTTTCTTTGGATAAAAAATCATGATTTTTTATTGGAATGGGGTCAATACAAGGAGGCACATGTGCTAGTAAGACTCATCTCTTCTATTTTCAACGCATTATTATAGAAATTCCCCATTTTCACTAGAATAGGTTAGTACTTTGAGGCAAATTGTGCTAACAAGACTCAACTCGACTATTTTCTTCATTTTTGGGGGTTAAAATGTCCCCATTTTTCATTGGAATGGGGTCAATGTTGAGACACAAGTGGTTCTAGTAAGACTCATATCCAATATTTTCAACAAACTTTTGATAAAAAATTCTTATTTTTCACTGGATTAGGTCAATACCACGAAACATGTTGGGGTAGTAAGACTCATCTCCACTATTTTCAACAATTTTTTGATAAAAGATTCCAACTTTTCATAGGAATGGTGTCAAACCATGAGAACGTTTTTCTTGTACAACTTGTTTATAATATTTTCATTTTTTTGGGATAAAAATTCCCCTTTCTAATTGCGATCACGTCAATAGTGGAAAACATTGTGGTAGTAAGACTCATCTCTATTATTTTAGAATTTATTTGATAAAAAAATCCCCATGTTTCATTGGAATGGTCAATACACCAAGAGATGTTGTGCTAGTAAGACTTATATTTATTCTTTTAAAACTTCTTTTATATAAAATATCCCCATTTTTAATTGGAATGAGATCAATACCTTGAGACGAGTTGTGCTATAAGACGAATCTCCATTATCATTCAACCATTTTTTATGAAACATTCTCATTTTCATTAGAATGGGGTCAATACCAAGAGACGTGTTATGCTTGCAAGACTCATATCCAATATTTTCCACATTTTTTTTAATAAAAATCCCCATTTTTCAATAGAATGGAGTCAATATCTCAATACATGTGCTATTAAAATCATGCCCATTATTTTCAATACTTTTTTGATAGATTTCTCCACATTTCATTGGAATGGAGTAAAAAACCCCAAGGCAGGTTGTGGTAATAAGATTCATCTATGTTATTTCAACATATTTTTATAAAAACCCTCCAATTTTTATTGTAATGGATTAATACACCAAGTCAGGTTATACTAGTAATACCCATCTCCACTATTTTCAACACTTTTTTAATAATAATTCTCCAGGTTAATACAGTTATACAACTTGCACTAATAAGACTCATTTCACATATATATATATATATAAAGCACAAATTAAAAAAAAACAATTCGACTTACCTCCACTCCCGCTCTTTATTATCACAATATTTCCCTTTCCTCCTACTCATAACACTAGTATTCAATACCAAATTTGCAGCAAAGAGACCCGCATAGAGCAAAACAGAGCGACCAAGGGAGATTATGGCTACCAGCATAGCAGAAAAAACAGAGGGAAATCCGTACTCTCTTCTTGGTGACGATCGTCTTCCATGGGCATTGCTGCCTCGGCCTTTTTGCCCTGTCGCGATGATCTGTGAACTGTAAAAGGACCAACCTCTCAACCCAAACCTGGAACTGGGTCTCTCTTTGTCTCTGCGTGTATGAGTAGTCTCAAGTTTGGCGGGAACAGAACTATGAGGAGATTGTACTGTCTTTGTCTTTACCATGTATGGTTGGTATAAGAGATGCCAAGAAAATATCTGAGGGATATCACTCAGATCTTTTTATCGTGCTCATTACAGTAGACAGAATACAAGTTTATTTGCAAATTTGAAGAGATAGCAGATATTTTCAGTGTTACTGAGAGAATGGGAACACTTGATTGTGCGATTCATGGGGTTTACCTTCTCATCTACTTGTCTGTGGCTATGCGGACTCTAAAAGGGAGGGCGAGTATCTCTCTGTACAGAGGATCACCCTGACGAAGGGGTCGCTTCCAGCTACAGTTTGGATTTGAAAGGGGGGCACATTTCTAATCCCCTTCGCTTGCATTGGTAGAAGACTGCTGAGAGGGCACACTACTCAGATCTGAAGGAGAAAACGCAGAGTGCAGATTTCCCGGTCATATCTTAGAGGGTGCAATTGTTAAGAAATATTCATTGTGTGAGGGAACGAATATCTTAGGAACAGGGGGCACACTCTTTGGGGGAGAGGTTTGGACACCAGTAAAGGCTTCACGTATTACTAGCTACCTTAGTTTTCAGAGGACGCACCACTGGGTACAAACACAATCATATATATTTGTTGTTACAGGGTAACTACAATAGTTTGTGGTTTTTCAAGAGGGTTGCAGCACAAATAAAGATACCATTGCACCTTCCACCAGCTACAGGGTTGTGTAGATCATTGCGAACTAGTTGAAGGAGTTTGCTGCTATCATTTGCTAACTGTTGTACCCTCTTTGGCGCCATCATGTACAACACTTTGAATGAATAGAGAGAGACTGCCCATTCCCAACAAAGGGAAGACAACTACTGTGAGTATACCAGGTCAGAAAATGAATTAAAAATGAGTTTGTCAGTGTTCCTTATTACTATTACAATAATGGTGTGCTTATTTGACTGTTAACTTCCATGTATTAGGAATCATTTTCTGTGTTAAATGCAAATAAAAAATGGTGTGATCCACATTTCCATTGTTAATCATCCTCAAGAATAAATTCTGAAAAATAATACCACAAAACAAACAACAAACTCGACCAATAGTTTAGTCATACACCAATAGGGATCCATTCAGTGAAGGAAGATCACGAACGTATCAAGTGTTTGATAAAAGTCTTGAATCAGCCCACTCAAAAGTTAAACAAAAAAATTTAGATTAGAATTGGTTGGGAACAACTCTATGAACTTCACAATGCTACCAGAGGGAACAACTCTCTGGACTTCGGCTTCCAATCTTTGTTCTTCATATCCAATACATTGCCACTCTATTCCTTCACTTTAGAATGTCTTACCATACCATTGATTATTTGGATTTGCAGCAAGTCTGCAACTTATCCATCAATTCACTTATACAAACTGTATCAAAACCTGAGTATACAAATTAGTTGTTTTAACCATGAAGTACCGACACAATCCGCAAATCTTAAATTCACCATGCATTCAAGATTGCATAACTCATACATGATCACAAGCTGGGCGAATTTGCACTGTATCACATACTGAGAAGCCACTTTCATTATTGTTGAGTAGGTGTTTAGGCAGTCAAGAAGCCAGGGTTGAGTCACTGTTAAGGTAAAAGAGGAAACCCACTCACAGTTTGCTAAGCTTTGCGTTTTTGCAAATCTGAGGGAAACTTCTAGTGGACAGAAACGCTGGAATACACTTGAGTTCTAGTATCATAAGAGAGGCACACACATTTCATTGTGGACTATCATTTCCTTGCATGCGGGGACTACTCTTTAGTTCAGGAGGTCGTATTGCCTTGGTTAGTGAACCCAAATTACTACTAGGAGTTAGGAAGGGTGATGTGATATTGTATTGCTCATTCCATTGATTATTATGAAGAAGAACTACCTACTGTAGTGTACCTGGGCACATTTCTTGGACATCGTGCACTGACCTTCAACTTTCAGATTAGTGTGAACCAACAGGATAGCGTGGGTAAGCAAGAGGGACTTTTCATTATCACTATGCATCCTGATGCGCTTGTGCTATGTGTTTAGATTGTTCTGTTTGTTCAATCAAACTTTATGACTCCCAACAAATAGCATAACTCTCTACATCCCCATCAATTGCTTATATCCATGGACGTGTAAAATCACCAAACCCTTTTACAGATAAGAAAGAGGAACTACTCATTATTACTTTACTTTAAAGGTGAATCCTATACTGTGGATAAGAAAGAGGGATTGCTCATTATTGAGATCGATTTCATTGTTTGTATAAATTACCAGCTTTATAAAGTCATATGCATTCATCTTCATTTGGGTTTTACACTTACCTAGACATGGTGTCACTTGTGAAGAGGTCGCAACTGTATAAAGTCTGAGTTTACAGTGCTTGGGGAGTGTGGTTACTGCTATTGGGTATTTTAGGGATGATTCCCTCATCATTGGTGATCATAAACTTTAGTTTGGGCCAAGAAGAAGGCTGCTACAGAAAAATAATTGAAGTCTGCTAGCTCACTGTCATCTACAGGGAAGACTTACAGTTCTGGTGTATTTATTTAAGGTTGTCTACAAATTATCTAGAAAAAGGAGGTCACTTTAGAAGGCATGCAATTTGCTTACAATTCTCAGGTAAGAGTCTTGTAGCTAGTTCATACATCTCGTAGTTTGTACTGTTGATTTTATATGGACTGCTCATTGTTATTAATTCCAATTGCATAAATTTGAAGTTGTTATCTGGTAGTGCTATGGTATATTTGTAAATATGAGTGTGTTAAATCATTACACATGTTAATATCACTTGAAATCTAATTCCAAAAAACCAACATTAACACCTACATGATCCTTTCAAAGAAAAAACAGTATTCAGAACATTGTTCATAAAGTGTTTGACCAAGCTACTGATTTGTTGGTATATTTATTAGGTTTGTTTTTTATTATTTTGGTTTGAAATGGAATTGTAATATAATATATTGTTGAGATTGTACAATTCAAGTGTCTTACCTATATTTTGAGGGGGTTGAATTTATTTCTGCAATAATAAAAATCTTGATCTAGTCAATATTACAGTTTTTTACACAATGTGTTGACAACCATCATTAGCATTCAATCAACAATATACATTTTTCGTGAATAGAACATTCCAACTTCTTAGACAATGTATTGATAGCAATTGTGCTAATCGGTAAAATCAAGTAAATTGTTTACCATTCAAACCTACCACCATCAACATCCACATCAAGATTCTCTACCCTGTTTTTCTAACACATGTCGAAGAATACTATATATAAAAAAATATAGTAATAAATATTGTATGAAATGGAATATACATAATTCCAGATTCAAAATATATATCCTAGTATATATAATAACATATAGTTTCCTATTCAAACCCGAAACAATAGACATCCGCATCAAAGTTCCATACCCTGCTTCTCCAATTCCAACACATACAGAAGGATGCGATATCTACATGTGATATGTGAAGGTTTATTTTTTAACAGACCACGTTTCAGAAATTATGTGGAGAAAAGGACCCATTGATCCATCCGGTTGGTTGTTGCACGAGAAGATAGTTGACAAAGATGCAGAGCTCGATTATAGTGCACTGTATATTCCCAAGTTTGACTACAATTCGATAAGTAAAAAACATGCTTTTGAAATTTCCATTGTTCACATTGCAATTTGAAATGAACGATCTGAGTCTAATCAATCGCAGTCCGAAGGAAAGATTAGGGATTCACACTGTTGATTCACGAACATGGAAAAGGAAATCGCATCGATGGGAGATACAACAGATGGCACAGGATGCAGAGAACACCAACAAATTGAGGTAGTTGCACAAGGTTTTAGTAGCAGTATGGGTGAAGCATTGGATAAAGGTTTCCAACCAAGTTATCTCCCATAAACTCAGTTTGTTTGGAACATAATGCTACAAAAGTATTTGAAACTTGATAACTTAGTGTTTTGTTTAATTCCTAAGCCCAAATTGCTAGAAGAATTTAGCTTAGATTAGATAGGGGGATACTATAGCTTTGAACAATAGCAAGTTGAATGTTGGTAATTCAAAAACTTCTTAGCAATGCTCAATTAGATAACTTCTTGGTAATTCATAAAATTCTTAGCTTTGAACAATGCACACATTATAGCAAATACACATCCCTAGGCAAATGCTTGAAGCAAGCTATAAATTGTTGCAATTATGATTTTGCACCCCAATGGGAGTGTTGTATGTTTGAAAGAACGTTCAGGGAATGGTAATAAACCCAAACTGAATTCTATTTTTACTAATTGTAATGTATATTCTCTCATTATTTATTTCATTTGGGTGGGGTGGAGCACATTGAGAATAGAATCCTGGTGGACAGATCAATTCTCTGTTGACCTCACGAGTTACCAGTGAACTAACACTTAATTGGCAAGTAGAGAGGGTTTATAAATGACCCGGTCAGAGAATTTTGTTGCATGTAGTAGTGGGCAAGACATTGTATACCAGAGGTGTGAAGGGTGCCTACTAAAATGCATGACGTATTTTTGGCAATGTGGATTTAGGGATGGGATATTAGTTACATTCTATGAAGAACATGGGATGCACAAGTGATTGGCTGTTTAAGGCCTCTTTATGTTATTTCTTTGGTCTTTTAACAGGAATTAAACTAATAGATCTGCTCACCTTTAGTTTTCTTGAGTCTTGTGTAAACTATTTCAGGTCTATTGTCTCTTCAGTCCCTTTGAGTCTCAGGTCTATTGTCTCTTCATTCCCTTTGAGTCACTTGTCTGTGTTCTGGTTGGGCTAGATCGGATTTGGCTCCTAATAAAAACTTTCATCAATGATGTGTCCATCCTTAGTTGCTTTTCTGCTCTTTCTTTCTCCAGTTTATCTAATATTAGCCTTGCAATGAAACCATTAGATAATATCCTCTCTTTGTAGTTTTAACCTTTTTCTACTAAATATGTTGTCATTTGTCATTGTATCGAGAGGTGCATTTGACAACCTAGTATGGGAGAGATGTGTCGTCTGAACCTCTCTGTAACACTGATGCGGCATATGTGCGCCAAAAATATTACTTAAAAAATAACAATAAATATATAAAGTTGATGTATTATCATCAATAAAATATAAACCTGCATAGATCCATATTAATCCTGTATTTATCATTTGTTGAGATTTGAGGTGGAAACCCTATTTATTGTGCAAAAACTTGAGGAAAGGTTTGCACTTCGAAGGATTTTGGCTCTCTAGGTGCTTGACAGATCCAAGGTTAAGATGGATATATGCTGGTTAATTTGAATTCTGATACAAATAAATCTCGCTTTATTTATCTCCATTTCTCTCAACCATGTTTGAATAATTTTCTGATAGCATGCTTTGGTTGGTTTGATAGATTTTCTGATTAGCTACATGCCTGCATCTTATTTTGTCAAATATGTCATGCGGGGATGTCAAGTCTGTGTGCTACTAATCTGTAACTCCATTATTCCTTCAAAGATCTATGTGTGCAATACCTTGTGGGTGCAGCCTTGAAAACTGTTGAAAGTTGCTAGTGTGCATGTTCTCTTGTTTGTCTGTAAGTTTCACTGAAAAGATTATAGAGACCAGTTGGCTGTGTGGGGATGGATAAAAAGTTTAAAACAAATTTTTAGAAAGGTTGGATACAATGTGATAGTGAAATGGCGTGCACACAGACATATATGCAAAAGAACCATTAGACATTTTCGGCCAGAATTGCAGTTTACAAGGGCAACAACATTTCCATTTTCCTGAAACATTTCAATACTTTGATGGAAATGCTGGATTCCTGTTTCCATTGACTGGTGCTGTGTTTCCAAATTTTAGATATGGCATAGAAATGTTTCAACAACGTTTCCATGTCATATTCCCTCAGTTCCATGTTTGAAATTGGTGTTTCATCCCTCCTCCTTAACGTTTCTGGTAAACTTAGTTTTGTCTTCTTTATTCTTGACAATCAAATTTTTTTATCCTATTTTCCTTCAGTTTTGTGTGTGTTCTTCTTTACTCCTTTTTGCAAGACATATATTCTCTTTGTACTTTCTTTTGTTGTCATATGTTTCATTCTTGTTGATATTCTTCAAACTTTTGTCTCTCCATTTGTTATCTCAGGGTTTCCATCTTCTTAACGAATTTGAAGTGATGCTGACTTGCTGGCATCCCAATTCCATTCATCCACCTTCTCCTTCCCACAAGTAATTTCTTAAGAGACATCCCTCTTATTTTGATATCATCCACCATACCTGCTATCAATAATCCATCCCATGCAACTATGAAGTGACGAGGATTCCTACTCTGCCATTACATCACAACTTGACTGGGTTGTCCTTGTCTTTGAGATGATCTTACTTTTGATTAAGTTAGTGAGATAAGGTGAAAACCTGGCTATTAAATACCTCAATTTAGGTCCTTTCGTTAACTCAGCAGGCCCCCACAATGAGATATTTTTTATGAATCAACAAGAGTACCATGTATGCATTTAAAATGTTAACTAAGGTTGAATTGATTTATTAGGGTTTAAAGCATCTACTTGGATAATTTAAAAATGAGGGTTGAAGGCATGTTATTTTAGGTCCTACGAGGAAGGAAAGGTTGCTTGAAAACATTTTGAATTGGAGATGAAAGGAGATCAACACCAACAATGTTCTGTGATTGATGCCAATAATGGAAAGCACGCCAAAAGAGTTATTTGGATGTCAGAAGAGTAGTTTGATCATCTGCATAAAGTAGAGCGATTGATAGGTTAACGTGTACAGGATAAAGAGAAGAGATGGTGGATGATAGCCCATCACTTGAAGGTAGAGTAGTTTAGGCAAGAATATTATATGCATTCTGGCATCCAAGGACTGGAACGAGGAATATGCTTATGACATGTGCCTTTACAATTGTGAAAAGAAAGGGAAATCGAATATTGACTAGTATGGGTAGCACTAATTAATTATGTGAATGTTGGCTTTAAGAAAAAAATTGGGTCACCTGTAAATGCTTTGTAAACTTCCAAGGTTTCAATTGCATTTCTTCTTCTACTGGTGCTTGGATGAAGTGATATTGATTTTCTTGCTTTCTGACAGAAGCCAGACTCTCCTACAATGTTGTGTTAGAAATTACATTTGGAACAGTAAGAATACCTAGAATTGTAGAAAAACATAGGAACCCAATGCAAAGAAGAGTGCAGGAGCACATAGAAACTCCTAAGAATATCACTGAACATTTTGGAGAAAGTACTCACTGACTTCTTTCAAATCTCTCATAAGATGGGTTTCAATTCTTGGTACCACTCTTATGGCTTCTGGCTAGAGTTAATATTAGTTCTCCCTAAATCTACAATAATAATAGGATCTACGTTCTTTTGCTTAGACTTGTAGCAGATTTAGAGAATACTAACTACATAATCAGAGAAACCATAAGCACACAAACCCTATATGGTAAAATGAATTTATGGATGAGTAATGTCAAGAAAGAAAACTGTTGACTGCAGGAAGGCATCTTTTAAAACGATTTTTGGGATTACAAAATTGTGATGAAACAAAGAAAATACTAAAGATTGATACTTACAGACTAAACACTTTCAGATTAGCCTTGCATAAGATAGCAAATTACAACCATTTTGAACCAACCTGCTCTGGCTTCTTTCAGTAGTCATGTCAGAAATTCTAGACAATTCCTAATTTCTTTCTAAGTTTTAACATGGACACCAATACAACTATCTTCACCTATGGAAATTTTGGTGATCTCATTCTTACACACATCACACAACTCCTTATGCTACAGAAGGTGGATGTGTATTGTTAGTAAGTGTATCTTGAGGCTCGGAGAGTCTTCTACAGCAGCAGATCTGGACACCTGTTCAGCAGCACTGTAGAAGTTAGAGAGTATCACTCTTGCTTTATAGAGGGAAAGGCATGAACCTTCCAACTAGCCTTTGTTAAGGCATGTGCCACCATTAGTTAAACGTAGAAGCATGCATGCATGTGCCTGCCAGTTAAAGATTCAGTTTAGGTTTAGTTTTTAGTGAATTCTATTTGAGTTTGAGTCACATACAAACCTATTCTGTAAACCCTAGTACGCCTTTCTCAAACCCCTAAACTTCTAGCAACTAGCAGTTTGGAAGCATGCATCCATGTGCCTGCCAGTTAAAGATTCAGTTTGGGTTTATTTTTTATTGAATTCTATTTCTGAGTTTGAGTCATGGAGTTTTAGGCTTAAAATGTTCTAGACCGGTTGTATGAATTGGTTTTTGACTGGCTCTATCTTGAATTGCTCAACTGGCTAGTTCAAGACAACAAAGAAAAATTCCTTTCAACTTCCTAAAACCCTATTCTTTTGTTTATAACCTTAAAATTCCAAACTCTAGGGTACCTATGTATCAGATGATGAGGATGATCTAGAGGATTCAACAAAATGCTATTGTTGATGATCTTTATGACTCATGATTGATGATTCATGACATAGTATGGTTATGTGGTCATTTGATTATAGTATGATGTTTTTTGGACTCTAGAGGTCATTTATAGCCTCAATGTTTCTTCTCTCAAAACTTTAATATTATTTATCTCAGAACTATCAATGTAATTTTGCTATTTGCACCCTTACATGCAATATAAATAACTTAGTAAGCAAACTTTGCACATTTGTTATCTAATGCTTTGGATTTACATTGATGTACATCAATATGTACTTATTTTTAATTAAAATTTGATTATTTTATGTGTTTTATATTTGATTGGTTCTTTTGCTAGTTCTTTGTCCCGTTTCAGTCCAGTTCCAGCATCAGTTGAAAATTTGGGAAAAAAAGGGCTCTGGTCTTGTTCTGACTACTTTGTTTCTGGGTGCATTACTAGTGTTTTAGAATTGTTCTTTAGGAGCATTCTAATATTCAAAATTCTAACTAACATGTCCAACTGTTATTTATCAGGTTGGAACAAAACAAGTAACAACTAAAGAAGTTGCATGGGTAAGTTGATGCACTTGTGTTAAGGGAGTCATATTACAAGGAGAAGATCGAAAGAAAATGTTGTAATCTTCAAAAAGCTGAGGAAGAGGTGAGTAGAATATTATCATAATTGGTTCAATAAATTGAGTTTGTAGCCTGTTTTGATTTCTCTCTCTATCTCTCCCTTTCTATCTTAGCAAAATAAGTAAAATGTTTGTTATTGTTTCCATGGATTCTGTCTTGTTGTAGATAAATGGCATCCTTTATTCATTATGCATATTTGACTAGGATGATATTCGACAATGTCGGATAACACCAATTGCACATTGGTTAGTAGCTTGTAGTGTTAAATAAGTGCTATTGCTATCTATTGCTCAGGACATAAAACAAAAATAGGAAGTTGTATTCCACATGATAAGTTTAGTTCCTTAACGATATTTTGAGCCAAGTGATCCATTTAAACATGACATTGTAGTGTGCTAAATATTTCATGATTATGTGTGCAAATCCCTGGATGGGTTAATTCTATGCAATAGGAATGAATAAAAAACAAAAATCCTAACAAGAAAGGTCTTATGGAAGCACTTTTATCCAGTGTGTACATTTGGGGTCCCTTTGGTGCATTCCTCTTGCTCTGTGATGAAGAGCAAGATATATAAATTTTTCTTTTTAACTGTACTTATGAAGTGAAATGCCTTCAAAGACTCTTATGAAGCGATGTGTTTGAATGATGGAACATATCTAGATATTTATATCTATAGGATTTATAATGTCTAATTTTTTTCTTTATCTATTTAAAGTATATAAAAATGGTTGGAAGAATCTGTTTATGTGCTCATCTGTTGGTCTGGGATTTTAAGGATATTGAAAATCTCCCATGGGCATTCAGGATGAGCCTTTAGGCCCGTGGGGTGATTCTTGTAGGTACATGAGATGTGATCCATATGGTCACATATGGTCCTAGGGTGCCCTGCACGCCATAAATCAATCCAATTTCAAACATTATATGCCTGAAGTACTCTATCTTGTCAAGTAATTGACATGGCTTGTACTGGTACCAGCATATATCATTATTCCCAAACTGCCCACCCATAAGTACTCAGGAATGCCTCCTGAGTCCTCTCTTTCATGTTATCTTAAATTATACCATTATGTATTTATGTCAGCCATTGATAGTATTAATAAAGTTCATATTCTGGACTTGGTTTGGTGCTCGAAAAAAGTGAGACAAATTTGCAAATCTAGCAAGTAACAAATATCTTCCAATTTTTACATTGCTAGTCTAGCTATCTTCAAATATCTGCTAATTTATACTTATTATACAAATGTTAACTACTCTTGAAATTGTTGAACCAAGAGCAACATGATGCTAGCTTCATAAGAAAACTCTAGTTCCTTCAAAGCACTTAAATGTCATGAAGAACATGAAACTAGACATGGAAATTAAATGGCTTTTTTCTTAAAATGGGTGTTCAAAATGGCTCAGAAATTTCAAATCTAACACCAGCCTACCTTATTTTTTTAACTTGATCCCTTCCTCGTGATTGACCCACTTTCCAATAACATCAACAACACAGAAACCACATGTGGGGGGACCACTCTCCTCCCAACCAACCCTTAGTTGATAGCTGAGGCCCCCAAGCCTTGAGTAGATAATACTATGCCAGACAACTAGATAATTCACCACCCAGCCTCAACCCTCCATACATCATGTTCATATCCTTAGCACTCCCACTTTGTTCATAGCCCACTTATTAAAAAGATAGCCTTAGCGCTCCCACTTTGTATTGAAATCATGTTACCACACAGTCCCATTGACCTACTTCTATGGTCATTTGTTGGACATTAATAAAATTATCTTATCTTATCTTATCTAGAGCTATTTTTCTTTGGATTCTCTTGGGATATATCAATGGTTGTAAATCATGCCATGATAGTGCATCCTTGTTCACATTGGTAGGAAATTTGGTTCTCAAGTCAAAGTCCCATTGTTAGAAGATCAGCCAGCGCGAGTAGAAAAATAAAATAAAATATGGCATTTAGACCCTTTTGCAGACCACCTTAATAGACTGTATAATTGTTTTGGATATTCTGTTGCCTTATTATGGTAGATTTTTGTGCTTATCAGTGTGTTTTGAAAAATAAATTGGATTTTAAGCATGGTTGTTTTTGGATATTATTGTCTTTTCTTAGAATTACAATTGATGCAATCTAGATGTTCATATTGCTCCTCTCCCCAATTTTGAAAGGGTGCTAGCTCAATGGAAGAGCGCCTGCCTTACAAGCAGGAGGTTGGTGGTTTGATTCCTTCGTGCCCTATTGATATTGCAATATTGATATTTTTAATAAAATATATTTTATTATGATTTATTATAGCTATAGAGGGGGTTTCAAACCGCCTTTGTATGTTTCTACAAGGTGGGTTCTAAACTGCCTTCATATGTCACTACGAGTGGGGTTAAAAATTGCCCTTGTATGTTACAACGAGGGGGGTTTAGAACCTCCCTTGTAGGTACCTACGAGGGGGTTTTGAAACCACTCTCGTAGGTACCTATGAGGGGGGTTTGTAACTGCTCTCGTAGGTACCTACAAGGGGGGTTTGTAACCGCCCCCAAAGGTTTGTAATAAGGACATTTAGGGGGGGTTTTGAACCGCCCCCATAGGTCTCTACGAGGGGGGTTTAGAACTGCCCCTATAGGGTCACAAACCACTCTTATAGGGGTTTCAAACTGCCCCTATAGGCCTCTACGAGGGGGGTTCAAAACTGCCTCTATAAGTCTCTACGAGGGGGGTTCTAAACTGTCCCTATAGGCCTCTACAAGGGGGGTTCCAAACCGCCCCTATAGGAATATACGAGGGGGGTTCACAACTGCCCCTATAGGTCTCTACGAGGGGGGTTTGAAACCGCCCCTATAGTTCTCTACGAGGGGGGTTCCAAACCGCCCCTATAGGTTTGTACGAGGGGGGTTCACAACCACCCTTGTAGGTTTCTATGAAGGGGGTTCAAAACCGCCCCCGTAGGTCTCTATGAAGGGGTCTACGAGGGGGTTTTAAAATCGCCTCCATAGACCACTATGATGGGGGTCACAAACCGCCCCCAAAAGTCACTTTTTGGGGCGGTTCCAATCTCGTCAAAAACTGCCCTTAAAGGGAAAAACTTTTAACATCGGTGCCTTTAGGGGCGGTTTTGCCAAAACCGCCCCCAAAGCCAAAACCCCCCACGTAGGTCACGTTTGGGGGCGGATGACAACCCCCCCTAAAGGCCAAAAATGTAGTAGTGATGTATTTTTGAATCTTGTCTTCAAATGATGCAAACCTATTAACAAGAATTTCCCCTGACTTCGTTTAAAGTTTGGATTTTCTTTCATCCATAGGTTTATCAAAATATTCTATATATTTTCAAAGACTCTTTAGATTTACCTTTCATGTCGTGTAAATGTCTCATGAACAGGCCAGTTGAAAACAATTGTGAAACAAACAAAATGACAAAAAAATAAAGAGCAAATAAATTATAAACACTATTAGGAGTTTGCACCTCATTATGCCAATATCATGGATTATGGTTTTAGATATATGTTGTGAACATGTCCAAATCTTGAAAATTCCTAGTGAAAATGTCCCATGAAAAAATACTATGAAATTTCCTTGTGAAAGTGCCTTCCACATAATACCTTGTAAAATGCCTTAATTAAAATGCCCCATGAAAATTGCCAATGAAAATTCCTTAGTGATAACGAGGAAATCAACTTTGAAATAAATAAATGAGAAATCAATAAAGATGAAATAAATTATAACCAACATTAGGAGAAAGAAATTCTACACATCATTAAGTCAATCTCACGGATTGGGGTTTAGGCATGCCATGAAACTGCAAAGATGTTGAAAATACTAGATTAGTCAAGAATATGCCACATGAAAATACCCCAAATA